>JAQPPZ010017207.1:7500000-8750000 GCA_028583015.1 Wollemia nobilis
AAAAAGAAAATAAATAACATCATAGATTAATATATTTCAATTGCATCACCAAGAAATTGTAGGTGGAATACTATTAAGAAAATATAGAATCGATCTTTATTCCTATGACCAACCATCCGTTTTTTTCCTCTTGTTCTATAGAACAATTGTCTAAGCAACATTCCTAAGGTTCCTACCTTAGGATTTTATTAGGATAGGTTAAACCTTATAGGTTCTTTATGGGTCTTCTCCTTTGACCTAATGTGCCATCATTTTTATGCTCATCGTATCTTACTTAAGATTGCATGGTTGGACTAATTTGGTATGAATGCCCATTTGGCCATGAGTGTGCATACAATAAAGGGATATTTATCATAATAATTTGGTAGAAGTCTACCCAGGTGTTGTAGGTGAGTTTGAGAGGAGAGGGAAATCCTCCAAGAGAGGTCCCAGGTTCAAATCTCCACCCTACCAAAAAGCTGAATTGGGTATCCAAAATCCAATTGATAATGTTGGTGCGGGCAGGGTCGGGTGTGACTCTCGGGTGAATTTGACGGTGTAGAACCCCCTGTTCGTGGTCTCTCAGACCAAGGTGGCCCCGCAAAGATTTTTTTCGCTTAAAAAAAAAAAATTTGGTAGAAGTCTACCTTCAAAGTGAATAAAGAATAATTCACTTTATAAGAAAGGGTGGCCGGCAAGGACGCAACTTGCATTATTGGTGATGTGACCCAGGTTCAATCCCCATGGTGGATGTGTATAAGAAGTATTACTAAAAAAAAAAAGGAAGGGTGGCCAAATATTCCATTGGCTTTTGATGGAACATTCAATAGATCAGTGATCCCATAATACATCAAATCCCTTGGAAGTCTAATATTAACATAAGCCTAATATAAAACGTTTATAAATATTTTTATATAATATGCTTATAAGGTTTGACCTCCCTTTTGGCCATTAATTAAATATAATATGTTGGATTTTAGATTATTTTCAGAAAACATTTTGAAGCATATATTTATCACCATCATATTTAAAAGAGTATAGAAGTGAAATAAAATATAATAGATGAAATAATAAGATATAAGTAATCAAAATAAGAAGGGATAGGTGCCTATATGTGCCCCATGATATCACATCATTCAAATTGATATACTGGATTAGTGGTTGGGGGGTATTTATAGTAGATACTTAAATGCCCAATTAATGTAAACCTCAAGCTGATATAACTTGGCTTATACGTAAATTATAAAACATTTAAACCTTTAAATAAGGTTAACCATATCAGTGATTTAATTGATATTGTTGAGGGTGAATATATCAATATTTTTTGTAGGCTTACATATTGAATGCCCATAGGATTACATAGAGAATGCTCGTAGGTTGACATATATAATTCCCATATGCTTACATTATACATGCTTGTAGGCTTATATTAAGAGTGCTGACAGAATTATATAAATATTGTCGACCTTGGCCAATAACTGCAAATTACTGATATTCCAATATCCTCCTATAATTTGAATTGAGAGGCCAAGGAGAGGAGAAATTAGATATGGTATATCTCCCTCATAATGAATGCTCAAATGGCCCATTAAATCTTCATCATGAAATTTGCCATCTTGTCTTGCTAAAGGTATATAGATTGGTTAAATCCTTCCTCGAACATGAAACCTTGATTCCACATTCTATATCAAAATACTAATCTTTCTATGCAGTCATCAACATACGGCATGTTGATCATAACTTATCCTTTAATATCAAAAGCAAATAAATGAATCATCAAGAAACAAAAGCAGGTTTCCAAAAACTCAATACCCATCGTTTGAAAAGGACTTGCAAGAAGAAGGCATACCTTGTGTTGACCATAAAAAGCATTCTCTTGCATCCAAAAATTATTCTATAATATTGTAATAACTCCTTAAATTGATGTCACCAATGTTTAGAGCTTTAAAAGCCATACAATTTAAAAAAAGGGTCTAAAACACTTTTGTAAACAAAAGTGATGGCCTCCAAAAGTTTGATCCTATTAGCACTAGAATTTAAAAAAAATAATATCAAACCTTAGAGAATTGATAGATGAATGAAAATCTACCATATAATATATGCTAAGAGGAGCTAGTTGTCATGCACTAATTGGATATCTTCTACCACTTGTTTACTACTAAGTGTTTAAGTCAAGTGGGAGGATGACAAATGGGGAGGTTTTTTTGGCTAACCTTATTTGTTTGTGTGTATATATTTATTTATTTTATTACACATTAGCATCACATCAATTGACAAATTGAGTGAAAGCAAGTTGAAAAGGATGGGGTTCAAACTAGTGATCTCAGTGTGGGTAGCATGCTAGTTTGACTAGACTAGCCAGTCACCCCTATGCTAACTTTAGAAATAAATGAGCACACCCACCTATTGAGATGAGGACAACCACATTATGCACATGTTGTTTCCTTCAAAGTCAAAAAAAGGTAGTTCAAACTTTATCTCTCATAAATTAAAATATATTAACACACTTGCAACAAATGTACTTAACAATAAGGTTGTGGAAGGATATACAATGATTCACTTATTGTATGGCACATCTAAAGTGTACATTGTAAAAAAAGGTTATCAATGGTGGGAATTGAATTCACAACGTCTTAGAGAGAAAGGCACCAACATTTTTGGACTTGCCACTATGCTCACAAACTAACTTGAGATAAAAGTGTCAATATATTTCCTTTAGAAGATATATGGGAGCGTCAAGAAGAGGAACAATGCTGAAAAAACTTGAACCTTTGACCTTTTTAAGGAGAAAGATGGCATCACCTTCGTGCTAGCCACTATGCCCAAGAGCTAGGTTGATATAAGAATGCATTATCCCTATTTTTTAAGGATGAATGTCCCTATAGATGAGGTCATATTCTATGGATGAATGTTCTTGCATGTGCTCTAAATAAAAAAATATGGGATTTGATCCCATGATCTTGTTGTTGAAGGCTTTAAAAGATGTCATACTGACTGGTATGGCAATCCACCTATTAGGAACCAATGACTATGTTTTCCTTGAAAATAATGCATTGGTCTCAAATTAAATACAAAGCAATCATAATGTCTTGAACTCATGACCTTCTATGGAATATAAGTTAATAGGATGTCTACTTACCAACCCATCCCAGCTATTGATCAGGATAAAACACCCATCTGCCATGGACAAGCAACTTCTGCTATTTTTTGAATGATTTTGGCATAAAAGGAATTGGTGCTTGACTTTTAGTGCCATAATTTAAAGTTTTCAAATTTGAGAGAGGAAGAAAAGGGTTTTCTATGTCAATTTTATTTCTTATGTTTGTTAGGAAAAAACTTGTTCTGCATGATTGAGTGTTGCCACTTTAAATTTGCTTTGATACCATGTTGGATTTTAAATTACTTTTAGAAAACATTTCAAAGCGTATATTCACCATAATCAAATGCAAAAGAGTATAGAAACAAAATAAGAGCAATATATGTATTAATAATATAGAGATAATAAAAATAAGAAGAAGAGGTGGGTGACTATATGCATCCTTGTGATATCACATCACTCAAATTGATGCAATGGATCCATGATTGGAGGTTTTATAATAGATACCTAATCCTTAATTAATACAAACCACAAGTTAAAATAATATGGCTTAAAGGTAAAATATAAAATATAAAATATAAAATATAAAATATAAAATATAAAATATAAAATCCTTAAATAACTTTAACTATACAAGTGGTTTAACCAATATTGCTAAGCATGAATACATTAATATTGCCTATAGGCTTACATAGAGAACGCTTGTAGACTTACATATAAAACACCCATAGGATTACATTGCACATGCCCATATGCTTTACATCAAGAGTACATGCAACCTTACATAAACATTGTCAACCTTGACCAACAAGGTTAGATAACTAATATTCCAACATAGAATTCATATTTAGCTTTTCTATAGCACAAATATAACTCTTCTTCATAATGCATTAATTTTATCCCAACATACAAGGTATTGGTTTCCATAATATTTACTTAATTTGTGAAGGTTATTTTTTCATAAAATTTATCCAAGTTTCTAATCAAAAGAATACTTCACCATGTAAGTATCTTAGCCTCTTATTTTCCGTTTCCAAATAATTATTAATATTCCTTATCTCAAACATTTCCAATATCCATATGATAGTCATCTCACTTTTCATTCATGATATGGAAATGAAAAATTCAACATAGATTATATTAATAGCGTAAAATTTTATCCATAACACAAAGTTTTGTAGTAAAATTCTCCCAATTCATTAAAAAAATAAAAAATTACATTCTAATTAAGAACAAGGATTTATTGTATGAAAGAACTTCGCGTAAGGGTACTAAACCTTAGGTGTAGTCAAGCGATGGAACAAAGAAATAAATTTGGCTATAGTCTTCACAAAAGGGATGCAAACCCTAGGTGCAATCAAGCGTTGAAAAAAGAGGGTTGTTCGCAGACCGTATTTTCAGTCTGTGAGAAAGCCTCTTTGGTTAGAAGAAATATCTCTCAAGGATATTTGGGTTCGCGGGCGGATGAACCTTTTCCCTTTATCAAAATTTTGGAGGATGAATTTGGGTTGGATCTGATCATGAAGCCCAAAAATTATCTACAAATTCAAGGACAAAATACTAGGTTTGGAGGAGCTCAAAGGATACAATAAAGATTGGTGGACCAGTACAGAATTCCAAGTAACTCTCCTACCCAAAAAATTCTTTTTTGTTACCTTTTCTAATTTAGTGGATACAACCCCTTTATAGAAGAAGTTAATGGCTTCCAAGTCTTGGGTGAATCTTTATGCTCTCCCTGTGGAGTTTTGGGGAGAGAATATTTTCACCAAAATCGATAATCCCATTGGTGCATTCTAGTATATGGATGCCCAAACAAATAAGAATTTGTCTAGTAAAATTAATCTGAGTAAAGCAAGATTGGTTGTTTCAGTTCGTCTACCTCAATCCATTACTATCTCCTCAAGCAAAGGGGAATGGATCCAAAATATTGAATATGAAAACTTCTTCCTAAGATGTTATGGTTGTCAACAATATGACCACCTAAAGAAGAGATGCTCGATCATTCAATCATGCTCTGATTCTTCCTTGGTGGAGGAGAAGGCCCTACATGTGAATGATTAAAAAACTTTGAATATCCTAGTTCAAAAGAAAGAAGTTCGTCCTCTAAATGCACCAATTATCCAATAGGAATCATGTGATCAATAGAAGACTCAACCTCAAAATGAGAATTTGAATCAGATCATTGATAAAAGCCAAATGATTCCTAAAGACCATCTAGATGGTTCTATGGAAAATATTAGCACCTCAGATGGTATTCTTGAAGCTAATTATGAAACAATTGATGATGGTTACTTTTTTGAAAATGAAGATCCTACAAAATGTGTTACAACTAGATATTACCTCAAGAGCTTGAAGTGCAAAAATATATTCTTAGATCTTGCTACTCTAAAGGAGGAAGAACCTTTGCTATAGAAGAACTGATTTCATCTATGATGGATGACTGTTATGTTTGTTTTCCTTCTATCTATTATGTGTCATGTAAGGGTTGTTCTTGTTGTTAGTTCCTTAAAAAAGAGAGATTTGATTAAGGAAACTTAGTAGTTTGAGGAAGATGAATATCTAGAAATGTAATGTTTTGTTTTTGTAATGGGTGTGACCCCCAATAGAAGCCACACATAGCTTATTAAAAAAAAGAAAAAAAGAACAAGAATTTATTCAAAACTTCAAATCAAGCATAATACATTCATTGTTCAGTATACAAAGATTTTTGAAGCACTAAATTTGACCCCATGCACAACCCATACCATAATGATATTTTGTAATCTAACCTAATTCACTTATAACAATATGATTAAAAATAATTGCTATTATTAGTTAAATCTAACTTCATTCTACCAAAATGATCATAGCAGAACCATGGTACAGGTGGGAATATGTCAGATAAGGCATACGATCAACATGCAGACAATAGAGATCTGAGATCAGAAATGAAGAAGACAAAACAGGTAAAATATAAATAATTTAGGTTTTCCAAAATGACTATTTGGGGATCTTCATCTTTAGGGGCAGATCTAAAAAGGACACATGCTAAAATAATAAAAATAGTGGCTAAATCTAGAAAGAGAAAAATGGATATTTCTTCTTTCCCCAAAAAGGATGGATTTGTAAAAATAAAAGAATAAATTCCAAAGGTAAAGTTTGATGAACAAAACCTCATAGAGGATTATAACAAGTTGGTTGAATGTAGGCTGATATGCTAATTCTTTAACTTATGGTCGTCTCCTAAGGGTATTGAAAATTGGGTTAAAAATAACTGGCTTCCATTAATCTCACAAGAACTAGAAAAAATACTTTTAGAAAAAGGATTTTTCTGGGTAACATTTAACAATCCCAAAGACAAGGAATGATTTTTGAAAGAGGTCCTTAGTTCATGGCAAGAAGTTTATGAAGCGGTGAGATGATAATTTTGACCTAAGAAGATAAATGATTTTTGGAAGAGGTCCTAGTTCACGGCAAGAAGTTTATAAAGTAGTGGGATGATAATTTTGACTTAAGAAAAGAAATTCCAAACTCCATTCCAATATGGGTTAAGATACCTTTTTTCCATATCAATTTTTGGCGGAAAAAATCTTTTTAAGCAATAGGAAACTCTTTAAGGAGGTTCATTAAAACAATTGAGATAAACATAATGGAAGGCTTACCAAAGTATCTTGAAATTGAACTACAGAATTATGTATGGGATCAAGAGCTAGATTATGAACAAATCTCATTTAAATGCATCTATTACCATGAATATGAACTGTCCATAACAACGCAAGACATATATCAAATGAACATGGCAATGATAAAAATAATAAATGATTTATAAATGTATCATATAAAAAGCAAATTAAAAACAATAAAAGGAAAACCCACAAGAAGAAATTACAATAGAAAAAAAATAAAAAAAAGAAGAGAGGAGTTTGAATCAATTGAAAAAGTTAAAAAAAAAAGAAAAAAACAAAAAACAAAAAATTGAAAAGATGTTAGGAATAGATTATTAGATTATTTTCATTATTTTAGTTCAGTAATTTTACAACACTTGTTAAATAAGTAATATTGCATCAACCAAATGAATGAAATTCTCCATCAATGAGAGCTTGGTCTGGTTTGTATGGTGCACTCCCTTTGAGTTGTCCTGTTAAAGTTGTTTCACTACCACGGATTAGTTGTCTCGAAGGTAGCCCCGATGGACTGACCTGAACCCGTCGTTGCTCAGCTGGTTCTCCTCTCCAAAGAATTCGTGGCCTCTTCCAGCTTGTGGTAGGAGAATATCGGTAGGATCCCTATTTTATGCCCTATTTGGTTAGTAAGGTTTTCATCTCATATAGAAGAGCAGTAAAAGACCCGTTACAACGATCAACCCACCTGGAATTTTGAGTCTTATTACAGTCTAAGGCAACAATATATCATGGTGTTATCATGATGTGTGAGAAGGAGAACGACAATGTGGAGGCTTTGGTACACGGATCTGTACTGACCAAGATTTTGACGCCATAGTCGCAGATCTATGCTGACTGGAATATCGATTCCCTGGTTGTAGATCTGTGCTGCCTTCATGGAGAACGGAAATTTTAAGGGCATATTACGAGGGTGGGGTGTGAGCAGCTGGAGTCTGTACTGCGGCAAAAATCGCACGCGACGCCATCTCGACCCAAGCTCAAGATTTTGGACCCCAACTTCGACCTCAATCGCATAGAGATAGACGTGAAACCCGACAAATTCAAAGTTCATTTTACATGCACATTAAACCAACGTCGAAAGTTGGTATTTGAAATGAAGTTTTGTTTGTTTTGTATTTTTTTTTAGAGAAGCTTACTTATATGCGCACACCACATACTACATACTACGTCTTACATTGGTTTTTTTTTTTTGTAACTGCCAGTGCAGTTGGCATGGTTCAAACTATCAGCGTAGGCTTCCAACACACTCACCGTCTCGTTAATGGTAACCCGACGTGAGATGGGGACCGCTGAACGCACAGGGTTCGCAGTTGGCAGGTTTCAAACTATCAGCGAAGGCTTCCAACACACCCACCATCTCGTTAATGGTAAGGGTCCGCAGTTGGCAGGGTACAAACTATCAGCGAAGGCTTCCAACACATCCACCGTCTCGTTAATGGTAACCCGACGTGAGCTAGGGACCGCTAGGTTCGCACCGTATTTGTCAGTCTGGTTCAACACGTGGCATGAAGGGTTCAACACAAGGTTCGCACCGTCTTTGTCAGTCTGGTTCAACACGTGGCATGAAGGGTTCAACACGTGACATGAAGGGGACCACCGGATAAGCAAGAAACAAATCATCGCTATCAAGTGCAACATGCAGAGGAGTCGGATCTGGCTACTGGCTATGCATGGGCACGCCCGTGGGATTGGAACCTAGGTCTCCTCTCGGTAAGTACCCCAACTTACCAATCCACCTAGGTACCCCAACTTACCAATCCACCTAGACCCACGGACTACGTCTTACAGTGGTTTTGAACCTGGGTCTTTTTGAAAGGAAGTTTAAAATTTTGAAGGAAAACATCACAAGGGTTTAGTTTCTTTGGACATACTCATTTAATTATTATTTTTTAAATTGCATGATAGGACTTTATATTTGCAAGGTAATTATTATTTTTTAAAAGTCTTGGGTACAACACAACTGGTTGGGCCTTGATTTTTTTTTTGAAAGGTCTAAGGCTTAAACCTCTATATGTGTATTAATTTCCTGTTTAAAAATGTAAGTTTATTATTTAGTATGTGTTAAGTTGCGAAAAATATTTACAGTGGATAATTATAACTATATAAAATTTTTATATAGTAGAATTATTTATTTATTTTATTAAATATTATTTGCTTTTCATTCGTAGGGGCTTTGTTATTTATTCTTATAATTATGAATATTACATGTACATAATTATATATATTAAATATATTTTTTAAATTAATAGTTTAATTGATTTTAATTTTTTAAATGTAATAAGTCTATAGGAAATGTAGAATGGTTGAAAAGATGTAATGTTATATTTTTAGGGCCTTGGTTCTTTTTGAGAGGTCTAAGGTTTAAACTGCGGCATATGTGTTAATCTCGTGTTGATAAGCTTAGCTCTTGGCCTTGCAAGAGGTCATGACTAGGATGACTAGATAATTATTATTTTTTAAAAGTCTTGGGGGTACATTGCAACTGTTCGGACCTTGACTCTTTTTTGGGAGGTTCAAGGTTCAAACTGTGGCTTGTGTTAATCTCTTGTTGATAAGCTTAGCTTTTGGCTTTACAAGAGGTCATGACTAGGATGAGATTGTTGTGATCATTGGTTATAAGGTTTCTCACACTATTCAAATAAAAAAAATTATTTTTTAAAATAGAAAAGATAATAGGGGCATATTATAAAGGTAAGGTTAATCTCTTTTATTAGGGAATCAAAAAGAATTTATAGGAATCCGTACCAGGTACCTTACTGGCAAGTTCCCTCAATTTTCGGAAGGAGGTCCGAGGTTCAAGCTTGGCGGCTTGCGTCAGATATAAAAAACCTCTCGGTTAGCCTGAGGGGTATACCCGGATGGGACAAGCCTCGTGGAACAGAAAGTCCTAGCCCCTAGGGGATACGGGGAACAATTTTCCTTAACATAAGGTTTTGCACCTAGGGATGCAGTGCAACGGTTCGGGCTTTGGCTCTTCTTCGAGAGGTCCAAGGTTCAAACTGCGACATGGGCGAGTGTGTGAGGGGGTGGGTGTGTGGTGGCTTTGTGTTAAATTTCCTATTGATAAGTATAGCTCTCAAATTTAGGAGGGGCCATGGTTGGGAGGAGACTGCTCAACCCTGTACGTCGATCATAGGGGTTTCTTACAATAACCAAATCCAAAAAAAAAAGAATTTATAAGATTTCTTTAATAGAAAAAATAAAACAATATAAAAGTAAAAAGAGAACTTTGAAAGTTATAAGGTGCAAAGTTAAAATTGGATATTTTTGAAAAAGAAAAAAGGCTAAAAAAAAAATTAGGAAGTTATATGCTTGTTTAGGAGACATTTTACTGAAGCTAGCATAATTTTTTAAAGAAAAAATGGGCATTGATTTTTTTTATAATATTTAAAAATATCTTTGCAAAATTGTAATTGATGTAAGAAAGTACATTTTCGATAAAGATTAACATCTTTAAACATTTTTTGCAATTTTTACATCCAAACATCCTTTATCAAACCTTAAGGTTTCAAACAACATTCCATATATATATATATATAGTGTCTCTAGCGATTGTTTACAGGTAATTTTATCACGACTTGTTATTACACTTAAAGCTTAAAAAAGTTTCAACAATGACATTTAGGGTCTATTCTTATAAATCCTTGGGGAGTAATAAGGCACACCCATTTTTTCATTCACTCCATCATTCACCCTATTTGCCATTGTTTTTTTTTTTTGAATTTACATGGTGGAATCGGTAGCCACCACGAATCCGGCAGGTTGTCCAGCTTTTTATGGCTGCCACAGTATTCTGGTGTTGTCCGCCCCAAAAGCCGCCACACAGATATTCGCGTAGTCCGCCCCTATAACCACCATGCCACAATCATTTTAAACCTTTTACGCCGCTGAAAGCACCAGGAAATGGACAAGCGTTCAATCCGATGAGGCTCGAAATTTGAACCTTGGACCTCCGCCCCCTTATGGGGTTTGGATGAACCAATTGGTCTACACCTCGGACCTCCCTATTTGCCATTGTTGCTTGAAGTAAAACCTGAATTAAGATTTTTCAAGTATATGTATGAGGTATTTTTAAGTAGGTGTCATAGATAGGATAAATTCCTTTATGTACTATGTAAGTAGCACGTATCGGTTTCTTTCATGTACCTTAATGTCTCTCTCATGTACATCCACGTATATTGAGAGGACTAACTTCTTCCATGTACCGATGACTATATTTAAAGGGTGGGTATATAGAAAGGATTGATATATCAGACTGATGATATATAGAAAGAGAGACTATTTGAAGAAATAAGAAACCCTCACTATGACCACCCCAAAGGTCTTTCTTATAGATTCACAACTCTTGAGAGGTCCCAACTTTGGACCATGGAAGACAAATATGAGAACCATATTGCAAGTTGAAAAACTTTGGGATATTGTGACTGGCAAAGTTACATGACCTCAAGACTTTGACCAAGATAAAAAATATGATGATGTAGATGCAAGAGCACTGATGCTCATCACCCTTGCTATAGCTAATGTGATCCAGCCATATATTTGTGAAGTAGAGACATCCAAGCAAGCATGGGACACACTTACTACCATCTATGAAGGGGATAATTTGTTGGCTTTTAAGCTAGATTATCTTAGTCCCAATATTCAGGATCTTGAGTAGTCTCAAATATAAGAGCAATCAATATATAAGTCAACCAATATAAATAATAATAACATTCAAGAAAATATCAAATATGAATATAAAATGGCCAAAATCATTCATGCAATAACATGAAGAAACTTACAGTATAATTGCTCAAAATATGCATACAATACTCAATATATATATATATATGCATACAAGCTTCAATATTATTAATGCTTGAATATGATCTTCATAGATCCATTTGATATACAATACATGGAGCTTTATCTCCATAATATAGCCTTATAAAGATGACTTTTCATGTACTTGACTATTGCTTTCCTCACATGTTTGAGAGATGCATCTTTCCCTATTCCATGCATAAGATAAATTCTCTCATATCCTTTGGATTCTCATATTGCCACTTGTATACAAGACTCTTGACTCTCTACTTACTTGCACACTTAACTCTATGACACTTACACTTCTACATGCACACCTAATACATGATACTTGTGCATTTTCTCATATTACATATTTGCACACTTAATTACATGACAATTGTGCATATCCTGCACATAGACACTTACATAAAGGGTAAATATAAAACTCACTCCTAAACTATTGACTCAAACCTTATTATAAGAATTACATTGTACCATAGTTACCATGGGGGTACATTAACATGTATAAAATAATGTAATAATCTCCAACATAATCAATCTACCATTCTTACCCTTCAATCACAACTCCACACATTGAGAGTGGTAGATGGAGAAAGTATAGAGGCATTTCTTTGCAGAGTCACAGAGTTGAAGGCAAGACTGAATGCCATGGGTGAAAAAGTGGAAGACAAGCTCTTAGTCCCAATTATACTTTGAGCTTTACCAGATTCATTTAGAGTGCTCATAACCTCCTTACAAGTGTCAAATAGGATGGTTTCCTTTGAAGAGTTGGTCAATTTGCTGCAACAAGAAGAAGCAACCAACAAATTGAGGGATCAATTATCAAATAGTGCACTCATCACTAAGAAATATAGGAACAAGAAACCACAAAAGGGTTCTTCACATAAAGGTCCTTCATCCTCCTCATCATCATCATAGAAGCAACCTCAAAAACAAAAGAGGTATTACCATATCTATGAAAAAGGACATGATACCAAGCATTGTTGGTATAATTCAACGACTCAAGGTGATAAAGTCTATCAACCTCAAAAAGAAGAAACAATACAAGCCACATCCCAAACAGAAGCAACAAAAAGGGCATGTTGCAATTGAAGAATCAGATTTTGATTTTGAATAGGCACACAAGGTGCTAATGACAAAGGTCGTAACCAAACCCAAGGATGATGTTTGGTACATTGATTCTGGTGCTAGCAAGCACATGATAGGGGACAAAGAGTGGTTTGATTCCTTGGAAGCCAAAGAAGGGAAACCGATGACTATCATCGATGATAAAACCTATAAGGTCAAAGGAGTAGGTGATGTTCCACTTAATCTTCTAGATGGGAAATGCAAAATTGTAAAAGGTACTATATGTACCAGGCTTGGAAAACAACTTGTTGTCTATGCCACAAATATTGGATCAAAACATGGTGGTTGAATTCAGAGTTGATAATGGCCACAAGAAGTGTTTCATCACCAAAAATGGTGAGAATGTAGCAACTGGTTCCTACAAAAATGGCTTGTTTGCCCTAGATGTCCTATCTTCTCCTAATGTAGCATTGTCAATAGCCATGACAGATGCAACCTCCCTTTGGCATAGGAGATATGGGCATCTCAGTTCAAGATACTTACTTCAACTCAGTAAGCATCAAATGGTGATCGGTCTGCCCAACCTTTCACCCACATTGCCAGTTTGCTTAGGTTGTTTAGCAAGGAAGCAACATTGAGTACCATTTGAATTAAGCACTCATAGAGCCAAAGGTCCATTGGATGTGATACACACCGATTTGTGCGAGCCCATGACAACCGGTTAGGGTGGCAAAAGATACTTCTAGTTGTTTGTTGATGACTACTCTAGGAAGATGTGGGTGTCCTTCTTGCAACTAAAGTCTGAAGCATTCCAGCATTTTCAATATTTTAAGTAGCATGTGGAAAATGAAATTGGGCGTTCAATTAAAGTCCTCCACTCAGATCGAGGGGGAATATACATCCAATGAATTTTCAAGGTTTCTCGCATAGAATGGGATCAAGCAACAACTCACTACAGCCTATACTCCACAACAGAATGGGGTTGTTGAAAGAAGAAACTATTCCATCATGGAAATGGTTCATTGCATGCTCACAAGAGCCAATCTGGAGTAGCAATATTGGGTTGAAGTTATCACCACTATAATGTATCTTCTAAATAGAGCGCCCACAAAGGCACTACAAGGAGTTACACCTGAAGAAGCCTGGTCTAGGAGGAAGCCTTCAATCTCACATCTCAGAGTCTTTGATAGCAAGGCATACATGCATGTGCCAAAGAAAAAGAGGACCAAGCTGGATGTGAAATCCCTACCATGCATATTTCTTGGGTACGATGATGAATCAAAAGGGTATCAATTGATAGACCCAATCACCAAGAAATTGCATATAAGTTGAGATGTGGTATTTGATGAAGCAATTGAACCTAAATCAGATACTGATGCCTTTAAGGAATCTCAAGATGCTACATCTCCTACTGTGAGCCTAGAGTTTGATGAGGAAGTCCAAGAAGACATTCCAACTGTTGATGATGAACCTGAAGCAGTTGCTCCTTCACAACAACGCAAAACTCCAAAATGGTTCATGAGTACCATCAGAGATTCCAAACTTGATGCACCTCTTGATCTCACTTCCACTCGCCCACATACTTGTAGTATGTCATGTCAAGAAGTAAATTTGGGATTGATGTCTTCAATAATGGAGAATTCAAAACCAGCATCAGTGAAGGATGCACTTAGCTCGCCCAAGTGGAAGGCAACTATGGAAGCAGAGTATAACTCTCTGATGAAAAATAAAACATGGGAGCTCATTGATCTACCTAAAGGAAAGAAGCCCATAGGCTACAAGTGGGTCTTCAAGATCAAATACAAGGCAGATGGATCAATTGACAAATACAAGGCATGACTCATTGCAAAGGGCTATGCACAAAAGGAAGGAATTGACTATGAAGAAACTTTTGCACCCATAGCAAAGATGACAACCATCCATGTTCTCTATGCCATGGCAGCAAAGTTTGGTTGGAAGCTGCATCAAATGGATGTCAAAAGTGCCTTCCTTAATGGTGATCTCCAAGAAGAGGTGTATATGACTCAACCCAAAGGCTTTGTTGTCAATGGGCAAGAACAAAAGGTATGTAGACTTATCAAGTCCTTGTATGGGTTGAAGCAGGCTCCTAGAGCCTGGTACATCAAAATTGATGAGCACCTATTACAGCATGGATTCACCAGAAGTCCTTTAGATGCAAATCTCTATCTCAAGAAAGTTGGATCTGAGATAGTGATACTTGTGTTATACGTCGACGATCTGATCATTATAGGTAGTACAAATGAATTGGTGGATGTTGTAAAGAATGACTTGAAAAAGTCTTTTGATATGATAGATCTAGGACTTCTGCACTATTGTCTTGGCTTGGAGGTTTGGTAGAGGAAAAATCACATTGTGATCTCATAGACAAAATATGCCAAGACACTACTGGAAAAATATCAGATGACAGACTGTAAACCTAAGGCAACACCAATGGAGCAAGGGTTACAACTATCCCGATATGACAAGTCTCCTCAGGTATCTGGCACTCTTTATCGTCAACTGATTGGGAGTCTCATATACCTAACAAACACTAGGCCTGACATCAATTTTGCTGTAAGTTATCTTTCAAGATTCATGCAGGATCCTAAAGTAAGTCATTGGAAAGCAACAAAGAGGATACTACATTATGTCCATGGTACAACAGAATATGGCCTAGAATATAAGAAGAATGATAAATTCTTCTTACAAGGATACAGACTCTGATTATGCTGGATCTCTAGATGACAGAAAATCAACGTCTGGATATGTGTTTCATCTAGGATCTGGACCTGTCTCATGGCACAACAAGAAACAATAGGTAGTAGCATTATCATCCACAGAGGCAGAATATCATGCTGCATGAGGAGTTGCGTGTGAAGCGATATGGTTACATTGCATTCTATCAGATATGGGTGTACAAAGAAATCTACTAGCACTATTGAATTGCGACAATCAAGGTGTTCTAAAATTGGTTAAGAATCCAATGTTTCATGAAAGAACAAAGCACATTGAAGCTCAATGCCACTTCATTCGAGAACAAGCTCAGAATCACTAGATTCAGCTCTAGTACATTCCCACCGACAAATAAGTTGTGGATATTTTTACAAAGGCACTTGCACGTGTCAAGTTTGAATTGTTTCGCAATTCTCTTTGTATACCAAATAATGTAATAAGGGGGGATGTTAGGATAAATAGATTATTACATTATTTTCATTAAACTATATATTAGGCTTTAAACTATATATTCACATTGTTGGAGGTGGAGGGGCTTCCTTCTTCATCCTATTGAGTTTCCATCCTTGTTTGCTTGAGCACATGAGAGAGAGTGGACTCCACTACCTTTTTTATTCCTTGGCATGTCAGGTTATTGATTTGGCTCTATGGCCTATTGGGTGCTACTCCTTCTACCTCAATGTACTCTTCTTCCTCATATTAGATTGTTGTAATATGGTTAGAAGTAGCAAGTTTCTAAGTGAGACAAGGTTAGGCAGTGATAGGTTAGATAGTTGGAGCTAGTTGTTATCTTTCCCTAAACCCATACATGAATAGGGTAGCAAGTTGGTCTCATTTAATGATTGAGTATTGAGACTAAGAGTCATACTGATTATAATGTTTTTCTCTTAATGATATCACAAGAAACCTTAGAACCACATTCTACTTTGTGATATTTTATAGTTGGTAGAAGTAAACCATATCTAGTAGATGCATCAATAGAGTCATTGGACCTTTGCCCTTATGATATGACACATTCTCGAATGTTGATGAAGGAATGTCATCCTAGACATCTAGTGGCATTGGAAGTTACAAGAGGTTATTTTTGCTCCATGTCATAAATCCCTTGAGGTGGGAAGTAGCCATATTTAGGCACGTGGATCTGGTGCTAGGATTATTAGAGTCTTCTAGATATTTTTTCTTTGAGTGGAGTTGCCAAGTGAATGTTGTATTTACTCTAGGAGCAGATAGATTGATACCTTCAATGGAGTCCCAATATATGTACTTCTAAGTGGCTTCTTCTAGATATTCATATTTGAGTGGAGTTGTCAGGTGAATATTTTTAATACTTCAGCAAGCAACAAATTAAGCTCTTCACTGGAATCTTGGATTAATCTCTTTTAATGTGATTCATCCCATCGATCATGACATTTTGAATTATTGGATACCAAAAATAATCCTTATACTTTGGATATCATGATCATCCATAATGTCAAGTGTATTCTATGTGTGTGCCTTGCTTGGAGAACCAACCTAAGAAGTCCAAGAAGCATGGGATGTAGCTCCTTTGGATGACCTCTAGGAGGTTTTACCAAGGGTGGCTCCTTGTCTGGATGTGATCTTCATTTCTTTGTTTTTATCCTATGCTAGCCTAATCTATTAGGTTCTTGCTAGGGAAAAGGGATAGATAGAAATTTAGTAAATAACTAAAAGCAAATAACATAAACATAAACATAAACATAAACATATGCTCTAACTAGTCTAGTTAGTCTATGCTAAGGGCGGCAATCCAAATATTACAGGCTCCTTCCCAGATATTAGTGGGATGAATTAACATGGGAGCTAAAGAAATATAGCTATATTTGAACATGATCACCATTAAACATGATCACAAACCAAAATATCTCTCATAGAAACTTGGAAAAATACTAGTCACATCCCTCCATAGAGGGATATATACACACAAAGACCAAGACAAAGATTTGGAATAGCCACAACTCCTTGAATTCATATTAATAAGCACATTAAAATCATATAGAACAAAGAGAGTATTGGTATCCTATAAATGCTATGAACCAAGGCTTAAGTCTAGAATGACATACAGGGAGGGGTTCATAAAAAGAAAACTAATTAGGCTAGATACCAGGCATAAGAAACTAGCACTATATTCTTTTTTTCTAACTGTATAGAAAAGTGCATATTTATAAGAAAAATGGTGATTTTTTTCCTCTTAAATTTTAGAATTCCATTTCAAAAATATCACTTAGGGTACTTCTATATTTATGGTGTACAATCCTGAGGTCTCTAGATCTAGAGGAATTGGATGAGATATTGTTGTCCATGTTGGTAATATGTGCGGTTTAGGGTCATAGTCCTAGCTAGGGGGTATGGGATCCAACAATCCTCTATGTAGGATTCTAGAGTAGGGGTTCTAGGGTAGAAGCCCCTAGAGCAAAAATTTGCTTCCTACATTATTGGAGCATGGTTGGAGGTGGTATGACTGAAATTTAGTTACTACCCCTTGTGTATCTTTTTGTTTGGTTGGCACTTCTCATCGTATTTTTTACCTTTGATCTCACTCGGTGCTTTGGTTACTTTTGTTGGCCCATAATCACTAGATATTTAAGTTGGGTGGATGTGCCCAAGCCATTTTTATTTCCAATTTTAATTATTTTATGCACTTTATCGCTTTGGGCTATCAATACTCCATTTTGGTTACTTTACCTCTAACCCTCAGGGTCTAGTTACCAAAATTTTATGCTTATCTCTATCTGAAATTTACCTAAAGAATTTTGTTCATGTACATCAGGTCATGCCTTGACCTTCTTTTGGATTTTTGGATAGGTATTCTCTCATTGAAACCATTTTATGTATGTTGGCTAAAGTGCTACTCCTCTCCAATGTAGTGAGAATTCATTTTAGGTTTTTTGGGTAGAGGAAGAGACTTATTCTTCCTCACCATGTTCTTGCACTTCCCCTTGGAATATCTCACCTATGATGTGGGTACTCTAATCTAAATAGGTTGAACAAAAGTAAAATTAAGATAGGTGGCATTTGTAGTAGGTAGTAACACTGGATTTACCTCTAGCATGGAAGGAATAGTAGAGGTTGAGGTAGTATCCATGGTGAATTTAGGGGGTTGGGATGTATTTTTAAATGGGAAAAAAATATTAAATGGAAACATGGGAGTAATTCATAGGGAGAGTAGAATGAATCACTTGAGATGGATAAGCAATTCACTAGTCGTAAGGGAACTAAAAAAACTTTCTTAGCAAAATGAATCAGTTGGATTTGAGGAGCGAATTACTTGGTGAGGAGCACTTGAGGACTTGTTATGGTTTTTCAAATTGTGTGAGGGTGATTCACTCATTTTAGAGTGAATCACTCCTAATGATTAAACTTAGAAAAACTTAGAGTATCTTGATGTCTATGCAAGGGCCAAGAGAACACAATAGGCATTATAGGGAGTTAATTCACTTTGAATTGGGAATCCCAAGCAGGGGTTCAACTTGGTCTTATTGTGAAAATAAGGTATGTATGTATAAGGGCATGATTCATGCATGCTACCCTAGTCATTATGGAAATACTATTTGAGCATGCTAAGGATGATAAACCCATCACTCAACCAACCTTTGTAATAGTGATTATGCTAGTTTGTAGTTTAGATTATGATTTACATAAGTAGAAATGAGAAAATAGGTTGTAACTCAAGGTTTTTAACCCCTTATTCTAACTTTCTTATGTCCACCATTAATGTATCAGGTGGGTGGGTGGCCCAAAATCACGTTGATTTTCCTTTTATTCTTATTTTTCTACTATTGTCTCCTTAAAGCAATTTTGTAAGGGTAGTGAAATTTTCTCCAAGGTTGGAGCAATTCACTCCATAGAGTAGATTGATTTGCTCTTTATTTTAACTTCAAAATTTTTTATTCAACTTTATAAAGCAAACTTTTAAAGTCATGTGAATAAATTGAAAGAAGGAAATGGGACATCCAAGTGCCTTTTTAAAAAATTCAATCAAACTCATAATTTTTTCTTCTTTCTTACTGGTGAATTAAACTAGGCCACTGCCCTAGGGGTAATAAGTAGAAGTTTTCTTTTGCATAAATCCATACTCTAGTGAAAAATTCATTACCTTGAATCCTATGAAGGTGATGGCATTATCAATGATTATTGTGGAAGGGGCCCAAAATCTAGTGATGATGTCCTCTAATAGTTAGGTAATTGCTTCTTGATTAATTAATTTTATTGGTACTACCTCAACCCATTGATTGAATTAATATGTTGTATTTATGATCCACACATGCCCTACACTATATAAAGAATTGATTTTTTTGATAAAATTCAAATCCCACTCTTGGAAGGATTAGATAATGATGATGGGATTTAATGGAATTGGTGCTTTTTTCCTTCCCATAAAAGTGCAATAGGATTTGCATTCTTTGACCCATTGGAAGTAGTCAAAGAAGATGGTGGGTTAATAATACCCCATCCTTAATATTTTAGAGGTTTTTTTTGGGGTAAAATAATGTCCTCCCTAATTGTGATGTTCCTTTATTAGGGCTTTCAACATTTCTTCTTCCATTCATCACAATAGAACTCTAACATATCCTTAAAAAAAAAAAATACTATCCACCCATATATAGTGCATCATGTTCTATCTAAACCTATCCCTTTACCTAGGAATTAAACCTTTATAAAATTTCCCTAATATCATGTACCTCTTGATGTCTCCCATCCAAATTAATTGATCATCTGGTTCAATTTATTCTACCAATGCTACATAGTCTTTGGGGGCCAACATGACAAGATTTTCACATAAATCCCTACTCCTAATAATTTAGGGGTTTTATCTCCATTTCAAATTATTGGATCTTATTTATCCATATTGCCCTCCTTTCACTTAATTCACCATGCAACATGATGAATCTTATATCAGGATGAATAAATATAGTAGTCTTGCTTTGAGATAGGCAATACCTATATTTCCTAAGAGATTTCATCATTATAAACACCTTTTTTTCAATAATTATATACTTTTCCTCATAATTGTGGAGAATTTGACTAAAAATAAAGATCATGCGTTCTTCATATTTATCATTATTTTGAGTCAATACTTACTCTTTCATCTATCCCAAACACATATAGTCTAAATTATTTAGAAAAATTTGGGTTGATGAGAACTAGGGATTTAGTGATTATATTTTTTATATCTTAAAAATCCTTTTTTATCTTATTTAGTACATGCAAGCATGCAATATTTCTTTAACATATTGGTTATTCGTTTGACTAGTTGTGCAAAAATGGTTATAAATTTAGCTTTTAAACTAGATTTAACCTAGGAAGGATTTAATTATTTTAAGGAAAGTAGGTAGAGGTAATATTTGGATTACTTTTATCTTGTAAATATCTATTGTTAGTCTATCATTAGATATTGTATGTCCTAATATTTTTCCTTCCTAGACCATGAAGATGGAATTTATGGGGTTTGTTGGCATACCGTACTCCCCACATATCTAGAACATGGACTCTAGATATTCAATGTGCTTACTTATTTCTTTAGATAAAATAGTTAAATCATAAACATATATGATTATAAATTTTCCTACAAAATCTAGAAAGGCAATGTCCATTGTTCAATGAAAATTGACCTTTGCATATCATTATCCAAAATGAATTTTTTAGTATGCAAAGGTTCCACATTTGGTTGTAAAGGTTATTATATGTTGACCATCATCCTTGACCCAAAATTTATTGTGCTTTAAGAATCCATCTAATAATGATAACATCTATGATCTAGCTACTTTCTACAAGATGTGATCTATGGTAGTAGTAGGTAGTGATATTTTAAGGATGTCTTATTCAAGTTTCTAAAATCAATACATAACATGATATCACCATTTTTATTTTGAACTAGAACCAGATTAGACACCTAGGTAGAATGCTTGATCAAAAGGATAATTTAGGCTTGTGGAATTTGTTATCAAATATGCCAAATTAAATACTCAATAATGAATACAAATGTTTAAATAACTCTCACAATATTCTAGGATGCATCACATATATTCAACCCATGACTCATAAAATAAACACACACTATATTCAACATGGATAACAAGATTACAATGCTTTACAATACAAGATAAAGCACTGCAAATTCATATTACATTTTACATGCTCACCTGCTATCATATTTAATAGTCTTTACAAAGAGTCTCTTGACGTTTCAACTTCAACTAACTCTTTATCTCCTCAAACTCATGGGAGATATGACTCTTCATATTTCTCATAGGAGAAATATATTTATTGACTCTCTAATAATGAAAAACATCTAATTATTACTAAATGATAAATATTTACAAAGTATTTACAAATCACTTTCAAGGTACCAAATAATGTAATAATCTCCAACACCCCTGTATTAATTATTTGGTTTATTGCCATTCTAATTTTGTTTTTGGTTTTTTAGGTTTTGGCATTGACTTTGGCTTCTGATTTATAGTTTTGGATCTTTCAAATATTTATCTTTCATATGTACAAATTTTCACAATAGATGTAATTGGTGATTGTCATAACTTTGAATTCTTTGTTTCATTTCACAACATTCCCTATAAACAATTTTATATTAATGTTCCTTGTCACAAAATCACTCCCATCAACTTATTCAAATATATTCTTTCATTTCTTTTCCTATTTCATTATATCATTGTTTAGTACCAACTACATATGTGTCTTTCAAATTCATCGTTATTTTGAATTTAATATAATATGTCATCACAAAGAGATTTATCATAATTTAGATCATTACTAACAAATTTAGAATGACTTATGCCATCATTATCCATATCACTAATTGAAGACTTTAAATCATTAACAACACATTGTCCATCAATTTTTTCAGTTTGTCCAATATATTGACCAACATACTTTGCACAATCAAAGCAAACATCTTTTGTACTAGAATTATCATGAACACATGTGAAACTATATTTTTTAAACTTAGAAAGTTTCAAATCATATCTCTCTATAGAAATTCATTTAGTTCTATCCTTGTTAACATCAATATTTCTTTTATCATATTCCATTTATACATACTTATCCATCCATAATTCATTTTCATTCTGATATTTTCTTTGTACTGACAATATCTTTGAGAATGATTATTACCTCCACAAATTTCACAAAAATGGAGATCCCAATATTTCTCTATCTTATAACCATATTTGCCACAATGGTTACAACCATTTATACTGTGATTTTTGTTCCCTTTATCCATTTCCTTTTTTAAAAATTTTACATAACTTATGTTTGAAATGCATTTGTTTTTATTGTTCCATGTTATACATTCATTGGTATTATTAGTCCCTAATATTAATTTACTATCATCTGTATGTATTTTATATCCAAGCCTTTCATATTTTGGATTTATTTTTGGTATTATTCATTTTAATTCTATTTTATTTAACAAGTTTGAACCTATACCTTTAGGATACCTTTCAAAATAACCAAATTTTGTATCACCACTCTGATTCCTATCAATATCAACACAACTTAGAGCATCACTATCCCTGTGACTATCATTGACATCATTACAACGTTCATTATCACAATTTGAATGAACATAAATATTTCCTATATCACATACATTTATTGCATACTCTTTGTATTCATGAACAATGCTTAAATCCCTTGTGTCACATTCTATGTTTATTCCTTGAACAAGGTCCCTTGTATCACAATATACATCTATTGTCATGGGTCTCAAATCACAAGTATCACAACTCACATGAGCCTTCATGGGTTCCAAATCACTTGTATCACATCTGTCTACCATCACGGGCTTCAAATCACATGTATTACAATTTATATATTTTTTGACAAATATTACTAGTGTCACAACTCACATCTTTCATTTTGGATTTGTTATTCAACTTTTCTTGCCTTTTGTATTTTTCCTTGAGAACATTATGAGAGAGTCATACTATGTATATTATTTTCCCCAACTAAACAGTTAATGTAATAAAAAATTTAGAGCAATCATTAGCTTCTTTGAGAATAATACTTATGTAGTCCTTAAGTGTTGAGAAATCCCCCTTTTCAACTTCTTCATGAATCATTGGTAAGTACCATGTTAATTTTTTTAACGCATACTTTTGAGATTTTTGATAATGGAATATAAGCAAGAATTTGATGTTAACAATTTTTCATTTTCATCAATGTCTCTATCTTCTTGAAAAATATCTCTAGTTATTTGGATTTCATCATGACCATCACATATATGGACTATCTCCCAAACATTTTCTGCATAAAATTATCTTACTCACAATCATTTTTAAGAGTAATGTCCCTAGTGTTACTCTAAAGTACATCACATGTGTCATGGTTTTTGCTACTCAATATTTTATCTTGTTCTTATTTAGAATTTTCCTTGTAAGATATTGGTGTCAAACTTATTTTTGATGACCCATTCATTTGAATTTTTTCTTTTTTTCAATATCTATATTAATTTCTAATGATGCAAACCTTTTAATATCACTTTGTTTCTTCAATTGATTTCCCTTTGCTTTTCCCATGATGTCTAATGATGTGAACACTTTTATTTGTAGCCTTTGGATAATGGTTTTTAGTTTTTGATGCCAATTTTATTTAACAATTAAGGTGCCAGTCATTGCCAAAAATGCACTTTATCGCATACAATTACAATTTTGCAAAAATAATAAACCTCTAAATTTTGATATTCATGTTGATTAAACTTATAACTTTCTTTTAAATTTCAATTGTCCAATTCTAATTTTTCCAACTTGCCTTTTCTTTGAAAAGTAATATTTTCTCTTTTCAAGTATTTTATTTGTTTTGGGATAAAATTTGGTTCTTTGAACAAATGAGACTTTGTGAGAGATATTTTTTATGAAGAATTTCTTTCAATTGATTTTAAATTCCTTAAAATATAGAATCCCTTAATCAATGTCCATTTTTATTTTATCTAATTCTTTTTTAATTTGCTTGAATGAGGAGAATTTTAAACATTTTATTTTAATTATCAAGTAGTAAGCCTTTTAACCCCCTAATTCAATATTTTTATTCTTTGAACTTTCTTTTCTTTAAATTTATTTTACTCATATTTCTCTTGTCCTTTCAATGTACCATTAATCTTTAATCTCCTCTCAATAGAATATTAAGCACTTTAAATAATTCTAAAGGTAAATAATTACCTTTTAATGCTCTACTCTCCTTCTTCATTTTGTGTAATTAGATTGAACCTTGGCCTTATATTAAATGTTCTCCTTTATTTGTATTTATTTTAATCTATGCTATTATAAATCACAACCTATGATGTTTCATAGTGTCTTACACTTTTTCTGTGATGTTTGACTCTTGACTATGTTTTGTGTTTACTTTCTCCTTTCTTCGTCGCTTAGCTCAATATTAATTCATTATTTATGCTCATAGCCTCTTGGCTCAATGTTTTCTTCCCCCTCATCCAAACTCTCCTGAATTCTAAAACATACTTTTACTTCTCCCATTTCTTTAACAACTTCTCCAATGTATTACTTGCTTCTACGACTTCTCTGATGATATTTTCAATGTAATTCTAGCTTCTCTCCAGTGTATTACTTGCTTCTTATAGTTTCTTCAAAGACATCTCTAACATAATTCCATATTCTCTCCAATGTATTACTTGCTTCTAGCCTAGTAAATTCGTCAAGCGCTAGCTTTTCTACATTCCAGTATTCCAATATTTTTCTATCTCCAACCTAGTTAATTGTTCAAATTTCTATCACCAACTTTAACATCACAATGAAATAGATATAGGGTGACAACTATGACTTGCTTGAAAAATTTGATATCTTAGGTAGTATTTTACAACTTATGGATACTTTCCTATGACTTGGTTCCCACAATGATGGCTCTGATACCATTGTTAGAAAATATACTAAATTTACTGCTCAATTATAAATATAAATGTTCAAAGAATTCTCATAATATTCTAGGATGCATCACATATATTCAACCCATAACTCATAAAATGAACACACACAATATTCAACATGGATAATAAGATTACAATGCTTCATAGTACAATATAAAGTACTGCAAATTTATATTACATATTACATCCTCACATGATATCCTTGTTAATAGCGTTTATAAAGAGTCTCTTAAAATTTCAACTTCAGCTAACTCTTGATTTCCTCAAACTCATGGGAGATATGACTCTTCATATTTCTCATAGGAGAAATATATATTTTTGACTCTCTAATAATGACAAACATCTAATGATTACTAAATGATAAATATTTACAAGACACCTAGACACTAAATATTTACAAAGTACTTACAAGGTACTAAATAATGTACTAATCTCCAACAAAATATTTAGAATCATTTTCTACATAATTGATTCAATTTTAGTATTAAGAGGCCATTTTTTCATCCAAAGGACTTTGTACCAAATCCAAATTCTTTAGTATGCTCTATAATGCTTTTGTTGTATACCTTCAAAGCTTCATAAAACCAAGCAATAATATCATTGTACTTTCTATAAAGCTCCTTGAAAAGGTATATGTCTTCCTCAATGATTTTTATCTAATAATATATTTTTATCTTTAGTAGTATTGACTAGATGGTAAGAAGATGCTTTCACCTTAATGTTGTATTTCTTGACATTTTTATTAGGGTTGAACAAGCTTTCCATTGCGATTAAACCTTCTGTTAGCTAATTGATTTTTAATTGAATCATTCCTTCCTTTATGTTATCCCCATATTCATTTTTATTTTAAAAATATTAAGCTTCGTTTATGACAAATTCAATAATTTTCTCATCACTATTAAATACTTTCAATGATCCAAATTATCGAGGATAGATGGTTTGAAGACTACCTCCAATTCCTTTGGTTTATTCTATACATTTGAAGTAGGGTCAAACCTTGATTCCATGGAAGCCAAATTAGTTGCTTTGGTATTAAGGTCTTGAAGGATTACCTTGATTTCATAAGTGTTAAAATTATTTAGTATATCCCAAACCCTATACTTATATTATTTTAAGTGTTTTTTCTTCGATGCACACTATGATTTGACCAAATTTACATCTAGCTTAGAGTTTCCAAATATCTTGAAATTTTTATCCCTATTTTTTTAGCCTTTCTTAAACGATTGCAGAGCACGTCATACTTGGTCACAATATTGGAGCAATTAAATATTAGCCTAGAAGTGTAATTCATCTGAGTGCCTTGTAGGTCTATGAATTGAATACCAACACTAACCCCATTTTGTTTTTCATATCATAAAAATGTATGATCCATATCTCATTAAGTATTTATTCTTATCATCTATTTGAGGCTAAAAGCTAGCAAAATCTTAAGATATTAATTAATTTTTAACCTCAATTTTCTTAAAATTCACTTCTAAGTCCTCACCATTCTGCAACACACTAATGATCATATCAATTTTAGATATTTAATCTCCTTTCATGACTTCGTCATCTATAAATTTAGGCAATTGATTTAATTTATCATAATATCTTTATTTATTTTATATAGCAAGTAATTACATGGTGTTTCATTCTCTATTCTATCTATCTTCCCATCCCATGGTACTTTCATATGGGTATAGTCCATCACTAAGTATCCATATCTAGATAATTTTTATGTCCTTATCCTTGAAAGCAACATTCCAAAATACAAAGGGAGATCAACAACTATAAATTCGTGGATAACTATTAATTTAAGATGTTTTGTCATAGTTATGAGCGAATCCCAAGTGTAATTTAGGCATCATTGTAACTGTGGCCCCTAAATATGCTATGGAATTCATAGTATATAATTATTAATTTTTTTTAGTTACATAGAATGGTCCATCACCAAGTATCCATATCTATATTAAAACAAATTCCCTATCCTTAAAATCAACGTTCCAAAATACAAAGGGAGATCAACAATTATAACTTCATGGACAACTATTAATTCAAGATTCTTTGCACAATTATGAGTGAATCCCAAGTGTAATTTAGGCATCACTATCACTGTGGACCCTAAATATATTGTGATTTATTAGTATATAGGTCTTAAATTTTTTTAAGTTACATAGAATTGTGGCAGCTTTAGGATATTTGGGCTAGAATCATTCAAAATATATGGTGTGTTTACCTTGATGTCCAATTGATATTCTGCCATCAGGTTTTATTGCTTTACTGAACCCACCTGAGCCGGTTTAGATTATTATTCTTGGAATATCTCCTTTCTTACTCCCTAAGGGCCTCTTAGAGCAAATATCTTTGTCCTGGTAGGGTTGGGATTCTAGCATGCTTACCTTTGTTGGTGTCTTCTTCATCTCATCTACTATATTGAATTTGAAGTCACTAGTATTGCTTACATTAAGTGACATGAACTTCCTATACTACCTTGTGGTCATCATGTGTCCCTTGTTGGTGAGGGAAGGATATTTTAGGTTATATTCAGCTTTTTTTTTATAATTTGTTCATCATTTTATCATTTTTTTTATCCCTTATTCAATTTATCACCTCCTAGGCCCCTTTTTTCTTATTAAAACTCCTTTCCATTATCAATTTATTTTTCCTTTTCAAAGCTTGGGGATAGAAACTAGATCTTTTAAACATTCTCTTTATATTTTTGTTGTGTATTTGTTCAAAATTATAATATTTTCCAAAATATTTTGAAACATGCATTCACCACAATTATTGATTAAAATATAGTAATAAATGATGTAAAGAGATGCAAGGAGATAATAAGAAGAGATAGAGAACCAAAAAATACACCTCTTACAAACCCAAAATATTACCAATCACCACACTAATGGGTTGTTAGAGTTAGAGAAAACATCCACTATGAGAAAAGAGAAGGATAAACATAAAAATTTTGAAATCTCTCAAATATAGTATAGCTAACCAACTGCTACACCAAAGAGATTAGTTGGAGTTAGGTGTTTTGTGCTCCATGAAGACATCAAACTTATTGTGATAAAGGAAATAAAATAAAATAATATTTGAACCTATGGATTTCTTTTGATTCATTATTAAAGATGAACTAGAGATTCTTGATTTTGAGTAATCATACCATTTGAACTAAGTGCTATAATTTTACCCTTTAAGGTGAGTAACATACCCTAAGAAATCAATTATGTACATAAAACCCTAAGAAAAATTGTAATAGATCTATAAACTTATATCACAATTGCATAAAGCTTAAAAAATCATGTAATCTAGAAAAAATGAGCTCCAAACACTGTAGTATGCAAAATTTATGGCCTTCAAAGTCTTTGGTAAATTAGTACTCAAATCAAGAAAAAAATCAAATGCAAACCTTAGAATTTTTTTGTCAAATTTAAAATTACCACTTGGTGTCACTGGATTGGATGTTGCACTTTCAACCAATGAATCAAAATTTGATAACTTAATCAATGTGAATGGTTGTATAGATATATATATATACATACATATATGTATATGTATGTATGTATGTGTGTATATATATGTATATGTATATGTATATGTATATGTATATGTATTTATATATGTATATATGTATGTATATGTATATACATACATATATATGTTAAAAATAATTTTGATGTGTTGGGGTTGATGGGGCTTATACCCTAGATTATCCACCTATAAGAGAAAGGGTAAACCAATTATACTACGCATGCTTCCTTGATAAAAGTAGAAAGGAAAATAAAATTTTAATCATATGCATAGGTATACCTCACAACAAAAACAAGAAAATATTTGTGTCAAATCTCCAACTCAAAAATTGCCCTCATAAAGAAAATTTTCCAACCAATATGACACACAATTGGTTCATCATCATGGGAATGGAACCGCTAAACTAGATGCTACAAGGAAATCATCCAATCACTATGCTCTGTTGACTAACATGATATAATAAAGAGAGGAAGCCCATTTAAAATTCCTTTTAAGGAGGTTTGTAGGAGAAAAAATTATTGCTAGGATTCAAACTAGTGGTCTTATCCATGTAAAGGATAGGTCAAACCACACCATTTTTTATAATAAGAGAAGTTGCAAGATATCTTCCTTGGAATTTATTCACACTTTATTCAAAGAAAAACATTTTAAAATTTGAGTCCTAATGACTCTATCCTATGATGGACTCTCAACCAAGAAGTGCCTCTTCCAATATGTCACTCCCTTCTGGCAAGTGGAAGAGGGTCTTCCATAGAGAAATAATATTGAATGTAATTGAGTAAGAGATATCGAGATTCAAACACATATCTTGACTACAAGCATGAGGCCTTACCATAAAGCCATCTATGGGTACACATTCACTGCTATGCCAAAATCTATAAATGTGTGATGGAAAAGTTGCACAGTTGGCGCATAAAATGAACAATACCCATTTTTCATCCTAGAAAAAGAGTAGGAAAGAAATTTTAATTTTTGTAAAAATAAGCATAACCTCATTCAATATAATGCCTTTGATTTCCAAAAAATGATGTCTTTACTACTAATGAGTGAGGTAGCTTTGGATCTCACTCCGATCCATGTTCAAATTCAAAATATTTTCAAAAAACATTTTGAAACATGCATTCACCACAATTGTATGCAAAAAAGAAGTAGAAGTGATTAAGAAGATAAAAAGAGACAACAAGAAGAGATACGTGGGTGCCCATGGGCACCCCAATAAATCATATTTTATTCACACTTATAATATAAATAGATCCTCATTGAGGGGTATTTATAGTGACACCAAAACTCAATACGAGGTTAAATTCAAGCTAACATTGAATTAACCTTAAGGTTAACTTTATAATAACATAATAATAAATTACATCATTTAAGCAAGGTTATCCATAAAAATAGATTACCCAATACCTCTAAGGGTGAAATATGAAAGGAGCCCTTAGGCTTGCAAATAAATATGCCAATAGGATTACATAGAAAGATGCATGTATGCTTACATATAGAATACCCATAGGCTTACATCAAGATGCCCAGAGGATTACATAGTACTTTATCATAGGCTTACATCAGGATTTCTTGTAGGTACTTCATCACTATTGGTCTTGGATTTAGGTTATATATATTTTAGCAATTTCTACTAGTCCTTTGTACTTCACATGTAGTGGTGGCATTCGTCTGCTTCATTTTGTAGTACATGTATTACCATTGGCTTGGCATTCAAATTATTCTAATCATTCTTTTACATCTAGTTCTAACCACTTGTTAATTAGTATATGCAGTGTTATCCTCAAATGAGGAATATTTACCTTCTTTGACTATGTCAAAATTGACAAAGATAACATTATTTGTGTTTGGTAAAATCAAAATAGTTTGTTACACTAATGGTAGAGCCTGGTGTTGTCATCTCAAAATGTCACGGTCAGCCGTTTCAATGGTTGGATGCACCCAATACTTGCACCTTACATAGAGTGACATAGTCAAGTCTTAAGAGCATGGGATGCCACTCAAAGGATGACCTCTAGTATTTTTTACAAGGTTGGTTTCTTAAGGGATATGATCTTCAATTTTCACCTACTCATCTACTTCTAGGCTACTTGTATTTTCAAGAAAAAGGAAAAGGGATAATAGAAAATAAACAAAAAAATGAAGTCCTAAGCTAACAGAGGTGATGTGCCAAGATTAAGAGATTCTTTTGCATATCAATGCGATTAGTGAACACATGCATCATCTATTAGCAGCTAAAAGTGAACATGATTTCATTAAAGCAATGAACATTCATATAAAAACATATATAAGAATCAAGATAGAATGTAGGTAGTCATTAATTCTAATATATATATACTTAATTACAATTATGCCAAAGAAAAATACTTGAATGTTACTACAAAATGACTCAAGACTCAAGTCCAAACTGATATACAAAAAAAAATGAAAGGAAAATTACATACAAGATCACATATTAGGCATGAATAGGTAACTTTCCAACACCTTACAATACCTTATGATTCACTATTTATAGATAAAATTGGAGGTCTTTCCCTTCAAAACTGTGTGGGAATTAAAAATTATTTTTTGACATTGCATTGGGACTTTGTCCACCCTTAGTTTTTTGATCTTCTAAAGGTCTCTATGTTGGAAATTTGAGCAAGTTTTGTTGTCATTGATGTCAAGAAGTTTGATGTCCAGTTTTGTCATCATTAATGTCATAAGGTTGTTTTTCCAAAAGGCAAGGAAGTGGTTAAAGGAAAAAGGATATAATATTTATTTTAAATATTATATGCCTAAAGAGGCCTAAAATATTGAAGACCCAAGGAAAGAGAAGCAGGTTTAAAAATAAATAATAATATTATAATATTTTAGGCAAAAGGATGAGGTGAAGAAAAACGAGGTCCAAGGAATCATTAAAAAATAAATCCTTGAAAAGACCCATTGAGCAGATTTTAAAGGTTATTATTTAATTTATTTAAATTAAAATATTTTAACCTATGGTTAAAATTTTAATTTAAATAAATCATAAGGTGCCAAAGGTTTAAATTTAAATTTGAATTCGCTAAGCCGACGTGTTGGAGTGCAAAGAACAATGTATAAAAGGGGGCAATGATTTTCATTTAATTCACCAATGCTATTTTAAGATGCCTAAGAGAATAAATTAATCGTGCACTGCATTAAGAAGGAAGAAGAGGATTTGCGTGTTTTAATTTTAAGGACATAAACTTTGCATTAAATCTGTTTGGAGCGTAAAATCGATCCCAAGCGTTGGGTAGCGCAGATGGTGGTTAGAGGCTGGTTAAGACATTTGCGTAGGGCAAGTTGAGGGTTCGATTCCTATCCCCTTTGTTTTGGCACACAACAGAGTTTTGGTTGTTTTTCGAAAATTGCAGAAGGCAAGGCATAAAGGGTAGCTCGTGTACTTTGAGTGTTGTGTGGGCATGTAGTCCAACGCCAGCTTAGCCTTGGGCTAAGGCGCTGTAGTGAAAGCTGATCGCGGGTTCGAGTTTGGGCGCAATCATAAAAAGCACAATAATTTTGTTGAAGACGTGGGCCAACATTTATAAGGTAAGTGCTTTGATTTTAATTTTCTCCCAAGGTTTTGGAAGGCGCAAATTACATAGAGGCCACGTGATTATTTTTGCAAAGGTGGGAGTCATAAGGTTGATTAAAAATATTTTATTTTTGATTAGAAATATAAATAAAGGAATTGGAGTTATAAGGTTTAACAAAGGAATTTAATTTTTATTTGTTGAATGTTATTTTGTGAAGTTTGGAGTTTATAAGGTGTTGACAAAGGAATTTGATTTTTTATGTATTGAATATTATTTTGAGAAGTTTGGAGATTATAAGGTGTACTTGAGAGTTGATATTTTTGTATGATGAAATAATTATTGAGGAAAATATTTGTGTGGAGATTTTGAGATAGGTTGTTGCTATCTAACCTTGAAATTGGCAAAGAGAATTTGATTGTGATTAATACAGGTTTTGAAGACATATATCCATCAAAGCAAAAGGTATGGGTACATCATCCTTATGAGTGAAATATTGTTGGACTGAATGTTGTGAAATGCAAAGGTGGAGTGAAAAGGATTGTTTGATAAGTATTGTTGGAAATGTTTGAGTGAGTTTTCATGTGCATGATTTGTGGATGTTGAAAGATCATGAGTATCATTGTTATGTGAAATTGGAATTATCTTGAGTCAAGGTTTGAGATCCATAGTGTGAGTTGTTGGAAGTATAATGAAACACTTGGTTAGGGTTTTTAAGCAAGTTGTGTTTCATTGAGTGTATGTTTGAATGAAGTTGGTTGAGCATCATTGATTGAAAGTATTGGAGTGATAGTTCAAGTTTTGTGAAACAAATTATACTTTATTCTAAATTGATTTGAAAGAGAGTTTGAAAGTGATTGAGTATATTGTGAGTGAAACATATTGAGTCTTTGATAATTCTCTATATGTTTCTATGGTTAAACAAGATTATGAGTGAAACTTGTCTGTGTGTTGAAGAGGTTTTCTGAAAGAGAATTAAGTTGTGTTTTGTATGCAAGTTTTGAAATTGTTGAGTGAGTTTTTGTGAAATTTTAAGGATAGATTTGAGGTAAGTACTTTTGAAGACTTGAGAGTAGAGTTGATTGATTGATTTGTTCAAGCCTTGTGTTAAGGTTTGGGGTAAATCTTAGTAGAGTTGATTTATGATTTGATCAAGATTTATGTTAAGGCTTGAGGATATAATTGAGGATAGAGTTTGGTGAAGATTTGAGAGCATATTTGTGCTAGAGAAAAGATAGATTTATAAGCAAATTTGTGCTAGACCAAGAATAATTTTTAGTGCAAATTTGAGACAGATATTGAGCAAAGCTGGGAGTAAGCTTTGGAGGTGACAAATAAGGGACAATAGTCTCCAGTGGATAGATATCCATTAGCTAGGACAGTGAGGACATATGTCTTCTGAGTGAGGACAAAGGTCTTATGTGGAGAGATATCCACAAGCTAGTGCAATGGAGGCAGTACTCTTCTAGAAGATCACCAGCCAGAGCATAGGAGAAGGAGTTCTCCTATGGATAGAGATCCATGAATTTGATTAGGTAATTGGTGTCTTCTTTGGATAGAGGTCCATAAATATTGTAATAGGGAAGGATTCCTAAGAGAATTTATTGAAAAAAATTGTAAGAAATATTTTCTCCATGGAGTAGCCCACATTAGGTGAACCACATTAAATCATGTCTCTCATGTGTGTGATGCTTTGTGTAATGCTTACTGCTTTAATATTGTTGATGTTATTATATGGATTGAAAGGCAAAAAGTTTTATCTTATACTATTCACCCCCCCTCTCAGTATAAGCTCATGTTCTTCATTCTAGACCTAGAATCATCAATGCTGAAGGGTACTAGACCTTTAAATCTATAGTTATCACACCACTAAAATAATATTTACCTTATAGGGATCCCCAAAGACTAAGCATAGGAGCTTTTTAGATTTCAATTATCTATGCTTAAGGTGGTTATATTACGACTCATGCATTATTGATTTTAATACATCAACTACTTCCATGGACTACCACATGCCAAAGTGATACTAGTAGGTGGATTAGAAGCCTTTATAATTGTTAACTGGATAGGCTCAACTACCTTTCCTAGAAATTTATGCATCTATAATAAAGTGCCTAGGGTTTCTTATTGTGCCCTCTAACTGGACACCATTTCCAACCTAGATATTTTTCAAGTTGGATTACTTTTTAATTGGGCCTTTGATCTTTGTTGGCCACCTCTAGAGTGGGCTAAAATATTTGCCACATGTCTTAGGACTTCTTCGTCACTTTTTTTTTCCCTTGTACTCATTCATTTGAAGCAATGTGAATCATTGATCTCTAATAGAATGGTCCAAAAAACTTTTGCCTCATCATCTTCTATTAAAATATATTGAAATAATGTGGGTCATCAATTTTCAATTAGATGGTCCATAGAACTTTTTATCCCATTCTTCATTATAACTTTACTAAAATAGGATGGTCCATTGATATTTGTGATTTGATGATCCATGGAATTTTCATTCCCCATCCTCCATTAGAATTCTACTGAAGCTCCACAAGTCGTTAATATTTCATTGGATAGTCTATGGAATCTCCTCTCTACTTTTTTATCATAGTTTTTGGAAGATCCACTTTTTGGAACTTTTCCTTTTTATCTCCCCTCCAAAAATTTTGAGGTCATGTGGGCTTTGATTTTTAATGTTAGACTAACCACAAAAATTTTCCTCATCATTCACCTTTAGAATTATCTAAAACTCCATGGATAAATGATATTTGTAATTTGATGGTCCGTAAAACTTTCAGGAGTGCTCACCAGCCTTCTGACTTCTTGAAATAGTGCTAGCCATTGATTGGGATGATCTAATAACATACGAGGACCTTACATTGGTATTACACTCTTTCTTAACTTTTCACCATCTTGCCTTCATTGAAGCCTTTCAAAATCACATGAACCGTCGATTGGGATAATATGATGATCCACAACAAAATTTCTTTCTCCTGTTAACCCATTTTTTTATAAAATCATGTAGGTGATTGATCATTATGATCATATGATCCATAAAACTTTTGGATATCCTACCAACTTTTTTTCTTGTATTTTTTAGACATATTTTCTTTTTTTGTGGTCATCTCTCCTTCATATAAACCATCCTTTAAAATTTAACCAAGGTAAATATATTTTCTAAGTGTAGTAAAATTCACTACAATTTTAGTGACTCATAGATGCCTCCTTGCTTGTTGAAGGAATAACTTAAAATCACTACCTTATCCAAGGTGTAGTGTCAAAGAATGAAAATCATTGAAAATTTGTAGAGGGATTCATTGGCCAGATAACTTATTCAACATGTTCTTAATATTCTCCCACTATTTTTTTGAAGGAAGGTTGACTTACATGAAATTCTTATAACCCATTTGGATATCCAATTGGTCATCATGAGAAAAAATAATATTGTGATTCACAACCTCATATATTTGGACCTTGAGCTCCAATAATGATCCAACTACCCAAGCAACGTCATCTACAATGGGAGGGTCCAACCATTTTGCAAAAGGAGTGTGATATTATTTGTGCTATTGGAGATTATAAAAATAATTATTCTCTAAAAAAATCTTATTGTCAATGTCCCAAGGAGAGGGAAGATCTTCCTAAAATAATGAGTCAATATGACTCTTGATATTCATGATAATAGAGACCAAGACAACTATTTGAGATTTGCATTCTTGCATAGTCTATTCCTTATGAAGGAGGTCATTCACCTTTTGCATCACTACCTCTCTATCCTAAAATCTAGCAGTCATTAGCTCAAAGTTTTATGTAGTGGCCAACTTTACCCGATAGGTTCTTACTTTTTCCAACCTTGCGGAGGCCTCAGTAAGGCTTTGCCCTTAGCTTTTTCTAGTGGTAGCATCACAAAATTTGAATACTTGGAAGAGCTCTGATATAATATTTGCAATCTCCTCCTAGTATGCATCACAATGTTAGCAATCCAACAATATTTTCCATAGGATCAATATAAAGTTTTTACACAATTCAATAACAAACTTAAAATATTTTATTGATAAATATAAAGATATCAACTCAAGCAATGCAAATGTAATTTATTACAAATTTTCTTTGATCACTTATTATAATGCTTTATCTTCAATAGATACATACATGGATATGAGACTCTTCACATTCACAACCCTTGAACTTTATACTTACACAAAATTTTCTTCTCCTCACACAAAAGAGATCTAACACTTCATATTTTTCATGGGAGAAATACCATATAATAATAAATCTATTATTGACTCTACATATCCACATAAGGACAAAGACTCTAATAATTGCACATACTAAATGATAAACTCTTACATAACTCCATACTTACATGACACCTCACTTACATAACTCCACACTTACTTATATAACACCTACTATATAATCAAATATTTACAACACTCTAAACTATTTACAAGACACTTCCAATATTCTTGAAAGTTACCAAATAATGTAATACTTCCAACAACCCCTCATATTACATTATTTGGTATGAAGGTCCTTTGCCTTCATGTGTTTTCAATCCTTCATTCTAGTTTTGGTATTTCTACTCTGAATCTAGTACTTCTTCAGGTTTGTGCACTAAATCTATCCTTATGATTTTATTTTTACATCTTTTTTCTTTACACAACTTGGGTACAAATCTATGCTTATCAATCTTCTTTTATTTCTATAGAAACATTTTAGCACTTTCACAATTTCATTCCTTTCAATTCTATTTATCCATCCATAGTGTACTTCAATTTTATTTTTCTTTTCTTGACAAGACCTGTGTTATTTTTACAAATTTTGAAATTTTGGTGCATCCATCGATTTTTTTTCAGTCCATGATTTTTATATTTTTTCCTTGTTTCTTTTTCAACAATTCTTGTTTTGTTATCAATATTATCAATGCCATTGATAATATCAATTCTTCTTGATTTACTATTGAGATTTTTTGAGTGTCTTACATCATTACTATATTTTTCACCTTGCTTCTCAATTTGATCCATACATTTTATATTAATAATATATTCATTTTATAAACCTACATTGTCAAGGATGGATAGATCTATATTTTTCCCCATGTGGTCCCTTTGAATTGTTTCATTTTCTTCCTCATTGGTGTTCTTTGTTTCTTGTACTTCTTGGACCATATTTCCTCTGATTTTTCCATTTTTATATCATTGTTGTGTTCATGTGGATCGCTATTGATTAGGTCATTATTGTCTCTGCTAGTATCTTTGGAAGGGTATATGCATTTTATTCCATTGATTTAGAGAATTATATTTAGAATAACCGGTGTTATGGCCTTCTTTGCTACATATATGATAATATTCTATTTTTTATATAGGTTGATATTGTGATGATGAGGAAATATTATTTGGTGCCTTTTTGTTGAAATAAAAGCATTGTTTGTCATTTCATCTCTAGCTTGGTTTTTTATTTCATATTCCTAAAGTATGTTGACTAATTCATCAAAGGACAAAATATTTTTATCACCTGAAGAGAGGTAACTGATGTCTCAAATATTTTTAGAAGTTATCTTAGTGTAACTTGAATAATAATTTTTCTTTAGCTTTCTCTCCCATAGTTTGTAGTTTAGATTTCAATTTTATTATCCTTTGAAGAAAATATTCTATGTTTTCTTCATCATGAAATTTAGTGAATATAAATGTGATTGCAAGTGTGAAATAGTAGCTTCATTGTTTCCTTCAAATAATGTGCATAATTTATCCAAATAATTTTTAAGTTTCAGCCTCACTTATGTGTGCTTGAATCTCATTTAATATACCAAATGTTATTAGCATAAGAGCCTTTGCATCTTTGTCTTTATATTTATGTCTTCCAATTGTATCTTTTGGAATGGTTTTCTCTCCATTTACTACTTCCCAAAGTTTCTCAACAATAAGTATTGATTTCATCTTATTTTTCCATGGGGTAAAGTTAGGTCCTTTTAGTAGTTGATATTCTAAAAGAAAAATATTTGTATTTTCCATAATATAAGTTTTCAAATTAATTTCCTTCATTGTTGACAACCTTTTTACTCCCAAATTTAAAATTTAATAAATCTTCTTTCTTCTACAATATTCACTTAGTCTTCAATTTTTAATTCTTTTCTTCAATATAATTTTTTTTGTTGTTGAAATCCTTCTATATCCAAAATTATTATTTCTTTTTCAATATTTTAATCTTTAACAATTATCTTAAATAATATTTTCAAATTATATACTCTCCTTAAAATATATTAATAATAATTTATATTCAAACTTTCAATATAAATCTTTCTCTTCTTCAAATATTTATTTTCTTCAATATATTAATTTCTCCTTATAACTTCCTCCAATTATTCTTCTCCTTCACTTATAATTATTCTAAGGTAATATTTTTACCCTTAATTCTATAGTTTTCAATATTAATATTGCCTTCCTTTTATTTCCTTTAATTTTTCCAATTCACCATATACTTTTCTCTCTCCAATTAATTATTCTTTTCTTCTATAACTTTGGGCTAGGAGAAAGTAAGTCATCCCAAGGTGAAGGGATGTTTGGGTCTAAGGAGATCAGAGCTAAACAATAAAATTGTGGTTGGAAATATTTACTAGAGGTGGATATCCCAACCAACATATTTATTCAAGAGAGTTTTAATTAGTAAATATTTAAGACAAGTGAGCCAAAATGAGGTGAGGTGTTTTCCTTTGGATGGCAATGGGTCCATAGTGTGGTAGGAACTAAAGCTAGGATATCAAGTAGATAAATATGGATTATTTTGGAAAGTGGGGAGATGTGATAGGGTACAATTTTGGATAGATTCATGGGATCAATACCCACCTATCATTGTTGAATTTCTAGAACTCTAACCATAAAAACAATCATGAAAAGTAGGGGTTGGATCAAGATTGAAAATTATTTCAATAATAGCTAGCTAGGGGGTTATACATTTAAGAAACATAAGAAGTTGGATGAGTGGCCAATTCCAATCCCTCTAGAATTGGTACATGTCATGACTAACATCTTGGCAAAAAAAATTCTCATAGGTAGGTATGAGGAGGATGAATTAGCTTGGGGATATGGGAGCCTTGGAGTCTACATGGTGAAGAATGGATATGAAAATATCCTTCTAAAACCTCATCCTCATGCATATTAGGTTGAGGATTGGAGAAATATTTGGAAGTCTAAGGGTTGGTCGTAAGTAAACTTCCTTGCTTGGCAATTCATGCACAATGGAATTCTTTAATAATTTGAGATATAGAGGAATTTTTAGTCCATCCTAGTCTGTTTTATGCTACAAAAGTAAGGAAGCATCTGACCACTTGATTTTTGAGTTCTTGTTCATGCATAAGATCTAGGAGAGATGGTTTTTAGCTTATAAAATCTAAGCCAATGATGGTCTTAACCGGATTCATATTTAGGAAATATGGAAGAGGGGCATATTTAAATCTAAAGCTCTTTTTATTGGGTTGGATTAAACTTTATTTGGTGGTAATTATGGATGGAAACAAACAATTTTTTTTAAAGAAACCTTTTCATCCTTGGATGGCATCTAGCAGGTCCTTTAGAGCAAAGTAATAGAAACTGTGGTAGTGTATGCTAAAGAGGAAAATCAAGCTGATATAGGAACGATGGAGGAGGATGCTGAAAAGTAGGAGGAACAAGATAGATCTAGTTGGAAAACACCCCTTGAAGACTGTATTAAAATTAATATTGATGGAGCTACAAAAGGCAATCTAGGTAGAGCTAGAATTAGAGTGTTATATAGGAATCATATTGGGATAGTGCTTTAATTGGGAACTGCAGGGCCTGGAAAAGGCCACGAATAATGAAATAGAAGCTTTAGCTATTAAACCTTATTCTATTTGGGAAGTAAGACGAGGTTATAATAAGATAATCATAAAATCAAAATTTCAAATCTTGGTAGGAGAGCTAGATTGCATGAGGAAGCTTGCGTCGGAGAGATAGAGGTTGAGGATTTATGTCAACCAAATTAAGAAGTTGTGAAGGAAATTGGATGATGTAATCCTGATTTATGTGGGTAGAGATCATAATACAGTGGTAGAATTCCTGGCTAGGACATGTATCGAGAAGGACGTAGGGATTTAATGGCACAGTGGCATGCATATTAAGGATGAGATAATTGGGTAGGTTGGTGAAAAAATATAGCATTTGTCTAATTTGGATAGCCATTACAGACATATGGTTTATGATATTTGGCTCCAATGTCGAATTTCTTTTAGTGTTGTAACCAAAAGTGGTTAGTTCATAGGATCTTGGGATTTAGAGTTATGGAAGTTTTTTGGAAAGTTAAAAGAAAAAAATGGGTGCTCTTGTTGTCTAAGGCTAGGAGTATCATCCCAACTTGTAAATAATCATGTTCTAATATAATTTTTTTCAAATTATTTTTCAAAAAAAAAGAAAATTTTAATTTTTTCATGAACCTTTAAACTACTTAAAATAAATTAAATACTTGGCTTATTATTTATGTTGCTCACTTTTGTGCATGTATTTTCTAGTGACTCTTTTTAATGCTTCTTGATTTATTCTTGCATATTTCCTTCTTTAAACAACTTTTGGTCTCTGGACGAATTTTATTATCAATGCATTATGAGTAATGCTCTTAGCATCTACTCTCTCTTGGAAGTTCTTACCTTGCTTGCATGTGTTCATTATTGAAACTTGGATGTTCTCTAGATCTCTCAGCATGTATAATCTTCTCTTTTATAAAAATATCTACATATTCTCTCCTTTTCAAATGTTCTTATTCAAGATGCTTTCTTCAACATTCCACCAATTCTTCACAATGTCTCCAACACTCTTTTCTCCTTCATCCATTGCATAATACTATATTTTTTATGTATTTTTTTGTACTTGGGTATAATTAATTGACCCTCAACTTGAATTTACTACTCTATCTTTGATTTTTTGGGTGCTCTTATTCAACCTTGAAGATAAATCCAGGTTCACTTTTCAACTTGATTTCTCTCACAAAATTATCTCCTTTATCTGGAAATACTCTCAAACGTGGTTTTCACAAAGAGCACACAATGTGGATTTGATACCACTATTAGCAATCCAAATATATTTTCCATAGGATCAATATAAAATGTTCACACAATTCAATAACAAACTCACAAAAAATATTTTATTGATAAATGCAAATATATCAACTCAAGCAATGCAAATACAATGTATTGCAAAGCTTCTTCGATCACTTATTACAATGCTTTATCTTCAATATACACACATGGATATGAGACTCTTCACATTCACAACCCTTGATTTTTCTACTTACACAAACGTTTTATCTCCTCACGCACACAAGAGATCTATCACTTCATATTTATTATGGGATAAATACCACTAATATGTTAGAGTATATTACATTATTTGGTATGTTCCAATGTACCAAATTGGGTACATAACTAGAGTAAGAGTTTACTTTATAGTAAGGTTTGAGTAGTTACTTTAAGAAAGTAATATATGCACAAGTGTTAGAATGTGCAATGATGTAAATGTACATGTAGTCCACATGTACTTGAGTCATAGTATAGGTAGATGAAGAGTCATGGGTAGAGTAAAGGCCATTCCTATATATAGGCCTTGAGAGAGTGAGAAAATAATGTGAAACAATGTTACTATAGAGAGTTAGATATAGTAGTGAGTAGGTACAATATATTTCTTCATTAAAATTTTTGGAGTGTTCATGTCCTCCATGATATTGCATTGTACTATTTTTATGAGATTTCATTAATGGCATATTACTGAGTTATTGTAAAATTTTATCTCATTATTTTCCTACATATTATAGTGCTATTATCATATAGTTATCATAGCTTAATTATTTCACATCTTGTGATTGCATTCTCTTTAATATATATCATAAAAATCTAATAGTGGTATTAGAGCCATGGTAGATCAATAAGAAATAGAGAGAGCCACAAGAGAGATTGAGAGGAGTTCAAAAATCTTATTTTTAGTCTAAAAATTATATTTGGTTGGAGTCTTTCCATAGTGTTGTAAAACAACTCGTGAAGACTAGGAATCAACATTTATTCCACTAGACCCACATGTTGTAGGTGAGTTGGAGAGGGTAGGGCAATAATACAAGGGAGGTCCCTGGTTTGAATCTCCACCCTACCAAACATACATCGGGTACCTAAAATCTAGTTGATAATGTTGGTGCGATCAGGGTCGGGCATGACTTCCTGGTGATTTTAACGGTGTAGAACCCCTTGGTCATGGTTTCTCAGACCAAGGCGACCCCACAAGAGTTTTTTTGTTAAATTTAAAAAAACATTGATTCTATTAGATTGAAAAATCAACTAGTGAAGACTGATTATCTCTAGATTTAGAGTTTCTTCAATTATAGTCCTAATACTTTGTTGTAGAAAAAGGAGATTCAAAGAAATTTGGGAAGCTTCCTACAAGATATAGGAAGAAAAATTCTTTGGAATCAATCCAGTAGCTGAAGCAATAAACGAAAGAACAAATATTTGGAGACCTAAGGAAAAGGTATTATTGCTAGAGTTGCAGACCTATAGATTATAGAAGAGAGAAAAATGCCAGAGGAGCCGTATTGTAGATTAAAGAAGAAGAGAATTCAAAAAAGAGTCCAAGAGAAAATTGGAGGGTGGTGATCTCCATTGAATATTGAATATTGCATATTGAAGAAGAAGAGACTCAAGAAAATATTTTAGGAGAATATTGGAGGTTGATGATCTCCATTGAAGATTGAAGACTACATATCAAGGAGAAGGTCTTAGAAAGAAGATCTCATTGAATAAAGAAGATACTCAAGGAAAATAGTCCTAAAAATTATTAGAGATTGGATATATCCATTGAAGGTTGAAGAGAATACCCATAGAAGGTCTCATTGAAGAACTTACAGTTTTGGAAGATTGAAGATAGAGAAGGACTAGCAAAAGTCATATTCCTATTTCCAAAAGTAGCGGATTTTAGAGATCTGAGAAAAGAGATCTCATTGCAAAACTTCCAGAGGTGAATATTGAAGAGATCAAGAAAATGTCTCATTGATAAGACCATAGAAGCTATGATATCGAAGACCCTAGAGAAGAGGTCTTAAGGAGAAATTCGGAGAAGGCAAGAAAAACCTTATTATAGAGTTTGAGAAGGCCATTGAACCAGATTTCAGATAAGTTCATTGAAGGAGTTTCGAGGAGAACTCATTGGAGAATATTTGAGAAAAACTCAAGAAGTTTCTAATAAAGGAAAATTTTGGACAATTATCACCATCCAACAATAAGCCCAAGGAAGAAGGATTTGGCTAGAAGTTTGCTAAATTTTAAAGGAGAATAGTGAAGATCTCAAGACAGTTAGAATCTTGAGAAGAAGACCATTAGATAGGCCAATATTAAAGTCAAAATTTTACAAGGTGAAAGGAGGTATAATAAGCCACCAAATCTAAGATATTTGAGTATTATCATTGAAGGCTTAAAGGCTGATAAAGGAGAAAGGAGGTTGTTGGATTCTACAGTAAAAATTTTAAGGAGAGTTTCAACTGCAACTTGGAGGAGTTTCCTACCACGTTGGGGAGATTCGAGGATAATATTCTTGAGAAGAAATTAGTTGTGTTAGAATCTAAAATTTTCAAAGTTATGGGTAGCAATTTGGGTAGCATTACTAGCTGCTAAGTTTTAGGTTTCAAGGGAGCATCCGAAAGGAGAATTAAAACCACCAAACTATATTTTTGGGTAGCAATTTAGAGGATTTTTAAAGCTACAAATTGGTGAGTTAAAAAGCTATTTTGGACAACAAAGAAGAGCTATTATTTCATCCATTACAAGGCATAAATTAGGTGATTCAAATCACTAAGATATCCATCATCTACAAAGGTTATTAAGGTAAGCAACTTTGGTGCAAAAGGTTCATTACTTGAACATTAGTTACTTGGTTATTATTAAGTTTCATTAAGTACCATATTAGAGTTTAAAAGTTGCAAGGAGAAGATTGCATATTAAAGTATTCAAGGGAGTTACATATTAAAGTCTTCAAGGAAGTGCAAAAGATAATTTTTACAAGGGTTATAACTTGCACACAAAAGGAGTTAGATATATTTTGAAAGAAAGGAACATTTCAAAATCCTACCTTTTAGTTAAAGCAAAGAAGACATTATCTGTAAGTGAAAGTTGCATAGATTATAGTGCATATTTCAAGTTACCTTTAAGAGTTCATTTACAAGAGCAATAAGGAGAAATTACTATTACATTATACTAGTTTTCCTTAAAGGTTAATAAAGGAGCACTAAGTATTTAAGTGAAGGTTGAAACTTAGTACAAAGTTAATATTAGTTGCATGACTAAGAGATTGGATTTATTATTGCTAAGTTAACCAAGCAAAGGAAAGAGTTGTCTAGCAAGGAAGACAACATTAAATCATTGTTTTCCACAAAGGAGTAGTGCAAAGTAGTCACCTCATCAAGGAAGAAAGAAAGCTTGCAAAAGGAGATTAAAAGATCTCAAAATATAGGTGCAAATTTTAGGTATTCTATTCTATTACAAAAGTATTTTACAATAGATTATTGCACCATAATCTTCTTGTCCTATGTAGAAAAAGAGTACAAAGCTAGAGTGTCTCAAATACACTACAATAGCTTGCAAAGAATATATACAAAGTGGCCATTTTAGCAAATTAAAGGACCAAAATTCAACAAGGGAAGAGATCCAATGAAGGGCTCACGTTAGCCAAGTTTCAAGGTATCTAAAGACACCATATCCGTCATCGAATCCAGTGCCTAGAACAACATTAACCTACAACATCAAAACCTACGTAAGGAGCTCATCATCTATTATTATCTATGTAAAAATGATAGCATAAAGGGTCTATGTAATGAGACTATCATCCATTGTATACAAACATAAAAAGGGATATCGTTAAGGTTAGCACAAAGAAGCAAGTTATAAGGTAAACAAAGGTGCATTACCCAAGATACAAATTGGATGAACCACCGATTGAGAAGAAGCACCTAAAATCACCATTGGAGTGCCATAGAACCACAATTATAGCACCCTTGAACCACCATAGCTAGATACAACTTCATAACATCACCATTCACTTGGGAAGAAAGCGTTAAAGATAAAACACATAACACATGTTGGCAAGAAATATACAAGGAATAAGAGACGTTGAAGGCAGTATTACATGCAAGAGAAAGAAGCACCACTTGCAATTTAGATCCAAGGCATATTGTACCACTTGGCACAATAAAAAAAGGCACCCATATATTCCTTTAATGTCTACGTAGGAAAGAAGCACTCATGAGAAAGTAACACCTAAATTTTGAGCATTGAAAAGTATCATTTGGAGGTTAGAAGGCATAATCATCATAGCTCACAATTTAAGGGAGATATGAGCATTACAAGTATCTAAACCAATGCCCATCAAGAATTTAACCGCCACATTGCCACGTGGCTAGAGTCTCAAGGAGCATCAAATCATATTTAAGCATCCAACATTGAAGGAGAATGTAGAGAATAGAAGGCATACAATTAAGCATTTAAGGGATTCAAAGCACCATTAAGGAGGAGAAGAAGGTGCCTATGAACATTTATTGACCACTACCATACATAAGAGATCATAAATACATGCTTGAATTAAAGAGTCACTCCATAGACCAATCAACTTGCGCAATACACTTTATAAGGAAGGTAAAAGACTTTACATTATTTTATATTTGCTTTCCTAAGTTTAGGGAGTTATAAAGTGCCGAATACAAGGTTGAAAGTTATTTATTTATGCACTAAAATATCAACCTTAGAGAGTAAGAAAGCAATTTTAGCAAAATAAGTATATCTTAAAAGATATTATAAATTGCACTAGATTCATACATTACAATTTTTGCAAAAATTAAGTAGGAGATATAAGGTTTTCAATATTGAAATAATTAAATCAATATTTTACAAATATTATTATTTTCTAAATTTCCAAATTAGGGAGATATAAGGAATACTACATCAAACTTTAGTTTCTTGGAATTTATAAAATTGAATCATTGAAAATTGAAGGTTAAAGGAGCAAAACCATTAATTGCTTGAAATTTGGAAATTGTATTTTACACTAGCTTAGATATAAAGGATATATATCTAAAAACATCGAGAGTTATCAATCTCGAGGTGCCTATCTCATTTATTGGGGGTGTGATCTCCAAGAAATATTTTAAATTTTTGCAACGGTTGGTTAGTCGATTGTTTTAGTTTAAATATTTTAAATGTTTTTGTTAATGTCGGATTTTTTAATTAAAAAAAAATTGTTTACAATGTGACATGTATGACCTCTTTGCCTCCCACCCCTGTCTTCCATTGTAGGAACGCCTCTCAGCGTAATTAGTCTCTTACATTAATTTATGAGGCATTAATCCAACTAAAAGGTCTGGAAGGAAAATAACCTTATTAAAACTTGAAGGTGCATCACCATTTATCTTTAGCTTTCTACTTACTAATCAATAGGGAGACATAAGGCAAGAAAGTGAAGTTGAACATTAGGGAGACAAAAGGGATTCAACTTAAACTAATAAAGCTAAGTATGCTATCAAGGTTCAAGTACATTTAAACACTTGCTAGATAGAAGGTATTTTACTAAATTTTTAAAATTGACAAGTTCTTAGAAAGGTTGAGCATATACTCTAAACTAGGGAGACATAAGGTAGACTAATTCAAAGTATCTATCAAAAGTATTCTCAAAATACTAAAGAGCTAAAAATAATTCTATTGATTAATCATACACTACAAGATTTGATTCAACATAGAATTCAAAAAAAGAGATACAAGGTCTACAAGTCTATTAAAACTCTAAGGAGCTCTAAGGAATTATACCTCAAGGAATAATTTAAAATAAACATGGATGAAATAGTGAGGAATGCATTCAATAATGAGGAACTATTTCATGAAGTGGAATTTTACTCTCAAAATTTAATAGATACTTTTGAAGGATACAAGTATTTGTCCACTAGTGAAAAGGAAAGATTCTCATTATTCCTCAAAGAAGCAAAATAAGGAAATTTTGCAATATTAATTGGTTATCTTCATGAAGTCCTTTTTAGAGCCTGGTGGAATACACAAAAAATAGTTATATTCACATCAAAAGAATGTTTGATGGTATATCTATCATTAATTATTTTTGAACTCATTCAAAACATAAAATAAACTAGCAATCCTAGTCAATATTATTGTGATGATAGACTAACTCATCATGAAGCAAATATTCCTCTAGTAACAATGTAGAAACAAAGAATAATAAGGAATAGAAAGAATGACAAAAGAGAACAAGACAAAAATACTCATCAGGGTACAACCAGAGAGTATACTGAAGAAAGCACAAAGACCGATTCTAATACTAAAGCTGAAGAAGAAGAACCAGATCAAGTTGAAGAATATCCAAAATATGAAGATCCATATTGAAGACTAAAGTCTTCAATACCCAAATAATGTAATACAAGGGGGTGTTAGAGTATATTACATTATTTTCCACCTTGGGTACATAACTAGAGTAGGAGTTTACTTTAGAGTAAGGTTTGAGTAGTTACTTCAAGCAAGTAATAAATGCACAAGTGTTAGAATGTGCAATGATGTAAATGTACATGTAGTCCACATGTACATGAGTCATAGGATAGGTAGATGAAGATTCATGGGTAGAGTAAATGCCAAGGAACATATCTTCCTATATATAGGTCTTGAGAGAGTGAGAAAAGAGTTTGAGACAATGTTACTATAGAGAGTTATATTATAGTAGTGAGTAGGTACAATGTAGTTCTTCATTGAAAATTTTAGAGTGTTCATGTCCTCCATGAAATTGCATTGTACTATTTTCGTGAGCTTTCATTAATGGCATATTACTGAGTTATTTCAAAATTTTATCTCATTTTTTTCTTGCATATTATAGGTCTATTATCATATAGTTATCATAGATTTCTTATTTCACATCTTGTGGTTGCATTTTCTTTAATATATCATCAAAATCTAACATAATAATAAATATATTATTGACTCTACATATCCATATAAGGACAAACACTCTAATGATTGCACATACTATACGATAAATTATTACATGACACCTCACTTACATAACTCCACACTTACTTATATGACACCTACTATACTCAAATATTTACAACACTCTAAACTAAACTATTTACATGGTACTTATAATATTCTTACAAGTTACCAAATAATATAGTACTTCCAACATAAAAACCTCCCTAATCATGTCTTTAGTCCCTAGTCATCACTCAAGCTCTACATTTTTCTTCTTTAGCTTCTCACCCTCTCCTAGCTAAGTTGAGATTCTTGGGTTGTGAGCTTGTTGGTAAGACTTCTGACTCTGCCCTCTTTCTCCTCCAAAATAGAAGTTTAAGGTTGTTTTACAAAGTGCTTGGTGAGTTGGTTAATTTATTGTTGTAATACCTTGACCTCTAGTTGGGATTTGGTAAAAATGGCCTTGATGTTATTCAAATCCTTTTTCAAATTTCTCTTGACTAATAGTAATCATATGAAATACTTTTTTTAGTCTATTCCATTAGTTGTATCCTATCTTTAGCTTGTTTTTTTTTTAGGTTGAGTTTCATGGTGGATACCTGGTAATCCTTGTCCATCAAATTTTCTTTAGGCTTCAATACTAGTGGGTCCTTTTGGAAGAATAATATTACCTATTTCTTAGGATAAAATGGTTGAATAATTTCATTAATGTAGGCTAATAATATAGCTTGGCCTACTTTGTTTTATCATATAACATCTACTATTGAATGAGTTGATATCACTATAGCCGATCAAGATTTGACAATGGTATTTATGAGCTTGATTTTTGCCTTGTGGATGTAAAAATGAAGGTAAAGGTAAAAAATATAGAATAGATGAGAGAGGATAAAGTGGGGTGGTAGGAGCATATTAAAGTAGCATGATGAATGCAAGTTGAACCAAAGAATATATATTCTAACTAGAGGAGACTGCAAGAATGTTGGGATGACTATCATCCAATGTGGCTACAATATTGGGTATTAGTACCAATGGTGTTGAAACAATCATAGATATTGGGGACCATTTGTTAATAATAGGTGTGGGGGAAGGAGAAAATGGAGGGACTTTTGTGATCATTAGAGTAATCCTTGGGGTGTTATTTTTCATCTTCTTTGCTGGTAGAGAACTAGTTGCCAGATCTACCGTACACTTTTCCTTTTGCAAAATTGTTTGGCATAGAATTTCTTATTGAAGTGATTATTGTGGCAATGATAGTGGAACTAGAGATATTTGGGAATTGGAGATTATTTTAGAAATTTTGGCATAGATTATTCAACTTGCATAGATTCCTTGACCATCGCTTCTACCATTTGTATCCTTTGAACTACTTTGGTACTTACTTCCTCCTTGTTCCATTGCTCAGATCTTGAGATCTCAATATTTGGATGCTCTTGATTATACAATCCATTGAATTGTTTATCCATATCCAATTCATTGTAATGCATTATTATATCCCCAATATCCTATCATATTCTCCATCAGGCATTATTTTTTTTCTCATTCCAATGCCATTGTCTTAGATAATCCTTTTTACTGGAGTTGATTTTATATTGTGGATTTACTTTGCCATTCACCTTATAAAATGTATCATAAGATATTCTCTTTTGTTATGGCTTAATAATCATGTTGAGGAGGCACATGCTAGTCTCATACAATGGGTTCTTTATAGCTTATATATCTAACCTGGGCTCATCCATAAATTTTGGGCCCTTAGCATTTGCCAACCATATGGTAAAGAACTCCTTCTGGATCATAGCTCTAGTTATCTGCTACTATTTAAAGCCCTAGATCCTTAAATTTACTATCCAAAAGTGGGAAATTATTTCTCCTCATCAGGTTCATTCCACCTAGGTTGAGAGGAGGCCTATAATATCCTACTATGAATCTTTCATTTCCAAAGACATTATAAATTAGTTCCAATTGCCTAAACAATTCTAATGCAAAAACTCTACTTGAGATAAACTTGGGAAGCAGGTATACCAATTGATTGAATCCATGTATCCTAAAAAACATGGAATTATCTATAATGAACCAATATCCTTGATTCTTATTTTATAGACACAATCAACAACACTTTGAGAGGTGTTCAAAACAATGTTCATTTAGAAATGCAATGACTTGTGCTAAAAAATACTTAACAAAAGAATGATACGATGATTTTCTATTCAAAACCTTTGTCTAGAAATATTGAGGCAACTCCTAGTCCTCATCATCTAACCACCTTATATTTGGACCCAAGAATCATCCAATGTTTTGAAATAAGATCAAATGTGCCAAATACGACGAGTATCTAAACAACTAGGTGGCTAGGAATCAGCATAGCCCCTCATGAATTTGTTTAGTGATGATTTTGTTGAAATCAATGGCCACCTTCTCATATTTGGGTGACTGATTCATTATGTAAATTATGGCTAATTGAGTAGATATTACCTCCTTGTTATTTATATCAAAGATAAAAACCAACATGCTCAAATCATCCCTTGTATTATCATTCAACATATTGATGCTCAAAGGAAACTCTAATAGTAGGGTGCTTAGGTCCTTGCATTATATCTATAATCAGCTCAACCTTTTCTTATATGAAAACTCTTCAAAGAATTAAGTTGAGTCCTCCATGTTAATATTTTTCTTTGTAGTTGGTAAAATCAACATCTACCAAATAATGAACAAAGATATGTCCACTCTAAAAATCCTATCGTGTGATTTGATTTCTTAGGTGTTGGCATCATAAAATGTCATGCATTTAGATAACAATTCATAATAGTTATGCACCTTGGAAACCATATATTGTTCTAGAAGCCTAGAAGACTACTCCAAATTTTGGCTTTGAATGTTTTAAGAGGGTTGACTTTGAATATTTGTAGTGCACCTTCCCTCGAACTCTTGGTTCTCTTGAAAATCTTGGGCTCCAAAAATCTTACAGCTAGGTCCTTCAATAGCTCAATATTTGAGTCTTAAGCAAGTGTCTCCTAGACCGAGGGAAAGGAGATACTTCCACTCAAGAACTAATGGAAGAACCTTCTCTAATTGTTGTTGAGTGGCTAGAATTCCTTTTATTTCCCATGACTATCATGGTTTCTTGGATTTTTTCTATTATTACTTTCTTTGAGCTTACTCTGTAACTATTCTCTTTGATGCTCTTTGGTGCTTCAATTATTCTTGAGTTCTTTAAGATTCAATAAGGAAGAATAATTATGGAGAGGTTTTTTTAATAGAAGGTTTCCCTAAGTCTCCATACATTCACCACCTAAATTTATGTGCCACACATTTATGATCAATATTTTTATTCAATGGGATATTTCCTCCACCTTACATGATCAATTCTGAATCCATCCTCCAATATTATAGAGCTACCTCTAGGAGGATTTTATGCATTTCAAGGCTTACTCATTCTCTTATCATCATTGAATATACCTTGCACACCATTTATTTCCTTCCATACAAGGATATCATGGAGGCTATCACCATAATCAAGGCATTAATTCATGTATGAGGGTATTAACTCTATCTTATGGGTATGATTGGAAGAGATATTAACATTCTCATTTGCATTTGGATAGCCTGCAAAAATGTTTTACTAGCCAATCGAAGGGCTTGTGTGGTCCTAAGTAATTGGCGTTCATTTGAACATTGTTTGTTGATTGGATTAATAAAACACCATGTGATTATCTGAGAAATCCTTTATTAGTAATGCTTCATATTAGATCATTCCACCTATATTTGAATAAATTAGGTGGTTATACTTGGAATCAATGGCTAATAGGCATCTATGATTCAATTTTAACATGGTTTATTATGTCACCTTGGATTTTTAAAAACAAATATAGGTTTTTGATCATTGAGATTAGACGATCCATATAACTTTTTCTTTTTCATCCTTCCTTAGGTAGTCTAGAAATAGCATGGGCCATTCAACTCCCATTGAAGTCTATGGAGTTTTGTTCTTCAAACTAGATCAGATTTCCCTTGAAATAGTTTTGGCCATAGATATTTTGGGATCAAGTGATCAAAAAAGTTTTGGCTAGAGGAGTTCTATCAAATCTTCCTAAAATATCATGGATCATTGATTGTTGATATTCAATGATAAAAAAAAATTTATAAAATCATTTCTTGTCGAAAGCATCATGGAATATCATGGGTCATTGATTGATGAGATCAAAAAATATGTGGAACTCTACCTCATAAACTTTCATTGGATCCTCCTAAATTAACATAGTCCATTGATCTCTAAGATTGAATGGATCATGAAACTATTTGTAATTTGTCTTTTCCAAATGCAACTTGAATTAGCATGAGACATTGATTTGTAATTAGACACTTCATAGAAGTTTAGGACCCGACACTTAAATTATTTTCTCTAAACTTTTTTGAGCCCTACAATTTTTCCACCTATCTCTAAATTAATGATGGACATATTCCTTGGTGTGAGTCTTAAATCATTATGGTTATCAAAAAAAATTCTTTGCTTGTCTCAACAAGGGCCAATGCTCACTACTTAATCTTGGAAGTGTTCTTCAATATTCCACTTCTCAAAATAGTGCCTACCATTTATTTAAGATATTTGATGAATAGGAGCATAAAAACCGCTTTATCCTTAATTTATCCTCAATTTAGGGACTCTTCCAACTCTCCTAAGGACTAAAACCTACAAAATAAATAAAAATATTATAGAAAACAACTATTTTACTTTTTTCTTTTTCTTTTTAATAAGAGCTTAAGAGTAACTCTTCCTATATATCCCATTAAATGGTATTGATAGAATATCACCATCCATTGTAGGGATTTCAAATGAATGTTTCTTCTTATAGGCATATATGATATATGGGCCACTCCAAATGGCATAAAACTTAGTGTGACACCTTGGATTACTTTTATCTTCATCTCATTTCAACACCAGATCACCAACCTTTAAGTTTTAAGAAATAGCCTTCTTATAAAAAAAAATTAACCAATTCTTGGTGTCTTAGTAGTTATTCTTTGGTTTATTTCCTTAGTTATTCAAGCTTGAGTAGTTGTCTCATCCTCATAGTAATTGCATAATTCTTATGAAGCTCCAGTTGGTGCAATAGATGAAATGCAGGTAGTTTTATGGGCACAGGCAATTTGACCTCTTTGTCATAGACTAGAGTATAAGGAAAACATCCTATAGGTTTCTTTAGAGTGATACAATTTTCCCATAAGCATCTCATAAGGTAAAAATATCATTGTCATTTATTTTTTGAACTAACACTTTTGAGGATCCATACAAAGTTCTTGTTTGTGGATTCTAGCAGACCATTATATTATGGGTAGTAGTTGGAAAATACCTCTAGATAGATGCCATAATCAAAGTCAAATTGAGTAATCTGAGCTCTTGTAAATTCCTAGGCATTATCTATGATGACTATATTTGGAATGCCAACCCTAGTGATGATTTATTCCAAAATTTGTATGACTACCTTCTCATTAGCCTCTTTTATTAGGATTGCTTTCACCCATATGGTGAAATAATTTATAGTAGTAAGGATCCATTTGTGACCTTCACTAGAAAGAGGATTAATCATTCCAATGTAATCCAATAACCATTGGGAGAATGATTCATCTATTGATATAGGCTTCAGGGGCATGGGTGTGTTTTCCTTTCTTACAATAAAAATTTTACATTTGTCACACCTCCTCACCATTTGATGTGCATCTGTGAATAGACTTAGCCAATAATAGCCAATCTTCATAGTCTTGGTGGAAGTTGTTTGAGCTAAAAAATGTCCTATTGAGAATCCTTGATGGAATTATTGGAGGAGATGTTGAGTCTATTATTTTTTAACACACATCAAGAGAACTCCATCAAAATTCCTTTACAATAAAACATCTTCCACAAGCAGATAGTGGTCATTCTACAAATAGAATACTCTCCTTTGAACTTGGTATAGGCTACCCAATCTATTGATTCTTCCTCTAAATTAGTCAAGCATGTGTCCATGTCAATTTCTCCCTTAGCTATATATTTAGCTATCCTTTGGCACAATTACCTTCCTCTTATTAGCTTTCTGGACTTAATCTCAATATCATATTCTCTAATGCTTGAGTGGATAACATAAGTAGTGATATTGTTGTTTGATATCAAGTGTTTAAAATTTTTTAGACCTATAACCAGAGCATACACTTGTTTTTCAACTAGGTTGTAATTTTTTGCGTATCCTTTCATAGTTTGACTAAATAAGGCAATTAGTTGCTCATGCTAATATTCATCCTTTTGTGTACAAATGGACACAATGTTGAGTTCTCCACCATATGCATAAATGATAAAATATTTATCAAATTTATATTCACTAGCATTAGAGCTTCTAAAATAGCCCTTTTAATTTCTTCAAAATCCTTCTTCCCTTTCTCTATCCATTTGAATTATTGGTCTCTCTGTAGCATGAGGGTCATTAGCCTAACAATGGCTACAAAATTTAGGTTGAATCTTACAACAAAATTTATATGGCCAAAGAAGGATTGTAGGCCCCTTTTATACTGAGGTAATAAAAGGTTGGCAATAGCCTTGACCCTATCAGGATCTATGGCAATAACCTATTTTCTTATAATATTGCATCGCAACTTCCCATGGGGTACATAAAAGATAAATTTCTTGGGATTAAAAAAAAATCCAAACTCTTGAAACCACTTAAAGACCTTTTCTAAGTGCTTGAAATTATCCTTCTTCTACTTAGAGAAAATAATGAGGTCATCCAAGTAGATCAATATTATATCATTAATCAGATCTTGAGAAGCAATATTCATAACTCTCTAAAATGTATCTCCATAATTAGATAGATCAAAAGGCATCCACTAATAAGAAAAGATTTCCATTTTAGTGGTGAAGGTCATTTTATGTTGATCTTCATCCTTCACTTATACATGATTAAAGCCAAATATTCTATCTAGAAAAGAAAATATCCTAGAACCTATAACAATTTATAAAATGTGATCCATTAAAGGTAAGGGATAGTGATCTTTCAATGAAGATTTATTCAAATCCCTAAAGTCAACACACAATCTGATTTCACATTTTTTTCTCATAGGTTCAAAATTGGAGACCCATGTGGTATGCTTGATAGGATATATGATTTTTCACTCAATTATCTTATAAAGGTCCTATCTCATAAGAGTCTCAATATTGGGATTAGTTGGCCTCTGCTTCTATCTCACAATATTGGCCTCAAGATCTAGCTAAATTGTGTGTTGAATTATATTTTTATTGTAGCTTTTCAGGTCCTCATACATCCATGCCATTACTTCCTTATATTTTTGGTATAGGTGTACAAGGGACTCCACTTAGCCACTTTGTCTATTTTCAACATTTATCTTGGAGAAACTTCTATTTCTTGATAATCCTCCTTGTCAACAATTATTTGTTTCTTTAAACTAATCATCTAGGCTAAACAACGATTCTAGTGTCACTGATCCCTTTTGAATCTTACTGATCCTTAACCAGATAATATATTTTTTCTCATATGATTCTTCAATTTTGGAGGCCATTTATTTTGCAAATTCATCCATCTATTGAATAAAATGAACAATGTGCTCATCATTTTCAAACACTTGCTAGTGTGCCTTATTACCAGGAATATTTTGTTTAATTATTAGCTTCACATGTTGCTTGTTCTAGATCAGGTCATTCATCAGATCAAAATGTGATCCTAGCATTCACATTATGAGTCCTTGGAAGGACTTTGAAGTTTGTGGCATCAAAGGCTTCAATTAGATCCCAAAATTTATGCCTGTAAGACTTCATTAGTCTATTTTTGACAAGCATTGAGATATTACAAGTCTTATCACCAACTCAATGATATATTATGCTTCACCAAATAATGCTTCTAACTTAAATTTTTCTTCTATTGCAACACAAGTCTACTCTATGTCTAGCTTGATTGTAGGCACATGTTCCACATGGTGAATATGGAGGGGTTATAATGCAATATTTAGCTTAGTACCATAATAATTTCTAAGTAGCATATGTATCCAATCCAAAGATAGGTATCCTCCTATCTTTGTAGTGAAATCTCTTGATAAACATATGTCAAAAGTGATTGGAAGCTCAATAATTGCTATGTCCTAATGGAGGGTCAAATTTGGGTATGCTTGAGGTGTTAGAGGAAGGTTTTAATAAGTACAAGGATATGGATAGGGGTTCCATCTAGCTGGACTACTCCTTGATTAATAGGCTCATAGACTAATCCCAATATGTTGGCCACCCTTTTAGGCATGACGAAAGTACTTGAACCAGAATCAATCAAACAGTTGTGTATCAACTTATCACCATAGATTAATGTCAAGTAATATGGCATTGGTTTTGTTTTGCTTACCATGGGGATTGTTACTTTAAGGATAAGTGTTTATGCTTATTTTTCACTTTTTTTCTTTTTAGTGCTTCTTCTAAGAATTTCATGTATTCCTGTATAGAAAAATAACATCCCAAAGAGGCACAATTATAGTAGACTTCTTCATATGAACTCCATCAAAATTCCTTCAGGATAAAACATCTTCCACAAGCACATAGTGGTCATTCTACAAATAGAATACTCTCATTTGAGCTTGGTATAGGCTACCCAATCTATTACTTCTTCCTCTAAATTAGTCAAGCATGTGTCCATGTCAGTTTCTCCCTTAGCTATATATTTAGCTATCATTTGGCACAATTACCTTCCTCTTATTATATTTGTGGACTTAATATTAAAATCATATTCTCTAATGCTTGAGTGGATAACATAAGTAGTGATCTTATTGTTTGATATCAAGTGTTTAAAAAATTTTAGGCCTATAACCATAGCATACCCTTATTTTTCGACTAGGTTGTAATTTTTGTGTATCCTTTCATAGTTTGACTAAAGAAGGTAATTGGTTGCTCATGCTAATATTCATCCTTTTGTGTAAGCATGGAAACAATGTTGAGTTCACCACCATATGCATAAATGATGAAATATTTATCAAATTTCATATTCACTAGAACTAGAGATTCTACAATAGCCCTTTTAATTTCTTCAAAATCCTTCTTCCCTTTCTCTATCCATTTGAATGATTGGTCTCTCTTTAGCATGAGGGTCATTAGACTAAAAATGGCTGCAAAATCTAGGATGAATCTTCCAACAAAATTTATATGGCCAAAGACGGATTGTAGGCCCCTTTTATACTGAGGTCATGAAAGGTTGGTAATAGCCTTGACCCTATCAGGATCTAAGGCAATAACCTATTTTCTTATAATATGGCCTCACAACTTCCCATGGGGTACATAGAAGATAAATTTCTTGGGATTCAAAAAAAATCCAAAATCTTGAAAACACTTAAAGACCTTTTCTAAGTGCTTGAAATTATCCTTCTACTTAGAGAAAATGATGAGGTCATCCAAGTAGATCAATATTATATCATTGATTAGATCTTTAGAAGCAATATTCATAGCTCTCTAAAATGTGGCTCTAGAATTAGATAGATCAAAAGGCATCCACTAATAATAAAAGGTTTCCCATTTAGTGGTGAAGGTCATTTTATGTTAATATTCATCTTTCACTTATACATGATTAAAGCCGAAGATTCTATATAGCAAAGAAAATATCCTAGAACCTACAACAATTTACAAAATATGATCCATTAAAGGCAAGGGATAATGATCTTTCAATGAAGATTTATTCAAATCCTTGAAGTCAACACACAATCGAATTTCACAATTTTTCCTCATAGGTACCAAATTGGAGACCCATGTGGTATGCTTGATAGGATATATGATTTTTGACTCAATTATCTTATAAAGGTCCTATCTCATAAGAGTCTCAATATTAGGATTAGTTAGCCTCTACTTCTATATCACAATATTGGCCTCAAGATCTAGCTAAATTGTGTGTTGAATTATATTTTTATTGTCGCTTTTCATGTCCTCATACATCCATGCCATTACTTCCTTATATTTTTGGTATAAGTGTACGAGGAACTCCTCCACTTAGGTAGCCACTTTGTCTATTTTCAACATTTATCCTGGAGAAACTTCTATTTCTTGATAATCCTTCTTGTCAACAATGATTTTTTTATTTAAACTAATCATGTAAGCTAAACAAGTATTCTAGTGTCACTAATCCCTTTTGAATCTTATTGATCCTTAACCAGATAATCTATTTTTTCTCATATGATTCTTCAATTTTGGAGGCCATTTATTTTGCCAATTCATCCATCTATTGAATAAAATGAACAATATGCTCATCATTTTCAAACACTTGCTAGTGTGCCTTATTACCAGGAATGGTTTGTCTAATTATTACCTTCACATGCTTCTTGTTCTAGATCAGGTCGTTCATCATATCAAAATGTAATCCTAGAATTCACATTATGAGTCCTTGGAAGGACTTTGAAGTTTGTGACATCAAAGGCTTCACTAGTCTATTTTTTGACAAGCATTGAGATATTACAAGTCTTATCACCAACTCAATGAGATATTATGCTTCACCAAATAATGCTTCTAACTTAGATTTTTCTTCTATTGCAACTCAAGTCTACTCTATATCTAGCTTGATTATAGGCACATGTTCCACACGGTTAATATGGAGGGGTTATAATGGAATATTTAGCTTAGTACCATAATAATTTCTAAGTAGCATATGTATCCAGTACAAGGATAGGTATCCTCCTATATTTGTAGTGAAATATCTTGATAAACAGATGTCAAAAGTGGTTGGAAGCTCAATAATTACTATGTCCTAATGGAGGATCAAATTTAGGTATGCTTGAGGTGTTAGAGGAAATTTTTAGTTAATCCAAGGATCTGGATGGGGGTTCCATCTAGCTGGACTACTCCTTGATTAATAGGCTCATAGGCTAATCCCAATATGCTGGCCACCCTTGTAGGCATGATGAAAGTACTTGATCCAGAATCAATCAAACAGTTGTATATCAACTTATCACCATATATTAATGTCAGGTAATGTGGCATTGGTTTTGATTTGCTTACCATGAGGCTTGTTACCTGAAGGACAAGTGTTTATGCTTATTTATCACTCTTTTTATTTCTAGTGCTTCTTCTATGCATTTTATGTATTCTTGTATAGGAAAATAACATCCCAAAGAGGCATAATTATAGTAGACTTACTCATATGATCTACCACATTAAATGATTCTAGAGAGTAAATCTTCTAAGGGCTAGGAATCCATTGGGGTCAAGGTCTCTCTATTATAGGCAATTAGGGAGCAGTAGCTCGTATCAGAGCTAACTCTTTTTTCCTAGAGGCTCTAGGAGGGTTACTATTAGTAATATCATGGGTACTCTACCAATTCTTAATTACAATTGTAGGGAGGGAATTCTTCATAGGATCTAATGGCTTATTGTATGCATTGAAGCTTGTTGAATTAAGTTTTCCTTGTTTCTCTAATGCTTTTATTTTAGCTATGGTTATATATTTTGATTGTCATTCTCCTTCAGTAAGAGGAATGAGTGAGCTGAGGTTTAGCGGGTACGACGGGAGTGAGGGTTTGAATTTTCTAGGCAGGAATATCAGCCAAGGCGATAGAGGTAGAGCAGGTACAGAAGGGGCGAGTGGGAACCTCAAGCATGGATCAAATGAGTATCTAGAGGAATGCGATCAGGCTATGGTAGATTTGGAGGCGGGCATCACATGGGGGCTCGACCCTCCTCAGAAATACCCTGACAAAAAATATACAAAGGACAATGCGAGACCTAAGAAGTGGCTGTATTTTGTTGAGACTCTTAGAGAAAAAAGAAAGGAGGTTCTCTCTCTTCCACCCCTAGTTCCGATAAATAATAAAATTTCAGCCCCGACAAGTTCCATGAGCCCTTTTCTTTTAATGGAAGAATTCTCCCTGGTAGGCAAGTTTTTGGGAGGTAGGTCGGACATGGAGACTATCATGGCTTGGACGATGGGTAAATGGCGATTGGTAGGCAGATTGGAGTTGGTATCTATAACTCGAGGGTTCTTCATTATCCAAATTAATAATATGGAGGATGATAACCGTATTTTAACAAGAGGTCCTTGTTTTCTAGGCAAAAGGAGCCTTTTTATCAGACGATGGGGTGAATATTTTGATCCTGAAAAGAAAAATATTAACATTACCCCCATTTGGGTTCGTCTCTTGAGTCTACATGCCCAGTTATTCAATGAATATTGGCTACAGGGCATAGCCAGAACTATAGGGGACCTGATCTCCATTGACCATGCGACCTTGTCCAGGACAAGGATGACTCATGCACGAATCTGCGTAAATACTAATTTGAATAATGAATTTCCAAGGTTTGTGAAGCTATAGTATGGAGAATACTATAGAAAATAGTCGGTAGAATATGAGAACAGACCAACATTCTGTGCAGAATGTAAAAATCAAGGACATCTATGCAATCAGTGCCCTAACCTGATAATGAATAGAGAAAAGTAGAAGCAAGGAATGCTAGATAGAGGAAATTTGAGGATTTTCCCTGGCAGAGGCGATTTCAATGAGGCAAACTATGTCTACCAAAAAAATAAAAGAGAAGGTGTAGGGTCCTAGCAAGACAAAGGAAAACAACAGGTTGTTGGCAACCAAAATACTCAGGTAAGTTCCAATCCTCTAGTTTCAAATAAATTTTCAATTCTATCCAATATGGAAGTAGGAGGATTATCAGAATACATGGAAGTCCAGCACCTTCAGGCTAACCTTTATGAATCTCTCGAATCCTCATCCAAGTCAGGATCCTCAAAACCTAATGCTAAAATTATTGTAAGCCCCGTGGGCATCACAAATCCAAACCCTAATGCACGATCTCTAGAATCCACATCCAAGTCAGGATCCTTAAATCCCAATGCTAGAAATAATTCAAGCCCAATGGGCATCCCAAAGCCAAACCCTAATGCTAAAGAACTTAGGAAGAAAGTTTAGGCATTGGAAAATAAAAAATCTCATCTCCCTAACATCATCACTATGAGCCAAGTGAATCCTACTGAGGGTTCATCCTGTAGAACAGGGGAATATAGGAAAAAAGGAGAATATTTGGATGTAGGGGTGAAGATATGTGAAACTCTTCAGACTGAGGAATATGGTAGTCCAGTTTTGCAACAAATTACCTCCCCTCAGTTTAGTCCTAAACAAACCAGGAGCATTGTGAAGTCTCCTATAGATTTTGGCAGTGAAAAAAGAAGAGGTAGAATATCAAATGCTGAGCATAAAAAAATTAAAACTAATAATGACATTGCCAATGGAAAATAGAGAACCTTTTTTCAACACGTTATTCCAGGTTCTGAAGACAACAAATTAGGAAAACCCCCTCAAGGGAGGGGGAGAGGAAGAAATCCCAAACAATCTAAATGAAGTTCCTCTCATGTAACGTGAGAGGCCTCAATGGCCTGCCCAAACACAGGTAAGTTAGTGCAATAAGAAATCAAGTGAATCCAACTATTATCATGTTGCAAGAAACAAAAACACTGATGAGATTCAGTCAAAAAAATAGCAAAAAAATTTGGAATCAAGGGGAGATGGTTTGCAAATCATCCAGAGGAGCATTTGGAGGCCTTATGAATTTGTGGGATCCCCGGATAGTAGAAGGCACCATTTTTCAAAAATATGACAGGGTTCTTAGTGTTTTATTTAAGGAAATAAACAACAACAGGTCGTGGATCCTTTCAAATATTTATGCCGCGACTTCAATTCAAGGGAGAGCTCTACTATGGGAGTACTTAGGCAATCTGAGTGAAATCTTCCATAATGTCCCCTGGATTCTGGCTAGGGATTTTAACACTCCTATTTAACCTTCAGACAAAATGGGTGGAAATGGACCACCTACCAGGAGCATGGATGAGTTCAATGACTTTGTGAACTCCAACATGTTGATGGATGTAAAACTTAGAGGAGCGAATTATACCTGGAGAAATCGGCGGATAGGGTGTCATCTCATTCAAGAAAGGCTTGATAGGTTTTTTCTATCAAAGGAGGCTACAAATTTGTTCGGTGATTCTACCCTGCAAGCCCTTCCTAAAATTGCCTCTGATCATAATCCCATTTTTTTGGAGATCCCTAACTCTCTGTCCTTCAAGAAACCTTTTAGATTTCAATCTATGTGGATCAAACATTCCAATTTCAGAGATAACTTAAGTCAGTGGTGGTAGCAGCCTGTCAGGGGTAGTGCAGCTTTTAAACTTGCTAGAAAATTAAAGTTTGTTAAGGAAAAGCTTCGAAATTGGAACAAAGAGGTATTTGGGAACCTCTTTGAAAATAAAAAATAGGTTGTTGAAAGTTTGAAGATAACTGATCAGAGGATCCAACATAGTGATACTGATGAAACTACTAGGTAGGAGGAATAAACAAAACTAGCAGAGTTTCATAACATTTTGGCTTGTGAGGAAATCTATTGGAGGCAAAAATCAAGGGCTCTTTGGTTGAAATATGGAGATTCAAATTCCAAGTTTTTTCACGTCACCACGCTTAGAAATAGAAGCAATAACAAGATAATTTTTTTTAAAAAAGCAGATGGTTCTATTACTCAAGACTTAACAGAAATCATTAAGGAGGCAGTAACTTATTTCAATTCTATCCTTGGTCAGGAATAGCAGTGCAATGGGGAGGCCAAATATATTCTCTTGCAATCCATTCCTAGCATAATAAATGAGGATATAAACCTTAAGCTTCTAGCTCCCTTTTTTGATGAGGAAATTAAGGAAGCCTTGTTTAGCATGGAGCCAGACAAAGCCCCGGGACCCGACGATTTCTCCCTCGTTTCTATCAAGATTTTTGGAACATTGTAAGTGAGGATGTAATTTTTGCTGTCAAAGAATTCCAAGCAAGCAATCATATCCCAAAAGGTATCAACTCTACTTTTATTTCTCTAATTCCTAAGAAGCAAACCCCTGAATCTATGGCTGACTTCAGGCCAATCTGTCTGTGCAATGTTTCTTACAAGATCCTAACTAAAGCCATTTCAAATATTTTGAGAGATATTATGCCCTGCATCATAGATCCATGCCAGGGAAGCTTTGTCCATGGCAGGTCAATCTTTGATGGAGTTATCATAGTTCATGAAGCTTTGCACTCTGCTCATAAGACTAACAAGTCTATTTTTGCCCTCAAGCTTGATATGAACAAAACAATTGACAGGATAAATTGGGACTTTCTAATTGATGCCCTCCTTAAGTTTGGTTTTCACCACCAATGGGTTAATTTGATCAAATAATAAATTTCTAAAGCATGGTTATCGATTCTAGTTAATGGAACAACTGCTGGTTACTTTCAAAGTCGCAGAGGAATTCGACAGGGGGACCCTATCAGCCCCATGTTATTCATCATCATGGCAAAAGCTTTAGGCAGAACCATAAAAAATACTTGTATTTTAAGGTTAATATCGGGAATCAAGGCAACATCTCTCACCAGGGTTGTTTCTCACCAAAAAATTGTCAATGATACCCTTATATTGACTAAGGCATCAGTGGTTGAGGCCAAAATAATTAAATACATCCTGCAACTCTACGAGGATGCTGTTGGTCAGAAAGTTAATTTCAATAAAAGCAAGTTATATTTATTGAACACCCCCATTCAGAGGCAAGGAAGGATTGCAAAAATTTTAGGGTGTGATATATTAAACCTTCCCACTTTGTATCTTGGTCTCCATCTTTTCATTGGTTCTCCGAGAGAGTCAATGTGGGACAGGGTTATTGAAAGAATTCAAAAAAAACTTGTTGGATGGAAAGGTCATCTTCTATCTCAAGCAGGAAAGTCGACCCTCACTAAGGCCTCTCTTCAGAGCATTCCAGTCTATTTCCTCTCTATTTTCAAAGCCCCTGTGAAGGTTTTCTAGAAAATTGAGAAACTCCAAAAAGAATTTTTATGGATTGGATCAGAGGAGAAAAAAAGGATACACCTTGTAGGATAGACCAAAGTGTGCAAACCCTGGGAAAATGGGGGCTTAGGTCTAAGGAGAATTGCTCATATAAATTTAGCTTTACTAGATAAGCAGGCGTGGCGTGTCATTTCTGGTGAAGAAAATGAATGGACAACTATCATCAAATGAAAGTATCTTCAAAATATGGAATTTCGAAGCGACTCAGTTCCAATCAAAGGTTCTACTTTTTGGAAAGCAATTCTTAATTGTAAAGAAATCATCAAAAAATATTTGAGATGGGTTTTAGGTAATGGTGAGAGGATAAATTTCTGGAATGACAGGTGGGCTAAGGACGAACCACTAACGCAATATCCTAACTTAGCTCGAATCAGAGATATCACAGAAGAACTCATTGGCATAAAAGTCTTTGATTATATGGTTGAGGATAGAGGTAGAATGAAGTGGAAACAAATGAGACTTCAGGGATTTCAAGTGGAATCAAATGATCTTTGTAACATTCTCAGATAATAGTTTATCCCCATGAGACCCAAGGAAGATCAAGTGACCTGGGATCCTACAGAAAACGGGCAATTCACTGTTAAATCAGCTTACAAGCTTCTGCTTGATGACGAGGATTTTGTCCTCCAAAAGGACTTAGTTTGGATAAAAATTTTAATTTCAAAAATTGCAATCTTTTCATGGCTGGTTATTCAAGGAAAAATTCTAACCATTGATAATATGATGCATAAAGGTATTTGTATTACTAATCATTGTTATATGTGCAGGGCTAATTGAGAGACCATTTATCACATTTTCCTTGAGTGCCCTTTTTCCTTAACTATCCTAAGTGGGGTTTTTCAGGCCTTCAATATTTCATGGGTTAAACTAGCCATCGTACTTGATTTTTTCGTCTAGTGGCCTTACCCCTTTTCAAGCCAAATACTTAGATACATGTGGAAAATTTGTCTCAATCACTATCTTTGGCAGGTGTGGTTAGAAATAAACCATAGAGTCTTTAATGAGTCTATCCATGATCATCAAACTATCATTGCCATGATCCTATCCTTTGCCAATGAGAATGTGAACCTTATCCCTTTTGATAGCTATAAACCTCATCTGCATGAGACCACGATTGCTCAATATTTAAGCTTAACCTTGTTAGATGAGTTTGTGCCTAGGGTAGTCAACCCCATAGTCAATGTTAAGTGGTCTCCACCTCCTACGGGTTGGTTTAAGCTTAATTTTGATGGAGTATCTAAGGACAATCCTGGAAAAGCAGGCATTGGTGGCATTGTGCGAGATCATAATGGGAATATGATGCTTGCATTTTCCGAATATTTGGGAACAAGGACGAACAATGAAGCTAAAGCTAGAGCTATGTGGAGAGGCCTTCAAATGACTCAAGACTTAGAAGGCAATTTGATCGTAGAAGGAGACTCTATGCATGTTATAAATCTCCTCAATAATTGGAAAACACCTCCTTGGAGGATTAAAACAATTGTTGAAGAGGCTAGGATCATTTTCTAGGGAAGACAGGACATAAAATCCCAACATGTCTTTCGGGAAGCTAACAAAATTGCTGATAAGCTGGCCAATTTGGGTGTCGATGGTGACGAACTTTTAAAATGGGAACACAGTGTCCCGAGTGAAGTAGAGGAGCTTCTTACATAAGAATTCCAAGAATGATAGTCGAATTTACCAACAGGGAAGGCATTGTAAGTTCGAAGGCTAGGAGTATTCCTGTCTCTTTTTTGAATTAGACTCACAATAAAAATTATCTGAGTTGTCAGTGTTCGTGGATGCTGCTTGGAAATACCACAAAGACTAATGGGGACAATCACATGTCAGATAACATGGCTCCTAGTCATCTTAGTAATTTAAGGTTGGTTGATAATCATAGGGAAGGAAAGAAACGACAATATAAGACTTCGAACCAAAGCCACGTGGACCACCAGATAGCCATCGCCATAAATCTAGCCAGTGGGTTAACTTCTCCAAGGCTGATTGGCCAAGATAGTATGTGGTACCAAAGCATGTCATATATAGAAGAAATCAATTACCAAAGAATTATTAAGAGTAATTGTCAATACAGAGCTTGTGGGAGTTTTTTTTAGTACTTTGCTATGTGTGTCTGCAACTTTTTGTTTCTCCATTGTCTCAAGGAAGGGATCCGTGTCTGCTTATTTTTTGTAATTATGATGCATGTGTGTTTTCTCGGGGTATACCCAAAATGTTGTATGGGAAGTTTCTTTTTGATAACAGGCTATGTTCCCTACCGTATGTAATGGATTTGGCGACATGTAGATTTTACATATATAGGATCCTTAGTAAGGATATGTTCATCAACAACCCTGGGTTGATTTTTGTAAAAGGTTTTGGGTCAACCTGTAAAACCCGGTATTAATGCTATAGTATCTTATCTACCAAAAAATATATATTTTGATTGGACCTATGACCTTGTAGATATTGAAGCTTTGATTCATTAGATATTGCATATACTTCTTCCTCATACCAAGTCACCAATGTTTGTTCCGAAAGGGTGTTATTTATCCCTAAGAGAGAGCTTTGTGATGGGCATTGAGGAGCTTGGGTCTACATCACTAAATTTATTATTAGATAAGATGTGGATGGTTGAGCATACATAGCCTTACATAGTGATTCTTGAATGGTCTACTATGTATTTCCTTCATGGTAAGCACTAGGAGGATATAAATATGAACAATACCATGTGCTTAGACCTTCAACATAATTGTTTTATGTAGAAAATATATTCCTAACAAGGTTAGATGGAGTTTATTGTAGTGCTACTAGTATAGGAACTATTTGCCAATCATGGATCTAGGTCTGGTTAGCATCCTTATTTACCTTAAATTAGGGTTGTTGATACCCATTAGGAGGAGGTCTATAGCCTTGATTATTCTATTGGAAAGGAAGCCTCAAATATTTCTCATACTAAAATATCTGGGTGTTCTACTATTTCTTAACTTCATTAGATATCATCCTTAGCATATTTTTTATTTCATGTAACTTGGAAGAATAGGAACTTGTAGAGGGATGATTAGGAGTAGGGTGAGGGGTTGGGACTATGGTCGAGTTTACAACTAGAGTAAGTTGACAGGTTTTAGGTTGCATAACCAGAGGAGGATGATATGGGGGTTGGATGTTTGTAAATAGAGGCATGGGGTGGCGTAGAAGCTAGTCTCACTATATTAATGAGGTCATTCTCATCTTGAATTGTTATCACATATCCCATTGGAAAGGAATTCCCTCCCCTATACTTAACCATCATAGCTATTTTTGAATTGATAGCTTTTAGATAATAATTTATTGTTATACCTGGAAGGGAATGAATTTCATCAAGGATTATATGCCAAGTTTTGTGAAATTGAGTATTGAAATCATCCATGGCCTCCATAGCCACTCTTTTGATAGTCAACTTCTCTAAGAGAGATATTCCATTGGACTTCTCTCTAAATCTATTAACTAACAAGTTAGCTAGTTGATCCTGATTTCCAACTGACTGCAGGGTTAAGCTTATATACCTCTCTTCATTTTTCCCTTTAAAATATGCCACCAAAAATCTTAGAGATACCTTTTGTTCTTCAATTTTATGCATCGCACAAAGGTTGACCATGTGATACAAGTGCTCCATTGGAGTAGTCATGTCTTCTTTAGTAAAGTAACATAGGGATTTTAGAGCTAAAGCTAGAATTAGATCCTATGTGGCTGGAGGGACTAGTGGAATCAAGGGGCCTATCATTCAAAGCCATATATCTTTGATGAGCTTGATTTGGTGGAGCTTCCATATTTTAATGCGTGCCTCTTCCTCTCCTCCCTCAAAATTTTATTTAGAGGCTATAGTAATGCTTAAGGATTTGCTGCTATGAAGGACCTAATGGGTCTTGCACTTATAAATCTTTGAGTCCTTGGTTTTTTATGGAGTTGTCAAGTGAATTTTTAAAATGCTTCAACAAGCTGAAAGACTAATATTTTAATCAGAATATCAGTCCAATGTCTATATAGGTTGTTGCTTCTAGGTATTCTTCTTTAGTGAAGTTGCCATATAAAATTTAGATACTTCAAAAAGTAGATAGCTAAGACCATCATAATCTCAAATTCAAACTTAGAATACGGCACAAATTGAATAAATCTACCCCACTAGGTGTGTCATTAAACTGCTGTCATGCATGATGGGTGTTACTCTAGTTTTTCTCTAGAAGTTGTAAAATGTGTAAATCAATTTTATTGATATCATTGAGTGTAGCATTAAATTATTTTCGTCGTAGAATATCGTAGTCACTCATTATAATGGTTGGATGCACCCAATACTTGTGCCTTGCATAGAGCAACAACCAAAAGTCTTGAGAGCATGGGATGTGACTTAAAGGATAACCTTTGGGATTTTTTACAAGGCTAGATCCTTACTGGATGTGATCTTCGATGCTCATCTACTCATATACTCCTAGGATACCTATATTTTTAAGAAAAGGGAAGAGAGATAAAAGAAAAATAAACAAAAAATAAAGGCCTAAGCTAACAGAGGCAATGTGCTAATATCAAGAGATTATTATGCATATCAGTGGGATGAATGAACACATGCTTCATCTTCTTGCAGCTAAAAGTGAACACAATTTTAATCAAGCATGAGCATTAATTAAAAACATACATAAGAACCAAGACAGAAGGCAAGTAGTCATTGCTTCTCATATATAAAAACTTGATTACAATCATGCCAGAGAAAAAGGCTTGAATATTGCTATAAAATAACTCAAGGATTGATTCCAGATTGATATATAGAAGAAAAAAAAGGAAAATTACATAAATATTAGGCATATATAGGCAACTTTCTAATGCCTTATGATTCACTATTTATAGATAAAATTGAGGGTATTTCCTTCAAAAGTTGTGCGGGAATTAAAAAAATGGTATTGTATTGGAGTTCTCTCCACCCTTAGCTTGTTGATCTTCTTTATATCTCTAGATCGAAATCATCAATTTTGAAGGCTATCTCCAAAGACTAAGTGCAGGATATTCTCTGCGTGTAGTATTCTATGATTGATCTACAATTATGAACACTACTATTAGCCACCCCTTCTATGGATCCCCAAAGACTAAGTGTAGATATTATCTACATGCAATAATATATGCTTAAGGTTGTTATGTTATGTCTCACACATTGCTACTTTTAATACATCAATCACTTCCCTAGACTGTCATATGCTCGAATGAGACTAGTATGTAGATTTGGAGCCTTTGAAACTATTAACTTGATGGGCTCAACTACCTTCTCTAGAAATTTGTGCATCCACAATAAAGTGCTTGGGGGTTTTTATTAAATTTTGATTGACTGCCACTTCCAACCAAGAGATTTGTCATTGGAATACCTTTTTATTGGGCCCTTGATCTTTGTTGGCCACCTCTATAGTGGATCAAAGTGTTTTCCATGTTTCTTAGGACTTCTATCTTTTTCCTTTTGCTTACTCCTCCAAAGCAACGGAGGTCATTGATCTTGGATTGGATGGTCTGCAAATTATTTTCCTCACCATCTTCCATCGAAACCATATAGAAATAGTGTGTGTCATTAATATTCAATCAAACGGTTCATAGAACGTCTTATCCCATTCTTTATTGGAACTTTACTAAAATAGCATGAGTTGTTGATATTTGTGATCTGATGGTCTACAAAATTTTCATCATATGTCAATCAAAACTTTTCATCATTGATATTTCATCATATGGTCCACATAATCTCCTCTCTACTTTTTTTATTGGAGTTTTCTAGAAGACATGCTTTTCAAAACTTTTCCTTGCTATCTCCCCTAAAAAAAAATCAAAGTAGCATCGATCATTATTTTTTTATGATCAGACAGACCATAGAAATTATCCTTATAATTCACCATCAAACTTCTTTGAAACTCAATGGGTTGTTAATATTTGTAATCTAACTATCCATAAAAATTTTAGGAGCACTAACTAGCCTTTCAACTTCTTAAATAGCAATAGTCGTTGATTGGGATGATTTGACAACATACGAAGAGCTTGCATTTGTCTAACACTCTTTCTCTTATTTTCACCATTCTACCTCCATCAAAGCCTTCTCAAAATCATGCAAATGATTGATTGGGATAATATGATAGTCCATGGAATTTTATCCGTCTCATATTAGTCAAATATTTCATAAAAAATGCAAGTCGTTGATCATTGTGATCAGACAGTCTGCAAAAAAAATTGGATCTCCTATAGCTTTTTATCCTTGTATTTGTTTGACATTTTTTTCTCTTTTTTCATCATCTCGTCTCCATTGAAACTACCCTTCAAAATTTGACCGAGGCAAACATTTTACTAGGTGTAGTTAAAATCATTACACCTAGTAAACTAGTTGACTCGTTATGGGTAACGTATAGATAAAAGGGTTTATTATATGTATCATTTACCCCATAATAGGAATATGCTAGGTCTAGAATTACTTATTGTACATATTAGTTTGGGAAACCAGAGAACAAACGGAGAGCCATTGAGAGTATGAGTGAATAAAGTTTTTGGGACAATCATCGTCATCCAACGACATACCCATTTGAGGTATTTAAGTCTAAGGATATTTCTGTGAGATCAGAGTGATGTAACAGAAGCGAAAAACAACTAGATTTGGAGGTTGAAAGAGAGTTTGAAATAAGAGAAAGGGAACAAAAAAAAAAAAATTTAGAGGTGCAAAAACAAGGACTTTCCAGAAGGTCACCCATCCGAGTTCTACTCCATAACTCGGATGGGTTACTCACAAATATATCAAAGATGCCACAAAGGTTTTGGAGAGAATGAGAGTGTTGAATATCGATGGAGAAGTTGAAAGGTATTTGGACAACATATTGTAGCTGCATTAATCCATTGTGAAGACGTAGTCACATGCTCTGGTTGATTTGTTGATACCAACAACAAGTGCCAAGCAACTCCATGAACGATCGCTAGGTGTTTGGTATACGAGGAGATCGATTTTGGATTTGCATACATAGTAATATCCTACTACTAGTAGGTGCAAGTGAAGGCCCCAAACATGGTCGTATCGTAGTTGTGAGCAAAAATTTCTGGAGAACAATAGACGATTGCAATCGAATCATCGGGATTGCTAAACCTCAAGCAGACAAAGAGACGTTCATAATTTTTGAGATGTTCGAAAGAACGTTGTGGAAAACTACATTTGGAGAAGATAAGAGAACGCATAGACGACTATATTTTGGAGAAGAGATTCAGACAAAAAAGGGCACATTTTTTTTATTTAGCCAGCGACACAAGGAGAGAATTGAAATAAAAGTATCCATTGCATGCCAAGGGAGATAATGTTTTCATGCCCTATGACTCAATCAGGTCCCATAGTTCAGAGAAGACCAATTATTGCAGAGGAATTGCCAAACAGAGTGCCACGTTGAGGGAGAGCAGATGAACTGTTACCTGTAGCACGAAGCTAGTTATTATAAGCACAAACGAAGGTGACAAGGAAGTCATACGTTATTCAAGGTATTCAACGGTTGCACGTTATTCAAATTTGAATTTCGTTTAAGGGAGAAGACATGTGAAGGCATAGCCTGTGCATGGTGATAACCCTCCAAGCCAATCGTGTCCAAGAAACCCATTGTTAAATTCAATCGTTAGCACCTGACCTGTCAGTATTGGAGTGAGTGTCTATTCGGGAGTGAAGGTATGGTTGAACAATGAAGGCATGACAATTTCATGCAGTGAGGAGGTAAAATATTTTAAAAGTGAAAAGTGAATTTAATTTTTGAATTAAAGCTAAGAGAAGTTATAAGTTTAATAATTCTTAAAAAAGGTTTTAGGTGTAGACCAATTCGTTCAACCAAACCGCATAAGGGGGCGGAGGTCCAAGGTTTAAATCTCGGGTTTCGTCGGACTAAACGCTTGTCCCTCTCCTGATGTTTTCAGTGACGTAAAAGGCATGGTGGTTATAGTGGCAGACTACACGAAGATCTATGTGGCGGATTTCAAGGCAGACAGTGCAGAATACTATGACGACCATAAAAGCCGAACATCCTGTCCGAATTCGTGGCAGCTACCGATTCCACCATGTAAATTCAAAAAAATAAAATAAATAAAATAAATAATAATAATAATAATAATTCTTATATCAGAAATAATCAGGACTTCCTGAAAGCTGATAATCTTCCTAGAGGATCCTATTTTTGGAATTGTTTGCTCGAATGTCGGGAGGTAGTCAGGAAAGGCATCAGATGGAGAATTGGTAATGGAAGACAAGTGGACTTTTGGAAAGACCCGTGGTTGGAAGAGGCCCCTATGAAAGATAACTTAGACCTTCGGGTCCTCCAACATAAACTTTCGAAGGAAATGGGAGGAAAAGTAGGGGATTTTATTGCTTGTAGCACGGAAACTTCTTCTTGGAAGAAAATCACGAGTTCATAATCTGTCGAGCAAGAGAAGGTGGCCCTAACCAAACTCAATGATGCTTTAAGGGTGTTCTCGATCATTCCCTGGGGGAGGAAGAGACAAGGCGATTTGGAGCAAAACTACAAGTGGGATCTATTCGGTAAAAGCGCCTATAAGTTAATCCACTCGGGATTCAATGGTTGGACTCCGACTTGTTATTTGGTTAAATAATTTAACCCCAAAAATAGCTTTCTTCTTTTGGTTGGCGAGTTCAAAATAAGATCCCGACAACGAGATAATCCGCAAAGGAGAGGTTTCCAATTCATCAATCGATGTATCTTGTGTGAGAAAGCAATAGAATCCGTAAGTCATATATTTCTAACTTGTGATTTTTCTTGTACGAGTCTTCCAAATGATCCTGTCCAAATTTCATATAGATTGGGTCTGTCCAAATAGCATGTCCGACTTCGCATACGGTGGGCTTCCCCCTTCGGGAAAAGCTTTTGACTTGGCTCGGAAGCTCGGCTTACCCCATTTTTTATGGGGGATATGGAATGAGAGAAATAAGAGAGTATTTAAAGGACGTAAGAAAGATCCCGGGTTATGTGGTAATAAAATAATCAGAGCTTTGAAAGAAAACTGGAAAACTTTCTTCTTCAAAAATGAGACCATGTCTCTAAGGGAAAGGAGGATTTTGCGGAGCCGGGGAGAGGAACTTCCAGGACCTAGACATTACAACCAACCCACGGGATGGTGTCAAGTGGATACCCCCACACAAAAGTGGGTTAAGTTTAATTTTGACGGGGCGGCTAAAGGAAATCCGGGAGCTGCGGGAGCGAGGAGGAGTTTTGAGAAATGAGGAAGGAAAAGTGGTCCTTGCCTTTGCAGAGCCTTTGGGAACTCAAACAAATCATTTTGCAGAAGCCCGAGCCTGCATGCAGGCAATGAGAATTGCCAGACTTGAGGGTTATAAGGAAGTTATCTTTGAAGGGGATTCACTTAATATAATCAAGGCAATTAAGGAGGATAAAGACCCCAGCTGGACCATATTGGAGCTTATCCTAGAAGCAAAGATTCATAAATCTCATTTGGTTAATGCCCGAATCCAACACACCTTCAGAGAAGGGAACCAGGCGGCGGATCTAATGGCAAATATTGCGGTTTACGTTGGGGAGATGCAAATTTGGAAGGATAACTTCCCTCAAGAACTATTGGTGTTGGTTGCTAGAGAAGAGCTAAGATCAAACCTGTTAGAGCATCGGGGAGATCGGAGGGGCTGATGATGAGTAATCCGACGAGATGGAATTAGGCGAGAAAAGGCATCCCATTTGCTTGGGGCCCGGGAGGTGACAAGTGTACGATACAGGCAACCTAGTGTTAGTAAGTGCTAGGTGTTGTTTGGTTTTTGTTTTATCCTGAATAGTCAAGCGACAAGTATAGGATTTTGGACTCTAAGTATGGCTTAATGTAAGTCTTAGAAAGATCCATTTTGTATTTTGATTATACGGGCTTGATGCTAGAACCAGCCCATTTTGACTTTGTAAAAGGTTTGTGGACCTTATAACCACCTCTACCTTATACCAAAAAAAAAATAATAATTCTTAAAAAAGGAGATATAAGTTTTTTTTGAAGAAATAAACAAGTTTTTTTTTGAAGAAATAAAAAGGTTTTTTTTTTTTTTCCTGTCGAAGGAATGTTGTGTGGACCAAACCCCCCGTGGGGTGGATTAAATTAAACTTTGATGGAGCGGCTAAGGGGAATCCTGGGCCCGCTGGCGCTGGAGGGGTTGTCCGTGATCATGATGGGAATATTGTGATGGCCTATTGTGAAGATTTGGGCTCCCATGGTTTTATTTTCATTTAGTTTTATTGTTAAAGCCAAAAGGTATGATGCATCATTAGGAAGTTGGCTAATTTTGTACATAAGGTTTTGGGATCCTCTATAAAAACCCACTGTTAATATATTATAATAATTACCAAAAAAAAAAAAAAAGTTTTTTTTTTTTAATTGTAATTAGATAAAATAAATAATTTGTTTTAAAAAAAAAACAAACAAGCCTTTTTTTTTTTGAAGGTATAAGAAAAAACATAAAAGACAATTTTTTAAAATTTGAATCTTTTTTAATTAGGGAGATAAAAGGTTTCCCACTTCAAAGGTTGACAAACAATTAAAAAAGGGATTTAAGTATTTTCTCTTGAATTGTTTTAATTTTGGGAGGTAAAAGGTTTTCTACCTCAAAGGAAAATTAAATCAAAGGGAGGAAAGAACAAGAAAAAATGCCAAAAAACAAGAAACAAAGTTTGTTACAAATTTTTTGTCAAGAAGCTAAGGAAGAAGAAAAATTTGTTTCAAATAAAGTGATAAAAGAATTAAGTCCCATTCTTGAAGAAGTCCAAAAAGAATATTTGGTGTTACTACAACAATGCATACAAGGAGTCATTAATGATGCAAATGAATGCCATGAAAAGTTTATCACTATACCTACTTGCTTATTGAAGATAATATATAAGGGGGTTATTACTCTTAATGTTTCCAAAATCAAAGCACAAGGAAACAAGTCATTGATGAAGGATGTTTGTGACACTAATGATTTGAAGTCCTTGATGATGGATAATTGTTGTGATACTAATGATTTGAAGCCCATAATGGTGGATGAATGTTGTGATACTAATGATCTTTGTGAGCAAGAAAAAGATGCATGTTGTGATCCCTTTCCAAATGAAAGTGACTTGCACATGGTTCGTGATTGTTCAGAGAGAGCCTATGCCATTGTAATTGATGAGGACATAGACTCAAATGATGACAGAAATAGTGATGCTCAAATTTGTGTTGAGCAATGTAATGATGGTTTTGGCCATTTTGAGAAGCACACTAAGGGAATTGGTTCCAAATTGCTACAAAAAATGGGCTACAAATAGAAAGGCTTGGGAAAGCATGAACAAGGCATGAAAGAACCATGTGTACCAATAGTAAGACCAAAATGTGAAGGTCTTGGGTACACAAGACAGGTGAATCAAATTGATTCAAGCATAAAATTTGTAACAATTAACAGTGATAACAAATTGGTGATAAAAAACAGATGTGAGCATTATGGTAAATATGGTCATAGGATAGAGAAATGTTGGAATCTCTATTCTTGTAAATTTTGTGGGAGAAGACAGGTGACTTCTCGCTCTGCGTGGGATGTCCCGCTCTGCTTCCCTACCTCCCCCTCCCCTGGTTTTGCCCTAGTTTCATGGCACTTCCTAGGCCCTTCTCTCTAGGCTTGTTGGTGTTGCAGACGATCTCCTTTGGGTGGGAGGTCCCTGATCCACTTGTCTGCTCCTTTCCCAACCTGATTGAGGGTTCCCTGCTTGTGCCCCTGATCTAGTGCACCTCTAGGATTTCTTCTGGATTTCTTGTTGAGCTTTCAGGATATCTTTCTTGGTTTTTCTCAGGTCTTTCCTAGGTTTTTGCAGGTTTTCTACTTGGTTCCAGATTCTAAATTTTCCTCGGTTGCAGAGTGTTGTGGCTTTGAGATGGGGGTTCAACTTCGTCCTTGTGCTTCTTGAGAGGTTTCACTACATCCTTATAGTCTTGGAGGGACCACGTGCTTCGTCTTCAATGAAACTTCTCACTAGGTTTTTTGGATCTGTTCTACTTGGTGGATTCTTAGTGCATCTTTCTTAGCCTTGGAGAAGAACCTTGTGCTTTTTGCTTGCTACTGAGATGATCCCGATGGTTTTCCATATATGGTTCCCTGAAGTCGTTCGTGGGTGGGATTGGAGGGTTTTTGTGTTCCCTATTTTTTTGGTTGCTTGGGGTCATCAACTACATATTTCGATCTTGAACGGGGACCTATGCTTATTACTTGCAGCTTTGATCACCCCATGGCTCCTTCAGATCAGGTTTCTTATGACCTTCTTGCCCATTTTCCTGTGGCCGATGGTTCCATTTCTGTTGCATCCTTGGTTTCTCCTAGAATTATCGTAGTTCTACCTCTCGTGTAAGGGATCTCGTGGCCTATGGATATCCTCTGACTTGTTGATCCACTTTTTAGGCTATGTACAGGATGCTGCTTTCTAGATGGCATTCCCAGGCTGTCCCTAAGTGAGATCCTGGTGGTTTTCGCTTTTCTTGAGCGGGATTCCAGTTTTTCCTATTTACTCGTGTTTTTCCTAGCCCTTCCTAGGTGGGATGTCCCATTCAAATTTGAATGATGGTTTTCTTTGGTCTAGCTGCCTCTCCCAGGATGTTTTTCCTTTCCAAGTGGCTTTGTAGTTCGGTTTCTCCTTGGTGGGATTTTGGTTTTCGATTTTCCGCTTGGGCAGTATTTTTAATTTCATATTTTTCCTGCCTAGGAGGTATTTTTTAAATTTCCTACCTTTGACGGGATTTTTAAATTTCCTACATTTCCTGCCTTGGGCGAGATTAATGTTTATTTTTAATTTTCCTGCCTTGGGTGGGATTTTCAAAAAGGCCTACCCTGTGGCCTTTTGGATGGTCTGTTGACCTTTTGTAACAAGGTTTTGGGGCCCCTTTCAAAACCCACTTTTAATGAAATTTTTTACCAATAAAAAAAAATGTGGACATAACCATTCACATATGTTTTATCTACAAAAAGAAAGAAAAGAATGTAGATTAAAAATGAATTGTGGATGGATTGATATGAATGCTTGGGATAAGCTAAAAGGAATGTTGTATGGTTTCTTCAAAAGGAAACCAAGTATGATCAAAATTTGATAAGATATAGAGATAGTGGTACATAGAGAATGAAGACATTTTTGATGAAGGGGGAATGTGTAGTCATCAAATTTGTAAAAAAAAATTACCAAATAATGTACTAAAGGGGGGTGTTGTGAGCATTGCATTATTTGGTTCTTTTGTCCTAATGTATGTGTCACTTTGTGAAAGTGAAATGTGTCAAAAGAGAGGAGTGAAGAGTCACATTGACATGTGGCATGTTGAGAGCTTGTCTTAATGACAAGAATGTGAAAGGTTGCATTTCCCGGATTTGTAGAGGAGAGCAACAGTTTGAGGACTAAAAAGTCATGTATTGTATTATATTGGAAAATACAATGAGATCTCTCTTTTGTGATATATTTTTATGTCAATCTTTATGTGTGATCTTATCTTGATATTGTTATATTTCAATGCATAATATTATGATCTTGGTTTATGATTTGTTAACATGAAATAGTGTCATGTTCCAACATGGTATCAGAGCAAGGTTGAGAGAGTTGTGGAAACCAGAGAGCCATTGAGAGTCTGAGTGAATAGAGTTTTTGGGACAATCGTCACCATCCGACGACATGCCCATTTGAGGTATTGAAGGCAAGGAGATTTCTTTGAGATCGAAGTGGTGCAACAAAAGCAAAAAACAACTAGATTTGGAGGTTGAAAGAGATTTTGACAAAAATGTTGATAGTCAAACTTGAAATGATTGTAACTCCGTCAACACTAATCATAATTTAACATATCACCAGTTTTTTTTGTAGTGTTTGAAACAATTTATACGATGGTGAAAGAATATTTTGAATATGACAAATACAAAAAAAAAAGATACAACTCTTGGAAAAATATGACAAAGTTTTGTTTTTGTTTTTCTCTTGAAACGTAACAAATCTTGAAAAAATCTCAACAAACCCTATAAAAAAATTTCCCTTTACCAAAATTGTTGCTCTGAGACCATATGTTAAGAATATTTACTTCTCATAAATATCAATCAATAAAAAATATGCAAAAATATTAAAATCAAACATAGAATATAATCGGGACAAGAGACAAGATGTGATAATACCCTTAAGGTAGGGTAACACCAATGTTATTCATTGAGGAAGGAACCACTCCACAATATCTCCCAAGATGAGATTTGTTCTATGAGAAACTGTTACAAATATTGATTGGATTGGATTCAAGGCTTTACACTTACAAAGCTCCCTTTTTTATATAATCATCCTCTAGTGTTATTTCGGAAAAGGCATAATGTTACCCATATCCCAGTCATTATTATATAGTTTCCTATGAATATAGCTTGTGTTATTTTTAGCCCATGTTATTTACATAATACAATTGGGATGCTACCCATATCCCACTCATTATAATATAGTTTCCTATAAATATATCTTGTGTTATTTTTAGCCCATGTTATTTACATAATACAATTGGGTTATTTATGGCTCATGCCAACTATACACTATAGTTGGGTTATTTATAGCTCATGCCAACTATACAATACAATATTATATTATTAGGTATGTATCTCTAGGTTCCTTAACATAGCCTCAAGATGGGGCAACATATGACTGATATAGAGGCATCTTAGGGATAATTTGTTGGGAAAAACCTTGAGGATACTATTGTACAACATAATAAAATGATAGAAAAGGACTTGGGTTTTGTATTAGTGGTGAAATAGGATAATCCAAGTTTTGATTAGGTGAGGTTTGTAAATTTTGGATCAGAGAAGGATATTTCCAGCCTTGTTGAGAAAATTGGTGATTAGGAAGAGGCAAGTATTACTATAGATTTGGTGGGGGATGATTGGCTAGAGGTGATGTTTGGTTTTGAGGGTATCCCTAAACTCTCATGTCCCCATTAGACTAACTAGCACTTGTGTATTTTGAGCAATACCTTGACTCTAGGTCAGGATATAAATTTATCCAAAAGTACTCACATTGGGTGGCATAGACTATCTCGATGGTGGGGTTGCTACTTTGGAAGTATTGGTTTGTTAACTAGACCTTGGTAAATTTTGAGTCAAAATTATAGTTTTCAATGGATTATTTTGGATATTGGAAACTAGTGGTTGATTTACCCCGACCTGATTATTGGATGTTAACAGAATTTAATTATTCAAAGCATCATTCACATTGATCTGAGGCATTCCATATAAAGGATTGGTGTGAGTCCTGGTGGGTCTCATAGTGGTTTATGCCTAGTTTAGAGTATTTGGGATGATAAAGGCATAATTATAAGTTGGTAGGAAATTAGAAAAAACTCTCTTGGGACACAAGGTTTTGTTGTTGACTTATTGGATCAACCATTGGACATTTTTCTTTTGAGAAAGTAGGATTTGATGATAGATTAATTTCAAGATTGTTGTCTTAGTGTACCTATTCAGCTACTTGTTCTATTTTTCCCTTTTGATTTCTTGCATTGATATGATATCATCTCCATTGGTCAGAACTCTTTGCCTGATTGTTGCATCTTTGAGTACATACTCATACACTTGTGCTTTTCCATGTATGTACAAGCACAAATAGAGTTTTGAGGTGAAGATGTTAACTTTATACTATACCCTAATATGACCTAACCATACACATACTTGGAGGCAAATAACAAGCAATAGTCTGATTAGATATAACTCAAATTCCTCCAAAAAATGTCACAGATTATAAAGTATATATAGCTTAGCAGGAAAAGATAAGTTGGTGACACATATCACCATATGAAACCCAAATGACACATCATGTGAAAAGTACACACATGTCAGGGTGAGCATGGGTAAAGTACACATTATTTTATTTCTAATAGAAGTACTAAAAATTCTAAAAAAAATGACGAGGGAGTGAATCACTTTACCAGTTGGAATGAATTGCTCCAAAAATATGACGCAAGAAGGGGCCAAACGAGTCACTCCAGGTTTCAAGACAAATCCCTCCTAAATAGGAGTTGGAATTTTTTTTTTTTTCTAAGTGAATCGCTTCTCGAATCCCAAGCAAATTGCTCTTCGAATTTGACTTGGAGGAATTTTATTCTTCAAGTAGTTTGTTTGTTCTCTGAGTGAATCACTCCTAGTTGTTTGGTAAAACTCTTCATGGACTGAACTTGAAGAATTTCTCGATTTTTTAGGCAATTTACCTCAAATGGGATGAATTGCTCCCCGAGTGAAGCCTTTGTTAAATTTTTCCAACCTTTGGCAAATCGTCTATTATCTGTTGTGAATGCAATTTTGATCCCAAAATCAAAGAATTTTGCTAATTTTTAAGTGCCTTTGCTACTATTTCATGAAGATTTCAAAAATTCAAGGTTCAAAATGGAGTCATCATTCACAAAACACCTATAAAATCAAAATCCACAAACAAAGATATGAAAATTTAGAGTTCAAACCAAGACTAGGCTTGATCTCATCAATGGAAATCAAGCCCGTGGTCCCACCGAATATGCTAGAAACATGTTTGCACAAAGATCTACCTTCTTATGCTTCCATACTTCCATATCAACAAATTGAAAGGGGATTGTGACCCTCTCAACCTCCATATTTAGGTCAGTTCCTCGCTATCCTTGCAAAATCTAACTAATCTAAGTTAAATACATAAATTAAATATGAAAATTAAAATATATGAGAGTATATTTAAAATTTTAAGATGCAAGAAATAAGTAAAATATGGTCAAAACCATAGCAAGGAGAGTGTGTGATCAATCAACACATGACAAAATCAATTAGCAACAATGCATCCCATGCGTGTGAAATGGAATTAACAATGAATGACAAGAGGACAAAAGGGCAATGTCATAATCATCACACATTCCACAATCTAAGAGGGCAATACCACTCATGGAGAGCAAAAAGTCTCATCAATTTATTATTATTCTAGAATGAAAGAACAATTATAGTGTGGGGCTCATAAAGTGTAGCTATGATTCTATCAAGGTCAAAAGTTGTTTACAATGGAACTCATGGCTCCTATTTATCTAAAGAATCCACCTTTAAGTTACCTTAGGTAAGAAATTCTTACTCCTAGTAAACGTAGAGATTTGAGGGTAACCCCCAAATGTCACATACCTCTAAATGCATCTCTAAATGGCATAGAAGCCTTTTAAAATACTTAGTGACACCATTGCATGCCAAAAATATTACTTTATAGAGATATTTGAATTCATGATTTTGTATTAATACATGAAAAAATATTAAGTTCTAAAATAAACCGTGTTCATACATCAACATGGAGAGTCAATGTGTTTGTTGTTGGATTTGAGGTCATTGAGGCGCTTGTTCCTACTATAGTTACGGGTCATATTGTCCTTGTGCACGTGACATTTGGTACATAGGTTGTCTCATTGGAGCATCTATTCATTGCTATCAAATATGTGGAATAAGTTATTGACTTTGCAAAATTCAATAAATTTGAGGACCCACATGTTATTTCCATTAATTGCTCATCTAGGCTATGCATTAGACTTTGGTATACCTGTTGAAGACTAGGATTCTATATTAGCTTATGATTTTGCATGTCTAACTAATTATGAGGGAATTATTGATATTGTAGAACTTTAAATTTTGGGTGATATTCAAATTTTGCAAAATTTGTTGTTGACCTTGGAAAAAATGTAGGTCTTGAAGCAAATAAAGATTCAAAACTCATGGCATAGAGGTGCATTATTGCTCCCTGAAGCCCGTTTTTGTCAAAGACAGGGTCGAAGGTTATATGTAGAGTTCACAGTAGCACAAAAAAAAAAATCATTCAATAAAAAAAAAAAAAAACACTAATAACATAAGTGAATCACTTGATCCTAGACTTAGCCAATTTTTTTTCAAATCACCAAGATCATGCATACATTTGCATGACATCACTAGTATGCAAGCAAATCGCATACACCTAGCCTTGGCCAAAATTTCTTTTGAAATCACCTGGATCATGCCTACATCAACAAGCCATCACCAATAATGCAAGTGAATCGCTTGATCTTAACCTTTGTCCAATTATCCCTTTCAAAACACCAAGACCATACTTAAATGAGCATGACATCATCAATATGTAGGTGAATCACTAGTTATATTATGTAGAATTTTTCTAGGGCAATGATTTGTTTACAACTTCTAAATAAGTAAATCATTGACTTGTTAGCAATTTGTCATTATGTTTACTTTATATTTTTTGAGATTTTGGGTAGGCAAAGCGCCTTCAAACTAAGATTGTACAAGTAACATGACAAATTATCAAGTGAACCACAAGTATGGGTACTTACAGAAAATTTTGAAACCTTTCTTCAATTTCTCAAGAAATGTGCCTACAAAACTGTGATATTTCAGGTGAGAGGTTAGAATTGGGAAAATTTACTTTATTTAGGCAAAAGTTCTCAAGTTCAATCATCAACAAAGTTGTCATTGCACCTACCTTTGGGTAAATTTGAAGAAATTTCAACAAAATGCAAATTTGGGATATATGTGCAAAATTATCAAATCTGAGCAAAAGTAAAAAAAATTGCTATGAATTTTTTGAGTTTATCATATTTGATATTTTGGACAAACCATTTCATAGATCTGAAGAGATTTAAAATGGATTTGTATAGATCTAAAAAATGAGATGTGAATGGGTAGACTTAATCTCAAGCATAAATCATACCTACAGTCCCTCTAGGCATGCTAGAAAATTTTTGATCTGCAAAATCGGCTTGTGTGGATTCACATTCCTACGTCAACTATTGGAAGAAAATAAAATTGTGTTCTCTTAAACCTCCAAATTTAGGTCGACTTCCTATTAATCTAGCTAAACTAAAGTAATCTAAGTGTAGAAAAGTAAATTTTGTGATGGTAAGGATGTGCAAGATGAAAGTAACATGCAAGAAAATAAATATGATCTAAACAATAGCGAGATTAGTGCATGATCAATTAGTACATTTATAAGTTACCGAACAATGTCAATGTGATTAGAAATTTACATGTCATGTAATAATGGAAGAAAGGACTAATCGGAGGTGAGAAGGCAATGCCAAAGACATCATACACCCATGGATCAAGAGGTCAAGAAACAATTGATTCTCAAGGGCCGTGCACAATCTTTCCATTAACTGCAAGTAATTTTAGAAGAGTAAAATGAAAATCACAAAGTATATTTAATGGTCAAAAGATCCTTACAATAGATCCCATAGCTCTTATTTACAGCCTATTATTTACCTCTTATTGGAGATAAATCCTTTTTGCTCCTAGTAAAATCTCTAGTTTAGAGGCATATTTAACAAATGCATGCACCACTAAACTTTACATGCCTCTAAACATGTATAGCAGCCTTCTATCTCCTAGTTGGCACCATATAAAGACATGTTGCTTTTTGGGAGGTTTCCTTGAAAACTGTGCCTCAAATTTTACACCTATGACCCCCTATGTAGTGATTCGCTTGATTTGCAAACGAGTTCAAAGTTTACATAGCCATTTTGACAAGCATGGATGACATCATGTTGATGCTAGAAGGGAAAGTTGACAAATCAAGAATTTGTTGACGAATTGCTAATTTTCATAACTGAATTTGCAAATTTAAATGATGAATTAGGAGTGTGTTGACAAATTGGGAGTTTGTTGACGAATCACCAATTTCCATAGCCTTTCATTTAGAAAAATTTCCAAATTTCCAATTCACACTACGCTTCTAGGGTTGCAAAATTCTTTCTCTTTTGTCCTCCACAATGGATTCCTGGCTAGAATTGGAAGGTAGCATCCAAGCTACTACCATAACTTATAGTAGAAGCTAGCTCACTTGTTAGTAATTAGTACATCTTTCTTAATGGATCTAAAGCAATTGTATAGTTGGAAAACTACGGCAAAAGGATTGAGCATGGCCCAAAGGTAAATCCATTGTCTATTTTGATTTACATACTTTTGACAACAATATTGGACCCAAAAACAACAGTGCAAATGATGATCCGTTGTGGATATTGAAGCTCTCGTGGACAATGCATACCTTTTAGAGTTATAAATTATCACCATGAACAAGTAAGATCATTAGCTATGGAGAATCAAATTCCATCCATTGAGTAGTCATGAATAAGATTATTAGCTATAGAGAATCAAATTCCATTCATTGATTAGTCATGAACAGGTAAGATCCGTAGAAGTTCATGTGTAATATGCCCAAAAAAGAGGATTTGGAGCCCCATTCTAGGGGCTCTCAATCCATTACACATTTTTATCATCATTAGCCTCCCAGTATGTTTTGTAGCCCTTTCAATTGGAGGTTTCATAGATTCAAGGATCCTTGAATTTGTATGAGTGCGTAGTGGCTTTGGCATGTGAACAGATTGTGTGGCAACTTTATCTAAGATGTGATGTTAGTATTGAGTGCTCTTGAAAGAGTTCTATATGATATAGACTTCCATAGATTTTTGGATAATATAGCATGCCAAGATAAGTTTTACTACTACCAATCATAAAGTATATTATCTCCATGAATATCGGGTACAAATCATAAAATGCTCATGCTCGTCAATTACATAGAGATTGGAAGGGCTATATGAGAATATGAAACTCTATACAGTTTCATCCATATATCCATATAAGACTCAATTTCTTGTGGCAACTGCAAAAACAATGCATTAATAGGTTGCCCAATATATTGGTAATGATTGCGAGATATAATGAGTTTGTAAACATTACGATTCAAAGCATGCATCGAGATGAGTCCCCAAGCTGATATGTTAGCATCTTTCTTCTCTATGATATTAATATTGCTTGAGGAACTTAAGGGTGCCCATAAAACTTACAATTAGTTTCAAATTAATATGATTTAAAAAGGTCATAAAAGTTAATAACCACTCATTTGAAGAAAATCTAATATTAAATATCCCCATCTTCTTACAATATGCATTAATAGGTTGTCCCACACTGGCAAAGATTATAAGATATCATGAACTTCCAAGACATTTTATGTACTAAAAGCTCTATTAATCGGATTTAGCTGATGCCTATAAAAGTTATTGACTATTTTTTTTTCAAAGTCATTCAAAAAAATAACTAATATTAAGGCAATTAAAATCCCACGAAGCCCTTGCTTCATTTTACATATTACAAAAATAAAACCACAAGAATCTGCATAAAATAAAACACACAAAATGTTAATTACAAATTGAATGTGATATACATTAGCATCATACACATTAATTCAACACATATCCATAGCTTTAGTGTAAAGAATGCAATTCCATGTGGCAAGAAGAGATCACACATTTGATCCTCTCGATCCTGAAAATGGTACACTTGAGGGTTCAACTGCTTTAAAGGAAACATCATGCATTATCGAATGTGCATATTACATTGCATGAAATGGATCTTTAGAAATATAAAATATTAAAATTCAATCCAGAAAAAAAAAGCTTAATATCCAATGTTCTTAGGAATGTCCTTGACAATTCAGCACATATAGAGAAGCAACCGAGTCACCAAAGAGCTACTACATGAAAGGAAAAAGCAATACAAGAACAATGGATGTACATATATCCACATCACTCTGCACAAATAATTTTACCTTTAAGGGCATTTTTTTTTTAAAATGCTGCTCAAACTTCAGACTTATTCGATGGTAAGGGGAATAATTTTTCAAGAAAATCATTTGACAGAATATGATTTGGGTCTAACTCTATCCGAGCCCTGTTGTATAAATCCACTGGAAAGCGCTTTCGAATGCGTTCATGCAGCCAAGCAAGTTCTTCTTCATCATCTGGTATCTAAATCGCAACTCATTGCCCACATGTAAATGACAAGGTTCAGAAATCCAGTTAAGAAAATTGTTTCTTCAAGATTAAAGAAAAATAAAGACTTAATATTTCACACCAATAGAAATGAAGACTTACTTCTATCTTTGCCCAATGTTCATAAGCAGAATATTTATCCCATAGTTGTGTTTCTGCCGCAAGCCTATACTTAAAGAATTCAGCTGTGATTGCTTTTCTCTGATTGGCTTCCATAGTTGGCATGTACATGATTATTCCAACCTGGTCCAGAGTAAGAAAAAATTAATGAAACTTATATTTCAATGTTGTAGGCATCAGTTACAAGTAGGTAAATAAACGTTGCAGACAATGCTGTGTGAACTCTGCTGTACAGAACAAGAGTGTTAATAGTATGTAAATTTTTGAACTATCAGAAAATCCCTAATATATATAACAGGTCTAAGATAGGCTGAGAACTACCCAAGAAAACAATGCATCTGGAACTGAGCTTGAAGCTGGGCTTAGTAAACTTCTACTGGAAGCTGTCCATCGCTGCTCAATGGGAGCGGGTGCCGGTATCTTCTCATTTTTTATCAACTTAATAAGCTCTTCCACATAATTGATATCTTTCAAATTAGGCTTTGTCAAAGTGCCAACAGGAAAGCAAACCTCAGAAACCCATTGTTGTCCACCACAGTCAAAACCCAAGATCTCGTCACTCCATCCTACTCTGTATCCTTCGGACTTCTCCCAATATTCAGCCTCAGCCAGGTTTACTCGCATGACATGGTCCTTATTCAAGGGATCCAATGAAATCAGCTTGTCCCTAAGTTCTGGAAAAGAAAGTTCATTAACATCCGTCTCTGTGCTGGATAAGACCTGAATATTTTGTTTATCGCCATTATTTGTTGCAGTGCTTGCCTCTTTTGTTCTACATCCAGTTCATGCAATAAAACCATTATTACCGAAAAAAAAAAGGGTTTTCATGCAGAAACAAACTCCCTTTTTCTGCCTCTATTAAATTGAAGTAGAAGTGAAACATAAAATCAGGGAAACTGACAGATATGTCAGTGTAATCATGTCCTCCCTTACTTGTGCTTTCTTTCAAGTTCTTTGTATAGGTCACGGACATGCTTCAAAGCTTCATCATTTCCATATTTTCGGGGAAACTTAGGAGGATCTTTACCCTCGGGAAAAGGATTACACTGCACAACAACTATGATGTCTGTGTAAGGAATCCACATGTATCTCAAATGCTTATTATCCACTAGCCATTTCCTGCAAGCAACCATTACAAGATACTGAGATTCATTATGGACTCCCTCTGCAATATTCCCATTACTAGGAGCTACTGTATGATGTGAAACTAAATAATTACATAGGACTTTTTGAGTGCCCCAAAGTCTTTAATGAATGCAATTTAATCACAATACAAAATAATAATGTGTATGGACAGAAAATTGTGTACACTCCATACGAACATATCTGCTTGCAAATTTAAAACAATAAAATTCCAAGCATCTCTTGATTCATTAATGCTGTGAAATTAAGTTCAATAGTACTCATCACCTTCGTCCTCTAGTTCAATGGTAAATGATTCTATAAAATTAAAAAATGTCCATTCTAACTTCAAATGTGTGTGTGTGTGAGTGAGAGAGAGAAGGCACACCACAACATGAGTATCATTCACTATAAATACGCACAAAAATGTCAAAGTATAGAAATATTAAGTTCCCTGGGTTGAACCACCCAAATTCCCTGTTTACAGGTATGCTCATCGATTAAGATCAGAAATATGACATGTGCCACTGACAAGCCGCCTCAGAAATGAACTTGATTACAAGTAATTCCCTTTACTAATTTCTAGCAAAATATTAACACTCGTCATGCTGCTTGATTCACTAAGTGCAAAGAAAATATAAATAAATAAATAAACTTTTAGAATGATAAATATAGTAACACAAATTGGCCATAAAACTGTGTCAGCAAACTATGATCCTCTTTTAACTCTTATTTTAATGCATCTTCATTTATGGAATTCATGAAAGATGCAACTCAATTGAATATTATATTGCAATTACTCAGTAAGTCCATGCTCATGTCTAAACAAACTGAGTCTGCCTGTAATTTGACTGCTCAAAGCTTGCTATATTCAGCAAATACTTGCAAGTATTACAAGAACTTACCCATACTCGGAGAGCATTCATTATACCAAGGAGCTCAACTTCAAGATACTCAGCCAGCATCATTTTACGCCAATGCAAATATACAGGTTTCCTTTTTAGACCCCTCCAACAAACAAAGAGATCCCAAGTTCATTTAAGCCAGACTCAGGGATTCGGCTCATGTCTCTACCATTACACACTCTTCTTCAACATATGCTACACAACCACCTAGCACATATAGTCGAGTGCCACCTAAAGATAATTCTTCTACCATTCCTTTAGAAGTAAACCCTGGCAGCTCTAGCTCATTGATCTAATATCTTTGGGTGTGAAATATATGGTTATTTTGCACTCCATAAGTCTCCTAGATCCTATCATAGTTTGAGGGTATAAATTTTAATAGAAAATGCCCACAAACAAACAAGCAGAGCAACAAGATTGTTTTGGGCTTTATTCAAACCTGTATTTCAAGTTTGATAGACATTCTTGGTGGCATGCCATGGTTGACGCTATTTCCATTGCTAACCGAGGCTTAAAAACCTTCACATATAAAGCCCAAATCTTGAATATCTGACCAAATCTAGATGTATCTGACCAAATCTAGAATATGCAAATAGCTTACAAGTATTTGGAATCAGCTGATGCAGAAAAAAGGGAGAAGAATATTGTGCCAGTTGCCAATGAGAATACTGCAAGTACAAATTACATGGCTTCTGGAAAACATTTCATGCAAAGCACCCAACTGTATTGTGGACCCCCTCCACTATACACTGTGGAGACCTGATGGTGTAAGGCACATTGAGAAATGTAAATGGATCAAATCTATCTTGGACAAGGTTATATCAATAACAAAACGCATTTATAACCAGACAATAGTCCACGATGAGATGAGGAAATTTGCAGATGGCAAGGAAATTGTCTTCAAAGTGCATTAGTACGTGTAAGATGAATCCAAAAGAATATGTCTCTCTTCTAAGTTGACTGGATCAAAAAATGCCAGAACCACAGATGGAAGAGAGGTAGAAAGACTTGATTTTCTCAAGTCCTTTAGAGGTATGCTCAAGAGGTGTTTATGGTTTTGAATTCACTAGTAAAGGTTCCACAAATGGTGGATGGGGAGAAATTCACCATGGTTCATATTTATTAAGTAAGGGTCAACAAGGCCACTCAAGCAACATGTCGGAGCTTCAGGTCAAGCCCTTATGATAGATAATTGACATCATGGAGGATAGTCACCTTCATAGTCATAAGCATCTAATGCCACCTGCCTCTAATTTGGCTTGAAATTTTACTGCCTTGAAATAATGCTATAATATACACTTCCCCCCTCTCAGACATGCATATCCCCATATCTTATAAAGTAACAAATATATTATCCCCATATCTAAATTATTGGAATTTAGATAGTTATTCAATACTTAATAATGTTCATCTTAATAGTTTACTGTGTACTATCAAAGTTAGATATATAATAGCATCAGTAGTCTTGCGTTAATGAATTAGAAAGGACAATTATGTCCAAATAAGAATGTAGATAGTTTTACTGGTTGAGTCTTCCAGTTGGCTCACAAATCCTTGCCCTGAGTTATCCAGGGATTATAAAGAGAAAAAAAACAAATATTTTGAAGCCAAGGGACAGTCTACGGGGTGCATCTAACCCTCTCTTATTTAGACATAGACAGTGATTAGAGGAGGCGGACCTATTGAGCTACAAGATCTACTAAATACACAGATCATTTAGGTATTAACAGGGTCTCATTCAGATATTAAGAGGGTGCAAACGATCAAAAGCCTGATGGGATCCTTCCTCCCTTTCAACCCTAATTATGCTATCACTAAAGTGTCTGAAAGCCCCAGGCACTGATCATCTCATCACTTCACATATATTTTCAAATTTGTGCAAAGAGTCAAAGATGATCATGGTACTATTACATTTATCAAACAATGTTTTCCATATTATTCTCAGTATTTTCACCCAACGTTTGGGGATATTTCATATCAAAGCACAACTGCTCAACTTACTCAAATATTCAACAAGAATCCTCCATATCCAACTCAAATATTATCAATGTTCATGTTGATATGGCAACTCTCAATGAGAATTAATGAAATGAAGATTTGATCTATTTCAGCTCATAAGACTGGGACCTATCTTCCCTTAATAATCTTCTCCAACATTCCATTGTTTACCTGTAAATAACACACACAATCCAGGAGAAGAAATGGCAGGTGTACAGAAGGAAGTCACATAAATATCATGAGAAAGATACAAAAATGACAGGATCGATTCCATTCAATTTTCCACAAATATAAGCATTGCATGACATTGCCATATAAAGAAATCTTCCCAAAACATTAATATACCACCAAGACATTGTATAAAATACATCAGCCATTAAACTGTGCACTTGGATCAAAATCTTATTTGAAAAACATATACCTATCAAAACAAGACCAAGATACTAGATAAATACTCCAAACGAGCTAATCTAAGCAAGAGCAAACAACATGCTAAAAATAGATCTGCATGACTGAATGTATATCAGCCTGGAACACATGAAAAAGAAAAGGAACAAAACTTGGAACACAAACACAAGATAAGAAGAAAATCCATCAGTCACTTCCATCAATGAAATGAGTGGTGCTGGAATATTCCCTTCAGTCACCATGTCCCCAACTAGTATCCCACAAATACAATATTCCCCTTTCTTGAGGCACCTTTTAACAAACTTGAACGATTTCCTTTTTCCTAGACACCAAAATTAGTAATATGTGGAGCTTCCCTCTCTTCAAAGAGCCAAAATTTAAGTGCCTTTCAAAACATGTGCATATTTTCAAAATTTCAAATTACTTCACCATTTTAGGGTACTGTAGTGGTTTTCATCACTACCGTTAGGTAATGATTTTGGATCAACCCAATTGATGAGATAAGGAGCAATTTTGGCATCAAACAAAGGCTTGGACGAATTGAAGCCAGAGTGCATATTACCAAAGCAAAATATTCTTCAAAGTCATCATTCAGATCAATGGATGAAGAGAACAAAATTTGGGATTTTCACAAAAATTTGGGATTTCCACAAAAATTTGCTAAGTCAAGGCTAAATGAATCACTCGATCCATTCAAACAACGGCCTTGCCTCAACCCACTTTGTCCAGTACTCAGTTGCCACCACAATGTACCTGCACTTACTCCATTGACTGGTTGTCAAGGGTCCAACAAAATCCAACCCCACCCACCTTTCAAACAATTTCTTGCAAAAAATGTAATGGCATGATACCCTTGTGCAATGGCTTCCTCGCCCTTTAACAAGTAGTGCACTTAGTCACAAAATCCTTTTCGTCACGACAAAGGGTGGGCCACCACAACCCAACTAGGAGGACCTTACTTGTACTCACATCTAGCCCCATGTGCTCCCCTGCTAGTCCTTAATGGTCTTCCTTAAGTGCACCATGCACTTCTTCCTCTATGACACACCGTCACAATATCTCGTTGACAAGTGCGTTCCAATGTGTTCATACAAAGACAGAATTGCTATAATTGCGAACAAGTTAGCATCGGGAAATTCATCTTACACTCCTTTTGCAAGTTCTCCTAAGTGGATATGTGAAAGCTGGTCTGCTACCACGTGCTTCTTCCTAGGTCTGAACTCCACCTAGAACACAAAACTCTTGCAACGTGACAAGCCATTTGCTAACTCGTCCGTGAATCGTCGACATGTTGATCAAATGCAAGAGAGCCTAGTGATCAGCAAAGAACATGAATGGATTTGCAAGCACATAATGATGAAACTTTTGCATCATGTACACCATCTCCAACACCTCACATTTCGTCGCATTATAATTCTTCTCCACATAGGACAAAAGTCGACTTGCAAAGTATATGGGCTGATCCAGCCCATGCAGCCCCTCTTCCGCCAATCCGCACCCAATTGCAAAGTGTGACGCATCAATGTGGACATGAAATCCCTTATCCCAATCGGGAAACACCAAAATGGGCACACTGATCAACTTGGCCTTCAACTACTCACACCTGTTGGTGCTCCTCAATCCACCTAAAGGGAAGGCCCTTCTACGTGAGCACATCTAGTACATGGGACATCTGGAGGAAGTTCTTGATGAATCTTCTATAATACCCCACATTACTAGGAAGCACTTCAATGAGCTGTCATATGGTTCCTCAATGCTCACTGCGACGGCAGATCTTGCCAGGATCCATCTTCAACCGAGTCTAACAAACCACATGGCCCAACAATTTCCCACAAGGCACCATCAATTTGCACCTCTTCAAAATTAGGGAGAGGTGAGCATTCATACACAAGGTCCTGCACTCCAACGCTTTGAGGTGTTCTTCCTTCTTCCTGTAGAGCAATCAATCATTCAAAAACACCTTGAATTTGTTCATGGACATCTAGTAGGTGCATTGCATAAACTAAATGGAATTTGGTTATACGCATATATTATATTTTTTGTCTTCAACCTAACCCCCTTGGTGATACTGCTCTGGTTGTAGCCTGAACATTTGTCCAAAAAGGAGATCTCATGCCTAGCTACCTCCTCCAAGATTGAATCAATGAATGGGACCACAAACAGATTCTTTATTGTGATTGCAATCAAACTCTTGGAACCCATGCAAATGCAAATTTGCATGCTCTCCTTTAAATTGATTACAATCAATAACACCCATTCATTTACAATTACTACGAAAATGATGCACACATCCCACATCGTTTGTATCTATGAATTGACAAGAGCCGCATATATTAGGTTTGGTCACCTCCGCACCAGTTGCGCGCTTGGTACCAAACACATTTGATGTATGCATAATTCAAGTGGAATCCCCTAGAGGTCCTTATGCATCCATGCAAAGACATCCTTGTACTAAAAGAAGGTTTTGAAAGCTACTACCTTCAAAACTAGATCCAAATCATTGTTGCAACTTATCATGTTCTCTTCACTCTCTTTGCCAAAATTCACTTGCACAATTCGAGGTCCTTCATACTTGATGGTATCAAGTTCTTTGGCTATCTTCATCGTGTCAAAGGAATGTGTCAACTGCTCATCAATCTATGCATCGTCAACACTATAATTTGCGAAGTTTGGAGGGAATGATGTCTTCTCCTCTTGTTTCGCATGACTTGACTCACCTACGTTGTAGTTATAAATTAATTCTATCGTTTCCTCTTCCACAACACCTTGCTCTTCACCTACACCTAGACACAAACATGCTAATTGGAAGAATTCATAGTCCTCCATTTGCTAGTGGAGCAACCATTGTCCAAGAGCTAATCATCCTCTATGCACTCGTCCAGTTCCAACACTCCGTCGACTTGGGTTCCATGTCAATTGCCTTCTCTTCTCCATCAATCGAAGAGACATCTAACTCATTGGAGGATTCCAAATCCTCACTTACCAACAAGTTTCGTAAGTTGATTGTATACTTGTGTTCACATTTCTTAAAAGTAATGCAATCCTGCTCCCAATTGTGATCCACCTTTGCCATGCATAGCCACCCATGTCCCAACAATGCATCATAGGCAGCTTTTAGCAAAGTTATGACCATGAAATCCACCATTAAGGTCTGCTCAGCAATCTTGATGCTCTACCTGGTAAGTACTTCATCTTGATCCCACTATTGACCTACTCAAAGTAGTATAATGTTACATGGCCACAAGGTTGGTGCAACCAGATCTCTCCATGTTTTCCCAGGCAATACGTTTACACCAAAGCCACCATTAATAATGACATGTGTCAATGTGTGAGCAACTATTTCCTTAGCATCAATCACTAACATTATCAGATTCATAAATTGGTCCTTAGTCAATGGTCGTGGCAAAACTTGATTTTTCACATCATTCTTGTTCTGCACACCAATTCTCCAACCATTACATGCAACTCCGGTACCACGGAACAAGGTCACTACCTTCATCGGAATGCTTGACTCCATCAATTGAATGGCCAAGTTCCTTGCTCTTGACGGCTCGTCTTCTTGTCTTGTGGTGAGCTCTCTACCTTCATCACTCTGCTCTCTTGCCATTTCTTCCACTTGTGCATGGGCTTCCTACCAACTCCTTCGCTCTTCGACAAGCTTGGGCTATTCAACAACTTTCTTCTTCACTTGCGCTCGTGTGGTAGTAAGGGCATTTACATTTTGCTATTGCAGCCTTCTTGGTACAGTTCTCCTCTACATGGTTGCCTGAACCACACCGACCCAATATTAATTTTCTACCACTAGATGCATTTATGCAATTTCTCACAAAGTGACCCTAGTCCTGGCACTTCCTGCATTAAACAACAGGTTTTCTTGTTGAGTAATATTGCACTATATTTTCACCACCACTTCTATTACCACACCATTTCTCCTTAATTAGCAATTATTGCACTGGCAAGTGCTTGGCTTCTACTCTACTACTTCCTTCTAGATGACAAGAGTCTAGTGCTTTTGCTCTTCAAGCTAAACTAACATTCTAACACAGAGTGCACACTTACATCACGAATGTTGCAACATGATCTCTTAGGAAAACTAGCATTCATGTGGCCCTTTGTCCGATAGTCTGAACACCAAATTTCCTTTTTATCTATCTTCCTTCTCCTTGATCCCGTGCATGATGTGCTTCATGTCCTTCCTAAGCGCTTCAATGGTTGTCCCCGTGTCGTCATCATTGTTGTTGAAACTACTCTCCTTGTTCCAACCTCCACTTACAAACGCCATTCTCATCTCGCTTTCCAGGTTCAGCTCTCTATCAAACACTTTTTGTTACGTTGTTGGAGGTAGAACCTTCATCTTCTTCCACAACTTCAGAATGACATCCATGAACCACTATTTCCGGACTTCGTCAACAGGTTTGTTCTCCATTGTGCCAATCAACTACTTCAAACAACGGTTATACAACTTCAAATATTTGTCTTTCTTCTGCTTTGTAAAATATCTCCCCAATGATCTTTGTATCATCACACAAAATTTTGAACTCCTCAAATGCATTCTTCAATTCATCCCCTAAATTGAAATGAGTCTGAAGTGACAGGTTTCAGTCCTTCACAACTCCTCTTAGCATGGCTAGATATATTTGCATCAACACTACCTAGTTTATAACTCCATTTGCTTTCCATATTGTTACATGTGTCAATATGTCAAGTGGGGTCCTCCTTCCTGTTACCCAAAACTTTGGGCACTCTTGTTTGCCCTCTACAGCAACCATTACTAACCGCATTGCACTCAAACTTGATCTTGGTGGTGTTGGTTCAAATTGTTCATTGACGACTCTTCAAGGGTTAGAGGTCGGCCAATGTCCATGTTATTGTTACGCAACTTTCTTCGGGCATATAAGAATGTCAACTCCATTCAAGTGCTAAAACTTCATCTACTCTCCAAAACACTTTGTTGCGGTTGTATTTGTGTTGGATTCCTGTCCCCCACACATTCAAACACTCCCCTACACATGTCGCTACTAGAGTTACCACTCGAACACCTTGTTTGCTTGCGCGAGTGTCTCCATCATGTGCTGCTCCATTTGCATGAACTTCCACATTCGCGTGTACATCGCTACTTGTGCAAACATTTTCACTTACATATACATCCCTTTGCTACACCAGATATCCACCGTCTACTCTTCCTCCATTGACAACAACAATCTCCCATGGAGGTAGTTTTCTCTTTCCTTGTCAGAAACCGCCCTTACCGTCTTAGGACTTCCCTCCTAAGGGGGCTACACGTTCAAGCTCTCGTGATGAAACTCCTTTTGCCTCACCAACAGTTACATTGTTAACATTATTTGTACATCTTTTTGTTTGAACGAGCACAGGTGCTCACACACCTCTTGCTTCCATTTGTGACTATGTCACATTTGTGCTTGCTTCTTTACATAGATATCACATACATTATCACAATATCTCCATTGGCACTTCTTTGTCACGATCGTCTATTCTTTGCATCATTCATTGTGCAATCCTTTCAGACCTTCACATTGGATCTTTCCTCATTCATCTACATCCACATCCGCGCACACCTTGTGGATTGACGATCATTCAACTTCTATTTCACTTCAGATGTCACCACAGTCCTCAGTCCAAACTTGTTGCAGAAATAGCGCCAAATGCAGTACAATAGTTCGGTATCCCGCAATTTAAGGCATAGGAAATATCAAAGGACAACGGAACATAATTAGAAACAATCCATCATATATGCACAAATAATGGATCATTGAGAGAATTTATATTACTAGAATATGCACAATACAATCTGCAACTAGAACAACACAACATATGCATAATTGTATAAGTTTATGCAATGATACAAACAATGAAGAAGGGGTTTTCTATACAGCGGTCGAGTAGGGAAGAGCAGTTACAAAACTGCTTAACTACCCACTCATCTAAATAAAAATTAACCCCATACATAACACACAACATAACATAACATCACACATTCACTCATACAACGTACAACCAAACATACAAACATGAAACTATATACAATCAAAACTTATTATAGTGTATTTGTCATTCATACGCATATACATGTCAAGGCTTAGATGGCACGTGTGTTGGTGCCACATCAAAACCACCACCTATAATAGAGTTTTCTAAGCAAGTTTTTCCATTTTTCTCTTTTTTGCCTCTTTTTTTTGTGTGTATTGTAGAATGGCATCTTCAAGGGAGAACCAACGCCATGTTGCTCCATATCCAAGGAGGGATCCAACTTGGAAACATGGTAAAAAGGGGATTGTTCCTTCTCCCATGATATGCAGCTTTTGCAAGAAGTTGAGGAGGGCAGGCATCAATTGCCTCAAATACAATCTTTGCTAAAATCCCTAGTTGAGATATAGATTTGTATCTAATGTGGAGCCTAACACAATACGCAAAATCAAAGCCCTCCTTGTTGGCTATGAGAAGACGGTAGAAAGGAGAAAGACTAAGGTGACATTTAAAGCAAAACTCACTGATGACAATGAAAATTTCACCTTTGGCCCAATTGAATAGGTCACTATGTTCTTGGCCCACATGTTTTGCATTGTTTAGGGGAAAAAACACAAGCAAACAAGAGGGGTTCTTTGTCTATCATAATTTTCTTGGTGTCCAGCCTTCATTCGAAGATATTGCTTGGAGAAGGAATAAGTAGAAGGAAGCAAGAATCTCTACAACAAACCTTTGGTACCATTGCAAGACACCATTTAATTTTGCAAACAAACCCATACTAAAAAACAATCAGAAACACATTCATGATGGATAGTAGAGGAATCAAGCCCCCTACTCTGCATGATATTCAGCGGGCCTTTGCTGGAGGAAGCAATTAGAAACACGTAGGGCATTGTATGTGCGAAACAAAATTGACACAAAAAGAGCCGCAGCATTTTGTTCCATAGGTGGACAAATGGAAGGAATCAGACATTGCTTAATTTCCCAGTGGCTTCAGGTGGATCCTTGGTCTTCTTGAAGTCAATTAACACCTTTCGAGAGGTCAATAATGCAAATTTTTTATGCAATTTGTTGGAGGAAGTGCTGGTTAAAGTGGATGTGGAATTGTTGTCCAAGTAGTGAGGAACATTAAAGCAGCTTACATAGCTAAATTAAACTTCTTTAGTAGAGGTACGCCACCCTATTTTGGAGTTTGTATGCAGCCAGTTGCATTGACCTCATTCCAGAGGACATTGGCAACTAATCATGTGTAAAGAGTATAGTTGAAGACACTATCACCAAATTCATATCCAACCACATGAGTGCTTACACTGATGAGAAAGTTCTCTAATGGAAGGAGCTTTTGCAACTAGGCGTCACCCTCTCTGCAACACACTTCATCACCTTACAAAGCATTGCAAAAAACTGCCCTTAGGAGGATGTTTATGAGCAAGTGATGCTTAGAGTCATCATTTTGTAAGACAGAGTAAGAAGAAAGGGTTCTCAAGACCATAGTAGCGAAAATCGACCAAAAATTGCAAATTTTTTCCAATTCCAATTCGGCCTTGCCGAGTCAATCAAGATCGGGAATCGGCATTTTGAAAAAATCACGATTCCTGTCGCAAAAAATAGGCCATGGTAGCACAAGTTGGGGAAACGGCATAAATTGCTTGTCTTTTCATTTTGCCTCATTTTGCTTGTTCCAAATTGGAGAGAGAGCTCTGCCTACCTGCTACCACACCAAACAAAACACTAAAGTGCATCCTAACAGCCAATTTTTTGCAGTTTGAAGGAATCTAGCAGCCACCAACAGCAATGCTATACATTATTAACTGATGAAATTCTCCATAAAAAGATGTTGAACTATCAGTCCAAACTTATTGCTCAATTTTTGTTATCCTAGAAAGAAAAAATTGGTGTTGCAAACATTGGAACTAATTATACAAAGCTTAAAACACCTTGCAAAAGACAAATTTGGAAGCCTAATATCAAAAAGACCTTTACAGATTTTGTAACATTAAAATTTGTTTGAGATCTAAAAGAAGGTTGGGGATTTCATTTTTCAATATGCTTGTATATAGGAGTAATATTTAAAAGCACAAGTGATTATTTGTTCTGTAGGTTCATTAGACCACATGGGTCTTAAGAGATAGTAAAAAGTTAAAACCAATCGCAATCATCATTTAAGTTAATTTGTTGGTGTTTTATTCAGCCTATGAGTTGTTGAAGTCCCAAATTAGTAATTGCAGCATCCTTTCTGCACCAAAATGCAAACAAGGAGAAAAATTCAGTTCAGACAGTGAAGGTATTAATGGTTTTGTTGTTGAGGTTTTGGGGCACTGCCCCAAACCCCGCGGGGATGCTGCCCCTTGACCCCGCCCTATATCACAACAGGGTACGCATGAAGGGCCTTGCTCCTCAGCCTCGCAAGGGGCACTGCCCCTTGACCCTACAAGGGGGATCCTGACCCCTTGACCCCCAACACAGGTGGCAACGAGCGTTAGCAGCCAAGGCACAAGAAGAGGCACGGGCACAACAACAAAGAGAGACTAGAGCTTCTGCTAGGGCAAAGGGCAAAGGCATTCAAAGATCTTGAGGCATTGTATTTGTCATGACTCATGACACATTTTGTAATTTGTACCTTTTTATATTATAAGCAATACAAAAATATTTGACTTTTAAACGCATTAAAATTTCCTTATTTAAGATGTGTTTTGCCACTTTCATGTGTAGTTTAAGGCTTTAAGCTTGTATCACTTGCCACTTTCATGTGTAGTTTAAGCTTGTATCACTTACAATATTAATATTTGATTTGCATGATGTTAATTCATTGTGATATGCATGAAAATAGCTTTTTTCAATGAAAATTTGCATATTCTTCTGGGTTTTTTTAGCCGATTTTTCTCATTTTTTGTTGATTCCCAATTTTTTCTGATCATTTTTCCATGCCGATTTTGATCCGATTCCGATTTTCTCAACTATGGTCAAGACAGTTTTTGATGACATATATTGGAAGGTCATGTAGGAGATACTAAAAATAACTTACCTCATTAAAAACTTACAAAGTAAAAACTCTATTATTTTGTAAATTTTATTATTTTTTAATCTATGGCTTTCTACATTTTTTTAATTTAAATTTAGGTTTATACTGTCTAGTTAAATATACTGTTGAAACTTTTTAAGAGACTGAACATTTGGACAAGGTTCTTCGCCTTCTTGATGGTGATAAAATGCAAATAGATTATTTATATGATGCTATGGACAAGGCAAGGAGGCCACCCAACATTATTTTGCTGGAATTCAGCAACAATTTAAATTCATTTAGTGTATCATTGATCTGAGATGGAGCAAGCAATTCCTTTGACCAATACATACAGCAAGGCATTACTTGAACCCCAATTATTTTTATTATTCATTTGAGGCTGATGAGGAAGTTATGGAAGGCCTCTACATATGTATAGAGAGGATGACACCTACAGAAAGCCTTAGAGACTAAATCAGGGATGAGTTGCAGGCTTACAAATCTGCCAAGGTGAGCAATTTTTTGCTAAATAGATATTTGCTTCCTTGAATATCTGATTCTTATGAACAGATATTAAGATGATCTCTTTTAGGGTAACAAAGAGGGGGCCTCTTCTAAATCAGAGGTATCTAGAGATCATTCCAAATGATTTCTAGCATATATGCCTCCATCTATCTTTTGTTCCACTCCAAAAGTGAAATATTGGTACTATTTCATTCAGAATTGCTAGTACGTCTCTTTCATGACCAAAAATACCATTGGATTCATGGAATTTCTATGAGATTCCATACTCACATCAAAATTGAATGATCTTTGAACTGACTATCCAAATAGTTCTTCTAATTCTAGGGTGATGGGTCATCCTCTAGAGAAATTGGAGCTATTCATTATCCCTTTTTTCTTCTCTCCATGAGAGTTAGACAACAAGGTTAATTGGGGATTAAAACGAGAATCCTTATTCATCTCATTGTTTTTAGGACGAATAAAAGTTATTAGCTACTACAAATTCTTTTTAGTTTTTACTATTGGCTATTTGTGCCCATATAGGTCGCAACTCAAGGTTACGACATCTATATAGGATTTGCTCCATCCAATATAACATATTCCGTAGTAGACTCCTGATCCTCTTTCATGAAAACAATATTTGTGCATTCATAGGAACCCACTATATAGGTCTTGTTCGTCTCTTGTACGATAGATGTGGTACAATTCACTGAACACTCTTTATGGAGTAATTTCTTTGGAGAATTGTTGGGAACTACATGCAATTTGCCTACATATTTCATAACTTCTTCATAGACCATAACAATTTCGAAATTATGGAGGAATGGATCGATAAGGGATTCTTATGTAGAAGGAATTGATCTTTTCAATCCCAATCAACCAATTTCGATCTAGTGAAACTGTAAATTGGAAAAAAAATTATGTTTTTATTTTAATCAAATAAGAATTCAACAAAGTTTTTCTATATTGCTATCTTCGTAAAATTTGGGGATCCTATATCTCACAGAACAGCAAGGTTCTTATTCGTACAAATCCCACCTTTTCCCAAAAACAAATGACATCATAAATGCGTGTGTTGGAATGCCTCCTAATGCTGTAGCTTTTGATTAGGAGTGGTAAAGGTGTTCTAAGGTCTGAATGAAAAGGACCTTTGCTTCCCAAAAAATATAAATTCATTACATTTGTATTGATAGAATCACTCGGACGACCCATATCAACAACATCACTGGGACTTTGTCCCCCTTTCTAGTTCCAGTTACCCCGAACTCTTCTTTTATTTTTCATGGAAGATCAGGGGCAAGCTCGGGCATCTCTCTCACTTGAATCAAGAGAGCCAGAATTATCTGGTTCTTGTTCATTTACTATATCAGTAGGATCGATTCTCGATGTATAGTACTTGTTGCCACATTTTGCACGGGGTACCAAATTCTGAAAATTTTGTAAGTTTGCTGCTTTACCTCTCCTCTTCCTTCTTCCCCATTCTTCTCCATGCTCTTTCTCCCCTTCTGTTGTCAGTTCTCGTTTCCCCATCATCCATTTCATGTTTTAATGTTTTCTGCAAGAAGGCAAAAATCTGCCTAAAAATTTGTCTAAGTGTGGAGTCCGCCCGACTGCGCAGCGCAGTCGGGCGACGCTCATCATCCTGCGCACACCCGGTCGGTCTCACGAAGAAAAGCCCAAAAAATCGGCTAAGTATTGGGGCCGCCCGACTTCGCAGTGAAGTCTGGCGGCACCCGGGGTTCGGCGCGCACCTGGGCGGTCATGTTGAGAAAGCAGCCGAGAAATCGACTAAGTGTTGGAGTCGAGAAATCGACTAAGTGTTGGGGTCGCCCGACTTCGCAGCGAAGTCGGGCGCCGCCCATAGATCGGTGCGCACTTGGGCGGCCGTATTCAGAGAACAACGAAAAATGTGCTAAGTGTGAGCCCGCCCGACATCGCAACGAAGTCGGGCTGCGCTCATCCAATTGTGCGGTTGGAGGATGCCTGTCAAAAAGATAGCAAAATATTCTAAGTGTCGGACTCCACCTGTCTACGCTACACCGCCCGATTGCACGCCTGTCTTGGTGTGCACTTGGGCGGAAGAGGAAGAAGGCATTGAAGAAATGACTAAGGCACGGAGGCCCATCCGACTGCGCTGCGCAGCCCGACTTCGCGCCTGCTTTGGTGCGCCATTGAACGGGAAAAGGATAAACTGCAAAAAAGAGTTTCAAGGTATGACCCGCTCAGCTACGCTGTTTTCAGCTTGCGCTGTCCGACTGCGCTTCATTTTTGTGCGTTGTTGGGCGGGATAAGAAGACGATGACCGAACGTCTAAGTTTCATACCCCCCTCCTTCAGCAGCAGTTTCAGATGCTGACAAGTGTGCAGTCTCGGGATTAGAGTCGGGATGTGACAGAAGGTGTGCCACCCACGTACAGAGTAGATGAGCGTGAAGAGCCAAATCGTGCCGCACCTGCCACCATTTAACCAAACTCGACTTTTCACCTGCCAGATTGCCACGGAGCTGCAACGTTTCTAATTGGACCTTGCTGCAAGTACACTTCTTGCCTGCAGAGGTCGAACATTAGCCGCTTTTTGCCGCTTTTGTCAGCTTTTGCAACTTTTGTCAGGTCTACGATTTCGTGCCCAAAATGTAATCGAAGGGGTTTATTCTGCTATAAATAGCAACTTCATTTCATTGTATAAAGGTGGAAGGGGGATATATTTCTAAGGAACTTCTATAGCTGTGCACTTGCTTTTAAATACAAAGTATATTTGGCTCTATTAGTTGTCTTTGTCTTGTATGCTGCCTTTATTAAGTATTTTTGTTTCATGTTGCTTATATTTTTTATTACTGTTATTCTGCACTTCTGGATATCAGTGTTGGTAATTAAGTATATCTGGAATACTGACGTAGAGGATACATAGGATAGAATAACTCTAATAATTTCTGCTACATACATTGTTTTGATTGTTGTTGGTAATAGTGATTGGTTAGTTGTTGTGTTGCTTATCTTCCCTACCCGAAACAAGCATATTTATGTTTCTTTCTGCATTTTCTAATTTCTTTCTTGCACTCTGAGCTAAACCCCCAAAACCAAAACCATAGGAGTCGACCTTCTCCGGAGATTGGCACGGAAGGCATCCCTTCCTTCCGGACTTTCAATCTACTGGGCGAATCTAGGGCGCAATAAGATTAAAATCCTATCCTAAGTGGCAGATTCGTAACCAACAGTTTCTCTGGCACGCCCGGTGGGACCCGAAAGTTTCCCACCCAAAACAGAATCAAAGCATCGGTGTTCGCTTCATTGCTGTTAAATCTAGAACACCTGGCGACTCTGCTGAACCTGAGTATCCTCTGAGTCTGTAAGACTGGTCCAATATTAAGAGCGCCTTCATGCATACAAGAAGATGGAGAGCTAGGAATTCGGGACAACAACCTGATTTTTACGAGATTGACATCAACGCTGCTGGAGAGCGCGTGAGGCTGGCTGATTATCAAGCTCGCCAAGACGATAGATTCGAGCACGAATCTGAAGCTGAAAATGAAGAGGTGGAAGAGGTCGAAGAAGTTGAAGAGGCCGAAGTTGAAGAACAGCCTACAACGTCGGACAGTACTGATACCGACTACACCACCGACTAGCTCGAAGAAGAGGAAGGAGAAATGGCCAATGCTAATGACCTCTTCCCATATGTGAATTCCACGGGACCCCTCGCTCTAGCTGGGCAAGAGGTTGTTCCGCCCGCTGCCTTAAAATCCATTCCTACATATGACGGCACCGAGAAGACAGCATATGAGCATATTCAAGGCATTCTGGCCTTGGCTGCGCTGCACTCTATCACCAATGAGAGCGTGAAAACCCGGCTGTTAGCTCTCTCTCTGCGAGGGAAACTTCTCTACTGGTGGAGATCCTTGCCGGAGGGGACTATCACGGGATGGGCCCAGCTGGTCGGCAGGCTAGTTAAGGGATTCAATGAATCCGCTAATCCCTCATTGCTGCATCAGTTTCAATGCATTCAGCGCCATCCGCAAGAGGAGATATCGGACTTCAACGTGAGGTTTGCAAGATCCTGGAAGAGAATACCCTTGGAGCTACATCCTCCTGAGGGATAGGCTGCTCACTACTACCTCAGAGCTTTCAATTCGGATATTTGCTTGGTCATTAAGTTGGCCCGTGTAAATACTTTCCCCGCGTTGTATGAGGCTGCTCAACAGGCAGAACTGGATATGATTGCCATAGGCAGGCTCCCTCATAAAATGCATCCCCCAATCTATCTGGATTTTCCTCAGTCCCAATATCTGCCCGCATCTGGTGGGGCGCCGTCCTCATCCAACCCATACCCCCATCGGCCGTGGAATCCTGCACCAGTCATAGACCCATATGGTCCGCCTCAAATACATCGTCCTAACCCACCTCCTCCGCAATATCCAGCACTTCCTGCTCCTCCTCAGTACCAGGCATTGCCTGCTCCACCACCTTTAGCTGCATTACCTCCGCAGGCCCGGCCAGCCCCAGCTGATAATGATATACAAAATAAGATCTTTCAGGAAGTACGGGCCCTTGCCTCTGGTTACCAGATAATCTCTAATGACATGACAATCATGAAGAAGAAACATGCTCATATGGAGTTTGTTCCGAGGAGGCCATATCCTCCTCCCGCGCTGACTAGAGATCAAGCGGCTCAAGCGCAAAGGCCTCCGACAAGAAATGTTGCCGATAATGCTCAAGCTGGTACTTCTAACCGCGTGAACTGGTGCTCTACTTGCAATGACCCCCATGGGGAAGACAATTGCACGCTACATCAACTTTATATTCAAACCCTTGCGGGTAGCACCATAGAGGACGAAGCATACATGATCCGGGATGAGGAGAGTAATTTTGCAGTTCCAAAAGAGGAAGATCCTGTGTCACTCTTGACCAGGGAGGGGAAAAAGCCAATTGAGGCCACCCCGGCCCAGATAAAGTCGTTAAAGGTGTATATAAGAAGGGATAGGACGCATCCTGTCGTGGCAGCTCCTGATAAGCCACCTTTACTCCCAACTACCAAAGAAAAGCCCACGGGGCTCAAACCTCCAGTAGCCAAGGTTCCAGTAGTCAAGGCTTCAGCAACTCAACCTTCGGCCGAAACAAAAGAGCAAGCTCAATAGAAGTTGAGGTACACGTCGCTGACAAAAAGACAAAGGGTCGAGGCCACGCAGCAGTACCGCACCAAGTATGAGCCAGCAAAGGAAGCAAAAGGTGTCGGTACTTCAACCTACAACATAGTTGATGAGCTCAAGAAGACCCCGGCAAAAATAAGCATGTATGATGCCCTTCAGCTCCCAGGTCAGGTTGATTTGTTGCAGGAATCCCTAAAGAATGTAAAAGGTGGAAAGCCACTGCAGCCTGTTGTGTTAGCTCAGCCCTTGACGACTTCTGCTACCGGAAAGAACAGGACCGCCGCCTTTTTACCTATCCTTGTGGATGGAAGGCCACATAGTGCATAACTGCATGGTGGACTCTGGTGCTTCAACTACTTGTCATGCCAAGGGCTGTCTGCGAGGAGATTGGTATGGAATACACGAGGAGCAGCCAAGGTGTGCTACAGTTGGACGGCACTCCTGTGAAGACAGTTGCTGTCATCAAAGACATCCCCCTCCGGCTGCATAAAGCGCTTTGACATCGTGGTCATCCAAGAGGTCGTGGTGGTTGACTTGGAACCCTACTTCGGCATGTGTCTCTCAAGGGAGTTCACCGCCAAGCTGGGTGGATATTTGTCGCTAGACTATTCACATATGGAGGTACCTTTCAAAGGAAGGAGGTTAAAAATTTATAATGAGAAACCTTCCACTTTTCTGTGTTAGAGTAATATTCCATTACTTGGGATATTTACCATTTACTCCACTAGGTAAAAGAGTATTTACATTTATCTTTTACTATCTAGATATTTATTTTTCTATCCTAGGTTAATATCTAAATATCCTAGGTTAGTGGTTAAGTTAGAACTCTCTCCTAGGTTAGTAGTTAATCACACGCAACTCCCTATTCTATTGTTAGAGGGTAGTTAGCGTTATTTGCTACCGTCCTGTTAATGTTCTATTTTATCTCCTATTTAAACCTAGACTCTCTATAGTCTAAGGTAATGATAAATCATATTATTTTGCGACTCCATTTGTCATCATTGGTATCAGAGCCACGGTTGCGATCACGGAGCAGTCAAACCCTGGACAAGACGAGAGTCTCTCATTCCAGGAGCACCCTGGACAAGGCGAGAGAAAGTCTCTCGTTCCGGGTGCACATTGGACAAGTGGAGGCAGGAAGCCTCTCACTATCCGGCGAACAAGACTTGTTGGCAACAGTCGACCGGTAAGAGAGGGCAGGAGCGCCCTTCCTTTTTTTTTTCCCGGTGACTGGCCAGATTAGGTCCTGTCGGCAACCGTCGACCGGTCATTGAGGGCGGAGCGCCCTCTACCGGCGTCGGAGACATTACTCCGACGAGCGGCCGACCACCGACCGCTCATCGGTAGGTAGCAGGTGCGCCTTCTCAAGCCGGGGCCGGCGACCGGGATCCGCGAGGGCAGGAGCGCCCTCCGATCTCCGGCGACCAGCGACCCACATCGACCGGCGACCGAGAGCAGACTGACCTGCCTGGCAGTCGGCGGCTCCTTGATCCGACGACCGAGGGCATGCGGCCCTCACAAGCCGGCGACCGGCCACTAGAAGATCGACCGCCCTCTGTGCGGAGGCGAACCTCCACGTGAGGGCAGGAGTGCCCTCCGTGGGAGGCCACGTGGCAACCACACGAGAGGGCAGGAGCGCCCTCCGTGTGGGGCCAAACCCGCAACCAGAAACCCGAGGGCAGGTGGCGCTCTCGGATCTTACACAGATCCGACAGATCTGCGCCAGACTGACACATCTGGACACCTAAACATTTTCCTAAGTCGGGCATAGATCCCGAGGCGCTCACGTGGCACACACAACCTGGACAGGACACGTGGCAAGCGCCGCCTTCTAATCAGTCGGGCTAGCTAGCCCGACCGGTGGAGGGGCCATTGCCAAGGCCTAGCCCGACGGGAGGTTGACTCCTGTCGAGGCCAAGCGCCTTAATTTTTTACAAAGGGGCATGAACATCATCCAACCAAGGTAATTTTTAATTTTTAATAATTTAATGTTTTTTTATTTATAAAAATCATTTTTATTTTTATGATGTAAATGATTTTTTAAATAAAAATAATTTTTATTATTATTTAAATGATACTTAAAATTAATTAGACTTATGCAATAAATTGAAAATTGAAAAAAAAAGTAGAAACCTAATTATTATTATTATTTATTTTTTATTTTTTAACCCAGGTGTTGTAGGTGAGTTGGAGAGGAGAGGGCAATCCTCCAAGGGAGGTCCCAGGTTCGAATATCCTCCCTACCAAAAAGCTGAATTGGGTACCCAAAATCCAATTGATAATGTTGGTGTGGGCAGGGCTAGGTGCGACTCCTGGGTGATTTTGACTGTATAGAACCCCCTGTTCGTGGTCTCTCAGACCAAGGCGGCCCCACAAGGGGTTTTTTGCTATTTTTTTTTTTTTTAAACACAATAAAATTATGCTTTTGTTTTCTCCTTCAAAAAGAGATATAAGACATTTTATAGCATCTTTTTTCTTGCAAAATTAGGCAATCTAAAACTCTTCTCATCCCTTGTTAATTTTGCACACAAAAGAGGATCAAACTTGAATTTTTTTTTGCCAAATTGTAACACAAGGAGACAAAAATTTGCAAAACGTCAAAATTGAAGAGTGCATTTGTTTTCTCCAAGGAGATATAAGACATAAAATTGCACATTTTTTTTGCAAACTTGAGAAGAAATTGTAACCTTGGGTCCACAAAAACTAAGTCGTGTGTCGACTAGTTCTGGAAGCCTTCCAAACGTGGGTCGTGTGTCGACTTGTCTTGGAAGGAGTGCTCAAATTGTTCATTTTGCAAAATTCAAGGGGGAAGACAAAATTGTACTTCTTTTGCAAAATTGGAAAACAAAGTAGGAGACATAAAAATATCATTTTTTGCACAACACAAAACACACATTTTGTTGCAAAAATTTAAAAAGGTGCATTATCGATTTTACTCGACACCTTAATTGGCAAACTAGGTGATAATAATTTTGAGGCCATTTCTTGTTTGATTGTTGCATCATTCTTTTTGCAACTATAAGTCATATAATCAAGAACATCCAAACCTCAAAATTTCACAAATTTGTGTACATCCATGCACAAATTTAAAGCCAATTTCACTTGATATTCTCTCCTAAATCAACAAAACCCCTAATTCACTCTTATTTGTTTGGCTTAATTTCCTCCAACTTCTCATCCTTCTTGAAGGGTGTTAAGGCAGGTGCCATTAAATATCTGTTTGAGTGAATTATATTTTGGTACTCTTTTAGGGTAATCAAAAGAAAGAACAAGTTTTTGAAAATAAGGAACCTTAAAAAGTTGCAATCCTTTGCACTAAGGGGGGATAATTCCTTTCTTCCTTCAAAACACAGATTTTTGACAAGAGGGAAATAAAACTTGTAAAGGCAATCATAAAAGTAGAAGTCATAAAAATTATACCTTTTCTTTTAGACTTCATAATAGCAATCATGCTTGAAGTTCTTACAATAAGGAAGGATGATTTGGTGAACTTTTTGATAAAATTGCCTAGAAAGCATAGTTTTGCACAAATTGTAAAAATGACAACCATGACACCATTCAGTGTTGGTTTCAAAACAAGCAAAACTAAAATGGCAAAGGCACATCACAGAAGCCATCTTTCTAGTGAAGTGTCTCATTCGGATTCTGATTCTGGTTCAGAGAAAGCACACAGAGTGCTAATTGCTAGAACAGTTTTGTAGAGGGAAAACACATGTGTCCCTTGGGCAAAAGCACCATTTTCTCTCTCTCCTCTTTTTGGCTTCATAAATAGCATAAGTATTTTGTTTGAAGACCTTGCAATAAGGGGTGCTTGTACCTCTTTTAGGCTTCATAAATAGCAAATTCTAGGTGTTTGAAGTACTTGTAACAAGAGGAGCGACTTTTTGTGATGTAAAATTGTCTAGGAGGCAATATTTGTAAAATCCTTCACAACACTCTTGCATTGCACACTTTTTGCAATTGAGGGGGGATATAAATTTCTTTTCTTCACAATTTTTGTAAATAGGGAAGAAGGCTTATAAGGGTGCATTTTCGGCTTCGACCGACACCTTAGTCACACTTCCTTCAGAAATTAATTACACTATGTTTTGCAACGAGAAGGGGGGAACTTATAAGGGTGCATTTTCGGCTGCGACCGACACCTTAGCAACCTTATCTTTTGCAAACTCATATTGTAAAATGAATGAATCTCGTATGAAGTGATCTACTCTACTACACCTAGCGATTGCAGCGGCTGGTTACCCATGCAATTCGGTTGGATGATGTGATTACCATAAGGACATTCGTTGGCGTGAAGACAAAGTGAGGAATGACCCATTTTTTGCTTAAGGAGCAGCTAGAGCACTGTGACAGAGCAAAGAACCAACAGATCAACATCTTCTTCACTGTATTGGGGCAGTTATATACTTTACCCAAATATTGTTGTATAGAGGGATATGTATGTATTACCCAAATAATGTAATAAGGGGGGATGTTAGAGTAATATTCCATTACTTGGGATATTTACCATTTACTCCACTAGGTAAAAGAGTATTTACATTTATCTTTTACTATCTAGATATTTATTTTTCTATCCTAGGTTAATATCTAAATATCCTAGGTTAGTGGTTAAGTTAGAACTCTCTCCTAGGTTAGTAGTTAATCACACGCAACTCCCTATTCTATTGTTAGAGGGTAGTTAGCGTTATTTGCTACCATCCTGTTAATGTTCTATTTTATCTCCTATTTAAACCTAGACTCTCTATAGTCTAAGGTAATGATAAATCAATATTATTTTGCGACTCCATTTGTCATCATTCTGGTCGAGGAGATACCTAGGGAAGAATAGCAAACTGACATGGTTCATCTGACGACTGAGGAGCTGGTAGAAGTGGACCTGGTGGGAGAGGCCCTGGAGCAGCTGCAAGTGGAGGATGAGTTCTCTTTGCCGGATTTCAACGCCATGATTGAGACAAAAATAGGCTGTTACTCCGTCACTCAACCTGAGAGACACGACCAGACGGCCAAAAAGGACATAGGTCCTGCCCCCGACAAGCTGTGGAAGTTGTACTTTGATGGCGCCCGATGCAAGAATGGCGTCGAGGCAGGAGTTCTTCTGGTTTCTTCGTCTGGTATCCAAAAGGAATACTGTTACAGGCTGGCCTAGAGTTGCACTAATAATGCGGCAGAGTATGAAGCCTTGTGCTTAGGCTTAAAAAAGGCGGAGAGGCTCGGGATCAAGCACCTGCAAATCTTTGGCGACCCAGAGCTGGTGTGCAACCAGATCACGAACAAGTGCGCCTCCAAGAAGCATTACCTCAAGGCGTACCGTAACCGTATCTGGGATCTGATGGAGTTTTTTGATTCCTTGAATGTCAAAGCCATCTCCCGCGAGAAGAATAAGCATGCTGACATACTGGTGTCTGTTGGAGCCAGGTACGTCCCGACTAATGACACTATGCAGAAGCCGAAGCCGGTTCGTACTATTTACAGGCCTTTTGTGACTGATAAGGACACCCACTGGCAGGTGTTCGATTGTGACGAGGATATCGTCACCTTTATGATACATGAAGCTAGTTCAATCGAAGGTAGAGACCCGGATGACGAGCAATATGAGGGGTTGATACAGTTGAATAATCATGTCCCAAAAGGACCGATTACCTTAGAGAGCCTGTTTGATCAGAACGATAGGGCTATCTCACACCGAATCAAGGTGGATGCCAATCAATACATGGACCTGGAGCTCGAACCTGGTAAAGTGATTAAAGTTGGCATAGATTGCACTCCAGAGGAGCTGGACTAGATTCGGGCCCTGTGCAAGGAATACCCAGACATAGTAGCCTGGTGCTACCAGGACTTGAAGGGTTACGATCGAGAGATGATCCAGCACACCATAGAGCTGGAAGAACATGTGAAGCCCTTCAGGCAAAAGCAAGGACAGTGAACCCGAAGATTGAGGCCATGATGAAAGTCGAGCTCATGAAGATGTTGGAAGCAAAAATCATCAATCCTATCAAGCATTCTTATTGGGTCGCAAATCTGGTTCCTGTGAGGAAGAAGAATGGAGACATTCGCCTATGCATGGATTTTCGCAATCTCAACCAGGCTTCCATGAAGGACCATTATCCACTCCCGCAAATTGATCAAATCCTTCACGTGGTTGCAGGAGCTCAGAGATTCTCTCTCCTAGATGGGTTTTCCGGCTATAATCAGATCGGGGTAAAAGATGAGGACCAGCACAAGACGGCGTTCACCACCAAATGGGGGACGTTTGTCTATCAGCGTATGCCCTTTGGTCTTTCCAATGCGGGAGATACATTCCAGAGAGCTATGGACTTGGCGTTCCGTGAGTTGCTCAATAAAATCATTGTTATCTACTTGGATGACATGACTGTGTTTTCGCACAAAAGAGAAGACCACACCTCCCATCTGCGGCAAGTATTTGAAATATGTCGTGAATTCGACATATCCATCAACCCAAAGAAGTCAGTCTTTGCGGTGAAGGAGGGTAAGCTGCTAGGCCATGTTATTTCTGAGAAGGGCCTGGCAGTTGACCCCGACAAAGCAAAGGCTCTTCTCCGTTTGCCCATCCCAGTCAACAAGAAAGGGCTGCAGTCATTCTTTGGACAGATCAACTTTGTAAGGAAGTTTGTCCCTGACTTTGCCCAGGTGATCAAGCCCATGGCCGAACTCTTGAAGAAGGATGCTGACTTTGTCTGGATTAAAGAGAGGAAGAAAGCCTTCGAGGAGATCAAGACCATGATTGCTCAGGCACCAGTATTGATAAATCCAGATTACTCCAAGGACTTCATCCTTTACGCAGTGGGAGAACCTGAAAGCTATGCTGCATATCTGACTCAGAAGGGAGACGATGGCGAGGAGAGACCGATAGCATTCTTAAGCCAAGTCATCCAGCCACATGAGAGATATAATTTTATTGAGCGGCAAGTTCACGCAGTAATGAGGTCCTTGAGAAAGTTCAAGCACTTCGTCTCTCAGAGCCAGATTACTGTCTTTGTGATACACCCCGACGTCAGAAATTTCATCATCCAAGGGGATCCTGGTCACAAGAGGGCAGGATGGATTGCCAAAATCCAAGATTTCGACATAGAGGTACGACCCACCAAGCTAATTCGAGGTCGGGCTCTATGCCAAGAATTGGCCCGAAGTGCTGCGGCTGAACTCTCTACTTGTCAGTGGGAGGATCCAATGACAGGAATCAACCTTGCCAACTCCTTATCAGAGGAGAGTGATTGGACGAATGACCTGGTGTGGTATTTCAGCACTGGGAGATGTCCAGATCACCTCAACGCCTCACAAAGAAGGAGGTTCAGGCTTAATGCCTTAAAGTATGTACTTCGCCCCGAGGGGCTATATTTCAGAAATATTGACGACATCCTGTTGCGGTGCGTCAAAGAATCAAACAAACCGAAGGTCCTCGACGAATTCCATTCTGGGATGCCGGGAGGACACCATTCGGGAAGGCCGACGGCCTTGAAAATTATCAAAGCGGGCTATTATTGGCCCACCCTCTTCGCAGACGTGCATGCGGTCTGTCAAAAATGTGAGAAATGCCAAAGGTTTGCTGGCAGAAATCGGAAAGCGCCTTTGCCCCTTCAGCCAATTCAAGCTGAGACTCCATTTCAGCAATGGGGTCTGGATTTCGTTGGGACGATAACGCCCAACTCTTCGACGGGGCATAAGTTTATCCTAACAGCCACGGATTATTTCACCCGATGGGCCGAGGCAGTACCTACGAAGCATGCCGACCAGGAAACTGTCATTGGTTTCCTAGAGAGCCTCATCACCCGTTTCGGGATTCCAGAGGCAATTGTCACAGACAACGGTCCAGGGTTTGTAGGCGCTGTACTCACAGAGTTCACCAGCAAGTACGGCATTTACCACAAAATGTCTTCGAACTACTATCCGCAAGGGAACGGCTTAGCCGAGTCCACCAACAAGAATCTTTTGAAGATTATAAAGAAGACGGTGGAAAGGAACAAAATATCATGGCATCTGCTTCTGGATCGAGCGCTATGGGCGGACCGTATCTCTTTCAAGAAGTCCATCAAGACGTCGCCATATGCACTCGTATACGGCAAAGAGGTTGTCTTGCCTACACACATTGAAATGCCCACACTTTGGCTGTTAGAGGATGAGAAAGGTGTCAAGACCCCGTTGATGCCCGATTGGCTCAGTTGCTACAACTGGAGGAAGAAAGAGAGAAGGCGTATCAAGCCTTCAACAAGCATGCTGAGAACACGAAAAATGGTTTTCAAAGGGGACCATTGCCCGAGTCTTCAAGATCGGAGACTTAGTGCTGAAGTGGGACACATACAAGGCCAAACCAGGCAATCATGACAAGTTTGATGCCTTTTGGGACGGCCCCTACCAAGTCGCCCGAGTGAACCAGTTCAACGCGTTTGTGTTAAGAGACATGGAGGGCTAGATTCTCCCGATACCTGTTATAATGGCTTTCATCTGAAAGCCTACGACCACTGAAAGCCGTCAAAGGTTTTTCCCCTTGTACATATTTTTGTTTTCCGCTATGTCAATTTTTTTTTTGAATGCAAATATTCCTTTCAGTTCAGTTAGTTCTTGCTTTAATCCGGAAAAAAAGAGCCTAGTGTTTTGGAAAAGGGTGCATGGCAGTTCAAAAAATGACTAAGGCAGGGAATGTCGTCCGAAGGCGCAAAAAATTTGCCCCGAAGTCGGGCTGCGCCCTCATTTTTTGCGACAACGGGAGGTTCTTGGGCCACGGCAAGTAAGAAGAAAAGGTCAAAATTTTTCTAAGTACCGGGAGGCCCCTGTTTAATGCGCCATCGAGCGGGGGCAAACAAGACAGTGTAAAATTTGTCCTAAGTGTCCCGTCCGACTTCGCAACTTTTCCTCGCACTACCCGATTGCGCGCACCAAAATGTGCGCACTCGGGGCGTGTGATGATTTGAAAATTTTCCTAAGTCTCTAATTGTAAGGTCCTCCCAAAGGCACAGATTTCATAGTGCGCAGTCGGACGGCACCCATTTTTTGAGCGCACTTGGTCGGGGAAATAAAGTAAACCACAAGATTTACTTCGGGTTTCCAGCACGCTTGTCGAGTCAAAATGCCCCGAGACGTGTGCCCAGTTGGCGGCAATGACGTCATTAAAGGCACGAGTTTTGAGATGCTTAAGAAATGATTGCGCAGTTTTCAAAGTGGGTTTCATAAATGAAAAGCGCACCCGGGCCCAATGATGTACAAGTTACGCTTTCCAACAGAGGATCCCACGCGCGGCCGCCGAGGAATAACGGCGCTACTCACCCACTTCGAGCAACCAACTTTAAATTCGTTGGACGCCATCAATGCTGCTTTTACCCAGTTGTAGAAAAGGCGTTTTACTTGCTCAATAATATCAGTATTGCTAAAAAGAATTCGAGCTGCACTGTGAAAGAAGAGAAAATTGCGAAATTTACCAAGTTCAGTTGTAAATTCTAGTAACTCTCAACGCCATGAGTGGGGAACCGAGCGCAGTGAAAGGAAAAGCGCCCATGCAGGCGGAGTCTGGCTCGTCAGAAGAAGCATCCAAGGAGCAGACTATCTCGAGCGCTCATGAGAGCGAAGCGCCGAAGGAAAAAAGAGGAAGAGCCAGGGCGAGGAGCGCCAGGAGGAGGGGTCCTCCCCCACCGCCCGTAGACTGCCTAGCCGAATACAAAGACGACGATTATTCAATTAGCCTTACAGACCTGCGGCTTTCTATGAAATATTGGTCCAACAAAGCTTCGCCCTCGCACCATTTCGGCGCGGTTTACAAGTCAAACCTTTACTAGTTCTTGTGCCCTCCTGTCCACCACTACCCAGAGTTGGTCAATTCAATCTAAGTATATTATAAACCGGCTACCCGACAGGTCTGCGACTGCCAGGGAAGAGTGTTGTTTACCCTCTTTAAGGAGAGCGTTCAGCCAGCGTTCGCGCCAGGGATCGAGCCAGACCCTAACGGCATACTCAGGAAAATCAACCTGGACGAACAGGCAGCTAGGGGCGGCGAATCCAAATGGATGAGCTGAAACACCCACTGCCAGCTGTAAGGTGGTCGTCGCGCCCGATACCCTTGGCACAATTCAAGAGCCAATACATATACACCATACTTGCCTAGGTTCTAGGTTGCGGCACTGACAAGGTGGTGCACCCCTACCAGCTGGCCCTCGTCGAATGCATTCTGCATGGAGAGTTCTACGACTCCAGTGCCCTGAAAAGGGGAAGGCGCCCAATTTATTTCGACTGGGCAGACTGGGTGGCTTACGCCATCCATTCCAATCTGGTAAAGTTGCAGCAGAAATAGACAACAGAATTCAGGCACTGTTCGTTTCTCGTATGGCTGTGCCTATACCACATGCACTACAGGATGAATACTGTTGAAGTTCAGAAGGTAGACGAGAAGGGCACGCTGCTTCCGATGTATGAATGAACGAACCTGCTGTACAGAAAGGAGTCGTATTACGACTTCAATTTTAAATTTCAGGGCATGGCCCTGGCTCTTTTTAACGGTCGTGCGCATCGCCCTCCTTATGCTATGACAAGGCACCTGTCAAAGAACCAATTTGGGGATACCTTCCGGTTGACTCAGGGCATCATCATTAGAATTTTCGGGTTTAAGGGGAAACCATTTCTGCTGCCGTATTTTTGTACAGAATACCACTTTGGCCTCGAGGCAGCACGGCAAATGGATTGCGTGGAGGAGTACGGCCAAGGAAAAAAGAAAAGCCCTATTTTCACCTATCCTTTCACCTGGGGTGACGTCGAGGTTCATCAGGTTGGACAGCATGTATATCTAGAGCGAACCCTCCTCAGCATTGGTCTGGTGCAGTTGCCGCAACGCTGGAAGTATGACCCTATTGGGGTAAGAGGAAAGTTCGTGCACAGTTGCCCGCGGAAGGAAATCATGTCAGAAAGGTGCAATAAGACTAGGGTCGACCTAGAATGGCACATCGAGCAGATGCAGTCGTGGCCATCATGGCAGGACTTTTACTATGTAGAAGCAGACTACGATCCCGAACACAATGAAGATCACAAAGTGGGATTAGCTGGCTTCAGAAGACTGCTCGAAAAGGTGGCGCTGCTTGGCTGGGCAAAGGACAAAATCATGGAATGTTGGATAATGAGGTGTCATACGCGGCACGAGAAATCGAAGAAAAAGACGATGTTCGTTGATGATGACTTTTCTGGTTTATATGATAAATACTCTGACAAGTGGCAGTCGTTCGTGTTCGGTGGTATCGTCCCCCAAGGTGCCCTAAAAAGGTATAAAATAAAGCCTCCACCCCGACATTTGATAGTACGAGGGTCTTCTAGCAACAAAGCATCAAAAAGCAAGAGGGTGGACCCAATGTTGTCTGCAGCGCTCGAAGGGTTGTCTTAGTCAGAGAGGGAGCCTGAGATATCAGCCAGTGAGGCTGAGACAAGGGGCCCAGACCCAACAGAGCCTGAACACGAGCTTACTTTGGAAGCCCCAGCCCCCGACATGTCAACTGCCTCCACTCCCCCTGAGCAAACCGTCGCGCCTAAGGGAAATATGAGGAAAAGGTCCGAAAATACCAAGGAAAAGCGGCCCAAGAAGGAGGTGGTGCAGCAGACAGCGACGGCTCCACGATCAAGCGCCGCTGCAAGTAACGTAATCTCCATTGAGGACAGCCCTCAGAGAGAAGCAGGCACCCAGGTTGCAGAAGTCATCCAAACAACAGCTCAGGCGGAGCTCGCAGGTACGCCCTCTCCCCCTTTGCAACAAACCCTAGCAACCCGTTCTGTTACGCCCTCATCCTCCACATTCGGGCATATTTTGACTGCTTCGTCCTCGTCTCCTGTCACGCAGTCCTAGAATAGTCCACCCCCCTTTGGCCACTACGCCCAAAACCCTAATGTTTTTCAGACCCTGGGCCAGGCCATAGGTCTGTCCCCTACGGCCAGCGTCGTGGAAGGTTCCCTGTCCCCACGCCGCTCACCTGTCGCTGCCGCTTCCCTCCAAAGCCCACATCCGTCTTCTCACCAGTCGCCCGCTCCCCCTCAGTCCCAATCACCCTCAAGGGCAGTCGTATCCTATAGAGCAACGCCCACCCCATTATTTTCGGGGAAGATGCCGCAGCAGGATTTGGTCTCGACATATCCCATGCTCGCAGGCCTAGAGCTGGTCGAAAAGCAACTGCAGACAACTGATGACCAGCCCTTAGCCGCGAAAGCCGCCCAGGGCTCTGTTTCTTTTATTCAGAAGGTCAGAAAGAGGAGGGCGGAAGAAATCGCCATGCCGGAGAAGCGCGTCAAATATGACCTGGAGAAAAGGATGATCCGGACGGAGAAAATAGTGCCTAAGGTCAAAAAGCCCATCCGGGAGATGAGAGAAGACGATTACGAGTACCACTCCAAGGATAAGAGCTTTGACGACATAAATGAAGAATATGAGCTAGGCGGAATCCGCAGGAAGGCTGACAACCTTCTGGTCAAGCGCCTTGAGGTCAAGCAGCAGCTGTATGAGCTCCAGAACGATAAGAGGCAGCTTGAGGAAGATCTAGCCAAGGCACTGGTACAGCTAGAATCCGCTGGGAGAGGTGAATAAATTGAAGGATCAGCTTGCAGCCTCTCAACAGGCAATGGTGGATCAAAAGGCGGCGGCTGACCAATTAGCAGAAGATAAAAAGGCAGCCCTGATACATGTTGGTCAATTACAAAATCAGCTTTAGCAGACTCAGGCACTGCTAGAAGAGAAGACATCGCAGGTTGTTGGTTTCTCCAAAGACAGGATCAAAGAGATGAGAGCCAGCCTGCTGAAGGGTTGCAAGACTAACGTTGCCAGATTGCTGCCCGTCCTAAATTTCATCTCCAAGATGCAAGAAATTTCTGCCGAGGGAAAGCCTGCGGTAGAGGAAGCCGAACGTCAAGCACAGCAATGGTTGGACTTGGCGATAAAACTTGAAGGGTATGAGCGCAAGGGCTTCCAATTCCCACCCATGTCACAGATTGCCCTAGACTGGGTCGATGCAAGAATAACCTTGCAAAATTATTTTGAAAAATCTGAAAAGTCAGAACTGCCAGGAAGATGTTAGATGCATTGACTCATGAGAAGAACATCTGCCTGGTCCCTTTTGACTCCCTTTCGACACTCGGGTTCCCGAGCTTTATAAAAGATGATGAATTTTTGCCTCTGGAACAAGTCAAGCAGAACTGGCGGGCATACGAGGCAGATACTTCAGAGATTGATGGCTGGACTGATCCAGTACAGGAGGCACAGGTGACCCAGATGGTGTCCAAGCTCTGCAAAATCAACGGCTGCCTCCACGAAGTCGGGGAAAGGTACCACCATCGACGAGCTCAAGGTTGCGGCATTCAGAAAAGCACTGAAGGATATTAGCGACTTAGAGCCCTTCCAAGAAGCAACCTAGGCTAAGGCTAAGACTGCTTATGAGCACGTCCGCGAGCGGGTTGAGCTTGCTGAGCAGGAGGGGGACAAGGATGCCGAGCAGTCAGACTCAGAGGGTGAAGAAGAAGAAGACTCGGGTGAAGAGACTGCTGAGAGTGACCAAGAGCAGCAAGAGCAGCAGCAGCAAAGTGATGCAGGGTCCGGGAGGGACTCTGTACCCAAAGGATAAAGGCTAGGTTCTTTGCATCGAGGCGAGCTCGATACCCCGCGAGCCGCCAGGAATGTTGCCACATTTTGCACGGGGTGCCAAATTCTGAAAATTTTGTAAGTTTGCTGCTTTACCTCCCCTCTTCCTTCTTCCCCATTCTTCTCCATGCTCTTTCTCCCCTTCTGCTGTCAGTTTTCGTTTCCCCATCATCCATTTCATGTTTTAATGTTTTTTGCAAGAAGGCAAAAATCTGCCTGTCTTAGTGTGGAGTTCGCCCGACTGCGCAGCGCAGCGCAGTCGGGCGGCGCTCATCATTCTACGGGCACCCGGTCGGTCTCACGAAGAAAAGCCCAAAAAATGGCTAAGTATTGGGGCCGCCTGACTTCACAGCGAAGTCGGGCGGCACCCGGGGTTCGGCGCGCACCTGGGCGGCCATGTTGAGAAAGCAGCTGAGAAATTGACCAAGTGTTGGGGTCGCTCGATCGCAGCAAAGTCGAGCGCCACCCATAGATCAGTGCGCACTTGGGCGGCCGTATTCAGAGAACAACGAAAAATGTGCTAAGTGTGAGCCCGCCCGACTTCGCAGCGAAGTCGAGCGGCGCTCATCCAGTTGTGCGCCGGTGGGAGGATGCCTGTCAAAAAGAGAGCAAAATATTCTAAGTGTCGAACTCCGCCCGACTGCGCGCCTATCTTGGTGTGCACTTGGGGCGGAAGAGGAAGAAGGCATTGAAGAAATGACTAAGGCACGGAGGCCCGCTGCGCAGCCCGACTTCGCGCCTGCTTTGGTGCGCCATCGGACGGGAAAAGGATAAACCGCAAAAAAGAGTTTCAAGGCATGACCCGCCCAGCTGCGCTGTTTTCAGCTTGCACTATCCAACTGCACTTCATTTTTGTGCGCTGTCGGGCGGGATAAGAAGACAATGACCGAACGTCTAAGTTTCATACCCCCCTCCTTCAGCAGCAGTTTCAGATGCTGACAAGTGTGCAGTCTCGGGATTAGAGTCGGGATGTGACAGAAGGTGTGCCACCCACGTACAGAGTAGATGAGCGTGAAGAGCCAGATCATGCCGCACCTGCCACTATTTAACCAGACTCGACTTTTCACCTGCCAGATTGCCACGGAGCTGCAACGTTTCTAAGTGGACCTTGCTGCAAGTACACTTCTTGCCTGCAGAGGTCGAACATCAGCCGCTTTTGCCGCTTTTGCAGGTCTGGGATTTCGTGCCCAAAATGTAATCGGGGTTCATTCTGCTATAAATAGCAACTTCATTTCATTGTGTAAGGGTGGAAGGGGGATATATTGCTAAGGAACTTCTGTAGCTGTGCACTTGCTTTTAAATACAAAGTATATTTGGCTCTATCAGCTGGCTTTGTCTTGTACGCTGCCTTTATTAAGTATTTTTGTTTCATGTTGCTTATATTTCTGATTACTAATATTCTGCACTTCGGATAAGAAGACAGGTGACCGAACGTCTAAGTTTCATACCCCCTCCTTCGACGACGATTTCGAGATGCTGACAAGTGTGCAGTCTCGGGATTAGATTCGGGATGTGAAGAAGGTGTGCCACCCACGTACAGTGTAGATGAGCGTGAAGAGCCAGATCATGCCGCACCTGCCACTATTTAACCAGACTCGACTTTTCACCTGCCAGATTGCCACGGAGCTGCAACGTTTCTAAGTGGACCTTGCTGCAAGTACACTTCTTGCCTGCAGAGGTCGAACATCAGCCGCTTTTGCAGCTTTTGTCACGTTTGGGATTTCGTGCCCAAAATGTAATCGGGGGGTTCATTCTGCTATAAATAGCAACTTCATTTCATTGTATAAGGGTGGAAGGGGGATATATTGCTAAGGAACTTCTGTAGCTGTGCACTTGCTTTTAAATACAAAGTATATTTGGCTCTATTAGCTGTCTTTGTCTTGTACGCTGCCTTTATTAAGTATTTTTGTTTCATGTTGCTTATATTTCTGATTACTAATATTCTGCACTTCTGGATAAGAAGACAGTGACCGAACGTCTAAGTTTCATACCCCCCTCCTTCAGCAGCAGTTTCAGATGCTGACAAGTGTGCAGTCTCGGGATTAGAGTCGGGATGTGACAGAAGGTGTGCCACCCACGTACAGTGTAGATGAGCGTGAAGAGCCAGATCATGCCGCACCTGCCACTATTTAACCAAACTCGACTTTTCACCTGCCAGATTGCCACGAAGCTACAACGTTTCTAAGTGGACCTTGCTGCAAGTACACTTCTTGCCTGCAGAGGTCGAACATCAGCCGCTTTTTGCCGCTTTTGTCAGCTTTTGCAGCTTTTGTCAGGTTTGGGATTTTGTGCCCAAAATGTAATCGGGGGTTCATTCTGCTATAAATAGCAACTTCATTTCATTGTATAAGGGTGGAAGGGGGATATATTGCTAAGGAACTTCTGTAGCTGTGCACTTGCTTTTAAATACAAAGTATATTTGGCTCTATTAGCTGTCTTTGTCTTGTACACTGCCTTTATTAAGTATTTTTGTTTCATGTTGCTTATATTTCTGATTACTAATATTCTGCACTTCTGGATATCAATGTTGGTAATTAAGTATATCTAGAATACTGACGTAGAGGATACATAGGATAGAATAACTCTAATAGTTTTTGCTAAATACATTGTTTTGATTGTTGTTGGTAATAGTGATTGGTCAGTTGCTGTGCTGCTTATCTTCCCCACCCGAAACAAGCATATTTATGTTTCTTTCTGCATTTTCTAATTTCTTTCTTGCACTCTGAGCTAAACCCCCAAACCAAAACCATAGGAGTCGGCCTCCTTCGGAGATTGGGTCGGAGGGCATCCCTTCCTTCCGGCCTTTCAATCTGCTGGGCAAATCTAGGGCGCAATAAGATTAAAATCCTATCCTAAGTGGCAGATTCGTAACCAACAAGTACTACGAGACTACTCCCTCTAATGAATGTAAGTTTTCCCTATTAGTGGATCTTATAAAAATGATTAAATTAATCAGTGGATATAATCCATCGGAGCAATCTTCATCATACTTCTCCGTCCCTCGAATAGGCACATTGGATCGTCATTAACCTTCGGTCAGGGCGATGATTACATCAAAATGGATCTAGAAAATTTGTGTTCATGCCCACCAAAGTATTTTCATTAGCGGAAAAATTGCATTATATAAGCAAGGCGTTGGAACTATATGAGTAGGACAATGGGATCAATTAGGAATCGATCACTAGATCCGGTATGAATAAAGAATCATATTATGTTATACTATTTCACTTCTATCGAAGAATTCAAAAAATCCACTATATTCCGTTACTCAGATTGATCCTATAGATTGAATCTCATACTCCAAGGATTCAATCAATTTATTAATCTAAAAAAAAAGATTCATCTCTACTCTATGAGATCAAATCTCGAGTTATTGTAAAACGAAGGGAAAATCAATTATGGAAGTAAATATCCTCGCACTTATTGCTGTTGCATTGTTCATTTCAGTTCCTACTGCTTTTTTACTAATAATTTACGTAAAAACGATTAGTCAAAGCAATTGATTTGTATTAGAATTAAGTGATTATTGATGACTAAATTAATCCAAATTATCTAGAGCATCAGTCGAAAAAAAGGCGATAGTAGTCATATTAAGGGCAGATATTGATTTGTAGAAGAAGTAGTACGAAGAAAAGGAAGGTTCTTCCTTTTCTTCGTACTACTTCTTCTACACATATCTATAGTAGATATGTAGATCCAAATAGCACATGCCCTATAGGGAAATGAATGTAAGATTAGGACTTGGATATTAAGCAAGGCTAATCACAATCTTTTGCATGCCCCCAGAAAAGAGAGACTTTGTACACATAACTGTCTTATTCTGAACATGACATACTTGCAAAAGTGTTTTTCCGGATCCGAGAAAGTTGAACATCGTTTTCTAATACGATACAAACATCGTTTTTATTTTCTAGTACATAGTGGATATGAAACTTGAATCGCATAAGAAAAAGAGTTAATATGGAGGAAAGGGGGCCTATGGTTGAGACAGAGCAATGTAATACGCTCCATATTTTTTTTCTTAGAACGGATTCAATATGAATACGATCAAATTCGCAACGATCTAATGAAAACATAAGACTATTCTGGCTTTTTGGGTCATCTATATGTGTTCAAGCGTGTAAGACCATGCAACCACCAAGTAAATATTCTTTGTCTGATAAAATTCTTCTTAGAACTTAGAAATCTAATTTTAGTTTATTTACAAGTTAACAAATTTATAAATATTCTTTTGGCATATCTGTGTTAGGAAGATTATGGTGCTTGAATACCAAATCTTCAAAAGGTGTCCATATGCATCCTGGGCCTGCCTTATAGCATTTTTGGGTTTGGGTGGAATTGGAGCTTGTTCAAGAGCATACACATCAAGAAGTGCAACAAATTGACCCAGGAGAACCTCAATGACCTCATCTTTGTGCAATACTATCTCTAACTTCACATCAAATAGGTGAAGGGATGCAAGTCTTTCAAAACAATTGACTTGGATGAGCTAGATCCACTTTCGGATTGGATTGCCAAGGACACAAAGCTGTGATTACCTAGGAGGGCATTGAGGAATTGGCAGGAAGCAGAAGAAGGCAAAGTTGTGGAGTAGGAAATACTTGAGGATCCTCCCAAGGACATTTGGGTACATGGACCCCACCCAACCCTTGTTTTGCTTGGTGATGAGGGGATAGGGAGAAGACGTCCTCCTAGTGTCCCGTATTTTGGGGACTTGGTTGGGCCCATCACCAAAACATCATGGGCCTCCCCAACAACACCCCCAAAATGGGATCATCTAAGACGGTGTCCCAAGGAGTTTGGGCATCTTTGGGATGCCTATAGGATGCCAGGATGGACCCACAAACATCACCAAGACAACTTGACATCCTAGAAGTCTAACAGATCCATGGGAGGAACAGCACAAAATTGAAAAATAATAATTACCTCTACCTCTAATTACCAAACCTGAATTTTCTCTTTTGCAGGCAAAGGAACAGAAAATCGAAATTGTTATCTCACATTATATAGCCCCTATCATCAGGTTGTTGTTTCTCCCACATAAGTTGATTAAGGGATTTTCTCTTACCCTTGTTCGTGTAGAAGCTCCAAGATTGTTTCATGGATTTTTGAAAGTATATGATTCTATAAGGCAAACGTTTACCATTTATAGGATCAGAATGGAGGTTCTTAACTCAGATCTGAATGGAATTTTAGGGATTTTAAAAGGGCATGGATTAATGCACCAAAGTGGCAAATAACAAAGCATGATTTCCATTCCTGTTCAATTAAATTCATCCTACTTTAGTCATGTTTGCCTTTTATCCAAATTCATAATGCTTGAAGAATTATGACTTCAAGCATTCCTGTTCAATTAAATTCATCCTACTTTATTCATGTTTGCCTTTTATCCAAATTCATAATGCTTGAAGAATTATGACTTCAAGAATTATGTTTAACAAAGTTATGATGTGAAATGTCTTCAAATGTTGATCTTACATCTAAAATTTGAGGCCAATCATAATTACATACAATACTTTATTAATGATCTATAGATGGTGAGTGAAGTAGATGATACTATCAGTATCGTAGTTGAAACAATACAAGATGGCTATTGTCCTAATATCTAGCTCCGTTTTAGCTTCAGATAATGCTCAACTCCCCTATATCTTGGTAAATGGATCGTGTAAAAGTGGAACTGCATTGCCTTAGAGGACTTCTAAAAGTAGGTTCCCAGTATGTCATGTTTTAGCAAGTCCTTGAGGCAGCCACTGGTTAAAGAGGTTGAATTTGTGAGACAACATCGTGGGGTGAAAGCTGTGTGGATGTTTTGAGATGAGCTATCTAAAGACACGTTCATATCACAAAATCCTACCCAATGAACTTGATTTGTGTACAAATGCTACAACTAGAATAGAAGCAAAGATTCAAACAGAAATTATGGCAAATAAGCCCGATCTCAATTTGCTGAATATCAATGCAGATTTCATTTCTAAAGAAGAAATTGAAGCTGTAAAAGGTGTGCTATGAAATGCATTTGGCAGGTATAAATCCAAATCCAGCCACCTTTGCTAGCATTTGCCCCACTTATTCCAAAATCAAAAATTTGAAGAAGGGTAGAGTTTCATATAAAATCCAAAGTAGAACCAAACAATCCAAGGAATAGAATCCGATTGCAGGATGAATGACTAGATACATGATACACAAGAGTTCCGTCAGAGATATATATAGATATAGAGATATGAATGTCGTCCTCTACCCATCCACTGTCATCGCACAATTTGAGGCTAAAACCTTGTCGTCCTTGAGACACCTCTCTTTACCATGTCATCTTTGTCCCAAAAACTCCATGGAACATGGGATCCTCTAACTTCCAACTCGCGGTCAAGGAAGGCAAAGAAAAAGTCATCAAACCAAAACTATATTACCATGAACTATTTTGTTGCTTCATATAATAAAAAACAATCAAAAGACTATCATGAATTTTCATTGTAACTTTTTTTTATGAATTTTCATTGTAACTATAAAAAAAAGTCAACTTTTTTTTTAGCTCTCTAAATTCATTTTTTGACATTTTATAAGTAATTTATATATGCTATTTAAATATTTTTTAACCAATTTGTATAAACTTTTGAGGTTTTCTTGGTTAACTTATCGTTGAGTGTCAAGTACTAGTCAAAATCTTGGGCTGCCAAATAATTACCAAGTTCGAGTTTTTTAAACTATGCTTCCGTCTCCCCTAGGTTAGCAATGGTGCAGCCATTCTCAATGGAACCAATTATTTCTTTTCTTGCCTATTGTGATTTTACTAAAATTAGAAGCAAAGAGTTTGCCAAAGGGACAAAAGGAAGGAAAGAAAGAAGTCAGCTTGCTTGGGCACATAGCTTGCATTTTGGATTTTTGGATTTTTGGATTTCGATTAATTGCAATTATTCATAGCTATGCCCATAATTTCTTTTGGAATTTTAATGAATTAAATGGTAGAATCCTGCTGCACTGCATGCAATATTCTGTGTGAACTTCAGAGCTTAATTTGACAGTTGATTCTTCTTTGAAATTGCTGGTTGTGTTTAAGATTATTCTCTATTCTAATATTGGAGAACTTAGATTTGATTTGCTCCCTTTAAATCTTCAAAAAATATGCAGCAAAAAACCAGCCTTAAAAAAAAGTTTAAAATCCTTTTCCATGGTTGATCTTTTTCTAAATGGCTTTAAATTATGATGCTTCTAATGTGATATGGTTTTTTCTGCTTTCACTTCTGCATAATTATTAATTAATGATGCATGGTCTGACTGTTTTGAGTACTATATACTGATACCAATGGTATCAGTGAGTAATGATTATATAGGCATTGCCTACATTTGTAATTGGCAGAGGCAATAAGGTTGACAATCACCCCCGTTTGAGGCAGGAAACTCACCTGTAAACCTGTCTGCTGACATGGTTTGGATGACAGTAAACATGGGATTGACCTTGTATTGATTTCCTTTGAGGAGTAGAGATTTGCATGAGCGTTTGAGAGCAGTGGTTTCAGCTTCAATGGTAATCTGCTCCACCTCTGATAGATTGGTATCTTGTTGCATGTGTTTCTGTAACTGATGTAAGCTGCTTGTCATTTAGATACCATTCTGAGATTGAGAAAACAACTTTTGCCTTGATGGGATGGAGCATATCAAGGAACAGTGCTAGTAAGGTGGGACTTCTTTCCTTCTTGTTATCTTTTGCTTACAGGTACATTTGGTGGTTTGGGAACCCACAAGCATGAACCATCTTGAGCATTGAAATGTTTATGATTTGCCTGTGAAATAGATGTACCGTCATGTATAAGGACTTTCATGTGACCATATGTAATTTATCATTAAACCTGTAATTGTATTAACTGATTTTTGGCAATGAAAATAAGATAGATATCTGGAAACTGTACTGGATTACTTAGCATGTTTATTTGAATTAGTTGCTCTTGTACTTTCTTTTCAATATCAATGTGCTTCCATTTTATGTTGACCAAATGAATGTGCAATTGCAATGAATGAATGAACTTGGTTGGTCAAGTGATGTCTAGTTCTTTGCACCGTGAACAAGCAGAAGTTGTTTTGGTAGGACTAGTCTCCTCAAGATGGGGGGAAATATTGCAACCTATCTGTCTACTAAATAGGAATACCAGTCAGCACATCAGGATTTTCATCAAGCATAAGGAGTTGTTTGTGTGCACGTCCAAGGACTTAAAAAAAGGATCCTATCAGAACTATTATGTCCATCTGATACCTGTAGTTCCAGAAGCTCAGTCATTCAGAGAATACCTTACCACATGAATCCAAAGTATGCTGAGCTCATGTAGGTCAATATAGAGAAGATGCTCGACACAAGAATAATTTTTGAAGTCATGGTAAGCAAACAGGTCTTCCTAATTGTTATCGACTTGAAGAATAAAATGTAGATTAGAATCCATGTAGATTTCTGAAGGCCGAGTTAAGTAATGATCAAGGACCCATTATCAATATCATAATAAATCATAGGATATGAAATCTGTTCATTTTTTGGATTCCTTCATGAAGGACAGTTAGAATAGTTGTGCCAAGGAAGACAAGTTGAAGACCAGTTTCGTGGTATAGAATGGCAAACATGCATACAACAGGATATTATTTGGATTGCATAACATGCCTAAGACATTTCAGCAGATAATTTTGTACATCTTTGAGCACATGCCCACCAGAAAGTATTATGGTTTTCTTAGATGATTGATCTCTCTGTGGAAGGAGAAATGAGCATCTACAAGCCTCAAATGAAGGCACGGGATAATGCATATAGCCAAGTTCTGGTAAATCCTAACAAGTGTAAGTTGTTGGTGCCCTTTTGGGAGCTGCTGGGACCCATTGTATTTGAAACAGAGTGAAACATAGAACCAAACAAGGATCAACTAATGGTTCAGATGAAAGCATCATACAAGGTAAGTTCCTTGTGTTCATTCTTACAGTGTCAGATACTATCGCAAGTTTATCAAGAACTTTGCAGTTGTCACACAACCAAATGTGTTGATGAGAAAGTGGGTTCCACTTTAATGGACAGAGGAACAACAAGGAGTTGAAGGTTAGATAAATTCACCAATATTGATTTACCAAGATTGGGAAAAAGAGTTTACGTTCACATGAATGTATTGAATATGTGGTTGGATGCACATTGACCAGGAAGGGAAACCATGAATTGGATCATCTGCTTTGTTTTACCAGAAGCTTAATATCAAAGGGCAGAAAAGAATTAAATTACAACAAAAAGGGAAGCACTGAGGATAGTTTATGATGCTTAGAAGATCAAACTGTAGAAATAGATGCAATACACTACAATATAATTCCTTTAATATAAATAAACAAAAGTGATACTGCTACTGCTTAGATGCTTTGATTTTTTGCACTATGAAATGATGGATATTTAAATCCAATGGATGCCCAATTTTGGCATAACAAACCTTAACTAATCCTACAACTACCCTTGACTTCTAGTGGACCTTATGTACAATGTGTTGAGTAGTTTCACTCAACTTACATTCATATTATCTATGATGTAATAATTCCTACCATACCCCCCCTTACTACATCATAGTCTTAGCTCCGGCTCTAGCTCTTGCTCTTGGCTCCGGCTTTGGCTCTTGGCTTCTAAAGGAATATATTTTCTAGGGTGATGTTGGAATCTCTAGACTTGAAAGAGGAAATTCCCCCCCTCAATATCGACTTTATACTATAATACTTAGAAGTGTCAGGTGCCACCAAACATGCACTCCAAAACACACTTTACTTACTCAAAATATCTAATACTTATGAATTCAATGGAGATTATGGTCTCACTGAAGATCCTTTTGTGAATAGAGATATGCATATCTATTCACAAAAAGTATGTCTAAATTATCATATTTTTCCTTAGAAGGATCTTTGTCTTGCAATGCCATGTTTTCTGTGTTGATGGCTTTAATGCTCTATTTCCATTTCATATTTTGATCATCACTTGTCGTAAGATCAATCACCTTCTACTTCTTCTTTGTCCTGGCTTTGTTCATTTGCTTGTGAGAAGTGATGTATTCATGCTTTTGCATGGTGTGTTGTTGATGGAAACGTTGGAATATTGAGTATTTTATTCATAAATTCTTGGTTCTTCTTTTCTACTTCTAACTCTGCTACTTCAAGTTGCTCCATCTTAGTTGTTTGAATCTGTTTCAAAGTTTGATTGTTCGTTTGATTGTTCGTCTTGTTCTCTTGTTGGTTCTCTAATGGCATGGGATGATTGACCAGGCTTTTGAAGTCATTGAATGTAGTATTTCATGGAGAGATTCTTACTGTATGACTAGAACAGTCTAGATGAAACCAATTCTCTTGATTGGTCATATGTTTGGGTGCTTTTGGGTCATACCAAACATTATTGAGCTGACTTAGCTGTGCATGTGCAACAAATACATGTTCTTCTTCTTGTTTGTGATCTTTTTCTTCTTCTTCTCTAGTTTGGTTGTCTTTGACAACATTACTTTGTTGTAACTTTTTTCCAAATTGGATTTTGTAGAAATAAAATTTAACATATTGACAATTCTGTTTCTAGTTGGATAGACCTACAAATCTACCTTTTGCAACAATTAGCAATGACAATACATACAAGAAAGATACAATAATCAACAGCAGATGATAAATGATCTAAGCAGATTTGTATTAATAGCAGTCTGTACGGTAATAACATTACATACACAATATGCAACCTTGTGCAGAATATCCTTCATACCAAGCACCCTCTGGTCCAAAAATGCCCACAACCTCACACGTCAGCCAACTCCACAACCATACCATACATAACCATATACTTCAGCCACCACCACAACCATTACGAATGAATGAATGAGAGAAGGGTCTTATTTATACAACTAAAAATTAGTTGCACCCTCCAACTACCCAACACCTCATCATTTTCCTAAATTACATTTCACATGCATTTGACTTACATTTACATTTCATTTCCTAACTCACTTTATGACTTTGTTGTACATCAATTAACATTGCATAATATATCACATTGCCACTTTGTAACCTTATTAAACATATGTACACACATTTCATCAAAAACTTTGCATACAAACTACAAAATGATAAAACTTATTCATGAAACACAGACATATCAATTTGCCTGCCCTACATTTGTCCCCTCTTAGAAACTTGTCGACGTCTTTGACGACACATGAGTTGAACACTAGGGATAGAAGCACTAAACAGTGTATTGGAATTTCTTGTCACACTCCTTCTGCTTTCTCCAATTCCATATATCTTCTGCAACAAGCATCACTTCAAATTGCTTCCTGCAACACATTGTTTTCCAATTGCTCACCTCACTTCCTACAATCAGCCGCATCATCAACTTGATCAACATGACCTTCATCACCAACATGACGCGCAACGATGGTTGCCACCTATGTTGGGGGTCAAGAGGGTGGAAGCCCCCTTGCAAGGTCGAGGACTAGCGCCCCTTGCAAAGTCGAGGGCCAGCACCCCTTACAAGGTCGAGGGCCAACACCCCGAAACCTCAAGGATGAAACCAATGAAACCATCACTGCCTGGACTAAATTTTTCTCTTTGTCTGCGGTAGCCTTCGCTCAACCCACTTAAATAGCTTTCCCTCGACTCCACATTATTGATCTCTTACTTCAATTGACTACTTCTTGGCCTCTGACTTAGCCTCTGACAGCAAGTCCTTGACGACAATCATTCGTACGGCACTCATTTGCACAACATGCACTCGTACAACACGCATTTGTACTACATGCACTTGTACAACATTCATTTGTATGGCATTCCTCATATGACACTTCCTCCGACAACACTTCCTCCATTGGAATGGCAGACTCCATTGGAATGACAGACTCAATTGGAATGATACACTCCATTAGAACGACAAATTCAATTGGAACGACAAACTCCATTGGAATAGTAATCTACCATACAAACCCATCTTCGATGGTGCTCAACCATACTTTGTTCATTTGAATAGCATTCTGTTGTTCTTCCTTGTCTGCATCAACCACTTTATAACTTCTTCCTACACAGCCTCGACTACGTTGTTGGATTTCTACCTCCTCAATTGAAATCAAGTTCACCTCCTCAATTCCAATCAAGTTCATCAAGTTCACCTCCTCTGCTTCCTGACAAGGGTTGTGACTCTTCTCTTACTCTTCAAACTTTCGACACATCATCGATTCGTCTCACCTTGCAGCACTTTGACAGTCACATGCGAAGTGCCCCCACAAATGGCATTGCCAACATTGCATCACGGGTCTACCCTCAGTATCATATGCAATTTTGTGTCTTCTAGTTCTCCGATGATTGTCACAAACCGCATTGCCACTGGCATCCCCCCTTGGTACAATCTTCCTTTGTTTTGCATATTTCTGCAGCGATGATCTTGCACTCTCCGAGTCACACTGATCCTCAAAGTCATCATTCTTCTCTTCGTAGTCACTTCCTTCCCTAACTTCTCGACCCCAACACTATTCTCATGCCCAAAATCATCACTCTCATTGTCTGAGACACTTTCATCATCAGAATCACTATCATCTTCAAGGTCACTCCTGTCTATATTAACATGGCCCCAACACTTTAGTGATGTCTTTGCATCACTCTTCAAGTTCAAGGCTCGCCCTAAGGCCTCTTGATATGATATCGGAGGGACCATCCTAATCTTCTTCTGGTAGGTAGGAAGAAGTCCCTGTATGAACTACCTCCTCTTCAATGCTTCTTATGAGCCTTCCTCCAGATGGGTAAACAACCCACTCAACCTCCAGTTGTATAAACGAACAAACTCGTTCTCACCTTGTTCCATTCGATAAATTTCAGCAATGACGACATTGTCATCGTAGAACAACCGGAATTCTTTCATGAACGCGTTGTGCAACTCTTCCCATGTCTGGTACTTGTCCTTTGGCAATCACATGTACCAATCCATTATGACTCCACGAAATGTCGCAAGGAATAACCTCCTCCAGTATACGTCATTATTCACCTTAGTCGCCTTCCATATTGTGAGGCAAATTCTGTTGGACATTTTGAGTTCCTAAGCTAAGAGTTGTCATTGATGTCAAAAGGATCTATGTAAGCTAACACTATGTTTGTGTAGAAGCAAAGGTTTTGATCAAAGGTTCAAGAAGGGATGCATGGCATTTGGTTCTAAAAGGAGCTTCAAGGGAAGCTTAGCAAAAGGTTTTTATTTAAAACCATGGATGGCAGATTTGAAATGGGTTTTTCTTAAAACCCAAGTTGGCTTTTCGTTTCATCGAAAAAGGTGCCCCGGTGATGAAGAAATTTAATTTCAAAGGTTTTATTTAAAACCATGGATGGCAGATTTGAAATGGGTTTTTCGTAAAACCCAAGTTGGCTTTTCGTTTCATCGAAAAAGGTGCCCCGATGATGGAGATATTTAATTTTAAAGGTTTAGTTTAAATTTTAATTTATTTAAAATTTAAATTTAAATTTTAAAATTAAATTAAAAGAATATTCGTCGACGTCATAAAGGAAGGTTCAAAAGCACCGACGTTTCCAAGCTAAGGGAAGGCATATATATATGCCATTAAATTTTTGAAATAAATCATCCTTGCTCTTGTGGTTAATGCGATTGTTGGAAAGCGAATAGAGCTCGTGCGAAAAAGGTTTAAGTGGTAGAAGCAACGAATAAATCGGACGACGTGCGAAACCCAAGTCACCTTGGGCAGTGTGGCATGTTGGCAACTCGGGCAGCACAAAGGCATTTGGTAGCACAAGGTCGTGCGTTCAATTTTTGGCAAGGTTCGTTTGTTGTGCTTTGTGGTGGAAGCGCCAAGGGCGCACGGTTTATTTAAGGCACGTGGGCCTGTAGCATATAAAGGGAAGTCGTGTCCCTTTTGCAATACGAACGAGCGGGTAGCTCGTTTGGCTACCTTAGCCGCGTCTAATGCGCTCGTGATGAGCACGTCGAGGGGTCAACACCCATTAAGGAGGTATGCGATTTTTTGATTAAAATTTAATTAATGCTCTAAAGTTTGGAGTGATAAGGGTTAGGAAAAAATTTATTTTATAAAACCTTTGTTGTGTTTAAAAGGTTAAATAATTATTTTGTTGGTGAAAACCATAGATGATTATTTGAGCCTTATGGTATTGATTTGAACTTTTGAGACCATTATTTTAGGAGAAATAAGGGTTTTGAATAAAGTGGAAATTGAATAGTGGCTTATTGATTATTATTTTTAGAGGGTTTTTCTATAGATGGACTTTGGTGGATGTGATTATTGAGTTGGAGTAAAAAGGTGTAAATTGAGTTATACTTTATCTTATGATTATTATTTGAAGTCCACTAACCCTTATTGAGATTAGAAAGGAAAGTTTTGTTGAGTGTGTGTGAACAACTTCTTGGCATCAAAAAGGTATGGGTAATATTCTCCGTTGACTTTATTTGGGTGGTTGATTTCTGAAAATATCATTGGAGTGAAAAGGATTGATTGTGGTTTCCTTTTGAGAGTTGTTGAGTTAATGCTTCAAGGTTTTCTGGTTTGAGAGTTGTTATTAAAACCTTGTTTTATAAGCATTGTTGTTGAAGCCATTAGTTGTGTGAAAAACCTGAGTTAGGGTTTGAGAAGAACATGAGTATCATTGTTATGTGAAGAATGTTTTATAAGCATTATTGTTGAAGCCCATCGGTTGTGCAAAGAACTTGAACTTGAGTTAGAGAAGAACATGAGTATCATTGTTATGTGAGATTTGTTGTTGAACATTGTTGAAAACATTTTGAGTTCGTTGATTCATGCTTGGACCAGGGTTTGTGAGAAAGAGTTGTTCCTTGTGGTGATTGGTTGAGTAGAGTTGTTTGAGCCTAGTCAAGTGATTGTGTGAAGTGGTTGTTCAAGTTCCATAAAACAAACTATTCTATATTCTGATTTAAGTTGAGTTGAAATTGGATTTGAGTATAGAACATATTGAGTCTCTAACAATTCTCTTTATGCTTCTATGAGATTGCTGAGTTGAGATTGGGATTTGAGTATAGAACATATTGAGTCTCTAACAATTCTCTTTATGCTTCTATGAGATTGAGTTGAGATTTTGTTGAGCTGATTTGAGGCAAGTCTTTGAGAAGGCTTGTGGACTGATTTTGAGTAAGCTTTTGTGAAGGCTTGCTATGCAGATTTGAGCAAGTCCTAGAGAGGACTTATTGAGCAGATTTGGACAAGTTCTGGTGAGCTTGTTGAGCAGATTTGAGCAGGTTCATAGTGAGCCTATTGAGCAGGTTTGAGCAGGTTCTGAGTGAGCCTATTGAGCAGATTTGAAGAGGTTTTGAGTGAACCTATTGATAGAGCTTTGGAGGTGACAGAGTATAGAGGACAGAGTCCCAATGGATAGAGATCCAGCAGCCAAGACAATTGAAGACAGATCTGAGTGAGGAGTCTTCAAGTGGAGAGAGATCCACAAGTCAATGCAGCAGAGAGACAGAGTCTTCTAGAAGATCACTAGCCAAAGCAGAAGGGGAAAGAGTTCTCCTGTGGAAGAGATCCACGAACTTGAGATTTAGGGGATCAGCATCTCCTTTGGACAGAGGTCCATAAACATTGTAATTGGGAAGGATTCCCAAGAGATTGATTGAGAAAGTTTTAGCAAAAGATTTTCTCCGTGGAGTAGCCCGCATTAGGTGAACCACGTAAATTGTTGTGTCACTTTTGTGGATGGTGTTTTGTGCATTGCTTTGATTATTGCTATTGATACTGCTATCTATACACTGCATAATATTGAATTGAAAAGAAAAGTAAAAAGTGGTCTTATACTGTTCACCCCCCTCTCAGTATAAGCTTGTGTTCTTCAAATTCTCCAATGCCTATATGGGTATTCTATTCCTCCATAAAACAGTGGACACTCACACGATATGCCCAAATTGGCCTCTGTTATGACAGGTTTACTTAACATTGGCAATGGTTGTTCACATATATCTCCTTCACACACAGCATCAGGCGCACCACACTACAATTGCTCTGGTGTCTAACTCTCGTCCTACTCAACATTGAGCACACCAACCTGCAGTTGCTCTAGTGTCGGACTCCCGTCTCGTGCACTATCTGACACATCATCTCGCATTTGCATCGATGTTGGACTCTCATCCATCTCACCATCATGCAACACAACTTGCAATCATTTTGGTGCCAAACATTCTTCGTCGGGCTAAAATTCCTCATCGATACCTTTTGGCAACTCCTATTGTACCTAGCATCTATTGTTTGTTCCTTCATTCATACAACAAACTACATTTGTATAGCAGGTTCCCTCATTTGTACAGCAAACTCTTCCGTTGGTATGGTGCCCTCCATTCATACAGTAGACTCTTCCATCGGTATGGTGCCCTCCATTTGTACGACAGACCCTTCCATTGGTATGGTGCCCTCCATTCATACAGTAGACTCCTCCATTGGTACAACGCCCTCCATTCATAGGGCAAACTCCTCCATTTGTACAACAATCTACAGTACACACTCGCCTTGGACAATGCTCGGCCATACTTTGCTCACTTCTTCAGCAATCTACCATTCTTCCTTTTGCGTTGTTGTACACGCCCTATTGTACAACCCTTCATCAGCATCAACAAACAAATTTGCGTCTTCATCTACTTCTTTGGCTGCATTCCATCGTTGTTGTTGTGCACCTTCCCAAGTGACTTGCTTCTCACAACTCCATGTCACCAAACTTGACCCAACTTCGTAGAGGCAACAACGCCATAATGTAGAAATAAAATTTAACATATTGACAATTCCATTTCTACTTAGATAAACGTACAAATCTACCTTTTGCAACAATTAGCAATGACAATACACTCAGGAAACATACAATAATCAACAGCAGATGATAAATGATATAAGAAGATATGTATTAACAGCAGTTTGTACAGCAATAACATTACATACATAATCTGCAACCCTGTGCAGAATCTCCATACCAGCCACACTCTGGGCCAACAATGCCCACAACCTAACATGTCGGCCAACTCCACAACCAGACAATACATGACCATTTACTTCGGCCACCACCACAACCATTACAAATGAATGAGGGAAGGGTCTTATTTATACAACTTAAAATTAGTTGCACCTTCCAACAACTCGACACCTCATCATTTTCCTAAATTACATTTCACCCGCATTTGACTTACATTTACATTTCATTTCCTAGCTCACTTTATGACTTTGTCGTACATCACTTAACATTGCATGAAATATTACATTGCCACTTTATAACCTTATTAAATATATGTATGCACATTTCGTCAAACACTTTGCGTACAAACTACAAAATGACAAAACTTGTTCACTAAACACAAACATATCAATTTGCCTGCCTTGAGATTTCTCTTATCTGATGATAACCTATTTTGTTTCCGATGCATCTCTTGTGAAGAAGACCCATTTGTGAAGGGATTATGCCAACATTCCTTCATTGTGTGACTGCTCTTACCACAAAGTTCACAGATCTTTCATGAAAATTATTTCTATGTTGTTGGAAGACTTGTTGAGATCTTGTGCCTCTTTTGAATGACTGCTTCTCTTTTTTATTTGTAAGAAGAACTTATTCTTCTTCTTGTGTTGTATGTGAGGCTTCTACTTTTTAAAGTAAGTTTACCAACTTTTCAAATGTTGGTGTTTGCTTAGTGATATTCAAGGTTGTCACAAATACATTATATTGTGAAGGGAGAGATCTTAAAATAATAGGAACAAGTGTCTCGTCAGATACCTTTTCTCCCAAGGCTTGTAGTGATGCTCGTAGTTTAGCAACTCTCCTCAAGAAGGATTCAAGTTTTTCTCCATTCTTCATTTTCAAGCAATAAAGTTGACTTTGGAGGATTAGGATTTGATTCTAGTTCCTTGCCTTAAATACTATCTGAAGTTTCTCCTATGCATCTTTAGCTATGGTAGAATCACGAATGTATGGTTGTACTTCATCAACTACTCCAAACATGATGATCAATCGTGCTTTTCTATCTACCTTCTTGAATTTTGTCTGCTCTTCATCTTTTGCATCAAGACAAGTAATGGACCCGTCTACAACTTCCTATACTTCTTCAAACTCGAGTTGTGTTTTGAGTTTGGTCTTCCATGCAGCATAATTATTCCCTTGCAATAGTTGGGAATTGGGCAACACAAACTTTGGTGCACCACAAGCCATACCAACCTTTCACAAAACTTGAAAAATTTTCTTCCTCTGGATCGGCCTCAAAAAATGCTTTCCAACGAGTATATATAAGCCTATACTCCTAACTTGATTGATGCCTTGAATTACGAGAAAACAGTATCTCGTCAAGCAAAGTAATAAGTACAGGGAATATTCTTCCTCTAATGAATATTCTTTGGAATATTTCGGAGTTGTAAAATATTATGTGCACCTTTCCTTTCCACCTACAATAAAACAAAGGAAAAAGCAATAATATATTGGCTTTAATAGTCTTCCCAGTCTCAATGTGAGATATTAGAAATGCTTTAATCAAACTTTGGCCTAAGACGTCTAAGGGTGGATTTCACCAAGCAAATTTGCTTTGTTTCTAAACATCCACATGTCAATATTGTCCACTTTTCCCCTTCCACGTTTTAGTATCTAGTAGGTAATTGGACACGATTCGAAGCTCAACTCACTGAAGCAATCCGTCGATAAAAATGCCCTTGTAATCCTCTAAGGTTTGTGTTTGCAATTAGACATCCCTAGTTACGTCGGGGAGGCACAAATGGTTCTTGGCATGCACAGGCACCTTCCTTTTATGACTCTTCTGCAGCTTTCCAGATTTAGACATTGTCCACAATGATGTTCTAACGTTCTTCTAAGAGCTTCTCAGTTCTCCTGAATTTGCAAGCTTGCTCTTTGAACAGAAGCGACAATAGCTTCAATGTGCATTGTGTCTTTTGCAACTTTGTTTTTTACTCGTCATTTGGGATTGCAAACGCTTTTTGCGAACTTTTCTTTTGATTAGACGCCTTGCAAACAATGTTTTCACCGATGTCGAGGTCTGATATATCATCTTTTAACTGGGTGTTGGACGTCTCGTGCGCGTAAACTTGCCATCTGGGAGTACAAATTTGTATGGACATCTACAGGTTCAGCACCATTCTATCATTTGACGTCTCGGACATCTTGCTTGGAATACCTTTTAATGTCTTACTTGGTCAAGACGTTTTAATTAAATCTCTACTCCTATTGATTGCTTTATTCTATATAAATCTCTAGATATGCTATATTTTGCAAATGGTTGAAACATGGATTGCCCAAGAAGTGCCTTGACGTTGGAAACGAACTATTTCTAGTTGAGAAAACTATTGCTTTGTGCCTATGTGCCTTACCGGTTTGAGCCCATGTGCGCCTTGTTGGTTTGTGCCTGTTTTCACCTCGCAGGTGATTAGTTTCTAGATATTTTTGAAACAATACAAGGAATGCAATACCTTGTGCTAGTTGAAGAACTTGTTGAGGATGTCTTTGCTTCCTTGATGGTTTTTGTAGTTGCTTTATAGCTTTGGTGCCTTCCTTTGCTTGCTAATGACTAGACCAAATGCCTGATCGCCTTCACTTTGTGCTTGAAAAATTGTATGGCATAAAGACTTGCTTTTAGCTCATCCTTTGCAGGATTTCTTATCCTGAGATCGGTACTTCTACTATGTCTTTGGCAGGATTCTTTTATCCTGAGACCTTTCTTAGCAAGGGGTTGGTCTTTTGGCAGGGTTCTTTACCCTAAGACCAATGGAATGGTAATACTTGGCAAGGTTGTTTACCCTAAGACCTTTTTTTCTTTAACAAAAAGCTCTCAGGGGCTTCTCTATGTTGAAGCTTGAGGAAGAGATTAGTTTTCTTCCTCAATGAGGCATCGAGACCTGCTCCGATATCACTGATATTGCTAATGTTTAGATGCTTCGATATTTAACATTATGAAATGATGGATATTTAAATACGATGGATGTCCAATTTTGGGCTAACAAACCTTAACTAATCCTACAACTACCATTGACTTCTAGGGGACCTTACATACCATGTGTAGAGAAGTTACAGATGGACGTAGATACACTACACATGCTACATGTATCCTTCACAACTCAGTTATCTGCAATACACAATGGAAAGAACTGACAGATAATTGGGGATACACTGCACACACAACATGTATCTTTCACAAACCACTTATTTGCAATACATCATCATGGTCCCGTCAAGTGCACAACATACACAGACTTGCATTCACCAGCATCGCAGCACCATACTTTGACAAACAACTTCCTAATCACAGATTTGTATATATAATTATTATGAGCAGGTAGTCAAAAACTGCCCAACTACCACCAAACTACCCTAATACATGAAAAATTAAAATACTCCATGATCTGATCCAAAACTCAGAATTTCGAGTTAAGGAAGATCATGAAAGAGTGCAATTCAAAAATAACAGAGTATAACAAACCAGAACACAAGAGTATACAAGCAAAATAGCATAATGATTTTATTGCTCAAAAAACAGAGTACAATGCAAGCAATCTCTGAGAAGAGATGTGAGGCTATAACATTGCATCCATTACTCATGCTTTTTACAGTCAGGGGTGCATCTCTCTTTATACAAGAATTGGTGTGTTGGAAATCCACCGTATTGAATATGGAAGGTCACCCATATGGAAATGTGGTGGTTCACCTTCCATGAGTTAGAAGGTCACCCATATGGAAATGTGGTGATTCACCTTCCATGAGTTACAAAGTGCATATTAAATGAAAATTACATACATATGACTTGTCCTTTTGTGTTTTGTCTTCTACTGATGTGTCAACATAGCTAGAGATGCATTTTGGCTACGAAAATCTAAAAATAGAAAATTACTATTTTTAGTAAGTATTTTGTTTTGCATTTTTGAGGGCCTTCAGAGTGTTTTTCCACATTCTTGCTTGCTAAAATTGTTGTTCTCTCTCTAATCTTTCCAACGCTTCTTGAATGGATCAAAATGGAGTCCCAAGCACAAAGTTATGCCCCTAACAATGTGGTTAGGATCAAAAAATAGATTTTCAGGCATTTTTGAGCATAAAGCCATGCTCCAAAAAGGTCACATGCCTAGATCATTCATCCCCCTTGAAAAGCAATGGTCCCCATTGCATCAACTTTTGACATCAGGTGTGGAAATTGTTTCTTTATCTGTTTTTTTGTGAGCCATTCCCCTTGGTGACCAAGTTGTCCTACCTTGACCACTCTATACATCTGAGTGGACTGCCTTCTAGTGGTCTTAGTCCATGTGTCAACAATCTGATCCTCCTCCACTAGTGCTAAATTATCTAGATTGAGTTCTTCAATGTCCAACTATTTTGCTACTATAAAAGTGTCCAACAGAGGTGGATGATAGGGCCTAAGAAGTTCAACATTGAAGATTGGATGCAAACCAAGATAAGATGGAAGATTCAATTCAAAGGCATTTTCTCCCACCTTCTTGGTGATGGTGTATGGTCCATAGCGAAGAGGTCTGATCTTCCTATGGGGTCCTACAAGTCTCTCTTTTTGAAGACGTAACCATACCTTATCTCCAACCTTGAATTGATGTGGGACCCAATGTTGGTCATGGCATTGCTTGTATTTCTGATTTGTCTTTTCCAAGAGGTCATGGACCTATTGTTAGATATGTTGAATCTATTCCACAAACCATGCTGCCTTTTCTACTTCTTTTTGTCCATGAGGTGAGTACTCCATGGGTTGCATAAGGAGAGCTACATCAATGGGTGCCAAGGGTTGGAACCCAAAACAGACATGAAATGGGTTGTGTTTGGTAGAGCTATGTAGAGCTCGATTGTACCCATGTTGAATGTAGGGGAGGCTCTCATCCCATGTGCATGGATGCTTGGAATTGTACATTCAAAGAAGATGTACAATCAATCGATTCACAACTTTATTTAGCCATCAATCTGAGGATGGAAGGTTGTGGACATGGTCAACTTGGTGTCCATCATGCTCCATAGGGTGGACCAAAAAATGCTCAAAAATCTGCTATCCCTATCAGATACAATGGACTTTGGCAAGCCAAAGTTGAGCCACACATGACTAAAATAAAGCTTAGCAATATCCTCAACTGAAATGGATTTCTTACAAGGAATCATGATAGCCATTTTTAAAAATGATCAACTACTACAAAAACACAATCATTACCATGCTTAGATGTGGGCAAACCTGAGAGGAAATCCATGGAGACAGATTCCCAAGGCTTGGATGGCATTAGCAATGGTGTATATAGTCCTTGCTTCTTGTTGGTTGGTTTGGCAACAACGCAGGGGTATATGACTTGATGTACCTCTCGACATCATTCCTCATCTTGGGCCAATAGAAGTACTTTTGAAGTACTACCAATTTTTTCCACCCCAAAGTGACCTGCTACTTTGCTGAAGTGTGCTTCCCAAATCATCTTTGAGCGCTCACTAGCTAGTACACAAATATGTCCCATGTGACAGAGGAGGTTATCTTGCAAATAAAAATCAGAAACATGCTTACCCACACGAAGAGCTCGGTATGCATTTGCAAAATCAGAATCTACTTCATACAAGGTGGACCAATTGGAAGTATCATGCCCACAAGAATCAAGAATGGTGGTGAGTGCTATGATTGGAGGTCGGCTCAAACAATCTACTACTGAATTGGCACTCCCTTTCTTATGCTTGATGATCAAATGAAATTATTGTAGATATGTGGCCCACTTTTGATGTCTTTCATTCCTTAGCTTACTCTACATCTGAATGAACTCTAGAGGTCTATGATCTATATGGATGATGGTTTCCTTGCCCAAGATGTAGTGCTTCCACTATTTACATGCTTGGACAATGGCATAGAGCTCTTTGTCATATGTGGGGTATTTTTGAACTGCTTCATTGAATGTTTCACTATGATAGGCAATTGGATGCCCATGTTATGTGAGAACAGCTCCCAATGCATACTCTGATGCATCAGTCATTACCTCAAAAGGTTGATGCAGATCAAGTAGGGAAAGTGTAGGAGCTGAACACAATTGGTCCTTCAACCTCTCAAATGCCCTTTATTGTGTATCTCCCCAATGGAACTTGGATTTGGCACCTCCTTTGGTCACTTGGTGTAGTGGCCAAGCAATGTGTGAGAACCCCAATACAAATATTTAATAGAAATTGGCAAGACCCAAAAAGCTACGAAGCTCTATTAGAGTCTTTAGGGTAGGCCAATCTCTAATTACCTAAATCTTCTCAAGATCAACATGGACTCCCTCTTTGTCAACAATATACCCAAGGTACTAAATCTTCATCATGCCAAATGAGCACTTCTCCAAATTAGCATATAGCTTGTGTCTTTAAAGAATCTAAAGTACCTGTCAAACATGTTGTAGATGTTCCTCCCATGTCTTACTATAGATGAGAATGTCATCTAAGTAGACTACCACAAATGAGTTAGTATAGGGATGCAAGATGTCATCCATCATCCTCATGAATGTGGTAGGTGCATTGGTCAAGCCAAAAGGCATAACCAACCACTCAAATAAACCCTCCTTGGATTTGAATGTAGTCTTCCATACATCAATGGGCTCTATGGGTATTTGATGATAGCCAGATTTGAGATCAATTTTGGTGAAGAACTTTGCACCATGGAGTTAGTCCAACAAGTCATCTATCCAAGGGAGTGGATAATGGTTCTTCATAATGATTTTATTCAAAGCTCTATAGTCAATACAGAGTCTCCATATTCCATATTTCTTTGGAGCCAAGACAATTGGACTACCACATGGTGAAGCACTTGGTCTGATGTGCCCCTTTTGAATCAATTCTTGGATCTACCTCTTGATTTCATCATTTTCAAGGACTGATCTATGATAAATAGGTGCATTAGGCAAAGGAGAACCAAGAACTAAATCAATGGAATGCTTTACCTCACAATGAAGTGGAACCCTAGTTGGTGACTTGAACAAGTCATCATATTCTACTACAATCTGGTCCATCTACTTTTATTGTGCAGGGCCTACAATTGATGTAGCAATAGTCCTCCTACTTTGTGGCTTGATCATCAACAAAATGAATTTTCTTGTTTTGGCTATCATCTTTCTACATTGTTTAGCACTGATTAAGGAAATAGAGGTAGGAGGAGATACCTCTAGTATCCTAAAGCACTAACCTTCGATAGTGATGATGACACTTTGGGGCCTAGACTCATATACACCATGCCTCTTCCACATAAATGGTTGGCCCAAAATCACATCACAAACATCCAAGGGCACAACATCACACAAAACTTCATCTTTGAAGGGCTTGATGGCATAAGAGAGGAGACATTGTTGAGTGACATGAATGTCTCTCCCTTATTGTAACCATCCAACATTATATGGTTGTGGGTGTGGTGTGACAAGCAGATTCAAATCCTTCACAATCTGAGCAGAAATCAGATTCTTTTGACTCCCACTATCAACAATGAAATGTAATGGCTTACCCTTGACCCACATTTGTGAGTGAAACAGGCATTCCTCCTCTTGTGACTCCTTTAGTGCAACATGTGTGGTGGCAATGGTCACATTTGGTTTAGCTTCCATGATTCGCTTCCCTCTATCCTCAACCTATGGATGTGGAGGCAATGGTGCAATGGATGTAGAGGGTTGTGACTCAACAAACAATGACTGAATTGCTTGACACTCCTCCCTCGAATGTTGATTGCTCTTGTGATAATCGCACCATTTTCCACTCTTGGCCTTCGAGGGATTCTTTTCTTGGGAGTCTTTTTTCTGCTTCCAATTCTGATTTTGGGGCTGACCCCTTTATCCTGATTCTTTGGAGAGTCACTCTTGCCTTTCTTTGGCTGGTACTTAGTGTTCTGGTTTTTATTATTTGCTCCTCCTTTTCTATTTTTGTTTTTGTGCTTCTGCTCCAATTTGACAACAAGTTTATATGCCTCTCCCAATGTCTTGAATTTAAAGAGGTCCATGTCCTCTCGAATGTACCATTGCAGCCCACTACGGTACTTGAGGATTCGATGCCTTTTGATATCTTGAATACCTAGCTTTGCTGCCATGGAGTGGAAAGCATCAATATAATCTTGAACAGATTGGTCTTTACCTTGACACAATTGTTGCCATCACATGTATTGGTCTTCATAGGCTCCCATGGGATAATATTCTTCCTTGACAACCTCCATGAAATTATCCCATGTGAACACTACTTCATCTTCATTCTCTTCTATAACCCTATTACAATATGCTTCCCACCAATTTCAAATAGGTAATGAAGCTTTCAAGAGTGCAAAAGTGATTTTCTCACTATCATGAATTTATTTACAGAGAAGTATGAAGATAACTGATCCAACCAATTTTCTAGGGCATCAACATTAATTTTTCCTTCAAAAGTAGGAATATCAAAATTCACCTACACCTTAAAAGGTGTGGGAGCACTGAATGGTGCTAGGGTAGTGAGAGGTTGTGTAGAGGAGGTTGCAAAATTTGCAACAAGGAGTCATTGAAGAATTTGAGCAAATTGATCCATCATCTCATTCCTCTATTTCACGAGGGCTTCATTCAACATCTCCTTGAAAGGATCGACTATCTCGATGTTGTCCATTCTACTTCTCACCTAAGATCATTTGGAATGACAAGGGAGGTAATCAAAGGGATCTCACATCTAATACCCAAACTTTCGATATCCTAATCTCATGTTTATGGACATACACTCAAAAGACAGACACTAATACCACTAATCAAAACTCAAAATTTTGAGTTAAGGAAGATCAAGAAAGAGTGCAATTCAAAAATAATAGAGTATAACAAATCAAAACACAAATATATAAGCAAAATAACATAATTTTATTGCTCAAAAAAAGAGTACAATGCAAGCAATCTCTGAGAAGAGATGTGAGGCTATAACATTGCATCCATTACTCATCTTTTTACAATCAAGGGTGCATCTCTCTTTATACAAGAATTGGTGTGTTGGAATCACCATATTGAATATGGAAGGTCACCCATATGGAAATGTGGTGGTTCACCTTCCATGAGTTAGAAGGTCACCCATATGGAAATGTGGTGATTCACCTTCCATGAGTTACAAAGTGCATATTAAATGAAAATTACATACATATGACTTGTCCTTTTGTGTTTTGTCTTCTACTGATGTGTCAACATGGCTAGAGATGCATTTTGGCTACGAAAATCTAAAAATAGAAAATTACTATTTTTAGTAAGTATTTTGTTTTGCATTTTTTAGGGCCTCTAGAGCGTTTTTTCCACAAATATGTCAACAACTCTGTCTATGATAGAGTTGCCTATGAAAATTGTTGTTCTCTCTCTAATCTTTCCAACGCTTCTTGAATGGATCAAAATGGAGTCCCGAGCACAAAGTTATGCCCCTAACAGTGCAGTTAGGATAAAAAAATAGATTTTCGGGCATTTTCGAGCATAAAGCCATGCCCCAAAAAGGTCACATGCCTGGATCACTACTGTAGCATTACATAATATATATTACAAACACACATTGTCACTTTCACACATTACTGTTTAAATACAACACGACTATTTACATGTACCGCCAACATGTGGAACATGCATCCATGTGCAAATGTGTTGGTACACGTGAGTTCATGCAAACGTGTAATCATGAAAAAGTGGCATTCATTCATGTGCCAAATCATATGCCTACATCCACCTCCTCTTCTAAGACTTCTTGAAATCCCCATTGATAGACCAACTAAACATTGGAGTAGAAGCTCTAAACAAAGTATTTGAATCTCTAGTTGTGCTCATGCTTCTTTTTATTCCACACATCTTTTGCAACTAGTTGTACTCCAAACTGTTGCCAACAAAATGGTCTTCTCCCATTGCTTGCTTCATTTCATGCAACCACGCAACTCCAAACAACATGCATGATGCACAGACGGTATAAGACATACACAAACGACGATGCACCAACAATAAATGCCTTGCACCTACGATGGTTGATCAAAGGCAATGACAAAGGGTGTGCATAAACGGTGGTGCACAAACGACAAATAGTGTGCACAAACAACGATGCATCAACGACAAACAGCTTCTATTCTCTTTCATAAACAACAAACACATGGACATGGGCAATTACAGCTTTAGATAGCCTTCTTCACACTTTAAACAAGACATTCTACAACAACAAGTTTGTCTCTAAGAACAATTACATTTCATTGGACAACAGGCATCTTTCCCTAGACAACATGTGTCATGACAAGTCCGTTGTCTTGACAATGGACGACATTTACTCAAACCTTGACGACAAGATTCTTGCCTCAAACAATATTTCCCTTACACCAAACAAGATTGACAACATGAGTAATTGTCATGATGACTTTCTTTTATCACCTCTCAATGACATCCCAAGGGCAAATGACACCTCTTTGCTCTCTGACGACATCTCACACCCTTCATTTGACGACAGACACTTATATGTCAAAGGCAAGGCCAGACGACCTCCTCCTCTTCCCTAGTGACACTATATTGCCCCTTGCAACCAAGCTTTAAACATCAAACGATGTTTCTGAGAGCTTAGAGGTGAAAGGAAGTTAGACTAATGCGGAACAACTTCCTACTTAATCTTTAGAGGAAAGTAGTGCAAAAACAGGCCTAGACTTTTAATTCAACAAGCAAAATCACATAAATCTCACACAGGAAGCAACATATACCCTGGGAAACCCTTTCGGGAAAAACCCAGCAATCAAGGAGCACTCAAAAATTGTATTATTCAGTAATCAGCAATCTGCTTCTTACAATACAATTCCCACACAAGTATCCACTTCTTCAGTCCTATTTATCAACAAAGCTGGAAAAAGACCTGCAATAACACAGCTGGAAATAGACCTGCAGTATTGCAGCTGTCCTGCAGTGCACAGTGCTGGAAATAGACCTGCAGTCCTGCAGTGCACAATGCTGGAAATAGGCCTGCAGTATTGCAACTGTCCTGCAGTGCAGAGTGCTGGAAATAGACCTGCAGTCCTGCAGTGCAGAGTGCTGGAAATAGACCTGCAGTCCTGCAGTGCACAGTGCTGGAAATAGACCTGCAGTCCTGCAGTGCACAGTGCTGGAAATAGACCTGCAGTATTGCAGCTGTCCTGCAGTGCAGAGTGCTGGAAATAGACCTGCAGTCCTGCAGTGCAGAGTGCTGGAAATAGACCTGCAGTCCTGCAGTGCACAGTGCTGGAAATAGACCTGCAGTCCTGCAGCTGTCCTGCAGTAAAACCATGGTCTAGTTCACCAGTTTTTCTTCCTTATATATACTCTTAACATAAGACATGAGACAGTTAATGTTGAAAGGTGTATGACACCTATTCCCAACATTCTCCCACTTGTCATATACCTTACAAGAGCAAAAGAGAAACACCAACAAAAGAGTGAACTAATTGGTAAGGGCAGAAATGCCCATTCCCTTGCAGCACCATCTGAACTTCTCAGTGCTCACAGGCTTTGTCAGAGCATCTGCAACATTTACCGAAGTATCCACCTTCTCAAGCATAACCTTCCTATCCTCCACCATGTCACGAACAAAATGATACTGCACATCAATGTGCTTTGTCCGCGCATGAAATGTAGGGTTCTTTGCCAAGGCGATAGCACTCTGACTATCACAGTTAATTTTTACTGCTCCCTGACTCAGCCCAACATCCGAGCACAATTTCTGAAGCCAAACTGCCTCCTTACTGGCATGAGTAGCTGCCATATACTCTGCCTCTATAGTGGATAAAGCGACTACAGCCTGCCGCTTGCTCATCCAACTAATTGCACCACCAAACAGGCTAAACACATAGCCACTGGTTGACCTCCTGCTGTCAACATCTCCTGCCCAATCTGAGTCCACAAATCCTTGTATGTCTAGCTGCTTGTTGTGAAATTTCTTGGTTGTCAAGGATCCCTGATAACAAATAGAGTAATCAGAAGTACCTTGAAGATATCTGAAAACCCTCTTCATTGCTGCCCAATGATCCTTTCCAAGATTTGCCATAAACCGGCTCAAGACTCCCACTACTTGGGCAATGTCCGGTCTGGTGCAGACCATAGCATACATGAGGCTCCCAACCGCACTAGCATAGGGTACATGACTCATGTCCTCCATTTCTCCAGGTGTAGAAGGACACTGCTCAACAGAAATTTTTGTTCCCACAGAAATAGGGACACTAACTGGTTTGCAATTCTTCATGTTAAAACGTTGCAAGACAGAGTCAACATACTTTCTTTGACTTAACCAAAGTTTTTTGTTGGCTCTATCTCTTCTAATCTCCATCCCTAGGATAAACTTAGCAGCTCCTAAATCCTTCATTTCAAACTGTAGTGAAAGCTGAGATTTCAAGACCTTAATGATATCCTTATTGTTACCAATTAGCAGCATGTCATCCACATACAAAATGATAACAATAAAATGACCACCCTCCTGCTTATAATAAACACAATGATCTGATTTGGATCTAACAAATCCCAACCTCAAAACATAAGAATCAAATTTCTTATACCACATTCTAGGAGACTGTTTAAGACCATAAAGAGATTTCTTTAACTTGCAAACTAAGTTTTCCTTACCCTTTTCCACATAGTGTTCCGGCTGTTTCATGTAGATCTCTTCCTCCAAGTCTCCATGCAAGAAAGTTGTCTTTACATCCATTTGCTCAACCTCAAGATTAAATGCAGCAACAACAGATAAAAGGAATCTAATGGATGTAAGCTTTGCAACTGGAGAAAAGATCTCACCAAAATCTATTCCCTCCACTTGGGAATATCCCTTAGCAACCAGCCTTGCTTTATACTTATCTACCTTGCCCTTAGAACTGAATTTCTTCTTGAAAACCCATTTGCAGCCAACAGGTTTCCTTCCCTTAGGCAACTGAACTAGGTCCCATGTGCCATTCTTCTTTAGAGATGCCATCTCCTCATCCATGGCCATCTTCCAAGACTCACTGTCATTCATCTCCATTGCCTCCTTCACAGTTCTAGGCTCATCAATGTTAGTAGATAAAGCAAAAATACAATTTAAACCAGGTGGGCTATACCTATTTGGTTGCTTTCTTGGTCGTGTGGACCTCCTAACCCAATGGGGTTGAGGTTGAGGCTCCTGATCCTCATCGGACTCGTCGTGACTATCCGAAAGATACTCCTCATTAGGCCCATCATGAGCATCATGCTCATCATCATCATCATGGACACCATCATCTCCATGTGCAATTTCTTTGCTTGTTTCTGGTTCAAATTGCACAACTTGTTTTGATGTTTTACTTTGCTGCTCCTCCTTTGAAGAATCCTTGATCTCCCTAAAGATCACATCTCGGCTCCAAACAACCTTCTCTGTGATTGGGTTCCAAAGCTTGTATCCTTTTATCCCATCGTCGTAGCCAATGAGGATACATTTCTCCGCTTTGTAATCAAGTTTCGATCTCTTTACCTTAGGCACATGCACATATGCCTCGCAGCCAAACACTCTAAGGTGTCTCAATGAGGGCTTTTTGCCCATCCAAACCCCTATAGGGGTTTCATCAACAAGAGCTGATGTAGGAGACTTGTTAATCAGGTAACATGTTGTACTAACTGCTTCAGCCCAAAACTTCTGTTCTAGACCAGCACTGCTTAGCATACTCCTAGCCCTCTCCATCAGTGTCCTGTTCATCCTTTCGGCAACTCCATTTTGTTGAGGTGTATAAGGAGTTGTCTTACACCGCTTAATTCCATGCTCCCTGCAAAAACTGTCAAATTCTTTGCTACAAAACTCTCCTCCATTGTCTGTTCTAAGAGACTTAATCTTTCTTCTTGTTTGGTTCTCAACAAGAGCTTTGAACTCTTTGAACTTAGCAAACACTTCAGATTTTCTTCTTAGAAAATAAATCCATGTCATCCGTGAATGATCATCAATGAAAGATACATAATACAATGATTTAGATAATGAAGGTACATCAATTGGACCACATACATCACTATGCACTAAATCAAGTAAATCCATGCATCTATGAGAGCTCGAGTAGAATTTAACTGATTTCTGTTTTCCATTAAGACAATGTTCACAAAACTCGAAATCAAAGGAAACATCATTTATCCCCTCAACGAGGTTTTTACTCACCAAGGTTTTAAGACCTTTGTCACCAATGTGACCAAGCCTATAATGCCACAACATAGTCTTATCCGTCGGTAAGCTGCTATCTAGAACTGATGTACTGTTGCATGCAATCGTCTTAGCATCAAGACGAAATAGTGTCCCATCATGTACTCCTTTAGCAAGCACTATTGATCCGCGAACCATAGTGACTCCTCCTTTGTTAAAGATCACTTGCACACCCAAGTCATTCAGGCTACTCACGGAAATGAGGTTTCGTGCCAAACCAGGAATATGCAAGACATTGGTCAAGGTCTTGGTCATGCCATTTGAGAGTTGTAAAGAAACTCTCCCTCTACCAACAACCTTAAGGGACGAGTTGTCCCCCAAGTACACACTCCCACTGTCACCGTCCTGGTACTCCGTGAAGTACTCTCGATGTGGAGTCATATGGTATGACGCTCCTGAATCAATCACCCAAATGCCATCCCTAATGTGAGTGGAAAAGGCAGCCAAGAATGCATCTCCTGCATCCTCCCGAGAAGACTTAGAATCGGAATCCTCATCGGATTCATGCTTGTTCTTATGCTTCTTCTCCTTGCAATCTTTCTTCACATGCCCCTTCTTCCCACAATTCCAACATTTGATCTTTGTTAGAGTGGGAGTCTTGGATCTTCCCTTGGACTTGGACCGGCCAACTATCTTCTTCCCCTTGTTCCTTTCTTTGGATCTGCCACGAACAACCAACACATCCTTGACGCCTTCCATGGTTTTCCTCCACATCTCTTCTAAAAGCAAGGTAGAGACTATCTCCTCCATCTTCAACTTGGTACTAGTGGAGCTGATAGCCATTACTATGTTGTCCCAAGAATCGGGTAACGAACATAGTAAAGTGATACATTGGTCCTCCTCATCCATTTTTACTTCGACGGATCTTAGCTGCGAAATGATAATGTTGAATTCGTTCAAGTGTTCTGCTACGGAATCTCCATCCCCCATCTTTAGGGAATACAATTTCTTCCTCAGGAACAATTTGTTCACAAGGGATTTGGCTTGGTAGATTGAAGCCAACCTATCCCACAAGATTTTCGTAGTAGGGCACTCACATTCAAGAGCATAGAGTCGGCCAAGCATAACCGAATGAGGCTCCGTGCCTTCCAATCCATCACCATCCAATCTTCATCCATCATAGACGCAGGTTGACTTCCAGAAACAGCAGCCCATAGATCTCTATCTATGAGCAGATCCTCCATTTTAAGCTTCCATAGCTCAAAATTTGTACCATTGAATTTTTCTATCTCCAACCGTGATGTACTTGCCATCCTGAAATAAAATCACTTCCCCTATGCATAGCTCTCACTCAAACCAAGATTAATAGCAAAAAACATTTTTCCTAACTAAGGATCTCAAAAGCTGGCCAAGCTCTGATACCAATTGAAAGGAAGTTAGACTAATGCGGAACAACTTCCTACTTAATCTTTAGAGGAAAGTAGTGCAAAAACAGGCCTAGACTTTTAATTCAACAAGCAAAATCACATAAATCTCACACAGGAAGCAACATATACCCTGGGAAACCCTTTCGGGAAAAACCCAGCAATCAAGGAGCACTCAAAAATTGTATTATTCAGTAATCAGCAATCTGCCTCTTACAATACATTTCCCACACAAGTATCCACTTCTTCAGTCCTATTTATCAACAAAGCTGGAAAAAGACCTGCAATAACACAGCTGGAAATAGACCTGCAGTATTGCAGCTGTCCTGCAGTGCACAGTGCTAGAAATAGACCTGCAGTCCTGCAGTGCACAATGCTGGAAATAGGCCTGCAGTATTGCAGCTGTCCTGCAGTGCAGAGTGCTGGAAATAGACCTGCAGTCCTGCAGTGCAGAGTGCTAGAAATAGACCTGCAGTCCTGCAGTGCACAGTGCTGGAAATAGACCTGCAGTCCTGCAGTTGTCCTGCAGTAAAACCATGGTCTAGTTCACCAGTTTTTCTTCCTTATATATACTCTTAACATAAGACATGAGACAGTTAATGTTGAAAGGTGTATGACACCTATTCCCAACAAGAGGGTGTTTGTTCATTCCAGAATGGCAATCATTCAAGCTCAAATGAAAGATCCTTTAGCTCAAACAGAAGCCTTTACTTCTTAGATGGCATATCGTACTGCTTGGATGGCATATTTTACTCCTTGGGTGATATGGATTCAGTCCTAGATGGCAATGAACTCAAACAACAGTACCATGCCCTAAATGGTAATGTGTAGGACACGTATGGTGTCTTCCAAGTCTCAAGTCGAACCTCCATCAGCTCTCACCACAATTTTGATGGCATGCACTTGGTCTTAAACAGCTAACTTTCCTCTATTGGACAACAATCAGCATGAATAAACAATAATGGTTTCTTAAACGGCATGGTCTTTCTTTTTGACAACACTTAAACGACAGTCAATTAGTCTCAGGTGAACTTTGTCGAATCCCATACTAAGGTGAACTTTTGGTAATAGAAACTATTTCCTTCTCAATGAACTGTATGAATTGGTAACTAAAATCAATTGCGTTAAATAATATAGTAATGATAGGATCGGTTTACACAAAACTCTCCATTATTGCCCTTTGGGTTGGGCATCAACTTGTTTGCCCTATGGAGAAGTTCGAATAATATTTTTTGTTCATTGTCTTGGTTTTGGTTTTGCATAGACCTATAATGAAAATTAACTTCGATCCTTCTTTGATTATCTATTTGAGTGTTGAGACCAAAATTTTAATTGTTGGTTGGTACTTATTGGGTAGCATTCAAGGTAGAGGTGTCTCCTTTATCATCCAATCGGGATGAATAAACTACAATGGTTTCTCAACCAGCATGGTCTTTCTTTTTTACGACACTCTCAAACAGTAGTCAATTAGTCTTAGATGAATTTTACCGAATCCCAAACAAGTAGCTTTAGTCTTCAAACAGTGAAAGTGGGCTCCCAGATGACCAAGACCAACCCTTAGACAGCCAAATGTTTTCAAATAGCCTGTGCAAAATGACCAAAGCAAAATCTTATGTGACCCTGAAGAGCCTTGACACAACCTAGACGGCTTTAACTTGACCTCAACCGACCTGTTAGATTTCTCAATTGATTCCCTCTTATCAACACATTGATTTTTTCCCTATCTGAACGACATCCTCCATCATCCCCACAGTCCTACATGTCCAAATGGCATCCTCCATCATCTAGACTGCACTCTTCCTCATGTTCACCTTTAAATAGGTTAATTTCACCCCTATTCTTGTCCTCTATTTGTAAAGAAAAATATTCAAAAGAAAAAAATTACCAAGGACTCCCAAGATTTTGAATTTTACCCTCAAACAAATATGCCTTTGACTGCATCGATGTTGATGGTTGCACAACTCGTCACATGTCCATCACGTTGCACTCAAACTCCTCAACCGCAATGAAGTTCACGATGCCCTTTGCTTCCTATCTAGGGATTTGGCTCTTCTTGAGCTTCTCGAACCCTCTACACATTGTTGGGTGGCCTTGACTCACAACACTTTGGCATTCTCAAGCAAAATGCCCCCAAAGATGACATCTATACATTGAACAATGGGTCTTCCATTAGTATCATACTCAATGCATCTTCTTCGAATATTATCGAGCAGGAAGCAACAAGCATATCCAGCCTATGCACTCATATGTGAATCCTCGATAGGCCCAAGCCATTATTGTCCGTCATAAAGAGATAGTAGGAGTTTGTCTGTGTTACAACCAGCTAGCAAACATAAATATTTGTAAAACAAGAGTTAAACTCGACAAATGAGACAAAAATTTTAGCTTGAACAAGCAAGATCGAGTGAATGCAAGGGGAACAACAAAGGAAATTTTCAATGTCTAAGAGACCAAATGAAGAAAGGATGTTTGCATCACCATCCAATTGAGTGTAAGGGGTGCCAAAAGGGGGCTAAACATTCATACAAAGGATGTGCATTCAAGCAAGGGCCATCGATGATGTGATGATAGGTGTCCACAACATGGGAATCATCCATTACACTTTAAGCGCATCTAATTGAGAGAGGGCGTGGGCCATTGATTACCTAAGAAGCCTGCAAAAATTGGGAGAAAGGTCACCAAAATGCAGTGAGACACCCATTTAGCTGCCCACAAGGAGTGGGATGCTCATCCCAATGCAACAGGCACCCAAATTCGAAGCATGAATGCCCATTCGCCAAGGTCAAATGCCCAATAACTAAGTCGAGACATCAAGGACACCAGCCAACTAGTCAAAGACACCAACAATGTGGAGAGGGGTGTTGTATAGGCAGACCAATATTATAGGGCCATCTAAATGATGCACAAAAGATTGGTTAAGTGTCTAAAACCAGGAGGAAATTGTACAAGGTTGCCAAGGCAACATTAAGAGTTAGCAAGATTTTAAGTACTTCATTGGTTGCTTCATCTTATCTCCTTCTAAAAAGGGATTAAGTAAATCCCCTCTGTTCCACAGCTTCTAATCATGGTCTCTATCAAATTCATCCCTCTCTTTCACTATGAATCCTTCTCATGCAAGGCAAATTTGTAATAGTTTTGCACTACATATGTATTATATTGACATATTGGTTGTACTACATGATGTTACATATGCCGGCATAGTTTGCCCCAAGGTTGAGTGTTGTTCTTTTTGTTTTAACTTTGGAGCTCTTCTTTTTGACCCCATGTTACTGCCATTGGCATACGTTTGAATCCCATTGACCTACTTTGGTCACTCGTAAACATTAATCAAATTTATTTCTTTCTATATAAATGCAAAAGTATGTATATTCCAAAAATATAACTCGTCTTATGTATGAAAACACTTTCTTCAAATAACAAATGACACTTGTTGAGTATGAGATTGAACATGCACTTTGCTAAAGGACAACTATTATATCATCAAAATCTGAAGTATCCTCTAGTATGAGGTGTCCTGTTTGAGGTGCTATTTTATCAATTTCCAACATATTGTTATCATATGATAAAATCTATGTTACCGGTTCGGCCCTCTGGACCCCCGGATCCGGATACCCGGTCCGGATCCAGGCCTGGTTCGCCTGTGGGTCCGCCCAGGGTTTGGCCTAGGCGGACCAAGTACACTTGGGTTTGTCCAGAGCGGACCCGGGGAGAAAATAAAAGAGTAAACCACATTCGTGGAGGCAGAGAGAAAATAAAAAAATGAAGTAAACCTCACGATGTTTTTACCTTTCACCGGCTAGTTGAAAATTTTTACCTTTCATCGGCTGGTTGAAAAAAAATTTCCCAAGTGCCGTGAACCCTATTATTTCAAAGAGAATTTCAACACTGTTAATCCCCCACTCCCCCTATGTAATCGCGTTGTTACCGAGTGTTAAGGAAAGAATAATAACCCCCAATGTTGAAAACGACGTGCCTGGTTAAAAGAAGTTGAAAGAGCGTGATAAAACATGGCAGGCAGAAGGAAAAGATAAAAAAAGGCCGTTAAAAGAAAATGACGATTAGGGTTTAGCTGTCGGAAAAACAGTTGGAAGAAAGAATGTTCAAAGAATACGAACTGTCGCCGTAACTATTTTTTTAATCATTAAAATATTTTATAATCGAAATAAATACATGAATGGGGATGAATGCTATGAGAAATCAAGGTTTGTGGCCGGATGGTAGGTTAAGACAAAATGTACTTGGTGAGAAAAATAATAAAATACGACTAGAGGGAGGGGGTTGCTGTGCGTGGATGGATAGAGTTTATAAAGTAGAGCAAGCATAATCGGATATTAATAAAATTATAATTTATTTAATTATTAATTTATTTAATTAATAAATTAAAATGGTTAACTATAGTATTAAAATCTAATACGCAACTTGTTGTGGGTGGATGGATAGAGTTTAGGCTAAAATAAAGTAGAGCAAGCATAATCGGATATTAATAAAATTATAATTTATTTAATTATTATTAATTTTATAAATAAATTAAAATTGTTAACTATAATATTAAATTCTAATGCGTAACTGTTTATTATTAATTTATTTAATTATTATGAATTTTATAAATAAATTAAAATTGTTAACTAGAATATTAAATTCCAATACGCAACGGTTCAGGCTTTTGCTTTTTTCGGGAGGTCCAAGGTTCAAACCGCGGCATGGGCGAGTGTGCGAGGGAGTAGTTGTGTGTTAAATTCCCTATTGATAAGCATAGCTCTCGGCTTTACAAAGGGTCATGGTTGCGTTGGTCATATGGGTTTCTCACACTAACCAATAAAAAAACTATAATATTAAATTATAATATATAGAATTAAGATAGAGTTTTTATATAATATTATAATGTAATATATTTTAATGATAATATGCTCTTTAACTATAATTTAACTTAGATAGGTCTCATTTGTAGACGTAAATAATGTAATTTTGTTATTTTAGTTTTTTTAGTTATATTTGTATTTGTTTATAATTTTTTTTTTTAACTTTTAACATAAATTATAGATTATATTTAATAAATAAAAATAAATACTTGAAAATTTATATATATTTATCAATTTTTGTACGACCGAACCCAAAACGAACCCAAGACAAAAAACAAAATTGCCGTACCAGCGAACCGGGTTCTTCAAACCCGAACCCGAAACCAAAACGAACCGGTAACTTGGGATAAAATCTCTCCCATTTTATTTCTCAAATTTCTGTGGATGCCTAATATTTTCATTAAGCATGTAATGCCTTCAAGCCCAACTATCTGGCCAAAGACAGATATTTGAGGCACTACTATAGCACCTCCCTTTCTTGGACATTCTCACCACAAAGTTGTGTCTTTTACTTGCTACACCACATTCAGTATTCTTTGCATTGTTGCTCTCTGTTCTCACATCTGTATGGGAGAGTGCCACTGCCATGTGTTTGTTGACTATACTCAGTGACTCAATATTTGAACAAAACATAAATGTAACTAGTCAACCATCACTATGCCCCTAGTTATCAAATAGGATTGAATCGATGCCAAGGTAGTGCACAAGAGTCTACCATCTCCATATAGCTATGCAAGCATAGATCACACAAGAGAAGAGAGGGAAGCAGATTTTTAAGAGAGCCCATGGGCACAAGCCTACCCCTTTGAAAATAAAACAGTCCACTTGATCCCTTTGTCAAAATCCATCTTCAAACCAATATGATTGGAATGCATCTCATATATAAGTTTGTAATAGTGATGCACAGCCTTCAATAATGCATGAAAATTTGGATATTGCCAGTCTCTAGTTTTTCAAGGATTGTAAGACAAACTAAACCATATATGATGGTGATATTCACAAGCTAGGATACAAAACATGAGTTAATGGATAACCAACATATATTTACTGGCTACAACATTTTATCTTGATAAGTGCTCAAATACAGTGCCCTCAATAACAATGTGGAGCATATATTAGGAACAATGGGGTTAGAAAGAAAATTTGAAGCTTGACTAGTAATATAGATGTCTAATAAAGAAAAAGAAAAGTATTCATAAGGTCACTGCATACTTGTGTTTTTTTCGTACTTCCTTGACATTTGAGACAAATGTATGCTCCACAAGCTGATGTCTTGGAACACATTGAAGAGTGATTTCAGCTACAATTCCAAGCCCCCCAAGCCCACAACGAGCCAGATAAAACAGTTCAGGATTCTTGTCAGCAGAGAGATCCATTGTTCCCTTAGCAGGCGTAACCAACTTAATACCAACTACCTGCTCATCAACAGGAGGTAATCTTGCACCAGTACCATGAGCTCCAACCTGCATTATAAAAGAAAGCAAAGTAATTTTAGCATCAAGCATTACAAAAAAGAATTCCCACTTGGATAAACTAAGAAAGTAAAATAGCAGAAGAAGAATACATTTTCAAGCTATTAGAAGGCTTGGAACTAGAAATACAGCAGATTAATCCCCTATCACAAACTTACATCCCCTCTTCTAGTTTAAAATATTTTATATTCTCTCTAACTTGAAATAAATTTACCCAAATCATGATAAGGAAGTTTACAAAAGCAAACCATTGACAATAAGCTCGTGGTAGTAAAAGACTAAACAAGAAACAGCAATAAACAACATTGTTAAATGCAAGCAAGACAAAGCAATACAGAGGTAAAGAAAGTACTTCACCAAAAAATAAACCGATGCCATGGAAATACCTGAGATCTAGATCAGGCTTTATAAGATACCATCAATATTTCTGTAAAATAAAGGAGTCAAAATGCCATCAATTATTTGGTCAATGGAAGCACAATTCTAGTACACAACTGTGCCTGGAAATGTTTCTCTCTTCCCCATCTACACTATTAATCTCCATCATAAAGATACTTTACATTCCATGTAACAATGCAGGTTTTTCAGACCTGCTATGCATTGGGGTTACAGCCCTGAGTGGGCCTCCACTTTAGAAGGTGACAATTAACTACATGTTTAAACCACTAAGAAAAAGACCAAGACACTAGACATCACATCAAGTATGAACAAAACTCAAAAGAGGCTGATGGAATCATTATTTACAATTTCACTTTATCTCCTCACATTTTAAGGATAAGAAAGCCTTTCTTTCTCTTCAGGCCAACCTAGCATCTTATGCAGCATTTTTGAGGGAGGACGGCATTTTTGAGGGAGTAATAGTTCATTTAGCTTACTCCTGCTACATCAATACTTTGAGTTGACTACTGCCGCATCAGTCCTATCTTCTCCCTATTATTACATTGGACTCCCAATAATTACATTTAAATATAATATACACACCTCACTAGCACCTGTAAATACCCACTCACTCATTATATTAAGCCTCCTTCCACATCGGTCCTTTGAATTAAGTATGTCCTATCAGTCCTATGCAGCTTTGTATTCCACTAAACGAATGACTTTAACATGCAATTACATGAAATAGAAGTAAATGAGAACAACATACAAAAACATGCGGCTATCATCAATCACAGAGACAATCCATCAAATACACACAGCAACTTTCATACAATACCCAAACAATATACGCATTGGCTTAGCAAGACAACATGTAACAATGTACATTGTAGATCGTATCCAATGTCTCAAACTACTCTCCAGGAAAGCAAGGGATGCATATATAGAAGAGGACCATTGAAGGAGACGATAACTTATCTAACCACCAACTACCCATCCATATTTGTAAATGTGAAAATAAGAACTGATCCCTTACTAACTTTATTACAAAAGGTTTCCTACAGCAACATACGACAACCTATACTCAACTACTCATATCAAACTATATATAAGGACAAAATGCTCATATGTGTTCGTGACACATAATCAGCGAAATGCTGCAATGGCGAATGAACTGGCACCACGTCCAATATGCCCCCTAAATTTGGCCACCCTCTAAACTGGTCAACGACCCATCGACTGTGACACTGGTCCCTAGTGGACAGGCTGAGTAGCAGGAGCTTGTGCCATCTATGTGGATGAACTAACAAGAAGGGCTTCTCGCTAAATCTCTTGTCACACAGCTCAGTACTTCTGTTACATCTTCTTTCTATAGTCCACATGTTTAGCCCAATGTTTTCCAAATATCTACAAATCCTAACTCGAGAGAGCCAATATGTTGATCCCTCTCGGTTAGTTGCTCCTCATGTTGGTGACATAAAGACTCAATCTTACAAGGATGAAAGCCCAAATATCTGTTGCAAGGAACTTGAAGACTTAGATAACTCACAGCATTTTACTCCCATTCAAACTTTCAATGTCAGATCATTAATTGCTCCATCGGGGTAAGACCCCCTCTGGGGGAGGGTTATAGAAGGGTCCCTCAGGAGGCAGAACCTCTCTAGTTGGGCAGTTAAATTCCATCTCTTGTTTAAGGGTTCCAGTCCAAGAGATTTGGATAAATCATAGAAGACAACCCATTATAAATATAATCTGATAAGTTGTATGCTACCCTGATTTAGAAAAGTTTAGCTTGTGGAACTTGTAATAACATATTGACATAGTTCTGTTTCTTGTTGTAATTGACAGGACAAAGTTGATGCTACTTCTATATGCTGATGTGACAATAAGAATATTTTGATTGTATTTGCGAATAGTATAGAGCAAAATGTAGTTACCAAGCATTGTCTTTATTTGTACAGACATAATGTTTGTTGTTCTCGACATAAATTAAAAAATGAATGTTGACTACAGCCTTGTTTTGCATAATCAAAGACTCAATCCATCATCAAAATTATCAACAAGTGAAGGGAATCTATGCAGGGTAATATACCTGTCGGAACTCTTTCTCCCACTCCCTACTCTATCAGTAAGCAAATCCTTTAAGTCGGAAAGTCCTGGGCTAATGTAATCCATTCCTTCATGGTATGAGCCTTTGCTACCTAATGAGCAAACTGACTAAATCCTGAAGAAGCCCAAGTACAATGCAAGAAGCAAAGTAGGGAGCAAACAGGCTGCCTATGCCATCTCTCACTCACGCAATGCACAAAAATCAAAAGAGAATGAACCCAAGTGAGAGTCTTAAAGAAACTATGGCACATAATGATATATTTCAAAATATGAGAAGCATCTTCCAGATTTCATAGCATGCTCAAAGCGGTACCTCCAACACCTATATTTTCATACATATAGGTTTTAGAAGAATTGACAGATGAAAGATCTACACATGTTACTACTGAGCATAATATAAGCACTAAATGGTGTGGAACGTATCATCATTATTACTGATATGAAGCTGCTCGAGTCAGTCGTTGTAAATTTGTAATGCCAACACTCAATGGGAATTATATTAATACATTCTATACTGCTGGCTTTCATTATGTAATCTAAACCACATGGAAAGAAATAAAGGCAATAACCTATGATGAAAGTTGCAATGCACATTCAAACTTGTGCTTAAAAAAGTTAACTTGGTGAGTTATATGAGCCAAATGGATGAAGTATAAGTACTTGATTATTCATGTAAAATTCATGCTTTCCAAGCCGCATTTTTTTAAATTCTGGTAACGATATAGCCAGCCTACCTCCGCAATGCTGGACTTGAAGCTCAAGCTGTTAAAATAAATATTTGCTTGTACCCTGATCGAACCCTTCTCAGCAGGGATCACAAATAGGACTTCTTTACTCTGGCCATGGTTGGTTTAAACCTAAAAAGGCTCTAGTCAAAGTCAACAGAAATCATCACAAGTAAGTGTAATCCCTGCTGGTCTGTACACTACTATGGCATGTGTATACTCAAAAGGCTGTGGTTACTTAAAAGGTACCAATGAATCTTGTAAAGGCTCTGTGGCATATAAGGTCATCCCTGCTTAAGAGAGGTGTCTATTACTTGAGCAATAAAAACCCTGAATTTTAGAAGATATTGTAAGCTAAGTCACCAGGTTCGGGTTTGGGTTCGAGTCTGACAAGGATAAAAATCAGGAAAAACAGATGTAAAATTCGTCATGATATTAGAAAAAGAAAATAAATAGTTTCCTCAACGTAAATACCTACAATCAAAAGTTGTATCATCAAATCAAAATAGATTGTCTTCCCTAGGGGGTTGCCCCTAAGGGGCCTGGCAAATGGTCTGGTGCTTTAACGATTGACAAATCTGGAGGCTGAAGGAGCGTGGAAGGCTAGAGGCTGAAGTAGCGTGGAAGGCTGGGTTGGCTAAAGGAGTGTGGAAGGTTGGGCTGGCTGAAGGAGCTACAGCGAAAGGCTAGGATGTTGGGTGGAAGGCTGGGATGGTTGAAGGAGCGTGGAAGGCTGAAGGAGCGTGGAAGGCTAGGCTGGCTGAAGGAGCTGCAACGGAAGGCTGGGATGCTGAGTGGAAGGTTGGGAAGGCTGAAGGAGCATGGAAGGCTGCTTACAATGAGAAAAACGAAATTGCAAAGTGCAAAGGATTAGGGTTTTTTCCTGAAAAATGTCTCATATTTTAGGAGCCATATCTTTGCGAAGAGTTATCCGATTCAGCTGATTCTTGGACCAACTTGTGCAGAATTTGAATAGCTTTAAAATGAGTGGTCATATGCAAAAATCTGAGCAATATTGAGGGAGATACGACCCTGTGAAGTCAACCATTCGGAACAAGGGCAGTGACAATTTTTCAAGTCGCGAAAAACGAAATTGCAAAGTGCGAAGGATTAGGGTTTTTTCTTGAAAAACGTCTCATCTTTTAGGAGCCATATCTTTGCAAAGAGTTATCCGATTCAACTGATTCTTGGACCAACTTGTGCAGAATTTGAATAGCTTTAAAATGAGTGGTCATATGCAAAAATCTGAGCAATATTGAGGGAGATACAACCCTGTGAAGTCAACCATTCGAAACAAGGGCAGTGACGATTTTTCAAGTTGCGAAAAACGAAATTGCAAATATTTTCCAACTAGGGTTCGAACGATGGGAAGAGCAATGAAGGGCTATGACTTCAGCGAGGAAGGAAACTAGCAATTCAGATTTGGTAAAGCGGACTATGATAGTGCGATGTTTTGGAAATATTACTCTACTAAGATGCAAGGCATAGATAGTAGAGGTGAAGTTTTGGCATTGTGAAGGCTGCTATAGAAAAATGTCAAGAAAGATGCTAAATTCTGGAGTAATTGTATTCATACAAAAATTTGAAAAGATCCAGAAAATGAAAATCAAGAATTCAGACATTTTATGTAAAATGATGTAGGTTTCTAGCTATAGCATCTCAATTGAGATGAGAAGTGTATCTATTTGTAAACTCTCAAGCTCTAGAGAAGAGAGATGTAATTTGTCAAGGGTGGGGAACCCAAGTACAACCCCTTATTATCCAGCAAAAAATATATATATCTACAATCAAATGGCATTAGCTTAACCAGTTATATTCCTCAACTTTCAAGGAGGGGACCCAGGTTTGAATATTGCCAAGCGATACATGCATAATTGCCAAACTGTTGTAATACCACTATGTGGTCATGATGTAATACGGGTGGGACCTATTTCAATCCCATATTACCAATTAAAAATAAATTTAAATATCTACAGTAAATACAAAGATGTGCACAGAACTTCACATTTTATACAAAAATCATATTGACTTGCAATGGATCTATGAATGAGTTGACTTAAAAGCATTTGCCCTATATTTCAACCTTTTCCTTTTAATCCCTCTAATCTTTACTTTTTATAGATGTAGATTGGAATCAAGTAGATATCAGAATAAATGACAGATATGTGAAAAGTTCAGCTGTTACATGTATTGTCTGTCCAAATATGTTTGTGAAATTTGTTTGCCTAAGTTAAAAAATGGCCAAAACTCTGTCTTTTTTTAATTATTATTATTAATAAAATTCACTGAATCTTGTGATAGAGATTGTAAGTAATCTTGACTTGGTAACTGCATTGTCAGTCCATGGACTTCGAACTTGAAGCCTAAACTGTGGGTAAAACAGTAATCTTACACTTGATCCAACCACTCTCAGCACAGAAAGGAATAAGTGGTTACATGAAGCATTTTGAGCACAAACAGGTCTATTATCTCAGTCTTAGTCCATGATATTAATGGAATAAAAGCACCACTTAAACTCAGCAGTATTAGTACATGCAATGATGTCTCCTGCTGGTTGGGAACTTCTGTTATGATGCAAGTGTGGTATATTTGTCAAACTGTAGCTGCCATAAGAAAAGATTCCAACGGTGCTAGTGAACTGTTGGTTACGAATCTGCCATGAGGAAAGGATTTGTTGTTGTTGCGCCCAGATTTGCCCACCAGATTGAAAGGCCGGAAGGAAGGAATGCCTTCCGTGCCAATCTCCGAAGAAGGACGGTTTCCTGTGGGGTTTTTAGTGTAAGATAAGAGTGCATGGAAAGAGATAAAAGTTCGGAAAGAGAATCCAAATGTGATTGGAGTTGGGTGGGGGGAATAAGCAGCACGGCAACGAATCAATCACTGCTACTAACAGCATTCCTTTACAAAGCACACATTGAAACTACAGCTATCATTAATCCTATGTATCCTCTATCTATGCATTCCAGGAATACTTGATCATCAAATACCAGAGTCCAGAGTTCAGTACAACAGTAAGCAATGATACAAGAAACATGAGGCAGAAATGACAAGGAGAGGCAGCATACAAGATAAAAGACAGTAAGCAGAGCCAAGTGTATGCTTGTATTAGAGGCAAACGCACAGCTACAATTGTTCCCTAGCAATATATTCCCCTTCCCCCTTTTTACAATGAATTACATGGCTATTTATAGCCTCAAGTTCCCCCCGATTACATTCGCGGGCACAAAGTCCCAGACTAAACATTAGCTGACAAGGAAGGGCCCATTTGGGCGCCTTCAGTGGCGGTAAATTTTGAGGTGGAACCCATTGACGGGAATGGGGAGAAGCTGTCCCTCCATGTCTCGAAGCACAAATGCGTTGAACTGGTTCACCCGGGCAATCTGATAGGGGCCCTCCCAGAGGGCATCAAACTTGCCGTGGTTGCCCGGCTTCGCCTTTAGCGAGTCCCACTTTAGCACCAAGTCCCCGATTTTGAAAACTCGGGTAGTGGTACCTTTTGCGAACCAGCCTTGTGTTGCTTCAGCGTGTTTGGTGAAGGCCTGGTACGCTTTTTCTCTGTCTTCCTCTAACTACAGTAGTTGGCAAAGTCTGTCATTTACCGGATCCCCGCTGCCTCTCTCTTCATCAAGCATCCAGAAAGCGGGAATTTCAATGTGGGTTGGCAAGACTGCTTCTTTGTCATATACGAGCGCATAAGGGGACGTTTTAATGGACTTCTTGAAGGATATCCTATCCGCCCACAGCGCCCGATCCAGGAGAAGGTGCCAAGTCCGTTTGTTATTTTCTACTGTTCTCCTGATGATTTTCAGCAGATTCTTGTTGGTGGACTCGGCAAGACCGTTCCCCTACGGGTAGTAATTGGAAGACATTTTGTGATAAATGTCGTATTTGTCGGTGTACTCCGTGAGTAAGGCGCCTGCAAACCCCGGACCATTGTCCGTCACTATTGACTCGGGGACCCCGAAACGGGTAATGAGGCTCTCGAGGAACCTAATGACCGTCTCCTGGTCCGCATTCTTTGTGGGGATCGCCTCTGCCCACCGCATGAAGTAGTCGGTGGCGGTAAGAATGAACTTGTGCCCTGCTGCAAAGTTCGGCGTGATAACCCCGATAAAGTCCAGACCCCATTGCTGAAACGGAGTCTCGACTTGGATCGGTTGAAGGGGCAGGGGTGCTTTTCTATTTCGGCCAGCAAATCTCTGGCATTGATCACATTTTGTACAGACCGCATACGCGTCTGTAAAGAGAGTGGGCAAATAGTACCCAGCTCTAATTATTTTCAAGGCCGTAGGCCTTGCAAAATGGTGACCCCCAAGCATCCCGGAGTGAAATTCTCCGAGGATCCTGGGTTGGTCTGCTTTCCTGGCGCACCGCAACAGGATGCCGTCAATGTTCTTAAAGTACAGCCCCTCGGGGCGAAGAGTGTATTTCAGTGCACCTAGCCGAAACCTCCTTCTTTGTGAGGCATTCAGGTGGTCTGGACATCTTCCGATGCAGAAATATTTCACCGAGTCATCTGTCCAGTCGCACTCCTCGGGTAAGGAGTTGGCTAGGTTGGTGTTTGTTATTGGATCCTCCCACTTACAGGCGGATATTTGGGCTGCTGCGCTTCGAGCCAGCTCCTGGCACAAGGCTCGGCCTCTGATGAGCTTGGTTGGCCGCACTTCGATGTCGAACTCTTGGATTTTAGCAATCCATCCTGCTCTCTTGTGACCCAGCTTTCCTTGTATGATGAAGCTTCGAACGTTCGGGTGTATCACAAAGACAGTGGTTCGGCTCTGGGAGACAAAGTGCCTGAACTTCCAAAGAGATTTCATGACTGCGTGAACCTGCCGCTCTATAAAGTTGTACTTTTCTTCATGCGGCTGAATCACTTGGCTCAGAAACGCTATGGGGCGCTCTTTGCCATCGTCTCCCTTTTGGGTCAGGACTGCGGCGTAACTCTCGGGTTCTCCCACCGCGTACAGGATGAAATCTTTGGAGTAGTCCGGGTTTATCAACACCGGAGCCTGTGCAATTCAAGCCTTGATTTCTTCGAAGGCCTGCCTCCTCTCATCAGTCCATAAGAATTCAGCATTCTTTTTCAGCAACTCGGCCATGGGCTTGATTACCTGTGCGAAGTCCGATATGAACTTCCGCACGAAGTTGATTTGGCCGAAGAAGGACTACAGCCCTTTCTTTTCAATTGGAGCGGGCAAACGGAGGAGGGCTTCTGCTCTATCAGGGTCCACGGCTAGGCCTTTCTCGGAGATGACATGCCCCAGCAACTTACCTTCTTTTACCGCGAAGACAAATTTCTTCGGGTTTATGGAGATGCCGAATTCACGACACCTTTCAAATATTTGCCGCAGGTGGGGGACATGGTCCTCTCTTTTGTGAGAGAATACAATCATGTCATCCAAGTAGATGACAATAACTTTGTTGAGCAGCTCTCGGAAGGCCAGGTCCATGGCTCTCTGGAATGTGGCGCCAGCATTGGATAAGCCGAAAGGCATGCGCTGATAGGCGAACGTTCCCTATTTGGTGGTGAACGTCGTCTTATGTTGGTCCTCATCCTTGACCCATATCTGGTTATAGCCGGAAAAGCCATCTAAGAGGGAAAATCTCTGGGCTCCAGCAACTATATGGAGGATCTGATCGATTTGGGGAAGCAGGTAATGGTCCTTGAGAGAGGCCTGATTCAGATTTCTGAAGTCCACGCAGAGACGAATGTCTCCGTTCTTCTTCCTCACGGGAACCAAGTTCGCAACCCAGGATGAATGCTTGATGGGGTAGATGATCTTGGCTTCCAGCATCTTTAGGAGCTCGGCTTTCATCATGGCCTCGATTTTCGGATTGACAGCCCTCTGCTTCTGCAGGAATGGCTTGGCGCCATCTTCTAGCTCGATGGTATGCTGGATTACATTTCTGTCATATCCCTTCAAGTCCTGGTAGCACCAGGCTACTATGTCAGGGAACTCTCGACACAATGTTCTGATCTGCTCGAGTTCCTCTGTGGTGCAGTCTGTCCCGACCTTAATTGTTTTTCCAGGTTCGAGCTCCAGGTCGGCGTACTGCTTCGGGTCTACTTTGATACGGTGTGATATTGCTCTGTCATTTTGATCAAATAGACTCTCAAGTGTAATCAGTCCTTTCGGGACATGATTATTTTTCAGCTGTAACAACCCCTCATATTGCTCGTCATCAGGATCTCTACCTTCGATTGAACACGCTTCGTTAACCAAAAATGTGACGATCTCCTCGTCACAGTCAAACACCTGCCAGTGGGTGTCTTTATCGAGCACGTAAGGCTCAGTAAATAGTACGAACCGGCTTCGGCTTCTGGACGATGTCATCACCGGAACGTACTTGGCTCCAACAGACGCCAGAATGTCAGCATGCTTGTTTTTCTCGCGTGATATAGCCTTGACATTCAACGAGTCAAAAGACTCCATCAGATCCCAGACCCGATTACGGTACGCCTTGAGATAATGCTTCTTGGAGGCGCACTTGTTCGTAATCTGGTGGCATACCAGCTCTGAGTCGCCAAAGATCTGCAGATGCTTAATCCCTAGCCTCTCCGCTTTTCGCAAACCCAAGCACAGGGCTTCGTACTCCGCCGCGTTGTTGGTACAGCTCCAGGCCAGCCTGTAGGTGTAGTCCTTCTGGATCCCGGTTGGGGAAACCAAAAGTACCCCGACACCGGTGCCATTTTTGCATCGTGCGCCGTCAAAGAAAAGCTTCCACAGCTTTTCAGGTGCAAGTCCCACTTCTCTTTTGGCCGGCTTGTCAATCCTCTCAGGCTGAACAACAGTGTAGCAGCCTTGCTCAGTTTCAATCACGGCATTGAAGTCCCGCAAGGAGAATTCATCTTCTACTTGCAGCAGCTCAAGAGCTTGCTCTGTCATGTCCACCACCACCATTTCTTCTTCCGTCAGCTAAATCATGCAGTCCTGCGACTCTTCTCCGGGTATCTTCTCTACTAGGAAAGTGGAAGGCTTCTCGTTGTAAATCTTCAGTCTCCTTCCTTTGAAGGGCACTTCCATGTGTGAGTAGTCTAGAGATAGATACCCTCCTAACTTCGCAGTGAACTCCCTAGAGAGACACATGCCGAAGTAGGGTTCCAAGTCGACGACCACGACCTCTTGAATGACCACGATGTCGAGAGCTTTGTGCAGCCGAATAGGGATGTCTTTAATGACACCAACTGCCATGACAGGGGTGTCGTCCAGTTGCAGCACGCCTTGGCTGCTCCTTGTGTACTCCATCCCAATCTCGTCGCAGACGGCTCTTGGCATAACAGTCGTGGAAGCACCAGAGTCCACCATACAGTTGTGTACTATGTACCCTTGCATCCATAATGACAGATAGAAGGGAGGTGGCCTGTTCTTCCCGGTGGCTGAGACCGTCAGAGGTTGCACCAGAACAGCGGGCTTTATCTGCTTGCCATTTTTCATGATCTTCAGAGATTCTTGTAGCAGATCAACCTGGCCTGGAAGCTGAAGAGCATCATACATGCTGATTCTTGCGGGGGTCCTCTTCAATTCGTCTACTATGTTGTAGCCCGAGGTGCTAGCTCCTTCCGCTTCTTTTGTCGGCTCATACTTCGTCCGGTATCGCTGGGTGGCCTCGACTCTCTGTCTCTTGGTCAGAGACGGATATCTCAGCTTCTCCTGAGCTTGTTCTTTAGTTTCAGCTGGAGGCTGAGCAACGGGAGCTTTAGGCGCGGGAGCTATCGCTACGGGAGGCTCGACTGCGGGAGTCTTCTCTTTGGCCGTGTAGGGCCACAGCCTCTTATCAGGTGGTAGCCCAGCAGGTTGCCCTTTATCTCTTCGGGCGTATACCTTCAAGGGCTTTACAGCGGCTTCAGCAGACTTTCTATTTTCCTTGGCCGGAGGCGGCAACGGATCTTCCTCTGGGACGGCGAAGTTGCCTTCATCGCCCAGGATCATGTAGAGTTCTTCGTCCTCTATGGCGCTGTCGGCCAAGGTCTGGAGGTAGTGTTGATGCAGAGTGCAGTCGTCCTCAGAATGCGGGTCATTGCACGTGGTGCACCAGTTGATCTGGTCAGAGGTACCAGGTTGGTCTTCAATGGCAGCATTTCTCGGAGGGGGACACCTCTGATCTCGCCGCTCTGGGGCTTGATCTTTCGTCAGTGCCAGGGGCGGATATGGCCTTCTTGGAACAAGATCCATCTGGGCCTGTTTCTTCTTGAGAATGGTCATGTCATTGGACATGGTGTGATACCCAAATGCTAGAGCTCGTACCTCCTGGAGGATTTTATTTTGAATATCGTTGTCGAGAGGCGGCAATTGAGCTGGGGGAGGTAATGCAGCCAATGGAGGCGGTGTAGAATATTGTGCATACTGCGGGGGAGCAGGGAGCGCTAGAAAATGCGGAGGAGGAGGCGGGTTAGGATAATGTATCTGTGGCGGGCCATAAGGATTCACGACCGGCGCCGGATTCCATTGCTGCTGGGGTTGCTGTCCTGAAGTGGACGGCACTGAATCGGAAGCTGATGGATACTGAGATCGGGGGAAGTCAGGGTAAATAGGCGGTTGTACCTTGTGCGGAAGTCTGCCGATGGAAATGATATCCATTTCAGCTTGTTGGGCAGCCTCGTACAGAGCAGGGAACGAGTCGATTCTGGCTACCTTCAGCAGCAGGCAAATGTCTGAGTTGAAGGACCTCAGGTAGTAGTAGGCGGCCTGACCTGCTAAAGGTCGGAGTTCGTGAGGTACTCGTTTCCAAGACCTCGCAAACCTGATGTTGAAGTTTGACACCTCCTCTTGGGGGTGTCGTTGTATGCTTTGAAATTGATGCAGCAAAGAAGAGGGATCAGCAGACTCGTTGCATCCTTTCACGAGCCTGTCGGCTAACCGTCGCCACCCTGTGATAGATCCCTCTGGCGATGATCTCCACCAAGAGAGAAGCGTTCCCCTTAGGGAAAGGGCCAGCAGACGGGTCTTCACACCTTCGTCAGTGATGGAATGTAGCGCAACCAGGGCCAGAATGTCCTGGATGTGTTCATACACCGTCTTGCCGTAGCCGTCATATGTAGGGATAGATTTTAAGGCAGCAGGGGGCACAACTTGTTGTCCGACTAGGGCCAAGGGCCCCGTGGAGTCCACCACCGGGAAGAGGTCATCATCGTTCTGCTGAGCAGCCATGTCTTCTTCTGACCCGGTAGTGTACTCGTTGTCGGAACTGTCCGAAGATGTAGATTCTCCTTCGGCCTCAACTTCTTCGATTTCAGCCTTGGCCTCTTGAATTTCAGCCTCGGCCTCTTGAATTTCTTCCACGCAAGCTTGGTAATCAGCCAACCTGACGCGCTCACCTGGAGCGTCAATGTCGATTTCGTAAAAGTCAGGCGGGTTTCCCGGATTCCTTGCTCGCCACCTTCTTGTTTGCATGAAGGCGTTAGGACCGGTCTTTACGGACTCAGGGAGTATTCGAGTACGTGCAGAGTCGCCAGGTGCTCTGATTTTTAACAAGCAATGAAGCGAGCACTCGTGCTTCGATTCTCGTTTGGGGGTAGGAAACTACCATGTCCCACCGGGCGTGCCAGAGAAACTGTTGGTTACGAATCTGCCATGAGGAAAGGATTTGTTGTTATTGCGCCCGGATTCGCCCACCAGATTGAAAGGCCGGAAGGAAGGAATGCCTTCCGTGCCAATCTCCGGAGAAGGCCGGCTTCTTGTGGGGTTTTTAGTGTAAGATAAGAGTGCATGGAAAGAGATAAAAGTGCGGAAAGAGAATCCAAATGTGATTGGAGTTGGGTGGGGGGAATAAGCAACACGGCAACGAATCAATCACCGCTACTAACAACATTCCTTTACAAAGCACACATTGAAACTACAGCTATCATTAATCCTATGTATCCTCTATCTATGCATTCCAGGAATACTTGATCATCAAATACCAAAGTCCAGAGTTCAGTACAACAGTAAGCAATGATACAAGAAACATGAGGCAGAAATGACAAGGAGAGACAGCATACAAGATAAAAGACAAGGAGCGGAGCCAAGTGTATGCTTGTATTAGAGGCAAACGCACAGCTACAATTGTTCCCTAGCAATATATTCCCCTTCCCCCTTTTTACAATGAATTACATGGCTATTTATAGCCTCAAGTTCCCCCCGATTACATTCGCGGGCACAAAGTCCCAGACTAAACATTAGCTGACACAAGCGGCTGAGGAGCTGCTGATGCTGACTTCTGTCGGGCAGGACTGTACTTGCGGCATGGTTTCCCTGAAAGGTGTACAGCCATGTGGCGGTGTGTCGGGTCAAACCCTTGGTCAGCAGGAGTGCGGGTAGTTGTGGCGGATGGAACTTCTTGTCAGCCTTAAATGATAGCAGCTGGCGTAGATAGTGCAGCCCATGCTTTGTCCTTTTTCGGGTCATGTCTCGGCTCGAATCTCGAAGTGGACACTTGTCAGATGTTGATGAGTGACACATGCTGCCTTGAAAGGCAGTTTATCCAACTTCGCCCAGGATCAAAGCGCTGTTAGGTTGCGCAAGTGAAAGACAGCGCAGTTGGGAAGGCCTCCGTGCCTTAGTCAATTTCTGAGTTCACTTTACCCAACTGCGCACCGGTCAGAGGGCGCACCCCGACTTCGCTGCGAAGTAGGGTTGCGCACCGGTACTCTGTTGTCTTCTTCCGCTGTTCGGACTGCGCACTGGAAAAGGGGCGCACCCAGACTTCGCTGCGAAGTCAGGTAGCACCCCAGCACTTAGCCGATTTTCTGCCAGACTACTTCCCAAGTGCGCCCAGGAAGAAGGGCGCTTCCCGACTTCACTGCGAAGTCGGGTTGCGCCTTGACACTTAGTCAGATTTTGCCTTTTCCTGTCTGCTTGCGCACTTCGGGTTCCCTAATGCGCCCCAGACTTAGTCATTTTTCAGGGAACACTTGCTGGAAACTTCACTGGGGGAAGAAGAGGGAGGAAGAAGGAGGAATGAAACTGCAAGGAAGAGGGAGAAAGGGAGAAATGAAGAAAGGGAAAATGAGGAGAAGGAAAGGAAAAGAGCAGCTCACTTACAGAAACCAAAAACATGGCACCCCGTGCAAAATGTGGCAACATTTACCATATCAACTGCCTCTACAGTTTATCTACTGATTCATTCTTTTACTTTGTCAACCATCAGTCCAAGCTCATGGTAGATAGTTTCATGTAATTGTAACCTTGATCTCCCTCCTAGCTATCTGACTGTTCAAGACAAGCTACAGCACTGTATTTGATGCTAAGAGCTTGGTCGATGAGTACCAATCATAAAGTAGCACCAGGTATAGATGTTAAGAGTATTTGATGCAGGGGTTTACTAAGATCAGATCAAATTAATTCAGATCAAAGCTTTTAAGCACCAAATCTAAGCACGATCTGAAACTCAGATTTTTGAGTTAAGGAAGATCATGTAAGAGTTCAATTCAAAAATAACAAAGTATAACAAATCAGAACACAGATATATATATAAGCAAAATAACATAATGATTTTTTTGCTCAAAACATAGAGTACAATGCAAGCAATCTCTACGAAAGCTATGAGGCTATAACATTGCATCCATTACTCATGTTTTTTTACAGTAAGGGGTGCATCTCTCTTTACACAAGAATTGGTGTGTTGGAAATCCACCATATTGAATATGGAAGGTCACCCATATGGAATTGTGGTGATTTGCCTTCTATGAGTTACAAAGTGTATATTAAATGAAAATTACATACACATAATTTGTCCTTTTGTGTTTTGCCTTCTACTAATGTGTCAACATAGCTAGAGATGCATTTTGGGTACAAAAATCTAAAAATAAAAAAATTACTATTTTTAGTAATTATTTTGTTTTGCATATTTGAGGGCCTTCGGAGAATTTTTTTTACAAATGTGTCGGCAACTCTACAAAGTTAACTGCAAAAGTCGTCTTTCTCTCTCGAATCTTTCCAACGTTCTTGAATGGATCAAAATAGAGTCCTAAGCACAAAGTTATGCCCCTAACAGAGTGGTTAGGATAAAAAAAAAAATAGATTTTCGAGCATTTTCACGCATAAAGCCATGCTGCAAAAAAGTCACATGCCTAGATCATTCGTCCCCCCTTGAAAAGCAATGGTTTCAATTTCCTAAACTTTTGACATTAGCTGGAGAGAATGATTCTTTATCTGATTTTTTGTGAGCCATTCCCCTTAGTGACCAAGTTGTCCTACCTTGACCACTCTATATATTTGAGTGGACTGCCTTCTAGTGGTCCTGGTCCATGTGTCAACAATTTGATCCTCCTCCATTGGTGCTAAGCTATCTGGATTGAGTTCTTCAATATCCAACTATTTTGCTACTATGTAAGTATCCAACAAAGGTGGATGATAGGGCCTAAGAAGTTCAACATTGAATATTGGATGCAAACCAAGATAAGATGGAAGATTCAATTCAAAAGCATTTTCTCCCACCTTCTTGGTGATGATGTATGGTCCATAACAAAGAGGTCTGATCTTATTATGGGGTCTTGCAAGTCTCTCTTTCTAAAGATGTAACCATACCTTATCTCCGACCTTGAAGTGATGTGGGACCCGGTGCTAGTCATGGCGTTGCTTGTATTTCTAACTTGTCCTTTCCAAGAGGCCATGGACCTGTTGATGGATGCGTTGAATCTACTCCAAAAACCATGTTGCCTTTTCTACTTCTTTTTGTCCATGAAGTGAGTACTCTATGGGTTGCACAGGGAGAGCTACATCAATGGATGCCAAGGGTTGGAACCCGAAACAAACATGAAATAGGTTGCGTTTGGTAGAGCTATGCAGAGCTCGATTGTTCTCATGTTGAATGTAGGGGAGGATCTCATCCCATACACGTAAATGCTTGGAATTGTACATTCGAAGATGTACAATCAATCGATTCACAACTTTGTGGACACAGTCTAGTTGGTGCCCATCATGCTCCATAGGGTGGACCAAAAAATACTCAGAAATCTACTATCCCTATCAAATACGATAGACTTTTTCAAGCCAAAGTTGAGCCACACATGACTAAAATAAACCTTAGCAGTATCCTCAGCTGAAATGGATTTCTTACAAGGAATTATCATAGACATTTTTGAAAAATGATCAATTACTACAAAAACACAATCATTACCATGCTTAGATGTGAGCAAACCTAAGAGGAAATCCATGAAGATAGATTCCCAAGGCTTGGATGGCACTAGCAATGGTGTATACAGTCCCTGTTTCTTGTTTGTTGGTTTGGCAACAGTGTCGGGGGTACATGACTTGATGTACCTCTCAACATTGTTCCTCATCTTAGGCCAATAGAAGTACTTTTGAAGTACTGCCAATATTATTTGCACCCCAAAGTGACCTGCTACTTTGCTGAAGTGTGCTTCCCAAATCATCTTTGAGCGCTCACTAGCTGGTACACAAATATATCCCATGTGACAAAGGAGGTTATCTTGTAAATAAAAATCAAAAACATGCTTACCCATATGAAGAGCTTGGCATGTATTTACAAAATAAGAATCTATTTCATACAATGTGGACTAATTGGAAGTATAATACCCATAAGAATCAAGAATGGTGGTGAGTGCTATGATTGGAGGTCTGCTCAAACAATCTACTACTGAATTAGCACTCCCCTTCTTATGCTTAGTGATCAAATGAAATTATTGTAGATATGTGGCCCACTTTTGATGTCTTTCATTCCTTAGCTTACTCTATGTCTGAATGAACTCCAAAGGTCTGTGATTTGTGTAGATGATGGTTTCCTTGCCCAAGATGTAGTGCTTCCACTATTTACATGCTTGGACAATGGCATAGAGCTCTTTGTTGTATGTGGGGTATTTTCAAACTGCTTCATTGAATGTTTCACTATGATAGGCAATTGGATGCCCATGCTATGTGAGAACAGCTCCTAATGTGTACTTTGGTGCATTAGTCATTACCTCAAAAGGTTGATGCAGATCAAGTAGGGAAAGTGTAGGAGTTGAACACAATTGGTCCTTCAATGGTAAGACCCCAAGGTCTTACTATAAAATTATTAACAAATTAATGTAAATGTAATCGCAGGCCACTCAAAGGGGGCTCCCTTGTAATCGCTTTGCCACTATAGGGGGCTCCCTCCTTAGAATCTATGCTTATTATTCTTCTTCTTGGATGATTTGATATGGATGGCCAACCTAATATATATATCTACCCTAAAGCTACGTTGGTGAAGAGACATGATGGTTCACGTATGAAGAGACGTGATGGTTCACGTTATGAAGGGTTGTGATGGTTCACTTTATAAGTTAATAATATAATAATTAAATGATTAATAATACTAACTAATAATGTTAGGATTGAGGATCCTAACATGCCACCCTCCTTAAAAAGAGCTTTGTCCTCAAAGCTCAAAGTGAGAAGCTTTGTCCTTTGTTTTCCAAGAAGGATTTGTGTAAGTTCTTGGACTCTTTTAATGGCATCCTTTCGTAGGCAGGGATATCGAGAAGGATGAAGCATTAGCGGGGGTTGCCAAGAACAATAGTAGAATCTTCCTTAGGAAAATCATGATGACGATGGGAGGGCAACCCTTGGGGTTCCTCAAATACTTCAGAATGATGCATCAAAAGTGATGGTAATGATTTCATATCCTTTTTTGGTTCCTTGGTAGAGCCAACGGAGAAGGAGTGTGTAGTCACTCTGCGTTGGTTCCGAATAGGTTTGGTCATATGGCAAGAACTCACTATTGGTGAGGAAGGTATGTGTAGGTCTTGTAGAGTGCATGTTTGGCTAGCATTGATCACTTTGGGTATGTCTACCTCATCCTTGCTTGGTACATCAATCACTTCTTGCACATCGACCTCATTGTCTTCATTGTGGTGAGTAGGTGCATTCGGTCGCTTCGGACACAACTACCTCATCTCCTTGCTCTATGGAGAGACAGGGATCAACTTCCTTCAATAAATACAATGTTAGTGTAGCACATTTATGGTGGGGTCCAAATTGTTCATCACAATTATCACAGAGTCCTTTTGCTCGTCGTTCCTTCATCTCCTCAAAGCTAAGATGTTTAATTTGTAAAGTTCGGTTAGATTTGGGGGTTGTGTAAGTGCTTTGTGCCCTTCCATTATGCATAGGTTTGGGAGCGATGTAAGTGGTCGACGATTTTTCCATAAGTGGTTTCCCTAATCGTTGTTGTGCATTGATTTTATCTTCAGCTAATTTTGCCAATCCATAGGTCTGCATCATGGTATAGGGATTGAACCTTGTCACCTCCATTCTAATTTCCTCTTTTAATCCCCTAATGAAGCCATTGATGAGAATTGATTCATCCAATCTTGTGTTGTGTTTGGTGATATCCTCAAACCGAGTTTGATACTCACGCACATAAGTGATTTGATGAAGATCTTTGAGCAATTCCCACATGACTGGGTCCCACATGGCTCTGATACCAAATGGTAAGACCCCAAGGTCTTACTATAAAATTATTAACAAATTAATGTAAATGTAATCGCAGGCCACTCAAAGGGGGCTCCCTTGTAATCGCTTTGCCACTATAGGGGGCTCCCTCCTTAGAATCTATGCTTATTATTCTTCTTCTTGGATGATTTGATATGGATGGCCAACCTAATATATATATCTACCCTAAAGCTACGTTGGTGAAGAGACATGATGGTTCACGTATGAAGAGACGTGATGGTTCACGTTATGAAGGGTTGTGATGGTTCACTTTATAAGTTAATAATATAATAATTAAATGATTAATAATACTAACTACTAACTAATAATGTTAGGATTGAGGATCCTAACATTCAACCTCTCAAATACCCTCTATTGTGTATCTCCCCAATGGAACTTGGATTTGGCACCTCCTTTGGTCACTTGGTGTAGTGGCCAAGCAATGTGTGAGAACCCCAATACAAATCTTCGATAGAAATTGGCAAGACCCAAAAAGTTGCGAAGCTCTGTTAGAGTCTTTGGGGTAGGCCAATCTCTAATTACCTGAATCTTCTCAAGATCAACATGGACTCCCTCTTTGTCAACAATATACCCAAGGTACTGAATCTTCGTCATGCCAAATGAGCACTTCTCCAAATTAGCATATAGCTTGTGTCTTCGAAGAATTTGAAGTACCTGTCGAACATGTTGTAGATGTTCCTCCCATGTCTTACTATAGATGAGAATGTCATCTAAGTAGACTACCACAAATGAGTTGGTGTAGGGATGCAGGATGTCATCCATCATCCTCATGAATGTGGCAGGTGCATTGGTCAAGCCAAAAGGCATAACCAACCACTCAAATAAACCCTCCTTGGATTTGAATGCAGTCTTCCATACGTCAGTGGGCTCTATGGGTATTTGATGATAGCCAGATTTGAGATCAATTTTGGTGAAGAACTTTGCACCACGGAGCTGGTCCAGCAAGTCATCTATCCGAGGGAGTGGATAATGGTTCTTCACAATGATTTTATTCAAAGCTCTGTAGTCAATACAGAGTCTCCACATTCCATCTTTCTTTGGAGCCAAGACAATTGGACTGCCACATGGTGAAGCACTTGGTCTGATGTGCCCCTTTTGAATCAATTCTTGGATCTGCCTCCTGATTTCATCATTTTCAAGGACTGATCTATGATAAACAAGTGCATTAGGCAAAGGAGAACCAGGAACTAAATCAATGGAATGCTTTACCTCACAATGAAGTGGAACCCCAGTTGGTGACTTGAACAAGTCATCATATTCCGCTACAATCTGGTCCATCTGCTTCTGTTGTGCAGGGCCTGCAATTGATGTAGCGATGGTCCTCCTACTTTGTGGCTTGATCATCAACAGAATGAATTTCCTTGTTTTGGCTATCATCTTTGTGCATTGTTTAGCATTGATTAAGGAAACAGAGGTAGGAGGAGATACCTCTAGGATCCTGAAGCACTGACCTCTGACAGTGATGATGACACTTTGGGGCCTAGACTCATATACACCATGCCTCTTCCACATAAATGGTTGGCCCAAAATCACATCACAAACATCCAAGGGCACAACATCGCACAAAACTTCATCTTTGAAGGGCTTGATGGCATAAGAGAGGAGACATTGTTGAGTGACACGAATGTCTCTCCCTTGTTGTAACCATCCAACATTATATGGTTGTGGGTGTGGTGTGACAAGTAGATTCAAATCCTTCACCATCTGAGCAAAAATCAGATTCTTTTGACTCCCACTATCAACAATGAAATGTAATGGCTTACCCTTGACCCACATTTGTGAGTGAAACAGGCGTTCCTCCTCTTGTGACTCCTCTGGTGCAGCATGTGTGGTGGCAATGGTCACATTTGGTTCGGCTTCCATGATTTGCTTCCCTCTATCCTTAGCCTATGGATGTGGAGGTGGTGGTGTAGTGGATGTAGAGGGTTGCGACTCAGCAAACAATGACTGAATTGCTCGACACTCCTCCCTTGAATGTCGGTTGCTCTTGTGATAATCGCACCATTTTCCACTCTTGGCCTTCGAGGGATTCTTTTCTTGGGAGTCTTTTTTCTGCTTCCAATTCTGATTTTGGGGCTGACCCCCTTTATCTTGATTCTTTGGAGAGTCACTCTTGCCTTTCTTTGGTTGGTACTTAGTGTTCTGGTTTTTGTTATTTGCTCCTCCTTTTCTATTTTTGTTTTTGTGCTTCTGCTCCAATTTGATAGCAAGTTTATATGCCTCTCCCAATGTCTTGAATTCGAAGAGGTCCATGTCCTCTCGAATGTACCATTGCAGCCCACTGCGGTACTTGAGGATTCGATGCCTTTTGGTATCTTGAATACCTAGCTTTGCTGCCATGGAGTGGAAAGCATCAGTATAATCTTGAACAGATTGGTCTTTACCTTGATGCAATTGTTGCCATCGCATGTATTGGTCTTCATAGGCTCCCACAGGATAATATTCTTCCTTGATGGCCTCCATGAAATTATCCCATGTGAACGCTACTTCATCTTCATTCTCTTCCGTAACCCTATTACAATATGCTTCCCACCAATTTCGAACAGGTAATGAAGCTTTCAAGAGTGCAAAAGTGATTTTCTCACTATCGATGAATTTATTTACAGAGAAGTATGAAGATAACTGATCCAACCAATTTTCTAGGGCATCAACATTAATTTTTCCTTCAAAAGTAGGAATATCAAAATTCACCTACACCTTAAAAGGTGTGGGAGCACTGAATGGTGCTAGGGCAGTGAGAGGTTGTGCAGAGGAGGTTGCAGAACTTGCAGCAAGGAGTCATTGAAGAATTTGAGCAAATTGGTCCATCATCTCATTCCTCTGTTTCACGAGGGCTTCATTCAACATCTCCTTGAAAGGATCGACTGTCTCAATGTTGTCCATTCTACTTCTCGCCTGAGATCGTTTGGAACGACAAGGGAGGTAATCAGAGGGATCTCGCGTCTGATACCCAAACTTTCGATATCCTGATCTCGTGTTTATGGACATACACTCAAAAGACAGACCGCTCTGATACCACTGATCCAAAACTCAAAATTTCGAGTTAAGGAAGATCATGAAAGAGTGCAATTCAAAAATAACAGAGTATAACAAACCAGAACACAGAATATATAAGCAAAATAACATAATGATTTTATTGCTCAAAAAACAGAGTACAATGCAAGCAATCTCTGAGAAGAGATGTGAGGCTATAACATTGCATCCATTACTCATGCTTTTTACAGTCAAGGGTGCATCTCTCTTTATACAAGAATTGGTGTGTTGGAAATCCACCGTATTGAATATGGAAGGTCACCCATATGGAAATGTGGTGGTTCACCTTCCATGAGTTAGAAGGTCACCCATATGGAAATGTGGTGATTCACCTTCCATGAGTTACAAAGTGCATATTAAATGAAAATTACATACATATGACTTGTCCTTTTGTGTTTTGTCTTCTACTGATGTGTCAACATAGCTAGAGATGCATTTTGGCTACGAAAATCTAAAAATAGAAAATTACTATTTTTAGTAAGTATTTTGTTTTGCATTTTTGAGGGCCTCCAGAGCGTTTTTTCCACAAACTGTCAACATGACAGAGTTGCCTGCAGAAATTGTTGTTCTCTCTCTAATCTTTCCAACGCTTCTTGAATGGATCAAAACGGAGTCCCGAGCACAAAGTTATGCCCCTAACAATGTGGTTAGGATCAAAAAAATAGATTTTTGGGCATTTTCAAGCATAAAGCCATGCCGCAAAAAGGTCACATGCCTGGATCAAAGCAAGAAACGGAGTTCTAAAACTTGTAATTAGAAGACACATTTTAAGGAATGAACTTCCGAAAATATCTATATGTGACAAAGATAATTGAATAGCTCTTCACAAACCATCTCTCTGTTGTTTTACAACCCTAAAATCTATGTTCCATAAACCACAGGCAAAAAAGAAAACACTAGACTGAGCCCATTAACTAAAACCACTATCTATCCACCTTTATTGAATAAGCAACCAAGACACCTACACACATTCAATCTAATACGCATACAATACATGATGCGTACAATACACCTGCCTCGTTACAATTCTCTCCTTTGGTCTGTTACAAAACATAGATGCAAAATCTATCCTGCAGCATGTTTGAGCCATTTCTGGTCTAGAGGCTTCCAATTCTTGTTACCTATCTGGACTAATCAGCTGCCTTGGGTATGATAATCAAGAGAGACTTGAAAGATGCAGTGCTTGTTCTTGTTTTCTCCTTGTGCCATCCCTTGACAAAAGAGCTCATATTATTTTATTTGTGTCCTACAATTACAAATACTCCTACCAGTCCCCTGCCTTGATCATAGTCCAATAACATTGGAAATATGCAAACAATCTTTATGCTCACCAAGGTTTGAACCTGATAGGCAGCCCATACTCCAACAATTGTTGGCAGAAGAGATCCGTAAAACCAAGATTAAGTGAACTTTATGGGTATTCAGCTTAGGTAACAAATGAAAAATGAAAAATCATGAAACAGAATCAAGATGAAATGCTATCAGATACAACTAGCTTTAGCAATTAATAAACGGTGGATCAAAGTAGTAGTACGGCAGTTTGGTACTTGTATCCACCGTGCGTGCAGGTAAAGTAAAGTAGGTTTTTAATGTCCAGCCTATGCAACAATGTGGATTACTACATATGTTTATCCAACTTACCGAAGGATAGTATATATAGTATACCACCTGTCATCCATAGGATTGGATCGTTATGAATTTCAAAGTGTTAACGATTAGGCCATTTGAGTTATGAATTCCAAAATCTTAACTATTAGGCTCATTTTAATTGTACCTGGAGAGCATACCTGAATGATGCCGCCAAGCTGTTGCTCCCTGATGGAGGCGAAATTCTGCATGGTGAGGCCTTCCGAGCGAAGCTCATCCACAAGCTGAGAAACCCTGGCCCCGGCCTGCACCCTCACCCTCCCACTCTCCACATCCACGTCCAAAATCTTGTCCATGAGCGCCATGTTGATCATTCCCTCGCCGCTGAGACCGATGCCGTTGGGCGACAGACCTGAGCCGACGGGGCGCAGCTTTATCCCCTTGGCATGCGCCTCCCTCACTATCCTCTCCAACTCGTCCACGCTCTCTGGCTGAATGTACCTCTTCGTATCCACTTCCACTTCGTGCGTTCCGCTCCAGTTGCTCACAGTCTGAGTCTGCACCCCTTCCTCCTCGCCCCCTCCCTTCTCTGCGGGATATGGGAATGTGTAGTAAGTGGCTACACCGCAGCCCGCTAGAAGAAGCGCATAACCAGCATATTTTGCAAATTCCCCACTCTCACTCTCCCTCTCCCTCGTCGAAAATGGACGGCCCCATCTGGAAGAAAAAGAACGAAGGGAAGGACTGGCTAGAGTGATGGGGTTCTGAAACAATGCTCGTAAATTGCGTTGAGCAATGACATGGCGAGCGCTTCTTCTCAAACTCAACGCCAAGCTCATATTCAGTGCACGCCAACGGCAATAAAGTCGAGATAAGAGCAACCTGGTTGAATCGCAAGTTAATAAAGAGAACGACTAGCTGGATCCTGGAACTTGAAGAGCTATCAAACAAAGCAGTTAATGTATCAAAGGCAAAGTCGGGCATTGAGACCCTGCATCCCCATCATCGTGCATATGAGGTAGCTAATGTTTTTTTTTTTTTTTTGAGGTAGCTAATGTGACTCATGCGGAACACGTCGAAGAAAAATGCCGTGCTCAGAAATACATAATGTAGTGTATTTGCGGGTCCGGTCCTCTTCCTATGCGGCGCAGTGAGAGTGTAAGGTTAAGCCACGGATGTTCAATGCACACATCCCACACGACGAGCCGCCAATCAAATAAACGTTCTCCGGTCCCCTCCGGTCCCAATAAATTGAAACTATGAAAAAATGCTAAACAGAAATGTGAAAAAAATACTAATTTTGTATTTATTTATGATTTTTTTTAAGAGAAGAGGAGGAGCTTATAATTTTATTATCTCCGCAAGGTGCATGGCTCTTCATGGGAGCTGAATTAGTCTCTCTTGCTAGATTGAATGCATTATTTGTATTTTACTAATGATATGATGGTAACGAGTTATATTTATTTATGGTGAACAACTTTGATTAAAGTTTTTTTTTACGTGGAGTCATACACATTTATTCCTCATACACTCGTTTACGTTATGGTTTGAACCTTGAACTCCAAAGAAGAGACAAAGTTCGAATTGTTGCGATGACCCTTAGATTTTTTTATGAAAGTTTAGATTATCTAATTTTTTTATATTATTTGGCATTTGTGATTATTCATGATTTTTTTTTTGCAAAAGTGATAAAGGTAAGATAAATGTGTGCTGAATTGGTGTAGGTAGTGGAAGGAGGGAAGATCAAATGAAGAGCTTGAGGTAGGGAGGGGTGTCAGGTTCGACAGGGGCAGCAAGCGGGTAGAATGAACAGTAAGAGGAAGATCTTGGGGTCGATGATGGAGATTACGATAAGGGTAGGGCAAAACCTTTTGACCTGAGTGCTCAATCTTGGGTAAATATTTTGAAAGGTAAGCAAAAAATATCAGAGGGGTGCTTCAACCTACAACTATTGAATGAAGAACTCCAAATCATGGATGCCCTAGCAAACCTAGCAGTTGAACAAGCAAAGATGTCTCTGGTTGGAAAATTCGTTAGAGTGCGACCAAGGTTGGAAGAGATTAGGAAATGGGCAGTAGGAAAGTGGAAACCCCTGGGTCATATGGATATTGTAGTCGTACCATGAGGGTTTTTTTGGTCAAATTGAATTATCCAATGGACTGTGATAGAATCCTCCAAAGAGGCCCATGGTTCTATGGGAGAAGAGGGCATTTTTTACAAAAATGGAGCCTTGATTTCAACCCTTTCTCGTAATGTATTGATGTAGCTTTGGTCTAGATTTGTCTCCCTGGGCTTTCGATTCACTTTTGGCATGAAGAGATTTTAGCTGGCATGAAGAGAAATATAGGACAGTTACTTGCAATGGATCCAACGACCTTAGCCCGTTCAAGAATGCTCTTTATGAGAATTTGCGTAAACACAGACCTAAATTAAGAACTCCTCAAATCTATAAAATTGATTTCTAAGTATGGATCCTGGAACCAGATCATAGAATATGAAATTTTAAGGATAAGTGTGGGGTTTGTAAAAAGGAAGGACATCCAAGTGTCGCATGCATTGCACACAAGAAGAATTTTCATGGTAAGTGTAAATGGGTTTAAAAGAAGCTGAGATTTCAGTAGAGGATTTTGAAAAGGCAGCTACAAAAGGAAGGGTGAAAAAGTAGGTGACAATATTAGGAGATCAAGAGACAACAGAGGAAGGAGCAATGAAGGGTCTTGATAAGGAGGTAAGTGAATTATCTCTAAACCCTAATGAGCTAAACAATAATATTCCCTTGTCAAATTGATTCTCGAGTCTTAATATTATTGAAGCGGTACCATACTATTTTGATATCAAACTAACTGAGAACCCAATAGGGGGAAGGAATAATCCTTAGATAATGAAATCCAAATAGAACGCAAACAGTCTAATAGAAAGTTGGAGAAGATTATGAGAGAAAATGCAAGAGGTAAACATCAAGATATTTCAACTCAGAATATAGTGACCCAAAGTCATTCCAAAGAGACAGTTGATATGGGGGGTGAGCTAGGACTAGGTAGACCGTCAGTTGTTGTTACTATTCAAAATAAAACTTCCAAGGAGGTGGTTGATGGCACTCAAGCAACTTTAAATTTTGGAGGGGAGAAGAATAATCCCACCAAAATGAAGAGATGAAAAAATTATCTTGGAACATTAGGGATCTTAATGCCTGTTCAAAACATCGTTTAGTGTATACCCTTAGAAGAGAAAATAATCTAGATATTTTTTTGTTACAAGAAACAAAACTAGACCATATTAAAATTGACAATATTCATAATGTAACTTGGAAAGAGGCAGGTTGGGAATGCATCCAAGCGATAGGAGCTTCAAGAGGGCTCATTTGTTTATGGCAAAAGAAAAATATTGAGGGTAGGTTAGTTGTAAGTACAATATAGTCAATTACAATCTTTTGCCACGATCTAAACAACAATCAAAATTAGATCCTAACCAATGTGTATGTCCCTAATGCAATAGCTAGAAGAAGACATGTATGGTCTAACCTAAGCAAGATGAGAGAAGCATTTAAGGGACTACCCTGGATTCTAGTAGTAGATTTGAATACTCCTCTAAACCCTTCATACAAGAGAGAAGGATCTTCCACATTTTCTGAAGGAATGTAGGATTTTAGAGACTTTGTCAATGGTAATAAATTGATGGATGTAGAGCTCAAAAGCATACCTTACACTTGGAGTAATAGAAGATTAGGAGATCAACTCATTCAGATTCGATTAGACAAGGTGTTAATTTCATAGGAGTGGTTGACCCTTTTTAGTGATTCCACACTCACAATAATTCTAAATATTGGGTCAAACCATAACCCAATCATCTAGAAAATTTTAGATGAAGGAAGTACAACCCTTTTAGGTTTGAATTAATGTGGTTGAAACATAAGGATTTTGACTCCTAAATTGAGGAATGGTGGCAAAAAGATCTTTTCAGGACCCAAACTTAATCAAATAGCAAGAAAATTAAGATATATCAAGCAAAATCTTAAGGTGTGGATTATAGTAGTGTTTAGAAACCTTTTTAAGAGGAAATCTAAAGTGAAAGAGCAGCTAATGAAACTAGAGATTAGATTGAACTAGGGGAATCTTATGGAGGAAATTAGATGGCAAGAGGAGCTTCTTGTGGAATACCATAATATTTTAGATAGTGAGGAAGTTCAGTGGGAATAAAAATCAAGGATCAAATAGCTAAAGGAAGGGACCGTAAGACAAAGTTTTTTCATGTTTCTACTCTTCTTCACAAAAGCTACAACAAGATCAAGGAAGTTGTTAAACATGATGGATCAGTAGTCAATAAGCTTGATGATATCCGGGAGGAGACAATAAATTAAATCAAGGATCTCTTAGGAACTCAAGAGGAGGAAGAGCCAAAAGCAACAGAGACTATGCTTAATCATATTCCCCATCTTGTTTAGGATAATTTGAATGATTATCTTTCCAATCCTTTCATTGAAGAGAAGATTAGGAAGGCAATTTTTTAATTGGGAGGTGATAAAGCGCCAAGGTCAGATAGTTTTCCAATAGCTTTCTTTCAGCATTTATAACATTTGGTGGCTAAGGATGTGGTGGAAGCTACTAAGGAGGTGCAAGAAACTCATTTTACCCCTATAGATGTCAACTCCATTTTTCTCTCATTATCTTCGAATTTGTAGGGGCTAGAGACTTTACACAATTTAGACCAATAAGTCTTTGCAATACCTTATACAAGATCCTATCAAAAACTTTAGCTAATAGGATTAAGAACAATTATGTCCTTCATTATTGATGTTAACCAAGGGGGGTTTGTTAAAGGCAAGCAAATCTTGGATGGAATAGTTACGATTCATTAGGTTATACACTCATGGATATAAGTGAGGAGGTTGGAATGCTATTAAAATTGGATATGAATAAGGTGGATGATCGAATCTCTTGGGAGTTTTAGCAAAGATCTTAAAATATTTGGTTTCAATGAGAACTCGATAAAACTAACTATGAATTGCATCTCCATAGCCAAGTTCTAAGTTCTAGTAAACAGAGCAATAGCATGATTCTTCAACAAAAATCGTGGAATTTGTCAAGGATGTCCTTTATGCCCATATATTTTCATTATTCTTGCAAAGGCCTCAGGTCATTCCTTGGTAGTAGTGGTATCTAAAGGAAGTCTAGGAGGTTTCAAGGCAGTCCCTTCAACAGACCCAATTTTTCATCAATAATTTGATGATATTGTGTCCAAAGCCTCTGTCCCTCAAGCTAAGGAAATTAAACATATGGATAATTATGAGTAGGCAGTAGGGAAAAAAGTTAATTTCAATAAGAGTAAGGTCTACTTTCTAAATACTTTGGAGCCTCAACAAAGAAGTATTAAGAGAATTTTTTGCTACAAGATTGGCGATCTCCCCTCTTCTTACTTGGGAGTATCACTCTTTAAAGGAAAAATGAAATCTAAGATGTGGAACCTAGTCATAGAAATATTTGCAAAAAAGTTAGCCAGTTGGAGAGGTAATTTATTGAGTCATGCAGGGAAAGCACAACTAGTCCAGTCCGCCTTGCAGAGCATTCCCATCTACTTTATGTCAGTTTTCAAGATTCCTTTTGTTATTAGAGATAAATTAGAATAAACCCAAAGATTATTTTTATGGTCGAGGTGAGAGGAAAAAATCACCTATCCTTAGTAAATTGGGATCAAGTATGTTCTAAAAAATAATATGGAGGTTTAGGCTTCAAACGCCTACAATTATTCAATGAGGATTTAATTTTTTTTGGTAGATAAGATACTATAGTATTAATACCGGGTTTTACAGGTTGACCCAAAACCTTTTACAAAAATCAGCCCAGGGTTGTTGATGAACATATCCTTACTAAGGATCCTATATATGTAAAATCTACATGCCGCCAAAGCCATTACATCCGGTAAGGCACATAGCCTGTTATCAAAAAGAAACTTCCCATACAACATTTTGGGTATACCCCGAGAAAACACACATGCATCATAATTACAAAAAAGAAACAGAACACGGATCCCTTCCTTGAGACAATGGAGAAACAAAAAGCTATAGACACACATAGCAGAGTACTAAAAAAAAAACTCCCACAAGCTCTGTATTGACAGTTACTCTTAATAATTCTTTGGTAATTGCTTTCTTTTGTATATGACATGCTTTGGTACCACATACTATCTTGGCCAATCAGCCTTGGAGAAGTGAACCTGCTGGCTAGATTTATGGCGGTGGCTATCTAGTGGTCCATGTGGCTTTGGTTCGAAGTATTATATTGTCGTTTATTTCCTTCCCTGTGATTATCAACCAACCTCAAATTACTAAGATGACTAGGAGCCATGTTATCTGACATGTGACTGTCCCCATTAGTCTTTGTGGTATTTCCAAGCAGCATCCATGAAGATTGACAGCTCGGATAATTTTTATTGTGAGTCCAATTCAAAAAAGATACGGGAATACTCCTAGCCTTCGACTATCATTCTTGGCATTCTTGGCCTTCCTTGTTGGTAAATTCGACTATCATTCTTGGCATTCTTGTTGAATAAGCTCCTCTACTTCACTCGGGACATCGTGTTCCTATTTGAAAAGTCTGTCACCATCGACACCCAAATTGGCCAGCTTATCAGCAATTTTGTTAGCTTCCCAAAAGACATGTTGGGCTTTTCTGTCCTGTCTTCCCTGGAAAAGGATCCTAGCCTCTTCAATAATTGTTTTAATCCTCCAAGGAGGTGTTTTCCAATTATTGAGGAGATTTATAACATGCATAGAGTCTCCTTCTACGATCAAATTGCCTTCTAAGTCTTGAGTCATTTGAAGGCCTCTCCACATAGCTCTAGCTTCAGCTTCGTTGTTCGTCCTTGTTCCCAAATATTCAAAAAATGCAAGCATCATATTCCCATTATGATCTCGCACAATGCCACCAGTGCTTGCTCTGCCAGGATTGTCCTTAGTTGCTCCATCAAAATTAAGCTTAAACCAACCCGTAGGAGGTGGATACCACTTAACATTGGCTCTGGGGTTGACTACCCTAGGCACGGACTCATCTAACAAGGTTAAGCTTAAATATTGAGCAATCGTGGTCTCCTGCAGATGAGGTTTACGACTATCAAAAGGGATAAGGTTCACATTCTTGTTGGCAAAGGATAGGATCCTGGCAATGATAGTTTGATGATCATGGATAGACTCATTAAAGACTCTATGGTTCCTTTCTAACCACACCTGCCAAAGATAGTGATTGAGACAAATTTTCCACATGTATCTAAGTCTTTGGCTTGAAAAGGGGCAAGGCCACTGGACGAACAAATCAAGTACGATGGTTGGTTTAACCCATGAAATATTGAAGGCCTGAAAAACCCCACTTAGGACAGTCAAGGAAAAAGGGCACTCAAGGAAAATATGATAAATGGTCTCCCAATTAGCCTTGCACAGATAACAACGATTAGTGATACAAATACCTTTACGCATCATATTATCAATGGTTATAATTCTTCCTTGGATAACTAGCCATGAAAAGACTGCAATTTTTGGAATTAAATTTTTTATCCAAACTAAGTCCTTTTGGAGGACAAAATCCTCGTCATCAAGTAGAAGCTTGTAAGTTGATTTAACAGTGAACTACCCGTTTTTCGTAGGAGCCCAGGTCACTTGATCTTCCTTGGGTCTCATGGGGATAAATTGTTGCTCGAGAATGTTACAAAGATCATTTGATTTCGCTTGAAATCCCTGAATTCTTATTTGTTTCCACTTCATTCTACCTCTATCCTCAACCATATAATCGGAGACTTTTTTGCCAATGAGTTCTTTTGTGATATCTCTGATTCGGGCTAAGTTAGGATATTGCATCAATGGTTCATCCTTAGCCCACCTATAATTCCAACAATTTATCCTCTCACCATTGCCTAAAACCCATCTTAAACCTTTTTTGATGATTTCCTTACAATTAATAATTGCTTTCCAAAAAGTAAAACCTCTTATTGGAACTGAGTCACTTAGAAATTCCATATTTTGAAGATACTTTCGTTTGATGATAGTTGTCCATTCATTTTCTTCACCAGAAATGAGACGCCACACCTGCTTAGCTAGTAAAGCTAAATTTATATGAGCAATTCTCCTCGGACCTAAGCCCCCATTTTCCCTGGGTCTGCACACTTTGGTCCATCCTACAAGGTGTATCCTTTTTTTCTCCTCTGATCTAGTCCATAAAAAATTATTTTTGGAGTTTCTCAATTTTTTGGAAAACCTTCACAGGGCCTTTGAAAACGGAGAGGAAATAGACCGAAATGCTCTGAAGAGAGGCCTTAGTGAGGGTCAGCTTTCCTGCTTGAGATAGAAGATGACCTTTCCATCCAACAATTTTTTTTTGAATTCTTTCAATAACCTTGTCCCACATTGACTCTCTTGGAGAACCAATGAAAAGTGGGAAACCAAGATACGAAGTGGGGAGGTTTGCTATATCACACCCTCAAATTTTTGCAATCCTTCCTTGTCTCTGAATGGGGGTGTTCAAGAAATATAACTTGCTTTTACTAAAATTAACTTTTTGACCAGTAGCGTCCTTGTAGAGTTGTAGGATGTATTTAATTATTTTGGCCTCAACCATTGATGCCTTAGTCAATATAAGGGTATCATCGATAAATTTTTGGTGAGAAACAACCCTAGTGAGAGATGTTGCCTTGATTCCCGATATTAGCCTTGAACTGCAAGCATTTTTTATGGTTTTGCCTAAATCTTCTGCCACAATGATGAATAACATGGGGCTGATAGGGTCCCCCTACCGAATTCCTCTGCGACTTTGAAAGTAACCAGCAGTTTTTCCATTAACTAGAATCGAGAACCATGCTTTAGAAATACATTATTTGATCAAATTAACCCATTGGTGGTGAAAACCAAACTTAAGGAGGATAACAATAAAAAAGTCCCAATTTAGCCTATCAAATGCTTTGTTCATATCAAGCTTGAGGGCAAAAATAGACCTGTTAGTCTTATGAGTAGAGTGCAGAGCTTCATAAACTGTGATAACTCCATCCAAGATTGACCTACCCTGGATAGAGCTTCCCTGGCATGGATCTATGATGCGGGGTAGAATATCTCTCATTCTATTTGTAATGGCTTTAGTTAGGATCTTGTAAGAAACATTGCACAGATTGATTGGCCTGAAGTCAACCATAGATTCAGGGGTTTGCTTCTTAGGAATTAGAGAAATAAAAGTAGAGTTGATACCTTTTGGGATATGATTGCTTTCTTGGAATTATCTGATAGCAAAAATTACATCCTCACTTACGATGTCCCAAAAAGCTTGATAGAAATGAGGGGGAAATCCATCGGGTCCCGGGGCTTTGTCTGGCTCCATGCTAAACAAGGCTTCCTTAATTTCCTCATCATAAAAGGGAGCTAGAAGCTTAAGGTTTATATCCTCATTTATTATGCTAGGAATGGATTGCAAGAGAATATCTTTGGCCTTAATTGGTAAGATGGCTTAGAAGTTGATTAACAATGATCAGTTGGGTTGGGTAAATATTTTTAAGGTAAAATACTGAAGAAATAATAAAGATTTCTTAAGTCCAGAAGATCTGCCCAAGGGGTCTACATTTTGGAATAGTCTAATGCATAATAGAGACCTTTTGAAGGAAGGATCAAGATGGAGGATTTGTAATGGGGACAAAGTGGATTTTTGGAAGGAAAGTTGGTTTACAAACCAGTCCCTTGAGTATGACATTGAGTTGCAACCTATTAGACAATATTTATTGAAAATAATGGGTGAAAAGGTGAAGGATTTTCTTATTTTGAATTATGAGAGAACTAGTTGGAAAGACATTCGGTTGGAAGGGTTGAATGAAGATCATAATAAAGCAACTCACAAAATCTTAATCTACTCAAGGTTTTTCCTTTGGAACCTAAGGTTACTACTAAATCTTTGGTTTGGAGTAAAGAAAGCAAAGGGGGCTATTCGGTTAAATCAGGCTATTCCCTATTGTAGAAGGAGGAAGTTGGCTAGCTCCTAGATAAAAATATTTGGATTAAAACTTGATTCCCAAGATTACCTTTTTTTTTGTTTGTCTATTTAGAAGAGGATTTTAACCATTGATAATCTTTGTAAAAGGGGCTTTCAAATTATAAAAAGGTGTGCTCTACGTAAAAATGATTTAGAAATAGTTCAACATCTCTTTTTGGATTGTGTGTTTTCATCTGAAGTATTCAATTCTTTACTCCAAAAGTTCTCGATCTCATGGGTGAAGCCTAACAATATAGTGGATCTGTGTTTACAATGGAACTCACCCTTTAAGAGTAAGAGCTTGAGTATTTTATGGCATTTCTATCTTCCACATTTTTTATGGGGGATATGGAGAGAGTGCAATAATAGAATTTTCAAGGGTAGAAAGCAAGATGTTTCTTCGATCGTTTTAAGGGTTGGGAATGCCTTATAGAACTTCAAATCTTCCTTTAAGATTCTAAACAAATGTTAAAGATAGAGTATATTACATCATTTGGGTCATGTAAATGTACCTTCCTAGGTACATACTTAGGACATTAGATTACTTTAGGGGGAAGTTATCTAGTTACTTCATGCAATGTAATAAATGCACAAGTGTCAATGTGCAAGGTGTCCCTTGTACAACTAGGTAGAGTGTTGGCCAAGGAACCTATCTTCCTATATAAAAAAGGGCCTCATTGTAACAAGCTTATAACAAGCTCGTAGCATATTCGTAGGTAGTAGCATAGTGTTGTGTAGATCACCATATATTGGTGATGGGTGCAATGTAGTCTAGTAGCTTTATTCATGGAGTGTCCATTTCCTCCATAGCTACATTGTATTCATTTCCATCATTTCTATTTATAGCATATTTCAGTCATCTCGTAGATTTACTTTCTTTCATATTATTTTGCATCTTGTGATTGCTATCTCCCATTGCATACTACATCAAAATCTAACAGTGGTATCAGAGCCATGGTAGATCTAGCCATAGTAGATCGATAGGAAAACCACCATTATCATTAAGCCTAAGTTTTTTGTCAACCTGACGCACCTTTGGACCAACCACTATCAAAAACTCTCAGAAGAGTCTAGGTGGTAGAATTAGGGAGAGCCACAAGTGAGGACTGAAAGAAATCTCAGTTCCAAAAATACTGAGATTACATTTGGCTAGAGTCTTTCCATAGAGTTGCAGGAAAAACTCGTGAAGACTAGGACTCAACATTCAATCCACTAGATTGACAAATCAACTAGTGAAGATCATTCAAGATATCTGGAATTTGTTAACTATTGCCCAAAGTTTCTTTTGTTGCAAAAAATTAATTCTTAGATGATTGGGACACCTCCTACAATAGAAATCTAGGATATTTCAACTTTGTTGCCCGAAGGTCGATGTGCCTTCATAGTGCAGAGATTAGTTCCTTGTGCAAGAAGAGAATACTGAAAGAAGACTCCTAGAGAAGAGTCATGGTGAAGTTAGGAGACTGGAGATCTCCATTGCTAGATTGAGAACTTCATAGAAGAAGAAAAGGCCATAGAAGCCTTGATCTAGAAGAAAAGGCCATAGAAGCCTTGATCTAAAAGAAAAGGCCATAGAAGCCTTAATCCTACAAAATATTCTAGATAAGGGTTCTTGAACTAGAAAGAAGACTCTAGAGAAGAGTTTGTAAAATAAGAGGTTGGTGATATCCTTTCAAAGAATTTGAAGAGATAAAGAGAAGATCTCATTGAAGAAACTTCCAATATTGGAAGAAGAAGAAGGACTAGGAGAGTCCTACTCGAATCCAGAAGTAGCAAAATCAGAGATCCAGAAGAAGATCTCACCACCAACACTTCTAGAAGTAGAAGGTTGAAGAAAATGTCTCAAGGAAGACTAGAAGAAGTTACAAGATCAAAGACCTTGGAGAGGTCTCAATGAGCATCCAATAAAAGTCTTGGAGAGCCTTACTGAAGAAATCATCAAAGGAGTTTCGAGGAGAACTCATTGGAGAAATTCACTACAGAAGATAGTGAAATATTTGGGACAATTATCACCATACGACAACAAGCCCAAAAGAAGAAGAAGAATTTGGCAAGGAGTGCCAAATCTCAAAAGAAGATTCAGAAGACCTCAAGACATTCAGAATCTTGAGAAGAAGATCCTGCTTGAAGTCAGAATTCGATAAGAAGACTTGAAGATAGGAGAAGCCTACCAAATACGAGAGATTTGAAGATTACCTCTCACAGCAAGAAGGCACCATTTCAGAGACAAAGACTTCTCCAAATCTACAACAAAAGGAGAAGATTGCTTGAAGGATCAAATCACCAAAACCTAGGCTCATAAAAGAAAGTTCAAGATCACTTTTTGGTGAAGAAGAAACTGAGCAATGAGATCCTACTCAAAGCAACAACTTGGTGATCTTAGACACCAAGATCTAAATCCTCTACAAAACTCAAAAGAGCTACAAAATATTTCAAAAAAGGTAAGCAACTATTGGTGCAAGTAGATTCATTAATTGGATTACTTATCAGATTTGTTAAAGCACCTTATATTGGATTAGAGTTGCAAAAGAGGAAAAATTGAATTACAATCTTCAAAAGTGCAAAAAGGGAAAAGTTTCTTTTAAGGTTCATTTGCACATTAGCTTTGGAGTTGATTAGATTACAAAATTACAACTATCTATCAACTACAAAATATCTACTTTGGAAAGAAAAAGAAGACTAGTTCCTACAACTTTGTTTGTAGTGAAATTATAGAATAATTCTTGAAGATTCATTTCATATTATTCTTGATTAGTTACAGTAAATTGATTAAGTGCACTTATAAGTTATTTTGAGAGTTGATTGGAGTGATAAGGTGAGATTGTTAGTGCATTAAAAGTGAAATATTAGTGGGTTCATTTGCACTACTATATTACTCTCAAAAATCTTAGTGTTTGTGTTCTTGAGAAGGGCACAAAATCATATTAGCATCAAGTGTCTAAAGACACCATTAGTGCACCAAAATCTGCAACTTTTAGTGGCCAAAGGAAGCCACCAAAATCAGCTCAATCCTCCAAGTTTTGGAGAAGAAAATAGCCATAGAAAATCAGCAAGGATTGCCTCAAATCGAGACTTGGTGAGTCTCAGATTCAAAGCACTATAAGTGCTATATTGCATCTACAAAAGTGGTTATAAGTTGGGTTTATAAAACCAAAAAAAAGGAGAGTTGCATATTCAAAAGAACATCTCCAAAAATCTGCCATAAAATTAGAAAATCAGGAGTGCAAAAAGGTGCAAAAGGGGTGTTTTTATATCCCAAAATTATTACATATTGTTGCACCATTCTAAGTTGTTTTACGTAGGTGATAAGGCAGAGTTTGAGGTGCCACAAAGGCACATTATACAAGGTTAAAATAGTTAGACACTAGCACACTCCGAGCATAGCAAAGGAGCCTCTCAAAAGGCTCACATATTCTCCATTCTGGACAGTCGAACCTACAAGCCTTCAAGGGACAACACAAGGAAAGAACAACGTCATATTTGAGAGCAATATTATCTACAAAGAAGGAAATACATAACAGGTTCAAAAAGGGAGAAAAGAAGGCATCAAAACCAATGTGGAAAGGATGACAAAATCAAAATTTTGAAGGTATAAAGAATAGGTGCTAAATCCAAGGTTTCAAGCTTGGAGAAAAATGTCCACCAATAGGAGCACCAAGATCAGCTACAGAACCACCATTGGAAGCTCCATAGAATCAAAGGACATCATAGCTAGCGCCATCCAATGTCCTCATCGAAGCACCTGCAAAAGAAAGAAGTTGCTTGCTCTCCAAGAAATGTAGCAAGCAAAAGAATAAGCATACAAAAGGAAATAGGAGGTATATCATTCATCTTGGAGCATTATAACAAAGAGTTACATGTAAAGTGCCACTTGGAACAAACCTCCTAAGGTGCCATCTTCATTCATAACATCCAAGAAACAAAGGATTACTTCAAGCGCTCAGCCAAGGGAAGTTACAAAGAATAAAGAAGAGGTTACATTCATATGAGTGCCACTTGTCCAAAGTTGGAAGATTCTAGGAGCACCCATCTTGGAGAGGAAGTCAAGTACTCACCAAGAAGACTGTAACATCTCATACATTACATACAGGAGCAAGACAAGTGCTTAGTAACTCCCATCTACTCCTCAAGCGCCTATGAAGTGTAACTATCATGCCACTTGTCATATTTGCAAATATTCTTGCTCCATTTAAAGGGTTCAATGACCAAGGGAGTTTGAAGCATGCATATCCATTCAAAGCACTTCACACAGGGCCGAATTGCAGTATGGAGGAAAGTGAAAGAGCATTTAAAGCTCTAGTCAAAAGGAGCCAAAAAGTCATAGAATTTGGGTGCCATTCTTCAAGCTCCAAAACCAAGAGAAATCCAAGGCTATCCATTGGTTGAAGCATCCAAGGCAAAATACGTTGGCACTACTATCATTCATGCCCGAATACTACACCAAAAATTGTGGACATCAATATTGCAAGGTAAGGAATAATTCCCATTATAGTTTGATTTCATTCTTGGGAGATATAAGGATTATATACTAAGGTTGAAACTTAGAGAAATCAAACATATTGAAAGAAAAAATTAAAAGGGAATTAAGATATCAAATTAATTAAATATTTGCAATATTAAATATTGGAGTAATAAGGGTTTCTACTAGAAAAATCAAATTAATAATATTTGCAAATATTATTGTGTTCTAATTTTCTATATTTGGGAGTTATAAGGGTTACAACACCAAATTAGGTTATTGAAAATTAGAAACACTAAAATCAAATCCTAAGGGATATTAAAAGAGGTTATTAAGGTTTTTGCTAAGGTTGGAAATTTATAATATTCTTGTCTCAAAATTTCACAAAAAGGGACAAAAGAAATCCAACATTAAAACCTCTTCAAAAATTGGAAAAGTGCTTAGTTCAATAGGAGTAATAAGGTGTTAGAAAAGTTGATTTTGATATTTACAAAACTTTACAAAATCAACCAAAAATTGAACTACATTTTACAAAAGCATTATATCATATTCCAAAATCACTAGATTCATAATGTATTCTACAAAACTTGATATTTACAAAACTTTACCAAAATCAATCCAAAATTGAACTAAATTTTACAAAAACACTATATCATATTCTAAAATCATTAGGGAGACATAAGGAAGTCCACAAAATCTAAGGATTGATATTAGGGAATTTAAATGGCATCAAACAAATTCTTCCTAGCAGAATCTCAACTACTCAAGGGTCCTAATTATTTCTCCTAGAAGAATAAAGTGAAAGCAATCTTGGTATATGAAAAACTTTGGGATATTGTCAAAGGGAAAACACAGAGACCTACCACAAGTGATACTGAAATCCTAAAGTTTGAGGAAAATGATTCAAAGGCTCTAATGATAATAACCTTTGCTATCACTGATGAGATACAACCCTATATCAGTTCAGCAAAAACATCTTCAGATGCATGGACAAGCCTAGAGAAAATATTTGAAGGAAAGAATAAGGTAACTATTCTTCATCTTCAAACTCAACTTCACTCATTAAAGATGAATAGTGGAGAAAGCATAGAACTGTTCCTAAGGAAGGTAGCATATATTAAAGGGAAATTATTGACCTTAGGAGAAATAGTTAAGGATGAACTTCTTACTCAAGTAACCATGAGAGCACTTCCAGACAACTATAAGCATTTGGTAACATCTTTACAAGTCCTAAGTAAAGATACTTCTTTTGATGACCTAGTCAATATTCTACAGGAATATGAGGTGGAAAATACAGTTAAAGATGAAATGACTAACACTGCATTGGCATCTAAAGATAATCCATAGGGAAATATTGCTTCTTCATCAAAAGGACAAAAACCATGGTACAATAGGTATTGTCAGATATGCAAGAGAAAAGGCCATAGTACCAGCTATTGTAGGTTCAATCCCAAAAATTAGAATCAAGAAAATCAGATGAACAATGGGAACCAATTTCAGCCACGACAATATCAAAATCCTCATCAACAATAATTTTAGCATCCAACCAATTATCCCCAATTGGAGTATCAAAAAGGAAAATAAAAAGGACATCTAGCTCAGAGGGTAGAAGAAATCGAAGAACTAGAAGAATCTACAGATGATTATGAAGTCAAAGCTCTTTCAGCAAGAATGACAAGTTATGAAGATACTAACTACTTGCTTGAACAGGTTACAAAAAATAGAGAAGAAGAATATGAATCTCAAGATCAAGAAGAAGATCCACATTGAAGACTAAAGTCTTCAATACCCAAATAATGTAATACAAGGGGGTGTTAGAGATAGAGTATATTACATCATTTGGGTCATGTAAATGTACCTTCCTAGGTACATACTTAGGACATTAGATTACTTTAGGGGGAAGTTATCTAGTTACTTCATGCAATGTAATAAATGCACAAGTGTCAATGTGCAAGTTGTATATGTGCAAGGTGTCCCTTGTACAACTAGGTAGAGTGTTGGCCAAGGAACCTATCTTCCTATATAAAAAGGGCCTCATTGTAACAAGCTTATAACAAGCTCGTAGCATATTCGTAGGTAGTAGCATAGTGTTGTGTAGATCACCATATATTGGTGATGGGTGCAATGTAGTCCAGTAGCTTTGTTCATGGAGTGTCCATTTCCTCCATAGCTACATTGTATTCATTTCCTCAATTTCTATTTATAGCATATTTCAGTCATCTCGTAGATTTACTTTCTTTCATATTATTCTGCATCTTGTGATTGCTATCTCCCATTGCATACTACATCAAAATCTAACAAAGAATACCTCAATTTAGGAATCACAATCCTTCAATATTGGCAAGCAATCAATACATATCCTCATTCTCCTTTGAAGTCTACTAGAGATTATGTGAATTGGAAAGTTCCTCCAAGAGACAGTAAAGCTTAATTTTTATGGAGCTTCAAAAGGGAATTTGAGAGCTGCTGCAGCAAGGGGAGTAATAAGAGATGAAACAGGGGAATTTTTGTTAGCCTATGTTGAACCTCTTGTCACCCAGACTAATCATTTTGTAGAGGCAAAAGCTATCCTGTTGGGCACTCGCCTATTAGTGCAAATGAAAGCAAAGAATGTCATAATTGAAGGTGATTCGTTGAATATAGTGAAAGCCCTCAAAGAAGAATAGGAAGTGATTTGGACAATAGTAGAGATGATTTATGAATGCAGAGTGAACTTAACACAATTCAATTATGTCATAATTCAACTTATCTATCAAGAAGGGAACGAAGCTACGAATGTTATGGCCAATATTGGAGTTTCATTGGAAAATAGTAGAACCTAGATAGATAATTTTCCTCAATCAGTACAGGAGATAGGGGTAAAGGATAAAATAAGGAATGTACCCTAATGGGGCGACAAGGAATGAGAATATTGAATAATGATCACACAAACGATGGGAACTAGCAAGATTGGGGTAACCCAACTGCAACTAACTATGAATGAGGAGGGATATGTAGCTGAAGTAAAGAAACAATAGTTTTTCTATGTTGTTATGGAATGGTCCTAACTGTTTTTTACATGGTTTGTTGTTTGGTTTGTATTTGGTCATATTTTGATAAGATTATAGTTTAGTTCACCATTAGTCTGTGTTTTTAAGGGCAGTTTTGTAAAGGTCAACATGTTTTGTAGCTGACAGGTGGTTTTTTGTTGGCTGATTGAGTTGAACGGTATATCTTTCTAGCTTCTTGTAAGGGTTTAGGGATCCTAAAACCCTTTCCTACCATAATATATATGTGTGTGTGTAGGTAGGTAGTTTTAAGATAATAATTTTTGTTTACCCTTAGGTTATGGAATATAGGTCTTATGATATGACTCCTTTATAAAAGATAAATTATTTTTTTGTGAAATGAATATTACCTGAGTTTTAAAATCTTGATGAAATTAAAATTTTGCATCATCATTAATATCGCTAGCATCATCATCAATTTTATGCTCACATGCATATCCAACCCCTATATTGTCAAGGTGTCTTCATTCTTTGTTAGCTCGTAGTTTCACCCTAACATCATGATAAATTATTATTTCCACTCTATCACCTCACTCAATCAAGCCTCTACCACCTTTATCCTCATTGAAGAGAACCATTAGAGTAGACTTGAGATTCAATAACTCCACCATATTTACAGCAATTAGGAAGCTCTACAACAATCGGGTGGTTGGTCATAACATTGCGAATGTTGTTGTGTGATGGTGGATGCCAAGATATACTACAAAATGGATGGAGATGTTTTTCTTGTGTTGTAAACATTGTCATCAAGTTCATGTTCATGTTTATCTCCAACCCCTCTATCGTCAAGGTGCATACTTCTTCCATTGGCTCAAGGTTTTGCCCAAACATCGTGAACAATTATTATTGTTGATCCATCACTCTACTTGGTAAAGTCTCTATCACCTCCATCCTCATGAGAAAGCACCATTGAAGTGGAGTTGAGATTCCACTCCACCATAGTGATGACACTCTAAGATCTCCCACATCAATCAAGTGTTTAATTACAATATTGCCAAGGTTGTTTGTGCAATGGTGGATTCCAAGGTAGACTACATAATGGATAGAAGGGTTGTTATTATCAACAAGGATCATGGGAGTTGAAGGCAAGGAGGGAGACGAGTGGATGGATCATGTTGTGTTGGTTGAAAGCCTCCTTAGTGTTGAGGTCATGGGAGACCATGTGATAGAGAGCATGTGCAACCTTGGCCTATACCCTTATGGGAACTTTGTTTAGGATCCCTAACACCATAGGGATACCCCCTACTCCATAATGTAGGACACATACTCTTGGTTCATGCTCAAGTTGCCCAACACCATGATTGCAACCACCTATACCACCATGGATCCACCCTCCTTAAGTAGGTAGAGGAGTAAGGCCACACCTCCCTCCTCAATGATCATCTTACTATTATAGTCATTGTTAAAAATAAAAGATATGAGATTGTTGACAACTTACTTATTATTGTCAAGCATACCATTATGAATTGTGTTGATGGGGTTTGTGTTGGATCTTGGAAGCTAATAAAGTAGTCTGGTAGGTTGTCAATCCTATTTTTTGTCATCAATGGGATCATGACCATGGCAAACACTGACACCATGATGCAAATTGACTACAATAAGGTTTTTGTGAACTTCTCTTTGATAAGATTTTTAGGCATTGGGATTCTTCAACATTACAACAACTAGCAAAATGAAAGTGGCCTTAACTAGACTAGATATTTAGATTTAATTGAGAATGTTTGCAATAAATCTTGTATTTCAAGGTCTACAACTCTAATTTTCAAAGGATTTGATCGTTATGAATTTCAAAGTGTTAATGATTAGGCCATTTGAGTTATGAATTCCAAAGTCTTAACTATTAGGCTCATTTTAATTGTACCTGGAGAGCATACCTAAATGATACCACCAAGTTGTTTCTCCCTGATGGAGGTAAAATTTTGCATGGTGAGGCCTTTCGAGCAAAGCTCATCCACAAGTTGGGAACCCTATCCCCAGCCTGCACCCTCACCCTCCCACTCTCCACATCCACGTCCAAAATCTTGTCCATGAGCGTCATGTTGATCATGCCCTCATTGCTAAGCCCAATGCTATTGGCAATAGACCTGAGCCGATGAGGTGTAAATTTATCCCCTTGGCATGCACCTTCTTCACTATCCTCTCCAACTCATCCATCCTCTCTGGTTGAATGTACCTCTTTGTATCCACTTCCACTTCGTGCATTCCACTCCAGTTGCTCATCGTCTGAGTCTGTACCTCTTCCTCCTCGCTCCCTCCCTTCTCTATGGGATATGGGAATGTGTAGTAAGTGGCTACACCACAACCTGCTATAAGAAGCGCATAACCAAAATATTTTGCAAATTCCCCACTCTCACTCTCCCTCTCCCTCATCAAAAATGGATGGCCATATATGGAAGGAAAAGAACAAGGAGGATAAGGACTTGCGAGAGTGATGGGGTTCTAAATCAATGCTCGTAATTGGTATTGAGCAATGACCTAGCGAGCACTTCTTCTCAAACTCAATGTGAAGATCATATTTAGTGCACACTAACAACAATAAAATTGAGAGAAAAGCAACATGGTTGAATCACAAGTTAAAAAGGGAATGACTAGTTGGATCCTAGAACTTGAAGAGCTATGAAACAAAGTTGTTAATGTAAAGTCACATCAAAGGTAGAGTCATGGAATTGAGACCCTGCATCCCCATAGTGCATATGAGGTATTGAGACCCTGCATCCCCATCATGCATATGAGGTATTGAGACCCTGCATCCCCATCATGCATATGAAGTATTGAGACCTTGCATCCCCATCGTGCGTATGAAGTAGCTAATGTGACTCATGTGAAACACGTCCAAGAAAAATGTCATGCTCAGAAATACATGTTGTATTGGATTTGCAGGTCCAGTCCTCTTCCTATACGGTGTAGTGATATTGTAAGGTTAAGCCACGGATGTTTAATGTACACATCCCACACGAGGATCCGCCAATCAAAGAAACGTTCTCCAGTCCCCTCTTGGTTTCATTGAGTGTATGAAAGTTGTAAATATTACATAATAAAATAAATTGAAACTATGAAGAAATGCTAAAGAGATATATAAAAAATAATTATATATTTATTTAATATAAAACTAGGAGGAGAGGTTTTTTTTTATACATAGAAAAATTGGCAACTACATTTTTTGAACAATTTATCACACGGTAAAGTAGCAAAGTCTATCGTAGAATCAAATCATGGTGCTACCACTATAACCCCTATCTCACCTCACCGAAGTGAGGGAGATCCCTAGTGGCTTGGTGTTGGTACCATTGTCATCAAGTTGGTGCACACTCAATAGACTCAAGTTAAACTACTACTTTTTTCTAGATTGGGCATGCCCTTAAGGTTTGAACCTAGGTATCCTATTGGTAAGTGCTCAACGCCGTACCAACACACCTAACCCTTGAGAACAAAATATTAGGGTAAAGAACAGGTTTTTATGAGGGGTCATGATCCCCTTATACTAATCGAAAAAGGTTTTATGGTAAACTGGTGTGATTTGAACCGAAGTTGCATGGATCCGTATTGTATGGATCATGTTCCTCAATTAGTTGTCTCACACCAACTCGACTTCGCACTCACCCTTATAAGGGTTTATAGTAAACCAATGTGATTTGAACTAGAGTTGCATTCATCGTAAAGATCACGTTCCTCAACTGGTCATCTCGCACCAACTCGGGAGGAGGAGAGGTATTAATGTGAAACGGAATTTCATCTAAGAATATGCCACTCAAAATAAAAAATTTGTATAAGAACACCATCATATAAATAAATAACTAATTTATAATTATAAATTTATTGCAAGGTTCATATAATTTTATTATCTTTGCAAGGTGCATGGCTCTTCATGGGAGCTTAACTAGTCTCTCTTGCTAAATTGAATGCATTATTAGTATTTTACCAATGATATGATGACAACCAAATTATATTTATTTATGATGAACAATTTTAAATTTTTTGTTATGTACAGTCACACACATACCCACCCCCTTACATATTCACCCACGTTGTGGTTTGAACCTTGGACCTCCTAAAGAAGAGCCAAAACCTGAACCATTGCACTGCTCCCCCTAGGACCTTTGATCAAAGTTTAAATTATTTAATTTTTTATATTGTTTGAAATTTGTGAATATTCATGATGTTGTTTGGAAAAGTGATAAAGGTAAGATAGATGTGTATTGAATATGTATAGGTAGTGGAAGGAGGGAAGATCAAATGGAGATCTTGAGACAAGGAGGGGTGTCAGGTTCGACAAGGGCAACAAGCGGGCAGAACGGACAACAAGAGGAAGATCTTGGGGTCGATGATGGAGATTACGACAAGGGTAGGGTAAAACCTTTTGACTCGGGTGCTCAATCTTGGGTAAATATTTTGAAAGGCAAGCAAAAAATCTTAGAGAGGTGCTTCAACCTACAACCGTCGAACGGAGAACTACAAATCCTGGATGCCCTAGCAGACCTAGCAGTTGAACAAGCAGAGATGTCTCTGGTTGGGAAATTCGTTGGAGTGCGACCAGGGTTGGAAGAGATTAGGAAATGGGCAGCAGGAAGTGGAAACCCCTGGGTCATATGGACATTGTAGCCCTACCACGAGGGTTTTTTTGGGTCAAATTGAACTGTCCGTTGGACTGTGACAGAATCCTCCAAGGAGGCCCATGGTTCTATGGGAGAAGAGGGCTTTTTCTGTGAAAATGGAGCCCTGATTTTGACCCTTTCTCACAATGCATTGATGTAGCTCCGGTCTAGATTCGTCTCCTTGGGCTTTCGATTCACTTTTGGCATGAAGAGATTTTAGTAGGCGTGGCGAGAAATATAGGACAGTTACTTGCGGTGGATCCGATGACCTTAGCCCAGTCGAGAATGCTCTTTGCAAGAATTTGTGTAAACGCGGACCTGAATCAAGAACTCCCCAAATCTATAAAATTGATTTCTAAGTATGGATCCTGGAACCAAATCATAGAATATGAAAATTTGATGGTTAGGTGTGAGGTTTGTAAAAAGGAAGGACATCCAAGTGTCACGTGCAATGCACAAAAGAATAATTTTCATGGTAAGTGTAAATGGGTTTAGAAGCAAGTTGCTCTGGGTCAAGAAGTTGAGATTTCAATGGAGGGTTTTCAGAAGGTAACTTTGGAAGGAAGGGTAAAAAAGTAGGTGATAGGATCAAGAGATTAAGAGACAATAGAGGAAGGAGCAATGGAGGATCTCGATAAGGAGGTAAGTGAATTATCCCTAAACCCTAATGAGTTGAACAATAATATTCCCCTATCAAATCCATTCTCACGTTTGAATGTTATTGAAGAGCTACCAGACTATTTTGATATCAAACTAATTGAAACCCCAATAGGGGGAAAGGAAGGAGAGAGTAAAAAATAATCCTTAGATAATGAAATCCAAATAGAACCCAAACAATCTGATGGAAATTTGGAGAAGGTTGTGAGAGAAAATGCAAGAGGTAAACACCAAGATGTTTCAACTCAGAATAGAGTGACCCGAAGTCATTCCAAAGGGACAACTGATATGGGGGTGAGCTAGGACCAGGTAGACCATCAATTGTTGTTACTATTCAGAAGGAAACTGCTAAGGAGGTGGTCGATGGCACTCAAGCAACTTTAAATTTTGGAGGGGGGAAGAAGAATCCCACCAAAATGAAGAGATGAAAATTTTATCTTGGAACATTAGGGGCCTTAATGCCCCTTCAAAACACCATTTGGTGTATACCCTTAGAAGAGAAAATAATCTAGATATTTTTTGTTACAAGAAACAAAACTAGACCATATTAAAATTGATAGGATTCAAAATGTAATTTGGAAAGAGGTAGGTTGGGAATGCAGCCAAGTGGTAGGAGCTTCAGGAGGGCTCATGTGTTTATGGGACAAGAAAAATATTGAGGGTAGGTTAGTTGTAAGTACAAGATGGTCGGTTATAATTTTTTGCCACAATCTAAACAACAAGCAAAACTGGATCCTAACCAATGTGTACGCCCCTAATACAACAACTAGAAGAAGGTAATTATGGTCTGACCTGAGCCAGATGAGAGAAGCATTTAAGGGACTACCCTGGATTCTAGCAGGAGATTTTAATACTCCTCTAAACCCTTCAGACAAGAGAGGAGGATCTTCCACCATTTTCGAAAGGAATGCAGGATTTTAGAGACTTTGTCAATGGTAATGAATTGATGGATGTAGAGCTCAGAAGAATACCTTATACTTGGAGTAATAGAAGATTAGGAGATCAACTCATTCAGATTCGATTAGATAGGGTGTTAATTTCATAGGAGGGGTTGACCATTTTTGGTGATTCCACACTCACTGCAATCCCAAAGATTGGGTCAGACCATAACCCGATCATCTAGGAAATTTTAGATGAAGGAAGGAAGTACAACAACCCTTTTAGGTTTGAATTAATGTGGCTGAAACATAAGGATTTTGACTCCAAAATTGAGGAATGGTGGCAGAAATATTTTTTAGGACCCAAACTTAATCAGATAGTAGGAAATTTAAGATATATCAAGCAAAATCTTAAGGTGTGGAATAGAGTGGTGTTTGGAAACCTTTTTAAGAGGAAATCTAAAGTGAAAGAGTAGTTAATAGAACTAGAGATCAGGTTGAATCAGGGGAATCTCATAGAGGAAATTAGATAACAAGAGAAGGAGCTTCTTGTAGAATACCATAATATCTTAGCTAGTGAGGAAGTTCATTGGAAATAAAAGTCTAGGATCAGATGGTTGAAGGAAGGGGACCATAATACAAAGTTTTTCCATGTTTCTACTCTTCATCATAGAAGTTGCAACAAGATCAAGGAAGTTGTTAAACAAGATGGATCAATAGTCAATAAGCTTGATGATATCTGGGAGGAGGTAATGAATTACTTCAAGGATCTCTTAGGAACTCAGGAGGAGGAAGAGCCAGAAGCAATGGAGACTATGCTTAATCATATCCCCCATCTCATACAGGATAATTTGAATGATTATCTTTCTAGCCCTTTCATTGAAGAGGAGATTAGGAAGGTAGTTTTTGATTTGGGAGGTGATAAAGCGCTAGGGCCAGATGGTTTTCCAGCAACTTTCTTTCAGCATTTTTAGCATTTGGTGGGCAAGGATGTGGTGGAAGCTATTAAGGAGGTGCAAGAAACTCATTTTATCCCTATAGATGTCAACTCCACTTTTCTAGCATTGATCCCTAAATCTGTAGGGGCTAGAGACTTTACACAGTTTAGACCAATAAGTCTCTACAATACCTTATACAAGATCCTATCAAAAACATTAGCTAACAGGATTAAAACAATTTTGCCCTTCATTATTGATGTTAACCAAGGGGGTTTCATTAAAGGTAGGCAAATCTTGGATGGAATAGTCATGGTTCATGAGGTTATACACTCAATGGATAGAAGTGAGGAGGCTGGAATGTTGTTAAAATTGGATATGAATAAGGTGTATGATCGAGTCTCTTGGGAGTTTTTGGCAAGGATCTTAAAAAGTTTGGTTTCAATGAGAACTAGATAAAACTGACTATGAACTGCATCTCCACAGCCAAGTTCTCAATTTTGGTAAACGGAGCAGCAACAGGATACTTCAACAACAATCATGGAATTCGTTAGGGAGATCCTTTATCCCCATATATTTTCATTATTCTTGCAGAGGCCTTAGGTCATTCCTTGGTAGCAATGGTCTCTAAAGGAAGTCTAGGAGGTTTCAAGGTGGCTCCTTCGATGGACCCGATATCTCATCAACAATTTGTTGATGATACTATAATTGTGTCCAAAGCCTTTGTCCCTCAAGCTAAGGAAATTAAACATATCCTGGACAGTTATGAATAGGCAACAGGGTAGAAAGTTAATTTCAATAAGAGTAAGGTCTACTTTCTAAATACTTTGGAGCCTAGACAAAGAAGTATTAAGAGAATTTTTGGCTGTGATATTGGTGAACTCCCCTCTTCTTACTTGGGAATGCCACTCTTTAAAGGAAGAATGAAATCTGAGATGTGGAACCCAGTCATAGAAAGGTTTGCAAAAAAGTTAGCTGGTTGGAGAGGTAATTTATTGAGTCAGGTAGGGAAAGCACAACTAGTCCAATCCACCTTGTAGAGCATTCCCATCTACTTTATGTTAGTTTTCAAGATTCCTTCCATTATTAGAGATAAATTAGAACAGATCCAAAGATCATTTTTATGGTCTGGGTCGGAGGATAAAAAATGCCTGTCCTTAGTAAATTGGGATCAAGTATGTTCTAAAAAAGAATATGGAGGTTTAGGCTTCAAACACCTAAAATTATTGAATGAGGCCTTAATTGGTAAGATGGGATGGAAGTTGATTAATAATGATCAGCTGGGTTGGGTAAATATTTTGAAGGTAAAATACCTAAGAAATAATAAATATTTCTTAAGTTCAGAAGATCTGCCCAAGGGGTCTACATTTTGGAATAGTCTAATGCATAGCAGAGACCTTTTGAAGAAAGGCTCAAGATGGAGGATTGGTAATGGGGAGAAAGTGGATTTTTGGAAGGATAGTTGGTTGACAAACCAGCCCCTCGAGTATGACACTGAGTTGCAACCCATTAGACAATATTTATTAGAAAAATATGGGTGAAAAGGTGAAGGATTTTCTTATTTTGAATTTTGAGAGAACTAGTTGGAAAGATGTTAGGTTGGAAGGGTTGAATGAAGAACAGAAGAAAGCAGCTCACAAACTCTTTAACCTACTCAAGGTTTTCCCTCTGAAGCCTAAGGGTAGTAATGACTCTCTGGTTTGGAGTAAAGAAAGCAAAGGGGGCTATTCGGTTAAATCAGGCTATTCCCTATTGGAGAAGGAGGGAGTTGGTTGGCTCCGGATTAAGAAGATTTGGATTAAAAACTTGATTCCCAAGATTACCTTTTTCTTTTGGTTGTCTATTCAGAATAGGATTTTAACCATTGATAATCTTTGTAAAAGGGGCTTTCAAATTGTAAACAGGTGTGCTCTATGTGAAAATGCTTTGGAAATAGTTCAACATCTCTTTTTGGATTGTGTGTTTTCATCTGAAGTCTTCAATTCTTTACTCCAAAATTTCTTGGTCTCATGGGTGAAGCCTAACAATATAGTGGATCTATGTTTACAATGGAACTCACCCTTTAAGAGTAAGAGCTTGAGTGTTTTGTGGCATTTTTGTCTTCCACATTTTTATGGGGGATATGGAGAGAGCGCAATAATCAAATTTTCAAGGGTAGAAAGCGAGATGTTTCTTCGATCAGTTTAAGGGTTGGGAATGCCTTAGAGGAGAACTTTAAAGCTTCCTTAAATATTCCAAAAGAAGACCTCAATTTAGGAATCCCAATCCTTCAAGATTGGCAAGCAATCAATATATCTCCTCAATCTCCTTTGAAGCCTACTAGAGGTAATGTGAATTGGGAAATGCCTCCAAAAGACTGGGTAAAGCTTAATTTTGATGGAGCTTCAAAAGGGAATCCGGGAGCTGCTAGAGCAGGGGGTAATAAGAGATGAGACAGGTGAATTTTTGTTAGCCTATGTTGAACCTCTTGGCACCCAGACTAATCATTTTGTGGAGGCAAGAGCTCTCCTATTGGGCACTCACCTGTTAGTGCAAATGAAAGCAAGGAATGTCATAATTGAAGGTGATTCATTGAATATAGTGAAATCCCTCAAAGAAGAACAGGAAGCGAGTTGGACAACAGCAGAGATGATTGATGAATGCAGAGTGAACTTAACACAACTCAATTCTATCAGAATTCAACATATCTATCGAGAAGGGAACATACGTGTAAATAGAACCACGAAAGACAATGTTGTTTCCCTTGGGGATTGTTATTTACACTTTTGAACAATGAGTAATTTAGATCCATCTCATCAAATTCAACTTGAAGGTAATTGAACTCTTGATCTCCTCTTCAACATCTTTATTGACCACATCCTTCTCTAACTTGGTGGAGAAGATATTTATATTGAACTTTTAAGTTGTCTTCTCCAAGGAGAAAATTCACAAAATTAATAGCCAAAAAGTTTGTTTGTTATGAGATCTACTTGACCCTATCATGGTCCCACAACTATACCTTTGTTGCCTCTTCATCCTCCTTGTGTGGATCATGTAGTGTCATCATATAGGGATTGAAATACTTATCCCTACTACCTTAGGGATTCACAACTCTTAAGAGTGCCTCTTTGAGGATTTGTCTCCTCTCTATTGACAATCATAATGAGCACAATGAATGCATAGTCAATACACTAAAAGACCCAAAGTCGATATTGAAGTCAAAGTTAGGCTATTTTATGGGTTGTTGGGGGCACGACAAGAGTAGCAATGGGTAAATATACCACAACCCATATAAACTTGGGCCCTCATTGAATAACAAGAATTATGTGTTGAACTCAAAGGTTGTTGCATTCCTAATGTTCCCCCTGCTATCAAATTCGTCACTATTGCAAAATCCATCATCCATATATGCATTCTTCCTAGGGTTCTTGGACTTCTCCCACACAAAGGACCCTATCATCCTAATGAAATTAGAAATCTCTAACAAAGTGGTGATAAATTGCATAGAATTGGTCAGTTCACTCAAGAAGAACCTACCAAAACTAGTATACATGTAGTTATTGTTATCATTGTTGAAAATTTTGACTATTGCTACTCTTTTAGGGTTGGAGGGCATATTTATGGGTGGCATGGTAGAATTTCTAGGGAAATTATTATAACAATGGAACTCCATCATGGCCCCAAATTTTAATAAAAAATTAAATGACAAATTTAAGATTTTATTTTTTGATTATTTATGCATGACATGGAAAATGCCATTGATGAGCATCAGAAATGCTCATATTTTGTATACATTTTCTTGATTATTATGCGACTGTATAATAAGGATTGCATATGTTTATGAATGATTATATAATTATTTGATGAAATTATGCGTGTTATCTAATTCGTGTGTTTTTAGTGTGTTTTTGTGGAATTGTAGTTGATTTAGTCAGATTTGGATCAGTCGAGGTCTTTTCATGGACCTGGCACTTTGTTTCTTTCGGAATCAACGCAAAGAAGGTAGGCGCCTTCCTCTTCCAGGAAGGCGCCAAGCGTAAGTAGGTGCCTTCCTCTTCCAGGAAGGTGCCAAGGAAAGACAAGCGCCTTCCTCTCCCAGGAAGGCGCCAATAGAAGGCCAGCGCCTTCCTCTTCCAGGAAGGCGCCAAAGGAAAATAAGCGCCTTCCTCTCACAGGAAGGCACCGACAGGAAGGCGCCACTAGAAGGCAAGCGCCTTCCTCTCATAAGGAAGGCATCGATAGGAAGGCGCCACTAGAAGGCAAGCGCCTTCCTCTCACAGGAAGGCACCAATAGAAGATAAGCGCCTTCCTCTTCCAGGAAGGCGCCAATGGTAGTAAGGCACCTTTCGCATAGAGAAGGTGCCCGACATACTTAGGCACCTTCCTCATAGGGAAGGCGCCCCTGTTCTTCACCCGTTGACCAGACAAGCATGACGTGGACAACAGAGACTGGTGCAGTTCCAACTCTACGTCATGTAGAGTTAAATTGGGGATCGCACCGACGTATGAGAATGTCCTACCAATGCCAAGTGAAGCACAAACCAATCAGTGAACATGCCACCATTAGAAATGAATGCCAATTTTAGCATACATCGATCACATTTACCAGACTGTCTTAGTTTAGTCTGGAATGAATCGACTGTTATAACTTCTTTGTAATAGAAGATCTATGGGTGTGCTATATAAACACACGTAGACCTCTCTGAGGATATATAGAATATTTTGATAGTAAATGTAGAGAGATATACATAAGAAGCATTGTAATACTTTGATAATTATAATACAGTTCTAAGAGTTTCTAAGTGCGTGTTCAACTGGGAGGAAGCTGCTGGAGCCTGGGCCCACTCCAAGCCAGTATTTCTTCCCCTATTTTTCCTGTGTTTTCTAGATTAGTTTACCGCTTTTATAAGATTGTTTATCGCATTGTTATTTCTAGTATTGCAATAGGTTTATTTCCAGGAATGCGTGAATATTTCCTTTCTGTAGATTTAATTGTTTTTACGTAAATTATTGAGGAGTGTATGAATGATTGATGACCGTTGAAACACCCCCCAATAGTAGAACTAGCGGACTCATCTCAAGTGGTATTGTAAGCAATCTTGTTCAAGACCCTTCGCAAGTTTACGAAGCTCCCTGGGTTGATAAATTAAATGCATGGGCATGTGACAAAAGTAGGAAAGAAGTTAACCTTGTTTGGCCCACAACATTTTGGCGCCGTTGCCGGGGAAGCATCTCAACTAGATTATTTACAATACCTAGAAACCTTCCATCTGACCTTGTATGAGTTCTTCGAGAAGAAGAGGACCTGACGATCGGTTTATAAAAACCAATCCACCAAAACCTGAGTCAACCGAACATTCTGAATTTGAATTAGACTCGCCCGACCCACCACCAAAAATCCATTGGAGTGAGGATCCACACTTTGTGCAAAGTGCCTCCTCATCCCATCAACTTGGGGAAGAACGAATCATCATAAATCCCCTGTTTAATAGGACACCCTTAGAGGAAGCCCTATTGTGGAAAGTTGTAGAAGATCGGACGATAACACCAGACAACCTTAGAGCCTTGACTCAAAAAGTCTTAAACGATCGTAAGGCCATAAATACTGCATTAGAGACCGCATTTCCTAAAAAAATGGCTGACAACGAAGAAGTCTCATCTGGATTTAGTTTCCCGATTGATGAAGGAGTAGGAGATACCAAAATGAAAAACATATCCCCTGCTCACCTTTCGACCTTTAGAGGATACCCAACTGAGGACCCTAACCTATTTTTATTTAAGTTTGATGTCTTATGCAGGTCTATGGACTACAAATCTGATACGCAGAAGCTGAAACTCTTTCCTTCCACATTGGACGATGCAGCTCTGCGGTGGTTCATCGGTCTGGGAGAAAAACACATTGCCACTTGGGATCAAATGAAGAAGCTCTTTTTAGAGCAATACCAAGATTTCGGGAGAGCAAGAGACTCCAGAGAAGAGGTCCTGAGCATGACGTAGAAAGAAGATGAGTCTCTCGAGGAATACTGGGAGAGATTCAACTTCAATCTTCAATGATCTCCTCACACGAAACTATCTGATAAGTCCCTCAAAAGCATCTTTTTGAGAGGACTTACCAATGAATCACTGGAGGCTCTTAACATGATTTCTGGAGGTGATGTCTACCAACACGCTATGGAAGACATCCGACAACTATGCTAGAACTACTCAAGAAGGAGAGGCAAGACCACTTCTAGAACCATGAAAGTGACTTGCTTCAATCACGAAGATAGAAATAGGTAACATGCTGGAAGATTTAAAGAGCGAAATGCTCTCATCTCTAGCATTGCAGATGGATACGCTGTTGTTAGAGAAAAAGAAGCAAGAAAATGAAGCAACATTGGCTTATTTCTGTCCAAAATGTAGAGGGAAGCATGCAAAGAATGCATGCCCGGAGAACAAAGTCAGAGTATGCGCAGTTTGTAGGCTGAACCATAAAACTCGATTGTGCCCGCAACTGCCCAGTAATCAGGAGGATGTTGAAAGCGTGGATGCCTATTTCATAGGCAATCGAAAGAGTTGGCCATAACCCCTTACGGGGAATATGCCAACCAAAATGTCGTCATATGGGGGAGGACCATACATGCCCCAAGGCCCACCTCAACCACCTAACATGGGGTGGTGGGGGCCATCACCCTGGTCCAACGCACCCCTAGTAGCATTCCCGAACCAATAGCCATGGATGCCATATCCATATCCTGGGTAGCAGTGGAGAGGCCACACTGCATGGAATCAGGCTCCACAGAATGTAGCACCAGCTCACCCCCAATAGAATTTACCGACGTTGCCAGCAGTGAGACCTGCGTAGCTACCCGCACAACCGACGACAAATCCTAATAACAGGGTGAACCAACCAACATACAACGTGGAGGGTGAGATGTATCCGATGTACCATATTCAGCTTAGGTCTGGTAGACAGCTAGGAGTAGGAACGCCTCCACTGGTAGAAGAGGAGGAAGAGGTAGGAGAAACACCTCTTGTAGAAGAGGTGATAGAAGAAACGCCTGAGAGAGCAAAGGCTCCATTTCCCAATCGACTGCAAGAACAGAGGAAAGTAACGCAGCCGGAGTTCGATATCTTGTCTAGCTTGAAGAACCTCACCATGACAATTCCATTATTTCAAGCCATCCGAGATGTTTTGATATATACCAAGGCGATAAGAGAGATGTGTCTAAGGAAGCCAGGATGAAGAGCAACCCAGACTATCAATGTCATGGGTAAACTAGCAGATTTGATGATGGGCAAAACGTGCCATCCTAAGTATGCAGACCCGAGCAGCTCGATGCTGACTATAAAAATTGAGGGACATTCCCTATCCAATACGTTGGTCGATCTCGGAGCAGCCATCAACGTAATGCCTCAAGAGACCATGTAGAGGCTACAACTCATGAACCTAAAACCCACTACGATAGTGTTGTAGCTGGTCGATCGATCGACCGTGGCACCGAAAGGAATGTTGGAAGACGTAATAGTGACAATCAACGCATGGGAATACCCAGTCGACTTTTTAGTCTTGCAATCTAAAACTAGGTTGGGCGGTTACCCGCTCATCTTGGGAAGGCCATGGCTGGCAATAGCTGATGCTTACATCAGCTGCCAGGATGGGTTGATGACCATCTTCGATGGATGAAATGTTAAAAGGTTGACTATTTCACCCCCAGCGTAGTTCGTCGACTCATTAGGAGAACCCATGTTGACCGAGCATGAAAATCCTGAGCTATCCATGATCCAGCCGATGATGACATTGGATGAGTTGGCAGAAGAAGACGAAGATGGTGCTATTGTGGAGTTCCTCCATGGGGAGTCCTCCATATCTACACCTAGATCACCATTGGCTGGTGCCCAAGATCACCACGTTCAGCAGATACACGTCGGGCCAGGAAGAACGTTGAATGTCAGCAGTGGGTTGACTCCCACACAATTGATGAAAGTAGAAGAGCTCCTGGTTAGACACCAATAGGCATTTGCATGGGATTACTCAGATATGAAGGGTATCATCCCAGAGATCTGTACCCATCGTATATACCTTGATGATCAAGCAACTCCAAGTAGGCAACCATAGAGAAGAATGAATCCGGCAATGAAAGACATTGTCAAGGAAGAACTACAAAAACTCTTGACTGTCGGATTCATCTATCCGATTTTTGACAGCGAGTGGGTATCACCGTTAGTGGTAGTCCCTAAAAAGAATGGGAAGTGGTGAATCTATGTGGACTACAGAGCGTTAAACAAAGCGACCAAGAAGGACCACTTCCCGCTCCCGTTCATTGATCAAGTCTTGGATACACTCTCTGGGAGGAAGTATTTCTCCTTCCTGGATGGATTCAGTGGATACAACCAGATCCAGATAGGAGAAGAGGATCAAGATAAGACAACGTTCACCTGCCCATGGGGAACGTTTGCCTATCGGGTATTACCTTTCGGATTATGCAACGCACCTGCCACCTTTCAAAGGGCGGTGCTTAGCATATTTTTAGACATGATGGGAGATGCGGTCGAAGTATACATGGATGACTTCACCGTCTATGGAGAAACCTTTGACGAAGCAATGACGAACTTGGAAAGAGTGCTCGAAAGAAGCAAGGAAAACAATTTGTCCCTGAGCAACGAGAAATGCTTTATGATGATGCAAGAAGGCATCGTATTGGGACACCACCTCTTCGTAGAAGGAATAAAGGTTGATAAAAGAAAAATTGAGGTCATCAGAGACCTACCCAGCCCTAGAACGCAGAGAGAGGTGAGGAGTTTTCTTGGATCAACCGGGTACTACCGATGATTTATCGTCGAATTTAGCAAAATTGCAAAACCACTGCACACTCTATTATCTAAAGATGTGGAGTTCAATTGGACGGAAGACTGTGAAGAAGCGTTTCAGTTGCTTAAAGAGAAACTGATATCCGCACCGGTTTTAAGAGGACCAAATTGGGCCATACCATTCCATATCTACTGTGATGCATCCAACAATGCGATTGGAGCAGTCCTCGGACAGAAGGATGGCGAAGAATTTTACGCCATCTACTATGTCAGCAAAAACTTGGCAGGAGTCGAGCTCAACTACACGGTGACGGAGAAGGAGTTCCTTGCAGTTGTGCACGCCATAAACAAATTCTACCATTATATCACCGGGTATAAGGTATTTGTCCACACGGACCATGCGGCTATCAGATACTTGATGAGCAAGCCAGCCATTGGCGAAAGAATTATCAGGTGGCTCTTGTTACTGTAGGAATTCGACATCACAATAGTCAACAAACCAGGCAAAGACAACGTCATAGCATATTTTCTATCCAGATTGATACCGATAGACCATACAGTAGTGGAAGACCAATTTTTGGATGAACATTTGTTCACCATTAGTGAGCAAATCTCGTGGTACGTAGATATAGCCAATTACTTGGCCACTAGGAAGAACCTCACCTGCTCTCTCTTTCTGAGAAAAGTAGGTGGTCATAGAGAAAAGTGCATCGTTCCTATGGATTGATGGCCTCCTGTTCAAAATAGGACATGACCAGATTATAAGGAGATGCATAGCAGAACAGGAGTTCTCAGAAGTACTCAAAGCATGTCACGATGAACCATGCAGAGGACACTTTGCAGGGAAACGAACTACCTACAAAATCCTACAGGCTGGGTACTTTTGGCCCACTCTGTTCAAGGATGCGGTTGCGTACGCCAACAAGTGCGATGAATGCCAAAGAATGGGTAGACCAACCCATCGAGACGAAATGCCCCTCCAACCTCAGGTACACCTAGAACCCTTCGATAAGTGGGGCATGGACTTCGTGGGACCAATTAATCCACCTTCAATAGGGAGGAGGTTTATTTTGGTCTATACAGATTACGTCACCAAATGGGTTGAAGTTCAAGCGTTGAGAGATTCAAAAGAAAGAACAATCATCGATTTCTTATTTGCCCACATTTTTACATGATTTGGGGTCCCTAGAGAGATAACAATAGACCAAGGGCCTCAATTTACCTCCAAGTTGATCAAGGAGCTGATGGAGCAATACAGAGTTTGGCACAATAAAACTACACCCTACCATCCACAGGAAAATGGGCAAGTGGAAGTGATGAACAGAGAAATAGAGAACATCCTAATGAAGACCGTGCAACAACACAAAAAATATTGGGCTACATGGTTGCCGAAGGCAGTCTGGGCGTATAATACCACGTGGAAATCCACCACAGGCTTCACACCCTTCCAACTGGTCTATGGGAAGAGTGCGATGATGCCCATTGAATTTGAAATCAAGACATTGAGGACGGCTTTAGAATTGAACTTGAGCTTGGATGACGCTCAAAAAGAAAGGATTCGGCAGCTAGATCAGCTGGACGAAATCCGAATGGATGCTTTGCAGAGAATGAAAATCATACAAAAGCAAAGAAAGCGGTGGCATGATCGCCACATTAAACTGAAGTAGTTCCAAGAAGGAGAATGGGTGTTGTTGTATGATTCTCGGTTCCAAGAAAGAAAAGGTAAATTAATGCAAATATGGATGGGACCGTATGAGGTGGTAGAGCTCATCAAGAATGGGGAAGTGCACATTAGAACAATTGACGGCAGCAACACCATGTTAACGATCAATGGCCACCGACTGTGCCCCTATAACACATCCAAAACCTTACAGGTGGAATCCAGAATAGACGTGGGGGAGACCCCATCTTGTTAGATCCGGACCAAACTCTTAATAGGCAAAACGGTGGGCATGGAGGTGCTCACCAAAATCAGTTAATTTAGTTTTTTTTCTTACGATGTGTTTTGCAGGGACGACGCCCGCATGCAAGCTACAGGCATCCTAATCCAGGGCCTAACAGGCATGGAATGCATCTAACTGCCTTTATTTTTCTTTCTTTTCATTTGCTTTTTGTAGGTGGAGGACCTGACAAGCACGAGGAATAGGTATCTAGGAAACCAGGCCTGATTCGGCTCAGCATTCCGACACCGGCACTCGTAGGTAGAAGCTGAGGCAGCGTGAAGCGAGACTGAGAAGGCTTGATCACCCTTTCCTAGTCAATCGCAACATGATTGCCAAGAATAAAGTGCCTTCCACATCGAGAAGGCGCAAAAGAAGGCACCTTCCTTATGAAGAAGGCACCCAGCCAGAAGAAGGCGCCTTCCTTATAAAGAATGCCCCCAGCCAGAAGGCACCTTCCGTATGAAGAAGGTGCCCCAACAGAAGAAGGCGCCTTCCTTATAAAGAAGGCGCCCAGCCAGAAGAAGGCGCCTTCCGTATGAAGAAGGCACCCCCCAAATAAGGCACCTTCCTTATAAAGAAGGTGCCCAGAAGAAGGCGCATTTCGTATGAAGAAGGTGCCTCACCAGAATAAGGCGCCTTCCTTATGAAGAAGGCGCCCAGCCAGAAGAAGGCGCCTTTCGTATGAAGAAGGCGCCTGCCGAAAAGGGCCTTCCTTATAAAAAGGGCACAAGAAGGCACCCGTAAATAAGGCGCCTTCCTTATGAAGAAGGCACCTTCCTTATAAAGAAGGCGCACACAAAAAAAAAAAGAGAAAAAAGTAGGCGCCTTCCACATCGGGAAGGCGCCACATAAAAAAAAATAGGCACCTTCCATGGCGGGAAGGCGCCACAAAAAAAAAGAGCCCAAGGCGCCTTCCACATCAGGAAGGTGCATACAGACCGAGGCGCCTTCCACCCTAGGAAGGCGCAGGTATTCAGCAGTGCCTTCCACATCAGGAAGGCGCACCCATTCAGAAGCACCTTTCGTAGCAGGAAGGCGCCATCATCAAAAGGGCGCCTTCCACCACCGAAAGGCACATCCAATCAGAGATGCCTTCCACCACCGAAAGGCGCATCCATTCAAAGAGCACCGACAACATCAGGAAGGCACCATATAAGCACCTTCCACATCGGGAAGGCACCACATAAGCGCCTTCCACATTGGGAAGGTACCAAAGAGCGCCTTCCACGTACAACCAGCACTTAAGTCTCACGGATGCCTCGATCGGAATGAAATCACCACACGAACGAGCGACATTAGATTACCACCATCGCCCATGTGATGGAAATCTGCCCCAATAAAAAAAATCTTGGAGAATTATGGGGCGAGATCAGTGCGCATGTTCCAAAGATGATGGATAGACAATTTTTTGAGCAAATCGGGAGTCTGTCTTTAGCACCAACCATCAAACAACTCAACACCAAAGTCCAAAGTAATCCGCACAAACGAAATACCCCTCCCCCATGTCACAAATCAGTGAATCAATGCTCTTCACGATGCATGAAACACCAAATAAGGTACGCGCATACTAACTCAAATCTTTATATAATTATTCATAAATTATGCAATACCAAAAAAATATTGCTGTCATAAAAATCATATACCCCCATGGCCGGAACCACGTGCCAATGATATGGCTCGAAAGGCATACCCTAGAATTAAATGCTAAGGTTAGGTGCCTTCGGTAGCAGGAAGGCACCATCATAAAAAGGGCGCCTTCCACCATCGAAAGGCACATCCAATCAGAGATGCCTTCCACCACCGGAAGGCATATCCATTCAAAGAGCGCCGACAACATCGGGAAGGCACCATATAAGTGCCTTCCACATCGGGAAGGCACCACATAAGCGCCTTCCACATTGGGAAGGTACCAAAGAGTGCCTTCCACGTACATCCAACACTTAAGTCTCACGGATGCCTCGATCAAAATGAAATCACCACACGAATGAGCGGCATCAGATTACCACCATCGCCCATGTGATGGAAATCCACCCCAATCAAAAAAATCTTAGAGAATTATGGGGCGAGATCAGTGCGCACATTCCAAAGATGATGGATAGATGTTTTTTGAGCAAATCGAGAGTCTGTCTTTAGCACCAACCATCAAACAACTCAACACCAAAGTCCAATGTAATCCGCACAAACGAAATACCCCTCCCCCGTGTCACAAATCAGTGAATCAACGCTCTTCACGATGCATGAAACACCAAATAAGGTACGCACATACTAACTAAAATATTTATATAATTATTCATAAATTATGCAGTACCAAAAAAATATTGCCGTCATAAAAATCATATACCCCCATGGCCGAAACCACGTGCCAATGATATGGCTCGAAAGGTGTACCCTAGAATTAAATGCTAAGGTTAGGCGCCTTCCCTATAAGAAGGCGCCTTCCTGAAGAAGTAAGGACAAAAAAAAAGAAGCGCAGTAGTAAGGGAAGGCGCCATGGGAGGAAGGTCGAAGAATCATGCGATGAAAAAGAATGAGTCGAGTGATACGGAAGGAATCAGGGGGACGGTAAAAACACAGTTTGAGGCCGAGGGATGGTTTGAATATTGTACCCTAGTCAGTCAGGGCCAGGATATGGAGGCAGCAAAGGAATTTGTTACCTCCTTGAGGGGCGACGTAGCTCAAGTGCGAGGGGTAGAAATTTCGGTCACCCCCGAATACATCTCGCAGGCGACTGGATTACCCCTCACAGGTGAATGCATATACAAAGGCGGACTGTTGAAGCCGTACGCCGAAGTGCTGCTGCTAGGAGAAAATGTGTAGATAGATAAGGAAGGGCTACCTAAAATAAGCCTTCCCATGAATCTACAAAAGATATTCGAGCAAGTTGCTCGATTCTTTACATGCACCGAGAAGTATACCCATTTGCACACTAACCATGTGCAGTTTTTGAATCACTTGGTGCATGGAAGGAAGTTGAACGTGCCCTTCTACCTAGAAAATGCCTTGAAGGAAGAAGTGGCTAGGTACCAGAAGGGAGCATCGTCCGCCTTGGCCCACCATGGGCTGATATCAACACTGGTTCGCCATGCAGAAGCACAGAGGCAGAACCCCGACGTAGAGGGAGATGGCGGCCAAGAAAGGCAACAGGATGCTGTTGCCAAAACAGGGCAAGAAGAGGGAAGCCCTATAGAGGAGATGGCAAGTATCGAGCAATTGGCATTGCCCAATTTCATGGAAGAAAGAGGGCATTCACCAGTGCTCAAATGCACAGAGGAAAGAGGGCATTCTCCAGTGCCCGAGTATGAAGAGGAAGGAGCACCGCTTATTAGCAGCAAGGCCGAGTTTCGACCGCCATAACCAGTCCCTAGGAGGAAACGCCTGTGGTGACTCCTCATCTTGGTAGAAGAAGAGAATGACCCGAAAGTCGACATTGCAGCCCAAACCCTCTAAGAATTGACAAACCGGAGCCCACAAGATGCAAGGACTTCCAGGAGCAATGATCAAGTCGACGCAACCTTGGAGGAAGCGTTGGAGTGGCAGACCAATTGTTGGATGGCCCAACAAATTTTGGAGGACTACCAGAATGAGCATAAAGGGGAATTGGAAGAACGAGAAAGACGAATCACCCATCTCGAGCAGCTGGTCTAGCAGTTGCGAGAGGAGAACCAGCAACTCCAGGACAGGGGAACAGAAAGAAGGGATGCATCGACCCAAACTGACTGGGCAATAGAGGTCCCAACGAATTCTCCCACATCTGTAGAATGAGTATTCTCTTCGAGAGAATTTTGATCAGACGCCCGACAGAGCAGCCCGAAGGCAGGGGAGAATTCCTCTGTTTTTGGGAGTGAAGGGGAAAGAAGTCCCACAACACCCCCTGTCATCGACCTGAGTGATACAGAGCAAGACAAGGACCAACAATAGCAGACAGGACCGGAGGATAAGGAAGAACTCCCCAAACCTAAGGAAGAAAGAGAAGAACCTGAGGGGTCGACACAGGATAGACAGGGGGTGAAGAAGCACCCCTAGGGATGTCAGCATAGGTCCCCCAGAGTGAAGAGAACGCTCTAGGGACCGCAGAGCAGGTCCCTCGGAGCGAGAAGATGTCCGCTAGGGAGAAAGGGAAAACCCCTGTTCAAGCCATCACATTTTCTATAGAGGCCAAAGGAAAAGGGCCCAAGACGGCTCGAAAGAAGGCGAAGGTGACCTTCGTCGAGCCAGAAGAAGATGAGTGGGATATGCAGCCATTCACAGAGAGGAAAAAATAGTTTGAACGACTACTCAAAGAGATGACAACAACTAAGGAGACCAGGAAGGCAACCTCGAGGATGTAGGGGGACTCTGGTATCTATGTCAATCCGACAGAGGACAGCCAATTCTAGGAGATTTACGGGTCATCCCGAGGATGACCCTCCAAGATAAGAAGGTATTTTGAATGATGGGGGGTATATGGCCCCGAATTGGAAGCCGCTGCCATTGCAAAGGAGAACGCAGGGCTTACTCCTGAAGTAGCCCGATTGTACAAAGCCCAAGTAGTTCATCTCAAGAGGGATAATTTAGATATCCCTCTTGTAGTGGTCAAACCTCCGAACGCTGACCTATGGCAAGCTGTAGAAGCTGCATTTTAGGTAGCAGAGACAACGTTGGCTAGATCACCTTCGATAGCGAGCAGGACGAGGAAAGCAAAGCCGACAGCAGCACCCGCAACCCCGCATAGAAAAAGAGGAGCCACACCTCCAGATGCCAGTGCATAGAAGAGGTAGACACGGGCCATAGGTATAGGAAAATCCACCAAGAAATGGCAATGATGAGGGGTCAATAGGGCTACCTGTAGTTTTGATGCCACGAGGGCGTGGCATATGTTAGGTGTGGGGGGATGATGAGCATCAGAAATGCTCATATTTTGTATACATTTTCTTGATTATTATGTGGTTGTATAATAAGGATTGCATATGTTTATGAATGATTATATAATTATTTGATGAAATTATGCGTGTTATCTAATTCATGTGTTTTCAGTGTGTTTTTGTGGAATTGTAGTTGATTTAGTCAGATTTGGATCAGTCGAGGTCTTTTCATGGACATGGCACTTTGTTTCTTTCGGAATCAACGCAGAGAAGGTAGGTGCCTTCCTCTTCCAGGAAGGCGCCAAGCATAAGTAGGTGCCTTCCTCTTCCTAGGAAGGCGCCAAGGAAAGACAAGCACCTTCCTCTCCCAGGAAGGCACCAATAGAAGGCCAGCACCTTCCTCTTCCAGGAAGGCGCCAAAGGAAAATAAGCGCCTTCCTCTCACAGGAAGGCACCACTAGAAGGCAAGCGCCTTCCTCTCATAAGGAAGGCACCGACAGGAAGGCACCACTAGAAGGCAAGCGCCTTCCTCTCACAGGAAGGCGCCAACAGAAGATAAGCGCCTTCCTCTTCCAGGAAGGCGCCAATGATAGTAAGGCACCTTCCGCATAGAGAAGGCGCCCGACATACTTAGGCACCTTCCTCATAGGGAAGGCGCCCCTGTTCTTTGCCCGTTGACTAGACAAGCATGACGTGGACAACAGAGACTGGTGTAGTTCCAACTCTACGTCATGTAGAGTTAAATTGGGGATCGCACCGACGTATGAGAATGTCCTACCAATGCCAGGCGAAGCACAAACCAATCAGTGAACATGCCACCATTAGAAAAGAATGCCAATTTTAGCAGACGTCGATCACATTTACCAGAATGTCTTAGTTTAGTCTGGAATGAATCAACTGTTATAACTTCTTTGTAACAGAAGATCTGCGGGTGTGCTATATAAACACACGCAGACCTCTCTGAGGATATATAGAATATTTTGATAGTAAATGTAGAGAGATATATAGAAGAAGCATTGTAATACTTTGATAATTATAATACAGTTCTAAGAGTTTCTAAGTGCGTGTTTAGTTGGGAGGAAGTCTGCTGGAGCTTGGGCCCACTCCAAGCCAGTATTTCTTCCCCTATTTTTCCTATGTTTTCTAGATTAGTTTACCGCTTTTATAAGATTGTTTATCGCATTGTTATTTCTAGTATTGCAATAGGTTTATTTCCAGGAATGCGTGAATATTTCCTTTCTGTAGATTTAATTGTTTTTACGTAAATTATTGAGGAGTGTATGAATGATTGACGACCGTTGAAACACCCCCCAATAGTAGAACTAGCAGATTCATCTCAAGTGGTATTGTAAGCAATCTTGTTCAAGACCCTTCGCAAGTTTACGAAGCTCCCTTGGTTGATAAATTAAATGCACGGGCATGTGACAAAAGTAGGAAAGAAGTTAACCTTGTTTGGCCCACAACAACCATGATATTTAATTAGCACCATGAAACATGTATAACTACAAACTAGTTTGGAGTTTCGACAAGGATAGCTCTCAACTAAGAACAAGAAGAGTGTCATCTAGGAGAGGTAATCAAATATTGACCAACAAAATGAGAAAACATATCAATCACGCGTGCACACACCATCGAAAAAACTTGTATCTATGTATAATAGGCACGATTGATTAAAATTAAATGAAATATGTTGTACATAGTGGTTTAGTCACATAAAAGGTATACAAAAGATTGCTTGCTTTGAACAAAATGAATGAGTTATAGTTCAATTAGCGTCAATATACCATGAGTTTAGTTCCTTTATGAATGAATAAACGACAATTAAAAGTTTAACCTTATGATACCTTAGGAGTTTTCACACAGGAAAATGAGAGCATCCTTCTTTAAAAAGTATTAAGCCCCTAATTAAGGGAAACAACCAATGTGGTAACACCCTCCCATGGAAACAACGATGAATATATGATTTTTTTGGTGGGATCCAATATGGTCTAAGCACCAAAACCCTAACCAACTCATTATTTCTTTGGAGAAGCCTTGATTGCAACTTAGAGTAGAGAGGGTTTAAACCAAGAATAAAGCTTCTTAACTAGTTGTGTGTTTGCACTAATCAATTCTTGTGTGTCTCGTGGAGTTGTACTATTGTAATATGAGCTACCAATTTGGTATAACACCCAATTTTAGATAAGGTGAATTTTCTTAAACCCTCGTTCTATAGGGAAGGAGAATTAGTCAAGTTTTTGTAGAAGGATACTCGAAGCCCTAGTAAAATTCATGGGTAGAGATGAGGTCTAAAGGGGATTTATTTTTCAACCATTCATCCTTGGGCTATATTTGGAAATAAAAGAGGTGACCCTATTTATGGTTTATCTTTTATAAAAATCCTAATGAGATTTCAAAAGATAAATTTTCCTTGAGATGTCATTAATTGAAATTCATGGTCTAAGTTTATGCAATTCTCTAAAAAAAAATTCTAAGTTGCTTGATTGGAAATTTTGTAAAAAAATATTGTATTTCTCTCTTTTACAAAAAAATAGGTTTTCTTTAAATTCCATTAACAGGGAAAATATAAAACTTTTTATTGTGACTGTGTTTTTGAGTGTTGTTTTGGAGAAAGGATTCCATGACGTTTTCCTTGTATGTTGTTCTAAGCATGAAGCTATCATTGGAAATTTAGAATTTTGTTAATATATATTTTTTTGATATGTAAATTTTATATACAAGCTGGATTTTTTAATAGGATCCTATGGCCTTATGACAAAAGGGGCCAAAGTGCCAGAAAGGAAGGCAGAGACTTAAAATCTAAAATGCTACCTGCGTAAGTAAAGAGAAACATAACAGACCCATGGTCTGGTGGGGAAACCAGTAAATAGAAGTTGAATGACAAAACTAGCCAAACATACAAAAACCAGCAACTTGAATGACCATACATCCAAAACAAAAAAATAGCCATACATTAAAAAACAACCAAACATCCACACCTAGCCATGTTGGGAAGCACCCATGCTTAGAACCAGAAAACATCAAAATTTGGCGGTATCCTCCTGGTCAGACCCCTCGTCCCGCTTTTGGACCAACTACTTGAGGATCCTGATGGTGGTATTTGTAGAGTTCATCGAAGTGGTCATTTTGTTGATCGCCATCTTCAGAAGGAGCTGATTCGAGAATGCCTTGAGGTCACTGTCAGTATCTGAGATGATATCAGGGGAGGCCTTCTTCTCTTTTTAGGCTTCTTGAGACGAGTTGAGGACCTGGGACTGTCGGGGGTGCCTTTTGCAACTTTCTTCTTCCTTGCTGGATTAAGCCTAGTGCTCTTCAGGTGGGAAGGTTTGGCAAGCACCTCAAGGCTGTCATTTGTGTCCTTGGAGTTACAATTTCTAGAAGAGTCTAGGGAATCAAGGGGAGGATTAGACGATAGGGGGGGACCTCCTGAGGAGGGGGGAGATTCATGATAGATGACAGCCAAGAGCCCCTGATGAAGGGGTTTAGCTTAGGATTTCTAGGATTTATCGATGGAAATCGTTATAGAGTACAACAAAAAATTTGGGATGCAAATTTGCTTAGAATATCGAAGGTGGTTAACAAAGCTCTGGTGAAAGCTATGAAGGGGTTTATCATGGTCATCACAGGTGATGAATTGGAGGATGGGGACGATTGCTTCATTCTAAGGGGGTGGCAGGGTCGAGTAGTACAAAATTGATTTATCCCACCCATAGTATTTCTCTCTGTCTAGGAATTGCTCGAGCTCTTCCTCCCAATTGTGTTTTTCATGCTTTATGAAGCGGTCATTGAAATAGAGCCCAATAATCTCACATAGCAGCTCACGCGTGAGCTTGAAGTGGACTATATGAACCCTGACTTCACCGTTCTACCATGTCTCCACAAAGTTCTTTGTAATTTCATCATCAGGGCTAGAAAATTTGCATAGAAAGGGGGTGAGCCCCTTTGCATTCATGAATATGAGAGTGGTATTACTAATGGTGAGGGAGTTCAACTCAACAAACACAACGACCATCAGAGTGGAAGGGGAAGGGTGGAGCCTCTGAGGGCTATAGGGAGAGAGAGATTTGGGACTAGGGCAGAAGAGCTGAGGGCCAGAGTTTAGGGTGGCAATAGGTCAGAGAGAAGGGAAGGTGACAATGAAACACACCTTATGAAAAGAGGTAAATAACAAGCCCAAGGTTGGTGACGGGGTAGAGGAAACGTCGAGAAGAAACCATCGCATGCATGGGGACTCTACGATGGAAGAAGGGGTTGGTACGCTTGGAAGGTAGCAGGTATGGGAAGGAGGATGCATGGTAAGGTGAGGATGAGAAGGATTGCGATGAAATACGAGCTGCTTGAATATGGGACAGTGATGAGGTGGAGAGAGAGGGGCCCGATGGCAGCCAAAACCTGCCCAATAGGAAACAACCACATCACAAACTTGGGTGGATAAAGGCCAAATCACCAAGGATATTGTGGAGATTGCAAACGTGATGGATGTTAGTGCTCTTGATGGGACTAGCGCAGTAGATGAGGGGGTTGTTGGGGACCAAAGAGCTATCAAGGATAAGGTCGATGTGGAAGGTGAAACATGAGCCACTTGTCAACTCCTTATGAGGGGAGGCTCTATAGGAAATATTGAGGACACGAAGGACCAGGGGAGAGTCCATCATTTGAGTCAATGTGGCACTAGGAGACAACATCTTGGGACTCAACATCTTGAAATTTTATTTTTTCCTGGATAGCCACGATAGAAAGTTCTTTAGGGAAATCACCTCTTAAGATCTTGAGTCCCCTTTATGAGGCTGCTATGTTAGCCATGGTGTCTGCAAGATTTTTACCTTCTCTAAAGGTATGGTAGAGAGACATATGGGAAAGACTCGATAAGATTGTCCTGGATTCTTGAATGATGTTGGAGATATTCCACAATGAATCCTTCTGCTTGGTCATGAAATTAATGATGTTTAGGGAGTCCCATTCAATTACGACTCTTATGGGATCCTCCTAGAGGATAGACAACCCTCGCCAAAGCACCGAGGCTTCAGTGAAATTGTTGGTTTGAGTACCTAGGAACTCTGCATAAGCTAAAACAATATTCCCTTCATGGTCACATATGACCTCGCCTGCTCCTGAGGGCCCTGGATTACCTTTGGAAGCTCCATCGAAGTTCAAATTAACCCATCCAACCAAGGGTGCCACCCACCTGAGGTTGGATCTAGGGCTGGGATTAGGGGAATCTGGGATGTCTGTAGGGATACCCAAGGAGCAAATAAGGGCTAGATCACTTGCCTGAGGGGTGGACAGGGAAGGGGGAAGGAGGCAGATGTTCTCAGAAGCATAGGCAAGGGATTTGATTGCAATGGAGAGAGGATCCTTTGGGGGGAGGAAAAGGCTCTGTTATTGTGCTCCAACCAAATTTTCCAAATCATATAAGGGAGGTAGAGGTTCCATAGGGAACAAAGCTTGGGGTGGTGGAAGGGATCCGGCCACTGAGAAAATAGATCTAAGATGGAACTGGGTTGGGCCCATTGAATATGAAAATAATGGAGGAGGTGACCCAGGGCCTCAGAGGAGAAAGCACAACTGATAAACAAGTGGTTTGTAGATTCCTAGCTTGACAGGCAGAGAAAGAAGTGGTTTGGGATCACGAATCCCCTTTTGGCCAAATTTTTGATAGTAAGGATTTTGTTTTGGATGGTCATCCAGGAGAAGAAACTAATTTTGGGGATGAGCTTTCTTTTCCACACAAGGTTGAATAGGAAGAGGGGCTCTTGGGATGGATCTTGGAGGGAGTAGGTTGACTTAACCAAGAAGGATATGGTGTCAGTGCCTTGCCAGATGGCCCTATCCACTACCTCTCATATTGGGATTATGACTGAGTTGAGGAGGGCAGAGAGGGAGGCAACTTGGATGGGAAACCTAACATCTTCTATGGGATCCCAAGTTGGCTTTCCATTGAGCCTGGTGACGAAGTTGGCTACCTTGCAACCTTTGGAGGTATCCAAAGTGGGTTTGAGGACCCACAATACCCTATCTTCGCTTAACGCCTCCTCTTGGATCCATTTGTCTTCCCAGAAGTCAATGGTGTTCCCATCATCGAGGATCCATCTATTACCTTTTTGAATGAGGTTCCTGGTCTGAGATACCGATTTACAGAATGCCGACCCATTTCAAGGTTGATGGTCACTTAGAAAGGGATGGTTTTAGAGGTATTTCCTCTTGGCTGTATGGACCCAAATGATCTGGATGTTGGTGAAAACTTTCCACGCATTCTTGGGTAGGAGGGCAAGGTTCATTTGGGAGACCCTCCTGAGATTGATGGATCCCTCTTTTTTGGGTCTACAAACCAGGGACCAGGACATCAGTGGGATCCTTTTCTTCTCTTCGCTCTTGAACCAAAGAAATATCTTCTAAATTTGATTTATTCTAGCACTGACTGAGGTAGGGATCCTGAAGAATGACATGAAGTAGACCAGGATGCTCTATAAGTAGGCTATAGTGAGAGTAGATTTGGCTGCATGGGACAGGAGATGGCCCTTCCAGGAGGCCAACTTCTTCTGAATAATTTTGATGACATTATTCCATAAGGCATTGAAAAGGCATCCCAAGAACAGGGGGAGCCCAAGATAGGTAGTGGGGAGGATCTCCGGGGAACATCTGAGTATCTGAGTAATTTTCACCTGCCTAGCCTAGGGAGTGTTCATGAAATAGATTTTTCTTTTAAGGAGGTTGATCTTTTGCCCTGTTGCGTTCTCATAGAGCTGGAGTATGTGTTTGATAGTCTTGGCCTAGGCTATCGAAGCCGAGGTGGCCAAGATAGTGTCATCCACAAACTGTTGGTGAGAGACAAGGCTAAGGCTAGTGGCAGATTTGATCCCGGATTTAAGCTCGCTCTTGGCTACGCTTGCAATGGTTCTCCCGAGGGCTTTGTACAAGATGATGAACAGGATCGGGGATAGGGGGTCACCCTGTCGAAGGCCTCTAGAACTTGAGAAGAAGCCAGTCCATTGACTAGGATGAAGAACCACGAGGAAGAAATACATATTTTGATTAGTACTACCTAGGATGGGTGGAACTTGAATTTTAGGAGGACCTCAACCAGGAACTCCCAACTGACTCGATCAAACACTTTGTTCATGTCTATCTTGAGGAGGAATGTTGGTTTCTTAGACAGGGAGGTGGAGTGCAATACCTCGTGGATAATGATGACCCCGATAATGATTACTCTCCCTTTGATCGAGCTCCCTTGATAGGGATCAATGATGAGGGGGAGGATCTCCTTGAGTTTGGACGCGAGGGCTTTGGTTAAGATTTTGTAAAGGACATTATAGAGGCTGATAGGGTGGATGTCTGACAAGGATTTGGTGGCTTGGATTTTGGGGACCAGGGTGATGAAGGTGGAATTAATGCCATGGGGAATGACTTCGATGGACTGGAGGTCTTTGACAACTACACAAACCTCAACTCCAGCTAGATTCTAAAAATCTTGAAAGAAGTAGGGAGGGAAGTCGTCTTGCCCAAGGGCAGCATTAGCCTTCATGGAAAACATGGCTGCTTTGATTTCATCAGGAGAGAGAGGGCTAATGAGGATTTTGTTGGTATCAGGTAAAATGGAGTGAGGGATGTGCTCAAGGAGGAGTTTGAACTCCAAGGGGAGGACTGAGACGAGGTGCCTAAGAGGGATTGGAAGAAACTAGAAGCCTCTTCCCTGATCTCAGACTCATCCTTGAAAGTTCTACTGTCACTGTAGGTGAGTTCTAAGATTTTGTTGGAGCTTGTGTTCCTAAGGGTAGAGGCATGAAAGAAACTTGGTGTTTGAGTCATCGTCCTTGAGCCACAGGGCTTTGGATTTCTGTCTCCAGTAGATTTCCTCTCTAGCCAGAGCATTGTGGTAGTCTACTAAAAGTCAGCCTTCTTCCTCCTTGGAGTAGGGATCCTAAGAGCCCTCCTAGAATTTGCGTTCAAGGATCTCCAGTTTCTCCTTTATAGCTCTTTTGTTTTCAAAAATGTTACCAAAGGTTTCCCTGTTCCACACCTTGAGATTATCTTTGAGGAACCTGAGCTTTTGATGGAGTTTCCTAGAGTGGGATCCTCTAAAAGTTTGGAGCCACCACTGCGCCACTTATGACATGAAGTTTGGATGGTGAAACCACATTGACACGAAGCGAAAGGGGCACTTGGAAGGGGGAGGTCTGCCTGCTTCAAAGAGAATGGGATTATGATCAGATATTATCTTAGGGAGGGAGTGGAGGGTTGCATTAGCAAATAATAGGATAACTATTCTAGACAGGACCCTATCTAGTTTGACTTGGATGAGGTTAGATCCCATCCTCCTGTTACTCCATGTGAAATTTACCCCTTTCAGTTGGACATCCATGAGTTCGTTTGTGTCAATGAATGCCCTAAACTCCTCCATACTTTTGGTTATCAAAGAGGATCCTCCTCATTTATTCAACAGGAACAAAAGGGTGTTGAAGTCTCTGGCGAGGATCCATGGGAGATATTTGAATGAGTCTCGCATAAGGCTTATCTCGTCCCACAGGGAGGCCCTCTCCAATGAGTTGTTGGGGGCATAAATATTGGAGAGGATCCAAGTCTGGTTGGAAGCTATGTTGTGGAACATTATGTTGATGATTTTAGAGGAGGAAAATATTAACCTCCCTTCGATTGTGGATGGGTCCCACATACACAACAGTCCACGAGAAGATCCTTGTACTGGGGTGAACATAAATTTACCATTGCTTCACACTAATTTGGCTACTCTGGGTGAGGTAGACTCGTCTAGATTTGATTCCTAAAGAATGAGGATGACATGATTGTGTTATTTTCAGATATGGTGTAGGATGCGTCTCTTGGGGGCTCCATTGAGCCCTCTCACATTCCATGTGAGGATCTTCATTTGGCACCTTTGGGGGGATTTTTGCCTCCTTTCCCCTGGTGGGCGGGAGGTTTGAATATCTTTGGTTCTTATTTTAGCAAATTGAGGGCATCTGATAGTGAGATAGACTGGAGCCTATTAGCGATGTCATATTCTACTTATTTTCTCCTCTGATCGCTCAGGGAGGACCGCCCTCTCTTCCTGTCACTGCCAAAATCGATGGTGAATATTTTACTGTGGGTTCTCTTGGGATTGAAGCCTTCTAGGGCTAATTAGGAGAAAGAAGGATTGCCTTCATCATCGCCATCAGACTGATCAGACAAGGGATCGAAGGTAGCCAAGGGAGGATGGAGGGATCTGAAGGGGGAGGAGGAAAGGAGGTGATGATAGAGGATATGGGGGTTAAGAGGTTTTGGGGAAGGGATCCCCATGGGGGCTTCCAGGGGTAAGACCAGGGACAAGACTTGATGTGGGGAGGGGATCGCATAGATTGGGGCTGGAGGTTGGGGAAGGTTCCTCTAGGGATCCCACTGAGGGGGTAGGGGGATCAAGGACCAAGGGTGGGTCTGTAGGGACAACTGGTTGTGAGGAAGAGACTATACTATAGGGGAGACCATCTCATTGAGAATAAACTCAGGAATAGGATCAGTATGGGTACATACTTGGTCAAAATCTGGTGTCGAATGATAGTCAACCTGTTGCTTCCCTTTATCACCTGGAGGATTCCTCTTTTCTTGCCATGCAGGGTGATTGGTTGATCGAGGGATGGGGTGACCATACTTGGGGAAGAACTAGGTATGGGGGGAATATTCTCCTAGGGGGAGCCTTTGGGAATGAGCCATCACCCACAAGTTCCTCTAGATGCTTAGTGAGAGGGAATTGGTTCTTGAGGTGCCCTTGCATGCGACACTGAGCACAAAAAGCTGGCTAATTTTTGTATTCTAGTGATTGGAGCCATTTGAAGGAGCCCGATATCAGGTTGACAAAATGTGGGAGCTCGAATTTAAGGTTTGTATTCATGCAAATGCGGGCATGGACCATCTTGGATCCCACCTTGGTTGTAGGATTGAAAGCCACCAACTTGTTGATATCCCCCATGATTGCTTTAAGAACATCCTCTTGCCATAGGTGAAATGGTAAGTCTAGGATATGGACCCAGATAGGGGCAAAGTTTATACTCTAAGTGTTGGTATTGAAATTTGCTGCCCAACACCTAAGGAACAGGCTTCTCTTACCTAGAAACCAAGGTCCTCTAGTGAGGATCCATCTGGTGTCATCTCGGTTATTGAGCTTGATGATGAAGAAGCCCCTCGAGAGGGCAATGATCTCCATATTCCTTGTCATTTTCTATTTGGAGAAGGCCTAGCACCTTATGGTCTCCATGTCTGGATGTCCTCTGATGAACTTCCTGACAAGGGAGAAGGAGGTCCCAAAAATGTAGTTAGAAAAAACATCAGATGGTATGGTGATGTTCGATCCCACCACAGTTATATTTGCACTAGAAGTTTTGGGTAGGATCACCTCACTCGAGATGATCTGGGCATAGCTAGGGCTCCCAGGTCTGGGGCCATCGATATGCTTGTTTGGGGGCTCAATGTCCTGGGGGTTCACATGCACCATCCCATGAGAACCCTCTGTCCCAACCTCCTCCTTTCCTGGTTATGGATCCCCTGCACCAGGCATCGTCCCTAGCGCTGGATCTCGATCTCGCCATTGTTGCTGGATCCCACTCCTGCCATCCTCTCTCCTACCAACAAAAATAATGAAGTAAGATTTGGTTAATATTTTTCTATTGAGGGAAGGATGTCTAGTTTTTCATCCTTTCAAACCCTTGTTGCAATGTTTTCATTGGCAATGTTTAGTTTTGATTGTCCCTACTATGGTGATAAGAGGGATAGCGAAATGTTGCTTGTTTTCTAATTTGAACCTGAGCATAGAATAGAGATAGATTCCTTAGTATAGAATATAGACAAACCCCTAAGTACATAATAGAGATAGACCCCTAAGAATAAATAAAATAAATGAAGGTTCATTGGTCATGAGCCAAGAAGAAAACTTGTCTTAGATGTGTTCCCATCAATCACCATTTGAACAAAAAATACTTAGTTTGATGTTGTACCCATCTAATACACACTATTCCAACTTTATCTTGATGGGAATGGCCAATGGTTGCAAATGTATTATGCTAACATTTCTTCTAAGGGAAATTAAACCACAATTAATATCTCAAACAAAAGTTCTATCCAATTTTGATAATCTTATGTGTGTGTGGACCTTAAATCCTTCTTTGAAGAAAGTATATATTTATATTTAATCACCTCATTGTGTAACATAACATTCAAAGCTAGAATGGTTGTTATATTAACTATAGTTTTTTTTTAGTTATGAACCTTCTTGGTGGAACTTCCATAACATTGTCCAAGTTGTGAATAAAATTTGACAATATATAAACCCTTGTTTAACTTGAATAAATGTTGGCAATGACTAATCCATGTCTAGCTTAAATGAATTTTAACAATATATACACCTTTGTTTTGGCTTGAATAAATTTGTTAGTGGTTATTTCCTATTTACCATGAATGAATTTCATAGTACAATATCCATGTATAGCATAAATGAATTTTGATAGTATCTAAACCCCTGTTTTATCTTGAATAAATTTGGCAGTGGTTAATCGTTGTCTAGTATGAATAAACTTCACAGTAGTTCAACCCCTATTTTTAGCATGGATGAATTGGATAATAGATAAATGTTTTCTAAGCTTGAGTCAACTTGAGCTGTAAAATATTAAATTTACCAATGATTTTCCAATATTAGAAGATAATTGTTCTTGTTGCTCAGCATACATTGATTTCTTCAAAAGGTCCCAAAATTTGATCAATTTTTTAAGTTGGTTAAAAATGGGGTGTCCAAACAAAAACTATTGAATCAATGGCATTTTAGAGAATTTGACCAATGGTTTCTAACAAGTAAAGCCTTAGATAGGATTGATGTTTCCATAACTTACTGTACTTAATTTTGTAGTTGTATAATGCCCTAAGAATTAGGAAATCCTTATGATAAAACTATTGTATGATTATACCTAAAGTTGATACCTTAGTGTAGACACCTAAAACACATCATGCCGAGGGTGACTACTCATATGGACATGCTACAAAACCATATGAAGGATCTTGGATAGACTCCAAGATAGAGCAATGGTTCTAACCACTCAATTTAGGCATTCTGGCCTAAGCAGTCTAAATCGCAGCCCAGACCTGCGGTCTCCAGTCTGAACCGTGGCTGACACCTGCGGCCTGTAGTCTAGACCATAGATGTGACCTACGGTCTGAACTGGAGTTCAGTTAGGCCTTCCATTCGATCCAAATCGGTTGGAATGGCCAAGAGATCTAGAAGGAGGCAGTTGGAGGATGAAAGATTCCAAAGGCTTCCATCCCAACTGTCCTAACCAACCTTCTTGGTCTTGGCTTATCCATGAAGCCACCCCTAGCCCTAGGGGCATGCTATAAATACCCCCCTACAAGGGGATGATGAAGAGAGATAATTTGTATAGCGAAGTGCTGGCGAATTATTGAGCGAGCTAATTTATCAAGAGAGCAGCGAAGCCCTGTCAAATTTCCAAATGACCTTGTGCATTTAAGAGCCCCCTTTGCTACCCATCCAAAGACCAATTAGCCATGGATGCCCTACGTGCCTAGGAGGATCAAGAAATGCAAATCTGGGTGAACGAAGGCCCTTCACAGTGATTTGACTACCAAATCTATCAGAGGACGACAAAGGCGACCCTTGAACATCAATTTGGACAAGGAGGTCAAGCCCACTGCCCCTAATTCTGAGGGTAAACACATCAGAGGTCAAACCACAATTGTCAGCCACGGTTCACAATGCAGACCGTCCCTCACAGCTATAGTTTGCAATAGGTTAAAGATCACATTACTCATTTTACTTTTTACTGCATAGATTAGTCATGTTAGTATTTTCATAGGTTTAATTGCATTTTAGAGAAACTCTTACCGTAGGAATTAGGCATTTTATGTGTTGCATTAGGTAGGAGTATAATGGATCTTTTAGATGTTTTATTGCTTCTTATTCGATATTTTTTCAATGCATCATTTGCTTATTCATGTCTTGTATGTTGTAGTATAATTCTTGATGTGATTAGAATAGCTTAAAGCCTTTCTTTATGCTTTCTTGTTTTACTAGTTTAATGGTATTTACATGTATGTTTCTTTAAAGGGCCTCATCACGAGAGGCTATCAAAATTTGTAATCGTGCACTGTTGTTTCTTGTTCGTAGGAAGAAAGATGCAAAATGGAGCCTTTATCATAATCCTTCCACATCACGGAGAAGGGGGTTAGCTCTACCCCAAGGCAATTTGTGAGTAATCACGGGAGCAACAAATAAGTGCGCCTACCCTGTTGAGGGCTTTGGCAATTGTAACATCTGTATCATCTTTGGAGTGAACCTGAGAGGGCATTTTTGTAACCCACGATCCTTTCGAATATTAATATAATAAACTTTGCATTAGTTGTCTTCTTTGTTCAATTTGTGCATTTGTGTGGATCTTTGTGTGGTTCATAGAGCAAGAGCTGAGGTAGGTCCCAATTTCACCTTATGTGTTGAATTTTCTGCTCTGCATCTTTCTAGAAATCATCGAACCATTACAAACTAGGAACAAAAATATAAGGGGTCAATGAACAAGTCCTAGTTTATTTTTAATTTTTGTTCAGTGGAAAGGTGTTGTTGGGAATAGGGGACCTCTGAGTGCAGTCTGCCCCTAAAAACATCGACTTCAATAAAGATTGTGTGTCGTTTGCATGCTTGAGGTCTAATCAGTGGCCATGTCATTGTAATTGCATCGTCAAAATATCATGTAGGACATTAGCATGCATTATGTCTAAATTTGAAATATTCCTTTTTTTTCATGTACATCATGTAGGAATGGTCATTATGCTCTGTGATGCATTTATTATTTTTGCAAAATAAAAGGAACCACACACACCACGTATCATTTAAACATTAGTGGCGTTGGGCTCTCACATCCAACCCGCTTGATTGAGACCAATAGTGGATGTCATTACCACTTGGTTGGATCATTTGAAATTGTATTATCGGGACCCGCTCGTTTCCAAGGCTGACCCAAGAACTGTCCTATCCGTGCAAAATAACACACACTCTTCTTTGAAAGGGTGTATCGCTGCGTACGGTGTGCTGGGTGAGGTTTGGTAGTACCTATGCTACTTCATTGAGTATGGATGTCATTACCATATTCGGCTTATGCGAGTATATAGGTGAAAGCCAATTTAATTGAGTTTAAAATCCAACAATATTTCAAAACACGCGAGAGTTTCTAACACTGATACAACACATAAAAACAACATCAAACAGTTTAGGGCTCACAATAAAAATTTAAAAGAGATAATCACCATTTGTTTATATTATTTGCATAATAAAACACATCTAGACGTCAGGTACACAAATGGTGAACACACGGGGTGATCGACAAAGGTCTAGGACCGATGCCCATGATCAACCCCCAACTGGGTCACAGCAGCATGTGTCGAGTCCTCATACACATGAGCGAACCGAACGACGTTTGGCAAGCATTAGAGGCAACAACTCGACACGGGGAGATCCCATTGAGCAGACCCTCGATAGAGGAGCTTCAGTACACTCCTCTAGGCATAGGACTGAGCACGAAGCTTCTCAACATGAGGATGCTCTACCCCAAAGCCATTACCAAGACCACACTGCACGTGCGTCCATAGGATTGGTCGAGGAATATGTGGTGTAGGGGACCAAGTTGGTTCCCATACGTACTAGGTCCATAGGAGGTTCTAACCCTCCACCGTGAGAGTATAGATGAGTCAAAGATCCGCCCATTCAGGGGCAAGAGGATAGGCTCACTTCCAAGCATAGGTCCACCCATACTCTCGCACGTGGCTCACCACACAAGATCACCATTGATATATCAAAGGTGGGAGCTAATGGAACACCACCGCATGAGCGATGGAGGTCTAGACAGGTAGATGGTCTAGGTAGTGTTCTTGAGCAGCTAGGTTGTAAGCCTACAGCTCTGCCCACTCATGCTCCGAGTGAGCATAGCGGCAGTCGTATCAAGATCACTAGAGAGCATGGAGAGACTTCTAAGCACCCTCATGTCACACGTCCTTCGTCCACACATCTGTATGATGTGTACAGAATCCATAAGGTAGCTCACATAGAGCACGCACACCGAAGGCCTCCTATGGCAAACTAGATTGATAGATCACACAGATTGGTGTCTGAGCAAAGATGTCAGCTCCTCCAAAATCAATTGGATGATGCTTGCCTAGAGAGGCAACATATTGAAGATGAAAATCTTCAAGCTCAAAGGCTCCTACAGCAAAGATTATATGAGTAGCGCATGTGCGAGGAGCATGTTCTAGCTCAGAAGGAGCATATAGAGCAGGAGGATCGGCTAGCCAGAGCTGGCCTATACCCTTCCGAGGAGCATAGAGAGTGTGTGCATAGAAGGGCTGTGTCCCTAGTCGATATGCATGAGGAGAAAAGAGACGCTCGTACTCATGTCAGTGCCCAATAGAGGGAGCGACTGCCGTCACTCAATGATATTAGACAGAGGCAACATGAGCACGTAGATGCAGATAGATATGATCAGGGCTACCTTGAGAGTTGCAAAGTTGAGGAGGAAGAGCCATGTACTCCACCTCTCTCGAAGAAGATATTACCTCCTAGACCACCTCCATGGTATCTTAGGGAGGAGGACTTTTTATCTTCTAAGGCATACAAGGTTTTGGTCGATAAGGTCAAAGCAATAGAGAGGCAGGGCACAACTATGCAAAAGCCGACACTAAGGAAGATACACAATGAACCTCTAGACCCCTCGATGCCTATGCCTCCATATCCCGAGCATTTTGATATGCCTCGATTAGAAAAATTCAAGGGTGATGAGGATGCACAAGAACATGTTACGAGTTTTTTGGACGCTTGTTTCCAGATAGAGTTAGGATGCTTTGTTGTTGTGCACTTTCATTACGACATTTTTCAGCCCAGCTCGAGAGTGGTTCAACCAACTAAAGAAACACATTATTATTGGTTTTGAGTAGTTGGCCGATGCATTTCTTGAATGCTATTCATTTGGCATCAAGAAATAGGCCAACCTTTTTGATTTAGTTGCGCTAGCTCAGTGCAATGATGAGCCCATCAAGAAATACGAAAGAGGTGGCGTAGAATAATGGCAAAGCTGCCATTCCCTATTCCTATAGTTGAACTGACCTAAATTTTTACAAAGAGTTATGCCAAGCACATCTCACTACTATTGCAGCTATAGCAGTACCCTACATTCAAGGAAGTTGTGGTGCAAGCCAGGGTGATCGAGGACATCAAGTTGCAAGAAGGCAGCTTGAAGCTCAAGACCAGGAAAGAGGGGTTTAAAAAGAGTACTATGAAATAATAGGGCAAGCAGGCCCACATGAATCAAGTAGTACTAAATCTCGGAGGAGAAGACAAGGGATAAAAAAATACTAATTATCAGGCTCAACCTCCTCCTACGCGTTATGAGACATGCAAAAACAACTATAGGGGCAAAAACAAAGAAGAGCACCCACCTCGCCAGTTCACACCCTTGATGGAATCGATGACTTCGATTTTTCATCAACTATGCGAGGCCAAGGCCATACGATTGCTTGAGGTCAAATTAGTAGATCAAAATGTGCCAAAGTCAAAGTGGCATTAAGACGATCTGTTCTGCATATTCGATAGAGCAAAAGACCATGACATCAAGACATGTTGGTGCTTCAAACACATTATGCAGAACATGATAGAAAAATGAGAGTTGGTAATACCAAGCAACCCACAAGCGCCCGACAACAAAAACATGGGGATTTTCAAAAATCCACTACCTAATCATGAGGCACCTTGTAACAATTCTGGCTAGGTCAATCAAGTGAGAATCAAACCACCTACCCAAGGGTTTGTAGGCATGGTCAATGTTGTTACGAGACACGGGAGGTATGATCAACCGCATCAACCTCGTGCTCCCATTAGAATACAAGCTATGCCAAATCAACGGCCAGCTCAGAACATTCTAGGCTCACTAGCTAGACCGGTGGTGACCATAAGGAGCAGGTTAGTTCAAAACCTGCAAACAACTCTTGCGAAGTTGTCAATATATGAGCTTATTCAGCAGTCTCCTAAACACAGGGAGACTCTTATGGATATTTTAAGGTCCATTGAGGTACATTCCCAAGATGCCCATGCATTTACAAATTTCGTGGGACATGTACAACAGTGTCACAAACCCACGATACAATTTTATGATCATGAAGTGAATATGGTTCCTACTATTATGGCTGACCCGCCACTGCATATTATCGCGTGTGTTAACCACATGCCTTTCAAAAGGATCTTGATTGACATTGGGTCCTCGATCAATATAATCACGACCAAGGCACTGAGCCACCTCAAGTTACCCAAGTCACATTGTGCCTACCACCTTTACGTTGAGAGCATTTAACGATGCGCTATGCTCAACGATTGGCAAAATTGTTCTAACTATTCAGGTGGGACTCAAGACCATCTCTGTGATGTGTCATGTGATAGAGGGTGCCATGCGGTACAACATTATGCTCGGGAGGCCTTGGATTCATGAAATGCATTACGTCCCATCTATCTTGCATTAGTATGTGAAATACATTCATGAGGAACAAGTTCACGTAGTGTCCTTAGATGAAGAACCATTCAAGTTCATGAACCTAGCAGATTTGCTTGGGGGTTTTGTACTCATGTCAACGCATTTGGATATTCGATCTGTCTCGTCGATTAAGATTTCAATAGGTAAACCAGCAGCCCATGCTCAACCATCGACATCTGTGTCACACAGATCTGAGCATACGATTGCAACTTCTCTAAAGCCAATTGCATCGACAATGCACTGGCAAGTCGAGAAGCTAAAGGTAAAATTGGGTGAGAAAGTGGAAAATAATGTGCCTAGATCAGTCGCCAATGAGACTCCCACTCCCATGGATGTGGAAGAATCTCAAGATAAAGTCGAGGAGACACCTCAGCCTACTTTTCTTACATCTTCAACAGGGTAATCTGCATCGCAGGTGACCGTTCATCTGGCCAGCGCAGGGTTGGGTGAGTATCTTGTGCAAAATGTTACTTTCGGACCTATCCTAAAAACCGCACAAGAGATGAGCTGACCGCAAGCCCATCAATTTTTTATTAGATCTGTAGTGCTGTTGGGTGAGCCACCCAACCAAACAAACTTCGTGTACGTAGGGCTGGATCAAGCACCCACCAGAATGTCCATAGATGAGGACCATGACGAGCCATTCACTATGAATGTGTGCTATTTGTCCAACCCAAAATACACCATGCAAATTTTTAAGTCGTATTGTTGGCATGGGCGTGACCTTGGTATTTTCCAAAAAGGACGCAAAACTTCGCTCAAACCTCATTATCAGTTACCTACTGATAGGTTCAGGTTAGGGTTAAAAGTATAGGGTCATGATGATTTGCTTACTGCATCCGTAGATCACATGTACTTGAGTCTGGAGGACGATGTGGATTTTACTCCATATCACCCCGATCCTTCCAGTTGTTGGAGGACTCGCCAAACAGTATCGTTTGTTACCATAGGGCCACCTAATTCATACCATGATGGGCCCTTAGAGGACAACCCCAGAGACAACCTGGGTAACCAAATCCATGGTGCTACCAATGACACTGGTATGCAGGGGTATGACCCCCATGCTATAGGCGATCTCAAGTTAGGAGATCTTTGTGATGATGATGGGGAGGAGTCCACCTCCAAAATGAGTGGACCTAGTTAGGATGCAGATGATGAGTCCTCAAATGATGATCAATCTAAGGAGGAAATCAAGCCAAACTTTTTGGGTCCAACGTTTATATGCCATCTGCTGCCTACGAAACAAGTGGAAGAGACGAATGAGCGCTTCATAGTCAATAGTGATTATAAAGATGAAACAGAGGAGGCTCACTTAAAGCCTCACCCAGTTGATCTCCCACTGTGCATAGACACAATAGAGTGGCCCATCCATGGTAGTGACCATAGTGATGTAGATGAGAGGATCGATTCCAGGCTCGTGTATCCATAATATCTATTGCCTAGGGAATTGGAACATGCTATGGAGGAATTCCCTCCCAACACTGAGCGCTCTGAGGAAGGAGTAGCACCAGTTTACATGACAGTATCATATATACGATCGTTCTATTAGATTTATCCGGATACTGATGATAGCGACCACAAAATCAGATACATGGGACCACATCTGCCTAATCGCTCCTTAGAAGAGGGGGGAAATGATGGATTGTATTTGTACACCGATGATGAGGACTCGATGGAGATGGCATATTTGGGACCTCACCACTTACGTAATAGGCCTCCACCTAGAGGTCCCCCACCTATTACAGCTGTAGGTTTGCATCGGGAGATTAATCTCCATCGCAACCTGAGGGAAAGTGTAGACACCAAAACAACACCAATCCGATTATGTGGCTGCAAACACTGATCGCTTTGACACACATAGCCCCCAGGGCAGCCCTTAGAGGTTAAACAGTGGTCCTAACCACTTTTACAACAATTTTGGAAGGTCAAAAAGCAATTTGGCACCTTCAGACACTCTGCTCCAAATCCGTCCCACCCCGGGACGAATTCAGAATGGGATTCGCCCCACACAGGGATGAATTCTTAATTCGCTCCTGGGTAGGGCGAATTCCAGGTTCAACGGGCAAAAAGAGAAATTGCGCCAAATGGCAGCCGAGGATAGTCAATTAATGATCCCTGCCTTGCATGCGTGGGTAGGTGAGAAAATTGAACATTAGAGGACTGTCACAAGGGCAGTCATGGAAGCCCAAGTCAGGGGGGAATCTCCTCCCTCTTGGGAAGGCATGGCCGCCATGTGGCGCCCCTGCATGCCCATCCAAAGAGACCCCTTGGGTCTATAAATTGGTGAGCTTCATCACCCAAAAGAGGACAGGTTGGAAGCATTTTTAAGCAACGAAGTGTCTGCCAAATTGATACCACGCTTTACCTTTGATTCACCTCTTCCACATCCTTGATCTCTTTCGCAAGGGAGGTCATTGGGTGGTTATTGGAAGTGTGAATCCGGATCCAAAACCCGACACTTGACCACATCGATCTACCAATTCATCGACAACACATTACTAGAGATTTTGGGCCCATCCCAAGTGGATTGGTGCCGAAATCAGGTTCCAACGGTGGGCGGCCCGCCCGGGCGCCCCGCATTGCTGCGAGCCTAATCTTCTTTTTTTAAGAATGATTGGGAATTCATGGTAGATTGTTCTTTTTGTCATTTTTTTATTTTGCATTCCATCTTATGCTACTTAAATAGCTTGTAATTCCGATTTCATAATGCTTTGATCAAATCTTATCATGTTTTATCGCTTTTGTTGTCCTCACTAACTTGCAGGTAGCAGCGTTAAATTCCCATTGATGGAGGCCAAATTGGGGAAATCTGACCATCTGGGTCTTCCCAAAATGCCTCCAATTAGCTAACCCCAAGTTTGTAGGTCTTTTGGAGCTCCCTAGATGCGACATTTGGGGCAATATCACTTCGGCGCTTTGTCGCAGGTGAATTCGTCCTACCCCGGAACGAATTACAGTCGAATCCGTCCCGCCCCGGAGCGAATTCAAATCGGTGAGGAATTTCCTAACTGTCTCATTTGCAGTGACCTTCTGGTGATGTTCCCTTGTTTCTATGAAATTTGTAGACTATTTTGATTCAGTTCATTTATCCTTTTATTCAGTTTCATGCATGCATCCTTCATTGTTTTTAGAGAACAAACGTTTCATCTTTGCAATAGGTGCTACTAATGATTTTGTTGTTTCTTTGAATGTAGGAGGAGCATCAAGGATCAAATATTCATTCACACCAGTGGTGGCAACACTTTGGCCCGCCCATTTTACATGTGGGCACGCGGAAGGAGGATCACTAGTCAATATTGTAACCAAAACATGTTAACGCTCCTAGCCCCTGAAAATGCGGGAGACGTCTTTGTAACCGATATTGAGAGAGTATAAATAAAAAGGGTTGTGCTTTCTATACTTCTTTCATTTCGTCTCAATTCGTCTCTTTTCCCTATTTCATGCATTTCAAATTTCTAGGATTAAAGCGTTACATTTCGTTTTGCATTGCATAGCTTTAGTGTTTCTTTTCAACTTCCGGAATCTCGTGCTTTCAGTGGCGATCACGGTGGGACTCTATTCCCTACTTTTTGAGATCAAGAAACTGATCAAAATTTGTGTTTTCTTGCTCACAGGTGCCATTTTTCGAACTCTGACTGTAGTTCGTTCCAGCCTGTGGCGAATACAGACTGGAATTCGTTTGACCCGAGATAATTCAATTCCACCACATCCCGAGACGAATTCGAATTCATCTCATCCTGGGACGAATTCTGTTCTGGTATTCGTCTCACCCAGAGACGAATTTTTGTCTATGCAGTTTCAGAGCCGAGAGTCAGAGACAGCCGATTTGGGCGGAAAAGAGGTAACAGTTCTTAACAGTTCCTATCATTTTCTGCTTTTTTGTTTCTATTTTTTGTCAATTTTGCCTTCTTAGGGAAAGTAGTTGCTTCTGCATGTTTCATTTTTTTAAATAAAAAGAACCACACACACTTCACGTGGCATTTTTAAACCAAGGAGCTGGTCGTAAAACCCCAACCCTTGATCAAGACCAACGGTGGATTTCATCACCACCTTGGCTTGATTTTTTGCATCCATTACCCCGATTGTCACTGTTGCTCGACGTAAATCCTGATGAAAGCTGACCGAGTGTCGCTGGGGTGATTCCCAATGCACGAGGATAAGTCTTCTATGGTAGGTGTCATAAATAGGACAATCCCCCTTCCGTACCGCCTATGTTCCACGTACCATCTGCTCTCACGTACCTATAGTTTCCCTCTCGTAAGGGCGGGTATATAGAGAGGTTGGTATATCGGCCTGGCAATGGTATATCGAAGGGGCGACCATTTATGGGAGTCATATGAGCCTTCATTATGCATTTAAACGTTCTTTACAAAAACCTTCAAAAACAAAAACAAAAATCAAAAACACACTAAACCAGGTTTAGGACACACTCTCAATCTTTAAACGAGATAATCACCGCTTGTGTATGTGTGTGTTCCTTTCTGTTTAGTGTAGCATAAAAATTCATAAAAGAGATAAAAAAATCTGCATAGCTTGTAGGAAAGCACCACCATGGTGTACACACGTAGCCAAGCCCAATCAAGGGTGAAAGCTACGGAAAGTGTACAAGGGGGGGGCACAAGTCACCTCCGCTACAGCCCTAAGGACTTAGTCATACCGCCTTGGCGGCCTGACCCGCAAGAGAGTCCGCATCAGTCCATGTCAAGATGGAATTATAGGGACACCCCTTTGGGGGACACGCCCGTCCATCATAGCCCCTTTCGGGAAGAGTCCTTACACGTGGCACTCAACATAGATAAGAAAGCTCCCTTAGAAGCTCGATATGAGTGGCCACCATGCGATGAAGCGCTAGAGCGACAGAGGGTCCATGAGGAGAGGCCTCAAGATGGTGTCTTCCCTCCATTGGCTCCTCTCACTGTCAGAACCAATAGGACCAAATCCGGAGCACAGGGCTCTTCAAACCGGGCGAGCTAACTCCGCCCACCCCTTTCACACTTATGAAGGGGAGCATGAGGAAGATCGCTATCTTCCTCAAGAGCAATATACAGCGTGGGAGCCATGCGCCTCCACACCGACTAGGTACCAAGACCATCCATCGAGGCCGAGCCTCGAGTGAATGCCGCCAACCTCGACAGAGGGAAGCAGCCTATAGAGATCTCGGATCATCGAGATCGAGGTAAGTACATAGGAGAGGCATCTAGGCCTCCTAGGCTCAAGATGGTAGAGCAAATTGACCTGGAAATAGCCAGACATGCCGCCCGCCAAGCGCAAATTACGTGGCTTGAGCAAGATCAACAGCAACTAGAGCATTTATATCGCCTAAGCAAAGAGCGCATTAGGCATAAAAAAGATGAGCTATTGCATAAACCAATGCCTGAGAGGGTTCCAACCCCGTGCACCCAAAGGGTGGAACCATATGCGAGGCATAATCCCTTGGTGCGAGATAGGTCTCTGTGACCTTACCAAGTGCTGCCTCTGAGACCTCCTAGACCTGAGCGGGAGGCCACTCCCTGAAACAATGATGGGTACCCTCCGCGGGGACCCACCCAGGGTCATAGGTCTCATCCAGAGACTCCTCAAGAAGCTTACGAGGAGTACGAGCAGGAAGAAGAGCGGGCTGAAATGCCCTATCTAGGCGGAGGGGTTGCCATCCGGCCACCCCTTCAGAGGCCTCAAGTCTCCCACAACCCACAATGGGAGAAAACTAAAGAGGAGGAGATTAAATCCTTAGATGCATACAAAGTGCTGCTAGAGCGTTTGGAGTCTATGGAGACTAAAACTTTTGGGCCTCAAAAGCCCACTTTACGCCAGCTCCGTAGTCATCCTGTGCATCCATCCGTGCCAGCACCTCCTTACCCTGAGCACTTTAAGCTGCCTCAGTTGGCAACCTTTAGAGGGGAGGAAGATGCGCAAGAGCATGTGACAAGGTTCCTGAGCCAATGCTTTGGCATTCAGGACAATGATGCTTTGTTATTGAGAACATTTATAACCACATTCGCAGGCCCTGCCTCGGATTGGTTTACTCAGCTACCAAAGCACAACATTAACAATTTAGATCAGTTAGTGGATGCGTTCCTCGAATGCTTCACCTTCAATACCAAGAAGAAGGCGTCACTAAGTGACTTAGCCAACCTCAAGCAGTATGAGGAGGAGACCATGGCGGCCTATGGGAATCGATGGAGGACATTGCTCTCAAAGCTGCCCTACCTCCCTCCTATGTCCGACCTCACTCAGATGTTCTCCAAAAGTTGTTTGAGATCGATCTCGATGCTATTGCAGCTGTAGCAATATGCCACCCTAGAAGAAGCTCTGGCGCAAGCCAAAATTATTGAAGAGATCAAAATACAGGATGGCGAGATAGCCAAGCCTAAGAAAAAAGAGTGGACTAAAAACACTAAAGCTGGGACTACGCAACAAAAACCCGCTGCGGTTAACCAAGTTGCCATCAATGTCCCTAAGCCTATGCAAGCAACTCAGCCTCAGAAGGCTAATTATCAGGTAGTGCCTCCCAACAACTATGACAGAGAAAATAAGAGGCAAGAACAGGGTCAGCAGTGTCGCCCTAGGTGACAATTCACACCCTACACAGAGTCCAGGGACTCCTTGTTTGACCACTTGTTAGCGGCAAACCTGATCAACCTGCCAGAGATTCAGACTATAGATCCCAATGCGCCCAAGCCTAAGGGATATAGAGAGGATTTGTACTATAGGTTCCATAGGCGGCAGGGACATGACCTAAATGCCTATTGGAAATTTAAGGGCTTGGTGCAAGACCTGATTGATAACAAAACCTTGGCGATGGATAATCCCGTCGCACCAAGCAATCAGCAAATGGAGGTCTTCAAAGACCCCTTGCCTGCTCATGCTCCATAGGCGAAGACCCTACAAGTTAACGAAGTCACATAGAACTGCCCCATGCAGGGGTATGTAGGGATGATAAGTATAGTGACTCGAAACAGGAGGTATCCGAGCACGAATGCTCCTGCGGCAGCGGTAGGAGAGGTGCCAACAACATCGCAACCACAACAACACCTTGCACAACCTCCTCCGCCTAAGCCGGTGGTCACACTTCGGACCAAACTAACTCATAGTTTGAGGACCACTTCAGCTAGGCTCTCCATATATGAGCTTATACAACAATCTACGCCCCATCGAGAAGCTCTAATGGAGATTTTGAAAGCCATCGAGTTGCAGCCCCATGAGACAAATTCTTTCAACAACTTTGTGGGGCATATAAAATGATGCACTGAGCCGGTCATCACATTTCGAGAAGATGAACTAAGATCAGTGACTGATGACATGGCGGATCCACCCCTGCACGTTATCGCATGGGTCAACGGGATCCCATACAAGAGGGTGTTGATAGACACTGGCTCGTCCAACAACATCATCACAACTACGGCTCTCAAGCATCTGAAGTTGCCCGCATCTCACATCACAGCTTCCACATACACTCTACGAGCATTCAATGATGCAATCTGCTCGACAGTCGACATAATAGTCCTACCAATCCAAGTGGGACAAAAGACCATACCCACATTGTGCCACGTGTTGGAGGGTGAGATGGCCTACAACATTTTGCTGGGCCGGCCATGGATCAGGGACATGAAGTGTGTCCCTTCGATAGCTCACCAATGTTTAAAGTACACATTTGAAGGGGAGGTGCATGTGGTCCCAGCGGACCTAGAACCCTTCAAGTATTGTAATGCGGTGCAGCTGATGCCGCAATCGACCCTGCCATCAATGCATTTGGATTTTTAGTTAAATCCATCTAAACAGGGTCCGATTCCATAGGCATCCCCATTAGCAAGTTCTTCAAAATCCCAGCCGGGCTCATCTTCATCATCTGGCCCTCCACCAACGACATCATCTATGGAGGCCAGACAGAAAGACAAAGGGAAGAAACCCCTGGAAGAGGCAAAACCTTTGGAAGAGACACTACCATCAGTATCAACTATCTCTACTGAGGAGATGCCTAGCCAGATGGAAGTCGAGGATTCTAGCCCACCCGACATGGAGTGGACTCAAGGAGAACTTCCATTCCCTCCCCCTCAACCACCAACGATCACCGTTGAAATGGCTAATACGGGCCTAGGGGAGTATCTGGTGTGGAATATTGTAGCAACACCCACACTAGAGTCCATGCAGGACATGGGGAGACCTCGCCTTCCTATCGGCACCATTGTCCCCCTAGGCTACCCACCGAACCAGACAAATTTTGTGTATGGGGGCCTTGATCATGGCGTTGCACCATGCATGCAAGAGGACGAAGATGAAGAGCCTTTTGCTGAAAATGTCAACTATCTGTCTAACCCAGACTTTGCTCTGAGATACCTTGGCCAATGCAATTGGCACGGGTATGGGTTAGGCCGATATGAGCAAGGGATACGTGTTCTTTGCCAACCAAGATACCAAATGCCATACGACAAGTCAGGAGTAGGGTTTAACCACCCCCTCCCCTTGGACATCTTGGTGGAGAACATGCAAGGCCTAGGGATAGGCAACAAGGGGGGATTGGCATCAGATCCATATGCCAACCCTAACACCACATACACATTGAGGGATTATCTCCCATTAACGACAATCAACCTTGTTGGCTCCAGTAATCCCTTCCCTTCGCTCGAGAGAGGAGAAAGCTCGAGAGCTCATTTTCAAGGAAGGTCCAAACAATGTCAAGAAAGGTCCTCGGAGGACGAGTCGAAATATGAACCAGTGTCATATGATCCCTTCGAATCCGATAGTGATCACTCACAGGGGATTCCCATGAATAACTATCAAGAGATCTTTTTGGCTCTGTTCCCTCTAGAGGCTCCAATCGAGCTAGTGTCACATCAAGAGAATCAGGTCCCCCCACGGAGCATGGAACAACCACAATGGGACCAGATTAATTTGCTTGAACAAGATGAGCCTCATATGTCGCAAGCAATTGTCGGAGCCAATGAAGGTTTTTGGATCTCCGACAGCGATTCGAAAGATGAAACTGAGATGGCCTATCTCAACCACATGCGACAAATGCAACAACGATACCCCTTGGAGATTAATGACATATTTGCATAGATGGGCATAGTGCCAGGGCACGAGTGGTACGTAGACCCAGCAGGGTGGGATCAAGTGTTGGATCCGTTGCTTCGGGTACACGAAGAGCACCTTCCACTCCGAGACCCTAGGGTGATATCAGTGTCGAGGGTAGACCCTATCCTCCTATTAGCACATAGGGCCGATCCATTCATGCCAGTACCTATAGAACCAGATCCAGAACACAGAGAACATCCAGAATGTTTGAGTCATCACACCCATGGTAATGGAGACCAAAATCATTTCATCCACATGATCTCCATTGACTTGACCACACCCATCCGCAATCCGGCCGATCCAGCATGGTCCTTGCATCTAGACATAGATGCCATTGACTGGGATCACGTCAATTCACCTCCATCCCCATCATAGTACTGGCCTTTCGGTAAAATGCTTCATTTTACCCCAGGGACAACTCAGGATATCTTTCAGGCTGAAGAGGAACCCGAGGTTCCCAACGCAGATTTAAACTCGGCAAATGATATCCATTTGATCCCAACTCCACATCAGTTGGAGGACGGATCCCACATGTCGATCGAGGAGACGACTGACGTAGACATCGGCTTGGATCCAATGAATCCATAGATTATCAAGCTAGGGGTAAGCTTATCCCCTGAAGAGCAAGCCAACTACATTGCCCTTCTCAAAGAGAAGAAGGAGGTTTTTGCATGGTCATACAGAGACATGCCGGGGCTAGATCCGTAGCTAGTCATGCATAATCTAATGCTTGATCCGACAATCAAGCCAGTTAAGCAAAAACTATGTAAGATGCACCCAACAGTGGCCTTGATGGTCAAAGATGAATTGCAAAAGCTGTTGGATGCACAGTTTGTCATCTGCATGGATTATCCGCCATGGCTGTCCAACATGGTGCCCGTCAAAAATCTCGACGGGAGGATTCGCATATGCACTGATTTTTGAGATCTAAACAAAGCGAGTCCTAAGGATGATTTCCCCTTGCCAAGCATCGACGCATTGGTAGACGCTACAGTAGGTCACGAAATGCTATCCCTCATGGATGGTTTCTCGGGATACAATCAGATTCGTATCAATCCCGAGGACCAACTAAAAATGGCGTTCACAATGCCTTGGGGGACATTTTGTTATAAGGTCATGCCCTTTGGCCTTAAAAATGCTGGCGCCACCTACCAACGTGCCATGACGTACATCTTCCATGATTACATGCATAAAACTTTGGAAGATTACATGGATGATTTGTTGGCCAAGTCTCTTTTGCGCCCAGATCATCTCGATGACCTAAGCAAGATCCTCGATCGCCTCATGGAGCATAAAGTCAGACTGAATCCCAAGAAGTGCGTATTTGGCATCACATCTGGAAAACTCTTGGGTTTCATAGTCTCAAAGTGAGGCATCGAGGTGGACCCAAACAAAGTCAAGGCAATCCTTGAAATGGTTCCCCCAACTACCATTAAGCAGCTCAGAAGTCTACAAGGGAAAGGTCGCATCAATTAAGCGCTTCATAGCGCAGCTATCCGACAAGTGCCGACCCATGAACAAATTATTGCACAAGGGGGTAGCATTTCACTGGGATGACGAGTGCCAGTCAACCTTTGATGACATCAAACGATACTTGGCTTCACCGCCAGTATTGGCACCACCTAGACCAGGAGTGCCATTCTACTTATACATCTCAGCTACTGAGGTGGCATTGGGCGCCATGCTAGCCCGGAAGAATGAACTTCACAAAGAATAGGCTACTTACTATCTTAGCCGCACCCTGGTCGATTATGAACTTAACTATGCATACGTCGAGAAACTCTGCTTGGCAGTGGTGTTTGCTACCAAAAAGCTATGCCACTACATGCTGAGCAACACTACGTATGTTGTGTCTAAGGAGAATCCATTGCGATACATGATGAGTCATACTTATCATAGTAGTCACACGACAAAATGGATCATGTTGTTGATAGAATTTGACATAGAGTTTATTGGACAGAAATCCATCAAAGGACAGGTCATAGCCGATCAACTAGCAGAGGCTCCTCTCGAAGACGATCAGCCTCTGGTCATAGAACTACCCGATGATGGGGTCTTCCATGTCTCAGAATCGCCGATATTCGATGAGCCTGAGTCACAGGCTGACATAACCCTATTCTTTGATGGTTCTAAATGTGAGCAAGGTGGTGGTACGGGAATAGTATTCTTCACACCGTAGGGTGCTCCAATGCCCCTGTCATTTAAATTAAATTTCCCATGCACCAACAATAATGCAGAGTATGAAGCCTTGCTCATAGGTCTTCAGACAACAATCGCCATGAACATCAAATGACTGAACATCTTTGGTGATTCGTTGTTAATTGTCAATCAAGTCAAAGGGGTATTCCAATGCAAATGCCTAGTTCTACAGGCTTATAAAGCCCTTGTGGACAAATTCTTGGCAAAACTTGAGTGGTACGACATCGAGGCACTCCCTCAGTCATCGAATCATTTTGCGGACACAATGGCCTCCTTGGGGTCACTAATCCCGCAAGACCTTTCTGGTGATATGACAACCATTCAAGTCAAAACCCTATCGCAATCTGTGATGGAGCGTGCAAGCTCTGACTTGACGCCAGGAATCCACATGATCCAGATTGAACCATCCTCGGATAAGTTCTCTCGAATCCATGATCGTCTAAAACATGCCAACTGGGGGTCCTTGTTCTCCCCTACTCCCATTAATAGCAACACAATGCTATTCTTACAAGTTCTCTCCCGCTCAACGTTTGCTAGGGATGAACTTCAAGAGGGATTGGTTGTTCATACCATCGAGGCTTTCGATCAGCAGGACTGGTATTTACCCATTAGAGACTACCTCAAGTTAGGTAATCTCCCGCTTGGATTGACGCATGCCACAAAATGAGCATTCAAGCAGAAAGTGGCTAAGTATGTCTTGATAGGAGACATTTTGTACCATCGTAGCTATGAAGGAATCCTCCTTCATTGCTTGGACCAGCAAGAGTCCACTTGGGCGATCGCCCAAGCGCACGATGGTACATGTGGTGGCCACTTCAGTGGTATGGCCATCGCAAAGCGCATTCTTTGCATGGGCTATTATTGGCCATTTTTAGAGCGAGATTGTTGCGCATATGTCAAGAAGTGCATGAAGTGTCAACATCATGCCAATTTGATGCACGTACCTTCCCAGGCCTTGCAGACAGTCCAGTCCGCTTGGCCATTTTCGTAGTGGGGCTTCGATCTAATTGGAAAGATCTCCCCTATGTCGTCAAGCCATCACACGTTTATCATAATGGCCACAGAGTATTTCACCAAATGGGTGGAAGCAGTTCCGCTTACCTCTACGACAAGACCCCGTATAGTGGAGTTCATTTTGCATAACATCATATGTCATTTTGGTATTCCATCCAAAATAATCTCGGATAATGGGATGCCATTCAAGAACAAAGACGTGCATGCTTTGACCATAAAGTACAAAATTTAGCATAATTTTTTGACACCCTATTATCCGCAGGCAAATGGGCAAGCAGAGGCGTCAAACAAAATGCTAGTTGCCATCCTTAAAAATATGGTCACGAATAGTCATAAGGATTGGCACATCCAAATTCCACTTGCCCTGTGGGCTTATCGCACTAGCATTCGGACGCCCACTGGGGCAACTCCATTTTCGCTCATGTATGGCTCCGAGGCAGTCATGCCTCTCGAGTTGGAAATTCCTTCCCTACGCATATCAATGCAAGAGTTCATCGATGATGACGCTGCGCGGCAGGCCCGGTTAGACCAGCTTACATTACTTGATGAACGACGCGTTAATGCTCTCGAGCATTTACGTATCTATCAAGAGCGACTTAAGAAAGCTTACAACATGAAAGTTCACCTAAGGGACTTTCGGGTTGGTGATTTGGTCTTGAAGGAAAACCAACAGAACTCTAGTTTGCCATCCCACCTAAGGGACAAGTTCATGGCAAATTGGTTAGGTCCATATGTAATTGATAGCAAAATAGGACCCGGGACGTACCGGCTAGCCTCTCTTGATGGAATCAAGGAAACAGAACCCTTGAACATCAATCATTTGTGACCATTCCATATCTAAGAGAGCCATATCCCAAAATGCTCCAAGGATTCCTATAATCGCTTGGTCAATCCCAAAATGCTCCAAGGATTCCTATAATCGCTTGGTCAATCCCAAAATGCTCCAAGGATTCCTATAATCGCTTGGTCAATCCCAAAATGCTCCAAGGATTCCTATAATCGCTTGGTCAATCCCAAAATGCTCCAAGGATTCCTATAATCGCTTGGTCAATCCCAAAATGCTCAAATCCCCAATCCAATAATTCCTATAATCTCAATCCCAAAATCTCAGGATTCCTATAATCACTTGGTCAATCCCAAAATGCTCCAAGGATTCCTATAATCGCTTGGTCAATCCCAAAAAGCTCCAAGGATTCCCACAATCGCTTGGTCAAAAATAAGAAAATTCAAAAATAGTAAAATCATCAAAAACAACAAAAGTTTACATCTCATTTCCAGGCATGCTCAAATTCATCAATAGAGAGCTCTTCTCGCATCTCATCTTCATATTCACAAAAATCAATCCATCAAAAATACAAAAATATGTAGCTGCATTAAGCATCACACCCATACATTGCATATTTGTGGTCGTACAGGTCAAAGGCACCATAGACTGTAATTACTCTGCTAGTCCACCTTGTTCCACATTTTTCCATTTTATAAGCAGTCCAAAAAAAAAATGTGCCATTCACTACTTTTTACCACACTAGAGTCAGTGGTCTTTTAATGTATCAAGAGTTTTCATCTTTCAGTCATCATTTTTCTTTCTAGCCACGTACTGTACCAAGTCAGACAGATTTTACGAAGGTAGAGTTCTACTTGGATCACACCTTGTTACGTAGCATCCCAAAACAAATTAAAACACATAAAAATTCCCAAGTTGTGTGAACGAAAGATGAAACCTGCACAGTAATCCAGGTCACCATAAGCGAAAAAGTTATCTTGCTCATCCCCCTGTGCGAATGACCCTAAGAATGCTGAGAGTTGGCAAAAGGACAAGCATCTTCCCTACCCAATTCCCCAAGAATCCCAAGGTCTCAAAAAAAAAGTTGCAAACATCAAAATTTTGCAAACGTCAAAATGCTAAAAATTTGACATCACCACCAGAGTGCATACATCAAAAAGCACATACAATAGTGATTCTTATCACTCGAAATCCAAATCCCTTGCTCAAAAGAAAAATATATAAAAATAAATAGTGATTTTTATCACTACCAACGAGCAAGTATCCCAATACAATTGAAGAAAAGAAGGGAGTCAAACTTGAATCCCTGGAACTCTCAGCATTTCGACAGGTCATGAGGCAAACCTCAGTATCGGTTTGGTGGATAGCCTATCGGTCACTGGCGGTAAACCTCCCGCATGATGATATATCTGTCACATTAACTCGTGTACAGATCAATGTTTGCATGTGGATGAGCTAGCTTATGGTATCCTAGATAGCATCGCAGATTAATCTGACTAAATACAACAAAGGAGTTAGTGGAGCTAATTAGGTGATCCTCAGTACAGGTTTGGTTGACAACCTATCTGGCACTGGCGGTATCCTGACAAATACCACATAAATGAACTCAATTGCACACACAGGGATGTGAAATAGCTTGGTCAAAGACAAGTCCGATTCATACCTTGTTCAAAAGTCTTGTAAGATAAAGTACAGTCATGGCTAGTGAGTTAAAACCGTCTGAGTCTCAGAAAACCTTAGCTACATTTCTCAACCAACTACGCTACTTACCATCAAAAAATACAAAAAAAAAAACCACATGTATACATGCAAAGTCATTTACCACAACAATCACCTAAAAACAAAATCACAAAGTCTTAAACAGTCTATGGTGCCCTAACCAAACAACACAAATTCATTTCATACATTGCATTTTGCAAATCACATATACATCAAAAACATTTGCATTCATCATAACATATGCATCCATCGAAATAAATTAACATGCATACATCCATACTCATCACTCATCATGCTAAAATCAAATCATCACTCGCATAAACAAAAAAGAGTCATCTGTATATATATATCATAACAAAAATGCCCATAGGCTACAATGAACCGGTCCTCGGACCTCGCTACCAAAAACCCAAAAACTCAAAACCCCCAAGCCTAGGGCGTCGGCCACCATGATCATGCAGGATCGGTGCGACGGGAACTACCCCCTGTAGTGTGGGTCCTATAGGACCTCTCAGTGCGACTGCTGCTCGCCCCTGCATCGCGCCCACTAGCGCCTCCCTCATCTAGCCGCCTACGGTGGGATGATGCTGACTGCTCAGTCTTGCTGTCTCTCGTTCGATACGACGAGCCACCTCCAGGAGGCTCAGGTATTCACCCACCAAGGCGGATAATCTCTCCCTCCATCTCCAGCCGATGCCATCGCCAATATGATTCTCGTCGATCCCACTCTACCTCCCATCGATGGTAGTAAGATACTACATCATCACACTGCACCAAAACCCTATCCCTCTCTGCCAGCTACGTCCGTAGGAGATCCCTCTCCCATGCAGCATTAGTATCCCCCTCCTACCGATGAGATGCCGCCCATGCGCTCTCCCACTCTGCCAACTGAGTCCGTAAGAGATCTCTCTCCTGCAAAGCCTCTCCCAGCTCCCCATATCACACCCATAGTAGGGCCTCCAATCATGCTATCTCAGCATTGAGCCTCACCTCCACCTCCTCCAAACCTTCCTGAGGCATAGGCAAATCCGGGACACCCCTCTCGGCTCCCACTCTTGGGATGTCCTGCATCTTCGGATGATCCAAACCCCCAGATCCACATCCTCATCCTCCACCTCCACCATGTCTGCATCCTCCCAAGGAGCTCCCCAATCATCCCCTGGTGCCTCAACACCCTCCCCCCGCTACCTCTCCTCCCAGTGGCCCCTCTCCCCGCCATCATCGTAGTACCCACCACTGGTCGTACTCTCAGTAGTCCCGATGTCATCCACATCTGGGACATCGATCACCGCATCTAAATCCTCGCCCAGTGGCACGATGACCGGTCGGTCTAGAGTTCTCTCATCCCCCTGTCGATAGACCATGGGCTCACCAGGCAACCCCTGGCGCACCCCAAACTATCATGTCACCCGGCTGTAGGGGAAGAACTCATGCTCGGTCCCATGTCGCCCAATCAGCCACCGCTCTCTCGTACCCATCGGAGCCACTCTCCGCCTTCGGCCAGGCTGGACGTCCCGATAGGGGGCCGAGCACCTCCCCTGGAGTAAGCTGAGCGAAGGCATAGTGCCCTACGACACCTGCCCACCATCGACTCTGTCCCTGCTCCCTAGACTACCGTCACCACAAAATTGCATAGCCTATCTCCCTATCCTCCATCTCCCCGAGTCATCCACGGTAACCCGCTGGCCTCTCCACTACTATGTGCTACCAAGCCCAACTCTACAATAGATAGCTACAGCTAATCCCCTTTCACTTCTAAAAGTGGACCTCGTACAACTCACCATAGAGCTATGCCAGCAGCGTCTGTCCCCATCTCATGATTAGCGGTGCCTCCGTCGGGCACTCTACCAACCGCCAAACCAAATCCAACAGGTTCCACGGGAACCTCGCACCTGACGAGTCAGGTAGCAGCATGTTGGAAATGAGGCCCATAAGGAATGCGTGCCTCACTCCCAACACCCCCCTCTCCAACCACCATCGGACCAAAATCCTGCCAATATGGCAGTCGCCCTCTGCCATCTCCACTGGATCCTCCACACCCAGCTCCTCCCCATGCCCGAAGCATCGCATCAAGCTGTCCGTTGATCACGCGACGATGTCCTGATCGACAGTCCATCTATCGAAATCCTAGAAGCCGATAGACATCCTCCAAGGTCACCATCATCTCCCCTGTTGGGAGATGGAAGGTGTTGGTCCGGGGATCCCATAGATTGATCGGGGCCATCAGATAAGCTCGATCCCGGACCACAGGCTCCAGTCGAGCCACCTGCTTGAGCCCAAGGGCATCAAGCCACTCCCAGTCAGCCATAGTTAGCGCCCCTCATGCTTCAACAAAAGTAGTGGGTACACGGTACCGGCTCTTAACCACCTGCAAAAGAAAACAATTCAAAAACATTAAAATCATGGAAAAAAACTGTGCCTACCAATGTACAGCCAAAAACAAACATAAAAATTCAAACAAAATTAATTTGTCAGTCCTAGGGTTTCTAATCCTAACTGATAAATTCCAAAACAAAACAAAAAAAAATTCAAAAATTAATTTGTCAGTCCTAGGGTTTCTAATCCTAACTGATAAATTTAAAAACAAAACAAAAATTCAAAAACAAAAATTAATTTGTCAGTCCTAGGGTTTCTAATCCTAACTGATGAATTCAAAAACAAAACAAAAACTCAAAAAAAATTAATTTGTCAGCCCTAGGGTTTTTAAACTCTAAACTGATTAATTAACAAAAACACAATAATTTGTCAGTCCTATTTGTCAGTCTTAGGATCTCTATATTTTAAGTTTAAAACGTCTGCACGAACAACATAAAATTAAAATAACAGTTTTAAACCTAGGGTTTTAACCTACGTTTTAAAACTGACCGACTCAACCTAAGAACTAGGGTTTTACGTTCCGTTTATCCTAGGGTTTTAGTTATAAGAAAAATAACAATTCTTTACCTAGGTTTTCACTACGTTTGTCATTTAGTTGTACACTAAGTCTTGGTTGTGTTCAGCTCAGTTTCAGGGTTTCAGTTTTAAAATTTTGAAAAACATCATCACAAAGAAAATTAAACAAAACACTTGCAGTTTTAAACAAAAGTAATAACACTAGGGAGCACTTACTGGTCTCGCTTCGGCTCCGCCGCTCGATCCGGTTTGTGCACTCATGATGTCAGGGAGAAATTCGGCAGCGCTTCGCTTCGCAGAATTAACCTCCTCCTCCCCAGAGCTCCAAATCGCAAGAAAATTCAGATGCAAATGAGCCCAAACCCTAGTTTTGGCCTTTAAATAGGCCTTTTGAGCTTATATTCGTTCCCCCTGGGATGAGCACTCTGGTTAGCACTCGTCCCACCCTGGGACGAATTCTAAGCTGGTATTCGTCCCACCCTGGGACGAATTCAGGGCAAAAATTTCAAAAAATAGCAAAAATTGAACAAAAATGCACTAAAATAGCTAATAAACTTGCCCGATGAGAGTGCTATTGCACTTGACATCCCGGGCATGCAAAACAGACGTTGGGGTCACAAATTGTCACTATCCTCCTCCCTAAGAAGGCTACCATAGCCGGACCGCTCCATGGGAGGATGGATTTTTGCCAATTTAAGCTCCAAAAAGCGTCACAAAAAGGGTTACCACCCACCAAAAATAGGTCTAAATGTCGGAAAACTGCGCACACTTAACGCTAAACCATCTAAGGGCACCCTTGCACAAGTCATCTTGGGTCAAGCGACTCGTCACTTTTCTCATGAAGGTCATTCCCTCATCGATTCGTCGCTTGAGGGGGTAGTCACACTTAGTCACCAATCAGCAAACACACACCCAATTAAAGAAAAAGGCATGCATTCAAAGAATCATTGACAAAGACAATTGCGCTCCTGCTTGGGGTAGTAAACAAGCAATAATCACAATCTGATCAAATCACTTGGCATTTCGTGAATCATGAACTCAAGGTTCTCACAGACAAAAGGTTGCGCCCTTTGCCTATTCATGACTGATCAATGTCCAAGGTCAAGTAACACCTCACCGAAAAAGGTTAACACTTGAATTGAGTGCCTTCGCTCGTCAGAAGCAAGGATTCAAGAATGCATGCCCTTTTCATACTTGGGGCATCAAAAGTTGGTTAGGTTACCAAGAAACCCTAATCATTAGTGCTTTGGTTATCTATTTTTGCTCGATGCTGCGCCATGCACAACGCATCCCAAAAAGGGGCATCTGTAGACACCAAAACAACACCAATCCGATTATGTGGCTGCAAACACTGATCGCTTTGACACACATAGCCCCCAGGGCAGCCCTCAGAGGTTAAACAGTGGTCCTAACCACTTTTACAGCAATTTTGGAAGGTCAAAAAGCAATTTGGCACCTTCAGACACTCTGCTCCAAATCCGTCCCACCCTGGGACGAATTCAGAATGGGATTCGCCCCACACAGGGACGAATTCTTAATTCGCTCCTGGGTAGGGTGAATTCTAGGTTCAACGGGAAAAAAGAGAAATTGTGCCAAATGGCAGCCGAGGACAGTCAATTAATGATCCCTGCCTTGCATGCACGGGTAGGTGAGCAAATTGAACGTTAGAGGACTGTCACAAGGGCAGTCATGGAAGCCCAAGTCAGGGGGGAATCTCCTCCCTCTTGGGAAGGCATGGCCGCCATGTGGCGCCCCTGCATGCCCATCCAAAGAGACCCCTTGGGTCTATAAATTGGTGAGCTTCATCACCCAAAAGAGGACAGGTTGGAAGCATTTTTAAGCAACGAAGTGTTGCCAAATTGATACCACGCTTTACCTTTGATTCACCTCTTCCACATCCTTGATCTCTTTCGCAAGGGAGGTCATTGGGTGGTTATTGGAAGTGTGAATCCGGATCCAAAACCTGAAACTTGACCACATCGATCTACCAATTCGTCGACAACACATTACCAGAGATTTTGGGCCCATCCCAAGTGGATTGGTGCCGAAATCAGGTTCCAACGGTGGGCGGCCCGCCCGGGCGCCCCGCACTGCTGCGAGCCTAATCTTATTTTTTTAAGAATGATTGGGAATTCATGGTAGATTGTTCTTTTTGTCATTTTTTTATTTTGCATTCCATATTATGCTGCTTAAATAGCTTGTAATTTCGATTTCATAATGCTTTGATCAAATCTTATCATGTTTTATCGCTTTTGTTGTCCTCACTAACTTGCAGGTAGCAGCATTAAATTCCCATTGATGGAGGCCAAATTGGGGAAATCTGACCATCTGGGTCTTCCCAAAATGCCTCCAATTAGCTAACCCCAAGTTTGCAGGTCTTTTGGAGCTCCCTAGACGTGACATTTGGGGCAATATCACTTCGGCGCTTTGTCGCAGGTGAATTCGTCCTACCTCGAAACGAATTACAGTCGAATCCGTCCCACCCTAGAGCGAATTCAAATCGGTGAGGAATTTCCTGACTGTCTCATTTGTAGTGACCTTCTGGTGATGTTCCCTTGTTTCTGTGAAATTTGCAGACTATTTTGATTCGGTTCATTTATCCTTTTATTCAGTTTCATGCATGCATCCTTCATTGTTTTTAGAGAACAAACGTTTCATCTTTGCAACAGGTGCTACTAACGATTTTGTTGTTTCTTTGAATGCAGGAGGAGCAGCAAGGATCAAATATTCATTCACACTAGCGGCGGCAACACTTTGGCCTACCCATTTTACATGTGGGCACGCGGAAGGAGGATCACTAGTCAATATTGTAACCAAAACATGTTAACGCTCCTAGCCCCTGAAAATGCGGGAGACGTCTTTGTAACCGATATTGAGAGAGTATAAATAAAAAGGGTTGTGCTTTCTATACTTCTTTCATTTCGTCTCAATTCGTCTCTTTTCCCTATTTCATGCATTTCAAATTTCTAGGATTAAAGCGTTACATTTCGTTTTGCATTGCATAGCTTTAGTGTTTCTTTTCAACTTCTAGAATCTCGTGCACCGTTGATGAGGACTCGATGGAGATGGCCTCTTTGGGACCTCATCACTTACGTAATAGGCCTCCAAATAGAGGTCCCCCACCTATTACAACTGTAGGTTTGCATCGGGAGATTAATCTCCATCGCAACCAGAGGGAAAGAAGAGAGCTTGAAGAGAGGTATCAGGAACTCTTTTCTGATCTGCCTACGTACACGGAGCTCCTTGAGCCGAGAGATCCCATTTTGTAGCAAGTGCACCGATAGGATCCAGTTATATGGACATCCCATAGAGAGGATCCGTTTGTGCCCGTACCATCCGAACCAAATCTTGAGTACGAAAACTACGCTTCAGGAATAGATTTTTGTCCATGTGGTTTCAGAGATCAATTCCATTCCATCAATATGGTCTTCGTTGATTTGACCACTCCACTCTGCAATCCAGAAGATCCGTCCAAACTACTACATCTGAACATGGATGCTATTGATTGGGATCATGCTGACTCGCCATTTTGGCTTGAAGATTTCTTCCCAAATGAAGAAATGCTACAACTGTTTCATTTCACACTAGGTTGTGCTCAGGATGTTTGTCACATCAAGAATGCTTCCCAAGAGGAACATGTGAACTTGGCTGATGAAATCCATCTAATTCCTATGCCTCACTAGCTCGAGGAGGGATCACATATGTCAGTAGAGAAAACCTTCGATGTGGATATCAGTAAAGATCCCACCGATCCAAAGAAGGTTAGATATGGAGAGAGTCTCACTCCGGATGAGCGTGATAGCATCATCCCTCTACTGAAAGAGAGATCTGATCTCTTTGCTTGGACTTACAAAGACATGCCAGGTCTAGATCCAAAATTGATTACTCATAACCTTTCGCTAGATCTGTCGAAGAAGCCAGTCAAGAAAAAACTCAAAAAGATGCATCCAACAGTAGCCTTAATGGTAAAATACGAGTTACAAAAGTTGTTGGATGTAGACTTTTTCATCTCCATAGACTATCCAGAATGGATGTCCAATATGGTTCCCATAGGAAAGCCAGATGGAAGGATTCATATTTGTATGAATTTTAGAGATATCAACAAGGCAACACCCAAAGATTCATTTTTGTTGCCAAATATCGATGCTCTAGTAGACGCCACTACAGGTCATGAAATGCTCTCCCTTATGGATGGTTTTTTGGATACAATCAGATTCGAATTAAACCCGAAGATCAGCATAAAACCGTGTTCATAATGCCATGGGGGACATTTTTCTACAAAGTTATACCATTCAATCTTAAAAATGCTGGTGCCACATATCAGCGAGATATGACATATATCTTTCATGACTACATGCATAAAATCTTAGAAGATTATATCGATTACTTACTAGCTAAGTCACTGCTACGAGCAGAGCATGCAGAGATGTTAAGGAAGGTCTTCGATCACCTGATAGAGCACAATGTCAGGTTGAATCCTAAGAAGTGCATGTTTGGCGTAACTTCAGGTAAACTCTTGGGATTCATCGTTTCTAAATGAGGCATCAAAGTAGAACTAGCAAAGGTCATGACTATTTTAGAGATGCGTCCTCCCACTAATATCAAAGAACGAAGAAGCCTTCAGGGCAAAGTAGCATCCATAAAGTTATTCATCATTCAATTATCAGATAAGTATCGACCCATGAATCAACTGCTACACAAGGGGGTCCCATTTGATTGGGACAAGGACTGCTAAATAGCCTTTGCTAATATTAAGCAATACCTGGCAACGCTGCCAGTACTAGCTCCACCAAGGCCAGATGAGCCTTTTCTGCTATATATATCGGTAATCGAATTTGCATTGGGGACCATGTTGGCCCAAAAGAACGTGCAAGGCAAAGAGCAAGCCGTATATTACATCAATCACACCTTGGTGAGTTATGAGTCAGGATATGCATATGTTGAAAAACTTTGTTTAGCAGTAGTGTTCGCTACCAAGAAATTATGGCATTACATGCTAAGTCATACCACATATGTTATATCAAAACAAAATCCTTTGCAGTACATGATGAGCAAGACATATCACAACACATGCACTAAAAAATGGATCATGTTATTGACAAAAATTCGATTTGCAATTCATTAGCCAAAAGTCCATCAAGGGACAAGTCATAGCTGATCAATTGGCTAAGGCACCACTGGCCAATAATAGACCTCTAACCATTGAGCTTCCAGATGATGTGATCTTCATAATATCTGAAGCTCCCGAACCCAAGGAACCAGAAAATAATGCTGATAAGACATTGTTCTTCGACGGTTCGAAGTGTGAGCAAGGTGGTGATGCAAGAATAGTATTTTTCATGCCACAAGGAGCTCCAATGCCCTTGTCGTTCAAGTTAGAATTTTTGTGCACCAACAATAATGCTGAGTATGAAGCCCTACTTTTGGGCCTCCACACAACTGTCACCATGGATATTAAAAAATTGAACATTTTTGGCGATTCTCTGCTCATAGTTAACGAAGTTAATGGGCTCTTTCAGTGTCGATGTCCCGTATTGAAAGCCTACAAAGATCTTGTTGCCATTTATCTGGCTAAATTTGAATGGTATGACATCGAGGCAATCCCTCGTTCGTAAAATAGGTTCGTAGACACCATGGCATCTTTGAGGTCCTTTATCCCACAGAATCCATCGACCGACTTTACTACCATCCATGTTAGAATGCTCTCACACCCAACAGTGGAGCGTGCATCCTTTGATAACAAAGAGTCAGTCAACATGATTGTTGTGGAACCAACAACTGATTGGTTTCGTAGAGCGAAAGACTTTCTTAAGTAGGCACCCTAGGAGTCATTGAATTCTTAGAGTCCTACGGGGAGTGGTACTACCATTAACCACAAGGTTTTTTCCCAGTATGCATTTCCAAATATAAATATGCAGGGGAATAGGCTGTCTTAGCAGTCGAAGCTGAGGCTTGTCAAGGCTGGATGTTGCAAATCCAAGACTTCCTAAAACTTGGTATGATCCTAGAGGGATTATTGCGTGTCACAAGATGCACATTTAAACAAAAAGCAACTAAGTATGTCTTGATAGGAGATATTTTGTATCGACACAGCTACGAAGGAGTCCTCCTTCGATGTCTTGAGCCCCAAGAGTCATCTTGGGCAATCTCAGAAGCTCACGACGATATGTGCGGTGGCCATTTCAGAGGCATGGCTATCGTCAAACACATCCTTTGCATGGGTTATTATTGGCCCACTCTGGAGAAGGATTGTAATGTGTATTCCAAGAAATACATTAAATGTCAGCATCATACTAATCTTACGCACTTGCCATCATAGGCCTTACAGCCCATTCAGGCGGCTTGGCCATTTGCTCATTAGGGATTAGATCTGATTGGAAATATTTCCCCTCCATAATCAGGTTGACATACATTCATTATCATGACTACTGAGTATTTTACAAAGTGGGTGGAAGCCATTCCCCTTACAACAACCACTAGAGCTCGCATCGCAGAATTTATTCTCGAGCATATCATATGTCATTTTGGGATACCATCCAAGATAATTTTGGATAATGAAACTTCTTTTAAGAACAAAATTGTGCGGGCTTTAACGTCTAAATACTGCATTAAACATAGTTTTGCAACTCCATATTAGCCATAAGCAAACGAGCAAGTTGAGGCCTCAAACAAGACTATGGTAGCCATATTAAAAAATACAGTGTAAGAACACCACAAGGATTGGCATATACAGCCGCCCCTTGCACTATGGGCTTACAGGACTAGCATTCGAATGGCCATTGGGGTAACATTATTTTCACTAGTATATGGCGCTGAGGCTATTATGCCCTTAGAGTTGGAAATTCCAACGTTGCACATCGCATTGAAAGAGAGTTCATCGATGACGACACCGCACGACAAGCTCGCATCTATCAATTGGCGTTGGTTGATGAACGTCACATGAATACCCTCAAGCATCTCTGTGTTTATCAGAAGTGATTAAAAAGAGCTTACAATATCAAATTCCACCAAAGAAACTTTGAAATTGGGGATCTTGTGCTGAAAGAGAACCAACAGAACTCGAATTTGTCGCCTGACATGCGAGACAAATTCTCGGCTAACTAGCTAGGACCTTACATCATATCTAAAAATATTGGTTCAGGAACTTATCGCCTAACGTCGCTAGAGGGTGTGGAAGAGCTTGAGCCTCTCAATATCATCCATATTAAGGCATTCTATGCTTGAGAGTGTAGTAAAGGCACCAAAGTCATCTGTAAGCCTTTGGTCAACCCAAAAGCCTCGAGGGTTTTGTCTAAACTGCTCGGTCACCCAAAAAGGCCTCAAGCTCTCTAATTAATAAGCTTGGTCAAGAAAAGGCACCAAGGATTTCCAAAAATTGCTTGGTCAACCCAAAGGCTTTGAGAGTTCCTATAACTTCTCGGTCATCCCAAAAGGCTCCACACCCTCTTGCTGAGAGTTTGGTCAACTAAAAGGTTCCAAAGGCGACTGTAAAATCTTTGGTCAATTCATAAGGCTCTAAGGATTTCTAAAAATCACTTGGTCAACCCTAAAAATCTCCAAGGACATGTACTCGTCGTTTGATCAAATATGAAAGCTCAAAAACCTATAAAAATCAAGAAAAATATATAAAAGTCCAAAAAAAAAGGATAAAGCCTAAAATCCAAAAACATTTGCATTTGCATTTTGCATTTTCATCTGCATTCACACATGCATTCACATCATCACATTGCATTTAGGCATTTTCCATCCGTTGCATTCTAGAGTAGAGTGTAGTGCGTTTATCAAATTTTTACCAACAACCACACGTTTGTATGACAATCATGCACCCTTGCATTTATCATAATTTATAGCATTCATACATGATACATGTTGTGGAGACTTATGTATGTATATTAAGTTTTCCTGTCACTCAGCCATACCCAGTGGGTTATTCAGATATTGTAGAAAGCTTGCTTTGCTATTATAGACAAGGTCATTAGTTGGGATAGTGCTTCAACATATCAGAATCTCGTCACTAAGAAAAACAATATAAAATCTTGCTAAGACCAGAGAGGATGAAAGTTGTGAAAGCAGTCTTAGGTATCTAGAGAGATGGGTTTCACGACCTGCTTATCTTGCAAATAGTCGGTTTATAAAGGTGTACTTTGGCAAAAGGACAAGAATTTCCCCTATAAATCCCAAAGTCACAAAAGTTAAATCCCAAGTTACAAAGTGCAAAAAATATACAAATTTCAAGTTCAAAATATAAAGTGACATAGTGAATCAAAAGCACTATAAAAATCCCTTGCTCAAAGAAAATTGTAACGCATGGACTAACAGTGATTTTTATCATTACATCTACGCAAGTAACAAGGGTGAGAACTTGAATCCCTAGATTGTACACCTTTTGAAAGCCATAGAGTGATCCTCGATCGCAAAAATGGGTTGGAAGAGTCTCGCCTGCAATCGGAGGGGTAGTTTTATTGGGTGATTCCAAAACGTAGCAATGGGTTGAAAGAGTCCTACCTGCATTTTGAGGGGTAGCCCTGATCAATTTGCAAGATGATCTAGCTCTAGGTACCTAGGATTGTCTAGTTGTATAAGTCTAATCAAAGCTGAAACAAGGATGATACAATCATATGAGGAACCTTATCTCACATATGGGTTGAAAGAGTCCCGACTGATATACAGGGTATGCTTACGATCTATCTAAAAATTCTCACATGCACACACAGGGATTATGAATAGTTGGGTCTGTCACGACAAAAGCCTTGTCCAATATAATCCTGGTATAGTTAGTATGTGATTTTTGGAGAGGTTTACTAGGGTGTTTGAGTCTCAAGGAAAATCCCAAAAAGTGCTCCAATAGCAACAAGATATCACATATCTTTAGAATGCAAAAATACGAGTCATTTATTCATAAAAATGCATTTTACAAAGTACAATCAAATATATAAGATAGATACCACATGAAGATCAGAAATGATGTTTAGACGGCCACTGATTGTATAGTACAAAATGACATAATCATTCATTAGCATTTCACCAATCCATTTCATTGCATTTCATAAATGGGTGATTAATTGATTAAGTTCTTGTAATAAGAATTATCGATTATTTTACATGATTGTTATACATTCTAGTGGTGTCATATTTTAAAAATTAATATACATAGTTTACATTCATTCCTTATGTTTTAAGTGATTAAAGCATACAGGTTCATCTCTATTAGATTATGATTCCGTACATAATGCATTACCATACATTGCATAGCATATCATAAACTGCATAAAATATACGCATGCCCACAAAGCAAAAATAAATGTGTTAAAAATAAACATTGCATCCATCTACATACATAATATGTCACATATCTAATCATATAGATCACTGCACATCATCATCATAAAGTAGAATAGCTATCTAATGCATGACATCCATACATCACATCATATAAACATAGCATTTAAATACACATTGCATCCATGTGCATCAAATAAACATAAAATAATAAATAATAAATACACATGTACACATAATGAGCCATGAAATATCATATCATATATATGTGTGTCCAAACAAGTACATAGGGAGTACAAAATGCCCATAGGGTACAACTATGCAGGTCCTCGACCTTACACATAAAATGATACATCAAAATTGTAGTCGATAGTTGCTATAAATCGGATCTAGGCTGCTCCCCCTATATTGGAGCTCTTGCTGCCTCCATCTGCACTATGCTCTGGAGCCTACCCTCCTGACTGACCTGGCACTTATGGTGGATCCTGCTATAGATCTTGCTTGCCTCCAAATCCTAATGCACCCAACACATGGGAAACTGGTAACTACAGTAGGCTAGTCCTCTGGCTGGAGGTCCCTGATGTCTGCCCTAGATCTCTATCCCTGGCCTGCGATCTTGCTATGTGCGTGCTATAGGACTTATGCATCCTCTCAGTCTTATGAGTCCTATGACTTTAGCTCATTGTGGACTACCCTAAGGTCCTAGACCTGGTACGCTGTGACTCTGCTACAAAAGGATCCTCAAAAACTGGTAGCCCATGCATCTCTATGTAGCCGACTAGCTGATCAACATGAGCAAGCCAAGCTGCATGCATCTCATTGGTCCTCATGACCATATTGCACAGTCGCATCACCTCAGCAGTCGGATCCTATATAGTTATTGTACATGCTACTAGTACCACAGGAGGCCCCATGATAGCCTGAGGAGGCCCCATAATAGCTCCCCTTGCTGCTCGTGCGAGATCCCGCTCTACCTCTGCTATAGTCAACTACACCTATGCTAACTCGAGGGTAGTATGTAGTCTCTACACTTGGGCCTCTACATCAGTAGATCGAGTCATGAGCTCCTGTACCTGGCCCTGCACCTCAGTTAGGAGCCGTTCCTTGTCATCCACCTTCGCCTCTAAAGTAGTGATGGTGGTATCTCTTTCATGCTGAACCTGTGCCACAGTTGTCCCTCTGTGCTATCAGGAGGGACCTCACCCTCATTTGGAGCATCCTACTTAGGGTCAATCTCTGATAGGTCCTCGACGGTGGCCTCTGTGCCCCAACCATCCTTAGTACGTTGATGCACCCTACGCTCGTCAGGATCTGCTTTTGCCTCTGCCTCTACTGGCTCTCGACCCAAAGGCCTGGTCTCGTGCCATCTAAATAGAGACCACCATTCGTCATAGTCAGGTGTGGTCCTAGCTATCTCAACCCCTAAATCTTGGAAGTCGTCGGGTGCATCTCCTAGCAGCAGAGGAACTATCATCGATATATCCCTATCTAGAGCCAGACATCTATACCTCAGGGGCATATCTAGTAGGTCCTACACCAGGTTGAACTGTCACAGGACATGAGAGAAAAACTGATACTCTCGGACCTCTGGCTTACGCTAGGTAAACCATCTGTCTAGGGCAATCCATATTTGGACATGCAAGGCAATCCATGTAGGGGCACTAGACGACATACCCCTATCCAAGTGCTGCAAAGTTGATGATGTAATGCTCTATGTCCCCAGCATGAGCCTTGCTACAAATACCCTCCTCAGCATGAGGCCAACAGGTGGTTTAACACTAACGATCGTCATCTAGGGCAGTGATGCGCAAAGGTAGATCAGTAGGACACTCAATCCAGATGTGCTACCACCCCCAGATCTGTAGCAACAGGTTACAACTGATGCCCTTACGAATCCTCTTCATAATTTGGTATAGCTCCCTGTAGAGCTGGCATAGTAAGGTGCTCCTCCAGACCAGCAGTAGTGGCTCCTCCGTCGAGCTCTGAAGCACCCTCCAAGAAGGGGCCAACATGTTCTAGGGAATCCTCATGCCCGAGGAGTCTGGAAGGATAATTTGAATGATGAGGTGCATAAAAAGGGCCTTGTGTAGATAGGATAAAGTGAAAGGAAACTTGTCAAATCATAAGTTTTTTTTGTGACAATACCAATACCAGAATAATCATGCTATACCCAATTGTGATTCCAATATTGAAATGTTATTTATATTTTAGCTTCAAATATTAAGGGTTTTTAGATTAGGAAGATATAAAGAAAAATAATTTGGAATGTACTTGCAGTGTTCACCTTATTTATTTTAGTGTGAATGTTGATCTACTTTGTATATGGATCACTTGATTGTATGATTTTTTGCTTGTGTATTTTGGTTGACCATAAGACTAAACATGGACAATGGTTAGTAGGACAATTACCAAGCAAGACTATCTAAAGTTGTATTCCAGAGCTTACACTTAATTTGCCCTATATGATTATAGTACAATTTTGTGATGATTGTGGAATTTATTTTTTGATATTGATTGACTTCATTTTAAGTCGATGAACACTAGATTTTTTTGTTCACCTTTTACCTCTTCATATAAATAACACTGATTGGTATAATTTGGTTTGGGGAAAACAATCCTAAGTTATGTCCATAACCTTACCTCAATAAGAAGAATAAACCTAAGATCCATAGAAAGAAATGAAAACTTCACTTGGTGAAATGGAAAGAAAGTATATAGATAAGAGGACAATGATGAAAATGCAAATGGATATGCAAGTATTTGTATCGTATGGGTGAACATAGGAGTGGCATGCTCGAGGAGGGGCATAGATATATGTTGAATATTAAACCTTAGGGAATATATTGGGAATGATGGTTCCATAAAAAAGTTTGGATAAACTATATTTGAAATAATCATTATTTTCATAATATATAATTAATTATATCATGTAGATAAAATGCATGGTGATAATTACATGAACATATGTGTGTCCGAAATTCATGCTTTTATGATGCACTATCTATGTTTTAAGTTGCATGGTAGTATGAGATCATGTATATGGATTAGCAAATCCTCAAGTTTACTTTTTCTAACACGTTGTTGCTATATATCTAATCTCCTTATTAAAGGGTTGGTTCTCTGGATAGGGAATAAAACTGAAGGGGAATTCTAGGTGACTAGAAGTCCTTGGCTAGATGATGAATCACTCCATTGATGCTCTCTCTCCTTCTATCACACTTCACAAGGCTAATAAGGATCAATGAAACTAGATGTCTCATGGACACTTTTCGTATAGGTTTACATTTTTTGGAAAGCAACACTAGTTGAGATTACTAAGGGGTGTTCCAAGCATGGTTGATAATCTATAGATGTAAATCCAGTCAAAGTCAAAATTTAAAACTTTATTATGTAATCCTTACTATCATATTTGTAACCTCCAAAATATTGGTTTGTTGAACTATAACAACTTAATGCTAGATTAAGTACTACTAGAAATTATAAGGTTCATATGCGGATTATGAGTAACCAATACATTAGCTATGTGTGTGAAGTAACTTGTTTTGCTATAATTGTTCTAAGTACTTGTTCCTAGAAACTATTCTTCGTGTATTAATCACTTGCATGTCAAAACAACTTAAATGTGATATAAATGGATATTGAACTTTTAAAAACATATGTATGGACTTAAAAGCATGAATGTATGTTGACACTAGCTATAATGATGCTTCTAAAGGATGCAAATTATTGTTTGCTTTTTAAATATTGGTTGAATTGTATGCTACTCTAAAAGGATGTTGAGGGGAATGATTATCAATTTTAAATTCCTATTAGTGTATAAATTCAGTATATGTCAAATAGATCCATATACCTATTATTAAATAGGTTATGATTGCAACACTTTTCCATATCTATGTTGAATGCATTGTATACTTTAATTAATGGTAAAATTATTCAAAGTATGTAGAACCTTAAAAATATTATATGAATTGTATCACAATGTGATCAACCTTTTAATTGGTCAAGTGCTTGTATTTAAAATTATGGTGTTGTTTCCAAGAACGAATAAGGGATGATTTGTATTTGTTTTATTTTTATTTTTTAATTTTGTTGATTTGTGTGATTGTTGAGATTCAAATATTGAAGGCCCTCTATAGGGTACCCACCTTGTTTGAGCAGTTACGGGGTCAGCTCACATATGAGGATTGGGTATGGTTTGAGGTAGTTGGCCTCAAGCAGGTTGTGCGTATACCCACTGTCATGTTAGATTAGGACTATTTTATGGCCTTAGCTGCTCACTGAGATAGTGGGACCAACACCTTCCACTTCCTAACCAGCAAGATGATGGTCACCTTGGAGGATGTATACCGCATATTCTGCATTTCTATTGAAGGACACACCATCACCTCCACTCCCTTTTTATAGTGAGAGAGAGTACTTCAGAGAGTTTTTGGAAAAGAGGCTGAGGTTGCACTATAACGGATGGACCATGGTGATGGCTACCCCAATGACCAAAAATTCTACCATTGGTTTTCAAACAAGGTTGCCCCACCCAAGATGGACCCTAACCTGCCAAAAGGGAGTCTCCCTTGCTCGATACGACACCGCAATTGGCACAAAAAACACTCAAAAACAATAAAAAGAAAGAATAATAAAGCAAACATATGCTACCCTACACTACATCCTAATCTACTATTAGGTTTATTGGTCCCATTAATTAATGAGGTTCAATTTTTCACATTACTTAATGAGGTTCATTTTAGTTTTCAAAATCACAAGAGAAGGAACAAGATTTCTACCTTCCTAGCACTGGATCCTCCATTGGTCAATGCCTCAAGTTTGTCCATGGTGGGTTTTAGTTCAGTTTTTAGTAGCACTTTGCATCAGAAATCTTATCTCCTTCACCTCACTTCTCTCTTTCCTAACTACCAACAGTGCAAATAATGTTAGAAATATGAAAATTTTGATTTTATATTTTTCAAATTTTGAGACCGTCCTTGGGTGAGTTGGTCGCATTCGGTGCGATCGTCCTGCCATGGAATAGACCCAAAATTTTCAAAATGCCATCGTCCTACCCTAAGATGGCCCCAAAATGGTAATAGATGCAAGTATTCTATAATCATCACAAACATAAATTGTGATATTTAACAACATTTAATGGTCCATCTTAATCAAAAACTCCAAAAAATACCAAAAAAATCAATCAAACAAAATCTCAAGTGAGCCTCGTACCTAGTAATTTACCCTATACACTTGGTGGTTGCAGTGACTTGATATCCATGCAATCCGGTAATATGGGATAGTTACCATAAGGCCACTTGAACCCAAAAATAATTCTTCAATGAATCAAAATGTTGTCACCTCAATCCCTAAGAAGGCCATGCAGTAAGACTGCTCCAAGGGAACGAGGTGTACATTTCATTCTTTCATCTAATTTTAGCAAATTATTGAACGTAGTGATTTACCTCTAAAACAAATTGAATTGTTTTCATCTCAATTCCCTAAGAAAATCATGTGGTTGGACTACTTCAAGGGATAGATAAGTACAATTACTAATACTCGTCAAAATCATAATTGTAATAGGAGTTTCCCCTTCCATGTTTGTCAAAGTCCAAAAAAGTAATATTGGTCAAGCAACTTGTTGCTTTCATAACTTTCCATCTCCTCATCAACTCGTCACTTGAGGAGGTAGTCATACATCACAGAATTCATAATAAAAATCAATAATCAAATACTCAACCATGCAAATTACATTCACCCAAGAATCATCACCAAAGACAATCATACCCTTTTTTCTTGGGGCAGATAACAAGAAAAAATTGAAACTAAATAGATATCTTCTTGCACTGGAATAGTGTACCAAGATCAAGTATACCTCATCGAAAGATTTAATTGAATTAATTTCTTCAATTCATTAGAATAAATAGTTTAAATATGCATGCCCTTTCCATGATTAGGGCATTTAACATTGATTAGATTAATGAACATCAATCAACATTCAATTTAACTTTAGGTTATTTATTTTTGCTCTGCATTGTGTTTTCACACAACGCATCCCAAAAAGGGGTATCTGTAGATACCTAAAATACATTATTTTGAAGAGACTACCTATATGGACAACTTTCAGGCCATATGACCCACCTAGGGTAGCCTTAGGGCTTAATAGTAGTATTCACCATTCAAACAGGGGTAAATTATCTTTTGCATCATGGACCATCCTACCCAGGTAGGCCTCCAAAGGCCACCCTACCCTGATATGGCCAGTAGTCATGGTTGCCCTACCCTAGGATGGTCATGCCTATAATAAACAAAATCTAAACATCGAGCAACAATTTGAGAAAATCATGCGTGCTAGCTAAGCATAATGGTTTCTTGATTTTGAACCATTTATTGGCTTCTTCAGCAAGTTAAGGCTTCATTTGGGAGGTCTATTTAAAAGCACTAAGCCTTCATGAAAAATATAGCAATTTGATGATAACAAAGTGTTTTCGGATTATACAACTAGAGAGATCATACTCTCATAAGCAATGAAGTGCTACTCAAATCCAGCCATGGATCCTCCAAGTATGCAAATAATGTATCTCGAAGATTGAAGGTTGAAGTATCATTGCTTGCACCATTCCAATCCCTTGCTCTAATGTTTAATTCTCGCAATTAAGTCATTCTACATGAGCACAACCCTTGAACATCAATTCCATAGATCAATCCTAGTGTCTTCTGCATCGACCATAAAAGAATTCATTTGCAGTTTGACGGCCATCTCTCCCTGAGACGGCTCGCAAGAACCACCATCCTCATTAGGGATGGTCAATAGGCCAGATCACCCTACCTCGGGATGGCCTCTTGAATAGATCTATTTTACTATTTTTCTTGATTGCATTAGGCTTAGCAGCATTTCATTTACTTTTTAACATAGTTTTATTATGTTTATCATGCATTTTCTTATCGTATTTTTAGCATTTATTTTCAATTTCTTTGTCATGGATATGGGTCTCATCATGAGAGGCTCTACAAATGCTATTAATGTCTTTTGAGTTTCCTTGTGTGCATATTTCAGGTTTTGGCAAGGAGCATACAACATAAAGATCCATCAATCTTCATTCCACATAGTGGAGGTCACAAGAAACTCCTCCCAAATCAGTTTGAGAGGGTGCAAATATTTTACGTGTTACACCTACCATATTTCTTGATTGTAAAATTTGTATCAAATGGGTATCAAATACCTCGTAGGGATATCATTATAACCTCATTTTCAAGGATATTATTCAATATTAATGAGAAGAGCACCATTTTAATACTTCTTGTTTCTATCTTGATGGTTACATAATATTTTTATTCAATTTGATTTCATATAATTGCATTAGGTGTATGATTTTTGCATGCTACGCATACATGCAGAGAGAAGAGGTTCAAAAAATTCTTGATAGGTCGTGTAAGGCTTGAGCCAAGTTGAGACATAGGAGAGAATCAAGGAAAGAACCCCTTATAAAGGATGGATGACTTTCAATAATTGTAATGATAAGAAGAGAGGTATTTATAAGAAGTGGAGAAAAACCCCCCAAAAAATCCATGCATGATTTTAAAATCTGAATTCAAAATTTGCCCAAGCTAGTCAACATCAATAATAAATGATCTAGAGGCTTTAAATATCCTTAGTCAGATGCTAGTGTATAAAATATTCATGATTAAACCTCTGTGATCATTTTTCCATCAATTCCTTTAGTTGTGTGCTACCCCTTAGGTTTTCGTCCCTATCGTTGCCTTAATGCTTCAACTATTGCCTAGGGAACTACATCTAGTTATGGAGTATCATGACCGAGACCAGATCATCATCCCTTCCCTTGTTAGCTTTTGAAGCTAAATATAAAGATAAAATAACCTCAATATCTAAAATAAAGTCGTAATATGAAATATAAGATAATGGCAATATTATAAATGTATAAAACTCATAAATAATCTCAATAATAACTCATAGAATTTCCATTAACAAATGATCATAAAAATTGTGTCTCCATTGAATAAAGATATCAAGTACCCATACTTACAAATACTCTCAAAAACAATACATGTATCTTGCACACACACACATAGATACATATACAATAGAATGTGACTCTTCATATGGTGCACCCTTTGGCCTTCACTCTTCTAGAGACTCTTCATATTTCTATTCTATGGAATCATGTGCACATGGACTATTATTCACATTTACATTACCAAAATACTTTGCACACTTGTGCATTTATTACATTGCATAAAGTAAATACTCACACTCTAATCTATGACACTCTCCTAAAATAAATATGTACCCAAGTTGATACATTAGTATGTACAAAATAATGTAATATATTTCAACACTCCTCTATATTACATTATTTGGTTATTGAAGACTTTAGCCTTCAATATAGATCTTCATATCTTAACTTACTTTGCACTGTATGCCTTATTGATCAGATTCTTTCTCTTCTTGCTTGTCTTCATTATTTATTTCAGTCTGTAAGCTTTCTAATCATATCACATTGTCATTTGATTCCTACAAAAATATTTTCTCTTTGCCTTTGTCCTTCATATCATAAATCTTCTTTTGTACAGAACCTTCTGAGCATTCACTTATGGCATCATGATAGGACCCTGAATTAGATGAACTTGAAGCATCAATATTGCATGAAGAATGAAATATTTTTTCTAAAAATGATTCATCCACTTTTACTTTTTTCTTAAGGAATTCAATCAACTCCTATTTCAAATTCTTATCTTTCTAAAATTTAATTGTAAGCAGTGCCATGTATATTATACATACAATGTTTAAAGGAATTACAACATTGTCTTTGTCATTTTCAATTGCTTCAAACATTCTTGTATGCAGATAGTATTCTAATATTTCAAAATTTTCTTCTAATGCTTCCTTATAGATGAAACTTGAAACTAAGTCTAACTTCCCTTTAGACTTTTCAATCAAATTTTTGATTCCATATTTTATAACTTTTACTCTTCCTTTTCTAATTTTATTTTCCATTTCATTATTCAATGAACTCTTTAGAGTAGACATCCTTTTAGCTCCTTAGTATTGAGTATAGAAAATACTTCTTGAGAGAATTTTTTTTTCAAAAACTTTGAGGTTGACTACCTTATGACTCCCTAGTTTTGAATAGTAAACTAAAGACAATTTTAAATGCAATTTCAAAATATTTACTTTTATCTCACCTTAGTTTTGGGTGATAGACTAAGAACAATATTTCAATTGTTAAACTTAAATTTAACAACTTTTTATCTCCCTAATATCGAAAATATAATTTATTTTAATTCTAAATTTCTCTATCTTATATTGGTGTTATATTCCTTATAAATCCAAACTTAGAAATTTAGAAATTCTATAAAATAAATATTTGTAAATTATATATTCCTAATTTGATGTAAAAAAACTTGTTTCTCCAATCTTATTAAATTGCAAATATTTCAAATTGTTTTGTAAACTTAGATAATAAAATTACAAAACTCCAAATAAGTTTTTTTAACTCTTCAAACCAAATTTTAAATCTTCATAAACTTTCAAATAGAAATAATTAGGTTTCTAAGGTTTCAAATATTAATTTAAATTCTTATCTCTCCAAAAATAAATAGTTTCACTATAACCTTAGAAAATAATATTTGTATGTAACCTTATACCTCCTATCTTGAGCATATAAATAATTTTAGATGGAATGAATTACCTTCAGTATTGAATGTGTAAATTTTCTTGGTCAATAGTGTTTGACCACCTCCTAATTGGAACTCCTTCTATGTTGTATGAATGGATATCTTGCTATAATTTGGCTTACCTTGGAAATATTACTTTATCCCTTTACTTTGATTGGTCAACTAAATTCCAACCTTATAAAGGCACTCTAAATAATACTTTATCTTTGTTGTTTGTAATTTAAATGCAGACCTATTTTTAGTCAACTCCTTTGTTTTATGTATCTTGAACAACTCTCTTGCATGAATCGAATGGAGTAACTCCTCTTACTTGCACTCATATTTCAATTACTATACTTCCTTGCACGCATTCCTATTTTTAGCGTTCTCTAAATTCAACCTTGTGCTATGCTATCTTTGGTATTTCAAAATGAGCATTAATGTATCCTCTGTGAACATTTGAACTGCTTCAATCCTTTTGACCTTTCACTTATCATATGCCACATGGCACTTAATCTCTTCTATCACTTCAAATTATCTTTCCTTGTTCTCCTCATGTGATTATAACGTAACTCTATCCAGTTTGGTGAACTTATGACATGGTGGTTGTTACACTTTACAAGTGTCTTGCCTCTGTTAGAGATTCAAACGTCTCTTTTATATTTGGTGCTATCTTGATACTTAGAATTTGCCTTAGATCATCCTTTCCAATTATTTGTCTTCACCACACATGTCCCTTCACTATATTTTGCATGAAACACTTTCTCCAATATTTGACGCTTGGTTTTTGCCCTAGTTTTCCAATAATCTATCTTCTTTATGTATATTCCTTCACTATATTTTGCATAAACATCTCGGTTACATTCGATTGAGCTCCTTGAGGTGAAGCTATGGTGTTGGACCTTTAGCTTGATGGCTTTCTTTGAATTGTGGTGGCTCTTCCTTGAGTGGTGGTGGCTCTTCCTCGAGAAATAACGACTCTTATTTGAACTATGGTGGCACTTCTATAAGCAGTGGTGCTTTTACTACAATTTAGTGCCTCCTTTTCTTGCATGATGGTTTACTTAGTGTCTTTAGACACTTTGATATTTTCTATATTTGATCTTCTATTCACTTTGAGAAAAATACCTTTATTCAGTTTTTTTTTATACTAATAAATCTGCACTTTCAAGAGCTTATAAAAACAAAATTTGATACTAATATTATTTCCTCCTTATTTATCCTTTTCAAGCAATATTTAATTTAGATATTTGTTGTTTTACTTTTGCAAATTTTAGGATTCAAATGCTTCCACCTTATTTTGCTTGAAGACTCTCTATTTCAACTTCCTTTTATAAAATTTAATAAAGCTAATATGGTGCTCTCAAATTCTTAATGTAAAACTTATTTTAATTCCCAAATAATAACCTTATGTAGCACCAATATCACATATATTTTTTGTCTTCTTTTGTAGCTAATTTCTTTAGTGATTTGATTCACCCTTTTGCTATCTTGATCTGTAAATTTTGCAGTTTTACTCCCTTTCACTTTTTTGCTCTAAACTTATAAATTTAGCAGCTCTAATTGCTGCCCAAATACCAAATTGCTTGCTACCCAAATACTTTCTCAAGTCTACCCCAATGTTCTCCAAGGTGTAGGTCTCTTTTATTCTTCTAATGTTGCCCACAAAATCTGATTTTTGTGGCTTCAAATCTCCTTCAAATTTATTCTCTCAAACTCTAAAACTTGTAGCTATTAGTGCTGCCCAAATACTGTCCAAAACTCTACAATTTTATAGTCAATTCCTCCTTTGTTTTGCTATCCAAAACTACCTCAAAATTCTCCAAATGACTACCTCCTTTTTCTGTTAAGTCTTCCTCCAATTTTCTATTCAAGTGCACTTCAAAATCTTCCCAAATATTCTCCAACTAGCAGCTCTATACTTTCTTCAATTCACTATCCTATGACCCTTCAATTTCCACCTCAAAAATCAGAAACCTTATTTTTAAATCAGCCTTCAAAATCTTTGTGGTTGTCCTAAATTTCTCAAAATTTTGATCTCTTCAATATTTCTTTATCCTTCAATCTCCTTGTCAAATTTTGACTTCAAATCTGATATCTTCTACTATCTTCTTCCTTAAGAATATGAATGTCTTGAGATCTTTAGAAGTCTTCTCCAAAATTATCACAACCCAACAATTTCATCACTAAAATTTTTTCTTTTAAACATGAATACTTTGTTTGCAACCCATCGTAATTTTAGCTCAAGCATACAAAATACACACTTCAAGGATGGCCACCACTACAGCTGGTGTCTTAAGTCCTCGGGACTAGCCACATCCCACATTTTGCCATGTGGGATTTAGAATCCTCACATGAGTCCATCCGGAATCCGACGAAGGGTTATCCGTTTAGGGCCCATATCACCTGAACGGGGTACGCTATTTCCCTTGTCCAAATATGAAAGAACTCGCAGCTCTTCGAGTGCTCAACTCATCTCTTTGGAACCAGTGTTCGTATGTCGGTGCTAGTCAATGACCTTCTACTAAGGTTTGACTAGAGCCCGCCATCGCATGGCTCTGGGCTAGACAATCATGTTCTTTCCCGGACTAACGGCAATGCTACCCATAACCATCTACCACTGGATATGCCATTAGCATGAGTGGCCCTCTAGCCATGCTTTATGTAGGCTTTTCCCCAGTCCGAGTGGAATGATGATTATCACCACCACTAACTGACTGACCACCTAGGACCCCTGTCCTATAGTAGTTGGAGTACAGTGACACAGTCACACATAAGTCACCTCATGACTTAATGTGGACGGGTAGAAAAAGTCCTAAATGGTTTTTTAGAAGGTGGTAAATGGTTTTAATGGTTTCTCCAAAGAATGACTCTATTGTTATTCTCCACACCATAAAGTAATTATAAAATTCATTATATTTATAACGTAGCACAATACCCAAACAAGAATATTTTTTTTTCTTGTATAAATATGTAAAATAAAAATTACATTATGCCTATAGAAAGTAAACATTTTCTATTGCTCAAATAATTAACTTATATTTTCTAATAAAGATACATGTGACGCAGTTGAAAAAAAATAAAACATCCTATATTCTGAAAATAATACATGTACTATACTCAACTAGCTTATTAACTATAAATCATTTCAATACACATGTCTTTTTTTTTACTTATATAAAAAAATATAGAATATAATCCAATATCCTAAGTAAAACTTTATCATCTTGCATTCAGGAAAAAAACATCTTCCAAGCTAACGCATTCAACCAAAGATACAATACATCATACATATGGTTAATGAAATAATCTCATATGCCTTTTTTTAATAGACATATTGAAGTAAAGACCTTAATAAAGTAAATCGAATTGTCTCATAACACCGTACACTACATTCACAACAAAGCAAAATAGAAAACATATTCACATAGAAGGCAACTTCCAGCCTTTAAAAATAGTTCCTAATGTATTCAACATTTGGTCAAGATGTACTATGAAATGAAGAAATACTTAAGGCTAAGAGCACTTCAATTATAATTTATAATATTTACTTTATAAATTTGTATCAGTGATAAAACCATCTGTGTTGTGTTCCATATGCAAAAATCCATGGTTTTATAAGTGATTTATCGTTAATACAAGATCCCTAATGAATAAACTATATTCGTCAATTGATTACATTTTAATTCCGAATAGCAAGGATATCAGTTCTCCATCCTTTCACAAAGGCTATCTCAAATTTTATCTGCATGGCGCCGGTTGGAAACACCATTTAGGAATAACTATACACTCAAGCACTCGCCTGTGCCCCATGCCCACCCACATGACCGGACAAGAATAGAGGCTAAGGGTTGGCTCAGAATTGGCCCTTATGCAACTACATGACATACACAAACTCAATCATGCATTTTTGTACATCAATGCAGCACCATCACACAGTCATAAACAAAGTAAATGAAAAAGGATTTCAAACATGCATTTTTGCACCCATATGCAGCAGCATTTCGTAGTCATAAATAAAGTAAATGGAAAAGGTTTTCAGACGTTACGATACTAGCCAAAGAAGAACCAACAATTCAAGACTATACATTCATGGCAGCACTAATATACAACATCTTAGGCAATCCAAAATAATATTCAAATTTTAAGATTTTTCTTCATTCTCTGGATCGTATCAAAACTAGACTTATTCTTCTTCTTTTTCTTTTTTTTAAAGAAAATTAACATATTTATATAAAAATTTCTATTATTAACTAAAAAATTCTTCGGTTTAATCTTTCTTAACTCTATATAATACTTATTCCTAGACATGGCTTCACATTTAGACCATCAATTTGTTAATTGATTGAATACTAAACTATATTGTTACCAACACAGCATCTCAAAACAGTTTCACTGATTTTTACAGCATGAATAATCATTTAAACTGGTATAGAAAAGATAAGATTAGCGTTCATAAACTTATACATAATTTACTCAACCAGAAACAGTTATCTCCACATAATATATTTTTAAAATTCTACTCTTTCACGCAACTTTCTTTCGTAGATGAATTTTTCCTTCGCTTGACTCAGTGAGAAATTTCTCCCATGCCCACCTTCAGGAAACTCGTCGTCTTTTATAAGAAAAGGTGATAAACGGAAAGGAGACACTTCATGCATTTTTCCAAATAGAACATGTGAACGGCTTCCACGTATTGACGAATGGCCACCCAAGTTTCATTGATTATTATATATATTTTTTAATTACACTTTGGCTTATAGTTCTTGGGTCCTTTCTTACTTTTGTGTCCATTATTCGAAGGATGCTTAAGTTTATTCTCCAAATGAAGGCATACTTCATTATTTTATATTCTATTTATATTTATATATAAGTATATACTTTAATTTAATTTATTTTATTTCCTTTTATTATTATTACAATTATTATTATTATTATTATTTTTTATAGTTAATTCCATGATTATGGATTTTTAATAAATACAATTTCTTCTTTTTTAAAATTTACTTTATGCTAGTATATTTGTATACATTATCATTTTAAATGACAACAATCAAAGAACAACAAACCAACGGAACAAGTATTAGCATGCAAACATTCAGTCAATATGACAAGCAAAATGCAATGCAATGCAAACCTACGGTGGGCTTCCATGTACCCACGGACCAAGGGTGCACGAGGCACAGCATCATAACCACTTACCCGATGTTTTCGTTCTGCTGCCTCGGTCAATGGGGTGGGTTCTCTCTATCTTGAGTCCTACACCTGCACCACAAACACTAACCGCAGAATCACATTCTTCCAAGAAAATTAATCACTAGTAGTGGGGATGTGACATACTTCCCCCTTAGAATTAACACAATCCCTATGTTAGCTACAAAACATCAAAATATAATCACATAGATTAAATATATACATAATATCACAATGTTTCCATCATCATTTCATTCCAATATAAATGGTACAACAACCAAATCAACATGCATAATTATAAAATAGTTCATTTTCAAATGTAATATTGTTTTTCATCAACATGTTTCAAACAAGTGAGGAAATTGATTTCTCATACTAGAAATATCTTCCCAAGTAGCATTCCTTTTCGAATACTGATCCCATTGGACTCTGCATTGGTCCACAGTTCTTTTTCGGAGTTGCTTGGTCCTAAACCCCAAAATTTTGACTGGTCGCACCTCAATGAGTTGGGGGTCCGACATCTATAAATGAGTGGTATCCAAAATGTGAGATGGGTCAACAACATATTTACGGAGAAGGGAGACATGAAAGACACTATGGATTTTGGACAAATTGGGTGGCAGTGCAAGTTTATAAGCAACGGGACTGATTTTGGCAGTTATTTCAAATGGTCCGACAAACCTAGGACTTAGTTTGGTGGACTTGATAGAGCTCTTGGTGGGTTTGACTCTAAGGAAAACTTTATCTCCTACAAAAAATTCATGGGGTGTTCTCTTCAGATCAGCATAACTTTTTTGTCGATCAACGGCTTCACGCAGTCGCTGACGAATTTCTTTCAGTTGGTTTTCCATTTGCTTGATAGCTTCTGGTCCGATCATCTCTCGATCATCCAAGTTATCCCATGTTAATGGTGTCTTGCACCTACGCCCATACAGAGCCTCAAATGGGGCCATGCCCAACGTGGTATGATAGCTATTATTATAAGCAAATTCCACCAAGAAGAGATAATCTTCCCATTTGCTTTGATGGTCCATACAATACATGCGTAGCATGTCCTCAAGCACTTGATTGACCCTCTCGATCTGGCCATCCATCTCTGGATGATATGCAGTGCTAATATTGAGCCTTGTTCCCCAGGCTCGGTGTAAGGCTTGCCAAAACTCAGATGTAAAACGTGAATCCCTATCAGATATTATCACTTCAGGAAAACCATGTAACCTTACAATTTCCCATGCAAATTTTTGAGCAATAGTTGAAGCATCATCATGAACACTGCCTGCTATGAAATGTGCCACCTTAGTTAACTTATCCACTACTACAAATATGGCATCATGCTGGAAACGGGTTTTCGGAAGTCCCACAATAAAATCCATAGTTATAACCTGCCACTTATGTTCAGGTACCTCATATAAATATAGTCTTCCTCCTGGATGTTGATGTTCTACCTTAACCTTCTGGCATTCAAGGCATCTGGCAACAAATTGCACAATATCCTTCTTCATTCCAGGCCAAAAATAGTCTTTCTTCAGATTCTCTCTCATCTTGACTACTCCTGGATGTGCAGAAGAGGGAGCATAATGAGCTTCTTGCAGAATACTTCTTTTAAGTTCTTCATTATTGGGTACTATAACCCTATTACGAAAGTATACCAAATTCCCTTTAATGCCATAATCTCCATGTCGATTAGACCCTTGCTCGATCTTATCACGACAGGTCTTGCAAAACTCATCAGTCCTTTGTAACTCCACAATCTATTTCTTAAGCTCATATTGACAACTTGTGATAGCAGCTATGTGTCTTCTCCTACTAAGTGCATCTGCTAATTTATTCTCCTTTCCTTTGATATATTCTATGCCAAAATCATATTCAGCCAGAAATTCCATCCATCTTCATTGTCGGGCATTTAACAAAGGTTGAGTAAATATGTATCTTAAGCTTTGATGATCAGTTTTCAGCTCAAAAAGTTTTCCCAGTAGATAATGTCTCCAAATTTTGAGAGCATGAACCACAACTGCTAACTCTAAGTCATGAGTGGCATAATTTATTTCATGCTTCTTGAGTTTTCGGGACTCATAAGCCACCACAGCTTCTTCTTGTAATAGAATTCCTCCTAACCCTTCCATTGATGCATCAGTGCATACAGTGAATGGTTTATGCAGATCCGGTATCTTTAGTATTGGTGCAGTTGTCAATTTTTCCTTTAGTGTTCTGAAAGCATCCTCACATTGTTTTGTCCACTTAAATACTTTCCCTTTTCTTTGTAAATTAGTTATGGGATAAGCCACTTTGGAAAACCCTTTTACGAACCTTCGATAATAACCGGCCATGCCCATAAAACTTCTTACTTCAGATACATTAGTCGGAGCTGGCCAATCAACTATAGCTTCTATCTTTTTAGGATCTACAACTATACCTTCTGCTGAAACTATATGTCCCAAATATTGTACCTGAGGTGTATAAAATTCACACTTAGACAATTTCCCGTACAACTGATGTTTCTTGAGTATCTCAAGCACTATTCTCATGTGCTCATCGTGCTCCTCTTTATTCCATGAGTAAATTAGTATATCATCTAGGAATATGAGCACGAATTGATCCAACTATTCTCGAAACATGTTATTCATCAAATTCATAAAAGTTGTTGGTGCATTAGTCAACCCAAATGGTAAGACCGTGAACTCATAGTGCCCATATCTTGTTCTAAAAGTAGTTTTATGGGTATCCTCTTCTCTGATTCTTAATTGATGATATCCTGACCTAAGGTCAATTTTAGAAAAGATAGTGGCTCCCTTAAGTTGATCAAACAAATCATCAATTCTTGGCAATGGATACTTATTTTTTATTGTCATCTTATTGAGCATTCTATAATCGATGCATAATCTTAAGGTTCCATCCTTATTTTTGACAAACAACACAGGTGCTCCCCAGGGTGACACACTAGGTTTAATATGCCCTTTTTCCAATAAATCCTGTAGTTGTGTTTTGAGCTCTTGCAATTCAAGTGGTGTCATTCGGTAGGGTGTTCGGACTACTAGGGTTGCTCCTGGCACCAGTTCAATAGAAAAATCAAACTCTCTCTTAGGTGGCAATCCAGGTAAATCTTCAGGAAATACATCTCTAAATTCTCCCAGTACCGGATACTGTTGAAACAATGTTGAGCTTGAGTCAGTTTCTTCCTTTTTGTTCATTTTTATTATATATAATTTGCATCCTTTCTTCCAGGCCCTTTTGGCTTGCATACTACTTATCATATGGGGCTCAAAAGATGTTCTATTACAGTGAATGTGGATTCGTTGATTAGTGTCACTAGTATAATCCATCCATCTCTCCTCAAAATTTAGTATAGCCTTATGAGCCTTAAGCCAATCTATCCCTAAGATTATGTCAAATGCATGCAAGGGAGCTACGTATAAATGCCAGTTGATCTTCCCTTGGGGTATTTCTATTTGTGACTCAAATAAACATTGGTTAACTTGATAGGTTTATCCCGAGCCATATTCCACTTGCCACCCTTTTGCCATGATCCCAGGTCTTACAGGTATATCCCTCAAAACATTATTAGAAATGAAACTATCAGTAGCACCACTATCAATTAAAATATTCACATTTCTCATGCCTATTCTTCCTTTAATAAAAAATGGAGTGCTTTGCCCCACAAGATTAGGGTTACCTGTGGCTGCAAAAATTTTGTGAGTTGATTCTCCAGAAGGATTTCCACGATCAGCTCTTTTTGGACATTGTCTAGCATAGTGATCTTGAGCTCCACATACAAAACAAGCATTGGGACCAGTATTCTTTTGTTTATCATATTCTTTGCCTTGATTCTCATTTCTACCTTGCTCTTTGTAGGTAATTTTCCTCTCTTGGATTTTCCTTTGATCTGGCTGCCCCTTATACCCCTGATTTCTATTTCTATTTCTATTGTCATTTCTGCTTCGACCCTTGTCACCATATCTATGGTTTTGATCTGTACCGTGACTCTGCTCAGGATTCTTCCTTTTCCTTGAATTATCCTTCTCTTGTTGATAAAAAGCCTTTATCTCCTTCTGACTCGATTCAAAATATCGAGCAACATCATAAGCAGTTGTTAGAGTCTGGGGTGTCTTTCCTCCTACAGGTTGACTGAGTTTTGGGTGCAAACCCAAAATAAACTTGTGTGCTTTGAATTTTTCTTGATCATCAAATTTTGGGGCATATTTTTGTAACTGCACAAATTTTTGATAGTACTCGACTACTGTCATGTTACCCGATCGTAGATTTGTAAACTCTGCATGTTTCTCAATAAAGAACTGCTCAGTAAGAAAATGACTTTTAAAGTCTCTTACAAATACCTCCCATGGTATGTCTGTTGCCTCTTTCTGTGCGGCTTTCTTATAAGTGGTCCACCATATTTTGGTAGGACCCTCCAGATGAGCCACGGCCCATGTAGTCTTCCCTTCAGAACTAAGGGGTTGAATGGCAAAATAACCTTCGGCCTCACTTAGCCAGTTCAAGGCTGCCTCGCCATCACCACACCCATCAAATTTGGAAATATCTAGTTTCTTTAATTCTTTTTGTAATTCCTCCCCTACAGTTCTTCTAGTAGATCCCTCAGGTAACTGACTTACATTACTATTTGTTTTCTTTTGTGTCAAGTTCTCAATAACTTTTTGTTGTTGAGTAATGAGTTCCTGTTGTTGGGCCATCTATGCCCGTTGTTGATCCATATGATCATTCATTTGAGCCCTCTGGCTCTCCATCAACTCTCTTTGTTGATTAAGTTGTTCTTGCATGAGTTGGATCATGCGAGCCATACTCCCATCATCGGAGGTTGCTTTTGCAGCTAAAGGCTCTTTATCCTTTCTAACCACCCTCCATGGTGTTTCAATAGTTTGTACTCTTTTTGACTCCCTTATGAGTCTTCTAGGTCCTTTTCTTGGGACCTCTACAATATCCTCTTGCAGATTCAGGCTAGTCCTCCGCGAGGTACCTGCCATAGCTGACATCACAATATTTGTCAGAATAGCTATATTGGCCAGGGTTTCGCAAACCTAGGCTCTGATACCAACTATCACAACCCAAAATTTCATCACTAAAATTTTTTAAACATGAAATACTTTGCTTACAACCCATCATAATGTTAGCTCAGGCATACAAAATACACACTTCAAGAATGGCCACCACTGTAGCTGGTGTCTTAAGTGCTCGGGATCGGCCACATCCCGTGATTCGCCATGTAGGATTTTGACTCCTCACATGAGTCCATCTGGAATCTGGTGAAGGGTTATCCATTCAGGGCCCATATCACTTGAACGGGGTATGCTATTTCCCTTGTCCAAAGATGGAAGAACTCATAGTTCTTCGAGTACTCAACTCATTTCTTTGGAACCAACGTTCGTATGTCGGTGCTAGTCATTGACCTTCTACTAAGGTTTGACTAGAGCCCGCCATCGCATGGCCTATGGGCTAGATAATCATGTTCTTTCTCGGACTGATGGTAATGCTGCCCATAACCATCTACCGTTGGATATGCCATTAGCATGAGTAGCCCTCTAGCCATGCATTATGTTGGCTTTTCCCCAGTTCGAGTGGAATGATGATTATCACCACCACTAACAGACTGATCACCTAGAGCGACGTCCCATACCGCCACTCGTTACACTCGATGGCTAGGACCCCTATCCCATAGTAGCCAGAGTACAGTGACTCAGTCTCACATAAGTCACCTCGTGACTTAATGTGGATGGGTGGAAAAAGTCCTAACTCGACTTTTCAACATAGAAGCAAAAGTGGTTTTTCAGCAGGTGGTAAATGGTTTTAATTTGTCTCCAAAGAATGACTCTATTGTTATTCTCCACACCATAAAGTAATTATAAAATTCATTATATATTTATAACATAGCACAATACCCAAACAAGAATATTTTTTTTCTTCTTGTATAAATATGTAAAATAAAAATTACATTATGCCTATAGAAAGTACACATTTTCTATTGCTCAAATAATTAACTTATATTTTCTAATAAAGATACATGTGACATAGTTAAAAAAAAATAAAACATTCTATGTTTTGAAAATAATACATGTACTATACTCAACTAGCTTATTAACTATAAATCGTTTCAATACACGTCTTTTTTTTTTACTTATATAAAAAAATATAGAATATAATCCAATATCCTAATTAAAACTTTATCATCTTGCATTCAGGAAAAAAAACATCTTCCAAGCTAACGCATTCAACCAAAGATACAATACACCATACATATGGTTAATGAAATAATCTCATATGCATTTTTTTAATAAACATATTGAAGTAAAGACCTTAATAAAGTAAATCAAATTGTCTCATAACACCTTACACTACATTCACGACAAAGCAAAATAGAAAACGTATTCACAAAGAAGGCAACTTCTAGCCTTTAAAAACAGTTCCTAACGTATTCAGCATTTGGTCAAGACGTACTATGAAATGGAGAAATACTTAAAGCTAAGAGCACTTCAATTATAATTTATAATATTTACTTTATAAATTTGTATCAGTGATAAAATCATCTGTGTCATGTTCCATATGCAAAAGTCCATGGGTTTATAAGTGATTTGTCGTTAATACAAAATCCCTAATGAATAAACTATATTCTTCAATTGGTTACATTTTAATTTCGAATAGCAAGGATATCAGTTCTCTAGCCTTTCACAAAGGCTATCTCAAATTTTGTTTGCATGTCATCGGCTGGAAACACCATTTAGGAATAACTATACACTCAAGCACTCGCCTTTAAGGAAGTTATCGTGCCCTGCGCCCACCCACATGACCGGACGATAACAGAGGCTAAGGGTTGGCTCAGACTTGGCCCTTATGCAACTAAATGACATACACACGTAAACTCAATCATGCATTTTTGTACATCAATGCAGCAGCATCACACAATCATAAACAAAGTAAATGAAAAAATATTTCAAACATGCATTTTCGCACCCATACACAGCAGCATTTCGCAGTCATAAATAAAGTAAATGAAAAAGGTTTTCAGACATTATGATACTAGCTAGAAAAAAACCAACAATTCAAGACTATACATTCATGGCAGCACTAATATACAACATTTCAGGCAATCTAGAATAATATTCAAATTTTAAGATTTTTCTTCATTCTCTGGTTCGTATCAAAACCAGACTTGTTCTTCTTCTTTTTTTTTTTAAATAAAATTAACAAATTTATATATATATATATATATATATATTTCTATTATTAACTAAAAACTTCTTCGGTTTAATATTTCTTAACTCTATATAATACTTATTCCTAAACACGGCTTCACATTCAGACCATCAATTTGTTAATTGATTGAATACTAAACTATACTGGTTACCAACACAACATCTCAAAATAGTTTTACTAATTTTTACAGCATGAATAATCATTTAAACTAGTATAGAAAAGATAATATTAGCATTCATAAACTTATACATAATTTACTCAACCAGAAACAATTATCTCCACAGAATATATTTTCAAAATTCTACTCTTTCACGCAGCTTTCTTCCATAGACGAATTTTTCCTTTGCTTGACTCAATGAGAAATTTCTCCCATGCCCACCTTCAGGAAACTCGTCATATTTTATAAGAAAATGTGATAAACGAAAAGGAGACACTTCATAGATTTTACCAGATAGAACATGTGAACGTCTTCCACGTATTGACGAATGGTCACCCAAGTTTCATTGATTATTATATATATATTTTAATTACACTTTGGCTTATAGTTCTTGGGTCCTTTCTTACTTTTGTGTCCATTATTCAAAGGATGCTTAAGTTTATTCTCCAAATGAAGACATACTTCATTATTCTATATTTTATTTATATTTATATATAAGAATTTACCTTAATTTTAATTTATTTTATTTCCTTTTATTATTATTCATTATTATTATAATTATTATTTTTATAGTAAATTCCATGATTATGGATTTTTAATAAATACAATTTCTTCTTTTTTTAATTTAATTTATGCTAGTATATATGTATACATTATCATTTAAACGACAACAATCAAAGAACAACAAACCAAAGGAACAAGTATTAGCATGCAAACATTCAATCAATATGACAGGCAAAATGCAATGTAATGCAAACCTACGGTGGGCTTCCATGTACCCATGGACCAAGGTGCTCGAGGCACAACATCATAACCACTTACCCAACGTTTTTGATCTGCTACCTCGGTCAATGGGGTGGGTGCTCTCTATCTTGAGTCCTCAACTGCACCACAAACACTAACCGCAGAATCACATTCTTCCAAGAAATTAATTGCTAGCAGTGGGGATGTGACAAAAATTTGGCAACCTTCTTGCCAAAAACTTCTTCCTTTTGGGCTTGTTGTTGGATGGCAACAATTGCCCCAAATCCTTCTTATCAGAACCTTATCCTTACTTGCAATATTCTTTCTCTAGCTATCTTCAAATCTCCTCCAATGGCCACATCTTCAACTTTATAATGAGACTTTATCTATCCTTCTTCTTCTTCTACTTAATTCTCTTGAGACCTCTTTTCTTTGGGTCTTCTAATTTTGCATCTCCTCAATTCTTCTTCTCAAAAATTCAATGATACCTTCCCTTGGTCTCTCAAATCTTCCAACTATGGAAGTTCTATAATGAAATCTCTTTCTTGGATCTCCAAAATCTATTGCTCCTCAAATTTACAATAGGACCTTTTGTTAGTAGTTCTCTATCTTCAATATTTAGTCTTCTATGGGGACCTCCTATGTGGGTTTCCTTAATCTTCAATCTCAATAGTATTCAATCTTCAATAAGGTCTCTTTCTTGAACCTCCTTAATCTTCAATGTCAACAATATTCGATCTTCAATGAGACCTCTTTCTTGAACCTCCTTAATCTGCAATGTCTACTCTTTTGTTGCGACTTAAAACTAATACCTACACGAGGAAAGCACATAGACTTTCAGGAAACCGAAGGTGAAATTATTCTCTATCCATTGTAGGAAGCTTCTCAAATTTTGAGAACTAATTTTCTACAACAAAAAAACTTAGGCAATAGCAATAAAATACATTCAAATTTCCAAAATTCTAAAACCAATAAACTTCACTAGTTATTCTCAAAACTAGTGGAAAGAAATCTATGTTGAGTCCTAGTCTTCAAGAGTTTTTCTTCAAATCTATGGAAAGACTCTATCCAAATAGCAATCTAGGATCTTATTCAATATATCAAACTTTTCAATAGGACCTCCTTCTTGGGTCTCTTGATCTCATGAATGTCAAGGTTTACATTCAAGACCTGTAATTTCCTTCTATTTCAAATTTACTCTTGGAATAGGTAAATCTTCAAACTTCCCTAGTTTTCTTTTCCAAAGGTAATTTCTTTAACTTCACTAGTTTCTCCTTATCTAGTGGAAATCTCCTTTGCAAATTTAAAACATGTGCAAGTCAAAACCTTGCTATAGCTATAATACCATTGTTAGCTTTTGAAGCTAAAAACTAAAGATAAAATAACCTCAAGATCTTAAATAAAGTTGCAATATGAAATATAAGATAATGGAAATATTCTAAATGTATAAAACTCATAAATAACTTTAATAATAACTCATAGAATTTATATTAATAAATGCTCACAAAAAGTGTATCTCCATTGAATAAAGATCTCAAGTACCCTTACTTACAAACACTCTCAACAACAATACATGTATCTTGCATACATACAGACATAGATATATATACAATGGAATGTGACTCTTCATATGGTGCACCCTTTAGCCTTCCCTCTTCTAGAGACTCTTCATATTCCTATTCTATGGACTCATGTTCACATGGACTATTATGCATATTTGCATTACCAAAATACTTTACACACTTGTGCATTTATTACATTGCATAAAGTAAATACTCACACTCTAATATATGACACTCTTCTAATCTAAAGATATACCCAAGTTGGTACATTAGTATGTACCAAATAATGTAATATATTCTAACATCCCTCATGTTCGGTCACTCAAGGTTGGTCTAGTGGGTCTTATGGTTGAATTTGACCTTCTCTATATTTCATTCATGGGTCCCTATGATAAAGACACTACACCAAAAAAATGCTTTAATGGTAACTTTTAACCTCTCTTAAATGTCTTTAAAGGTGGTTATTCAGCCACCGTCTATGAAGGCATCGTAAAAAGTCCACATCATACGAGGATGGTTATAAGAGGATGGTTATAAAATGCCCTCTTAGTTCTATGAGGGCGATTAGAAACCACCCTCTTAGGACTAAGAGGGTGAATAAAATCTGCCCTCTTAGGGTTAAGACCTCTTAGACCTAAGAGAACGGTTTATAACCACACTCTTAGCCTTAAGAGGGTGGTTTTATACCACCATCCCACACTCTTAGCCTTAAGAGGGTGGTTTAAAACCACCGTCTTAGGTCTAAGAGGGTGGTTTAAAATCACCCTCTTAGGGTCTCACCTAAAAATATATATAAAGGATGCCTTAGCTGAAATAGCATAGCACTCAGTAGTGGTTTGTTGTTTCAGTTGAGGCATCCTTTATATGGAGGCATCCTTTATTTCTCATGGTCATTTCATGGACAAGGTAATTTTCCATTGGAACAAAGAGGGACAGAATTTTAAACTGCCTCCATATACCTAAAAAATTAGTCAAATTTAGGCACAATAGTTAGAACCTAAGTTCCCTTGCTAAAGTTTGTGTTCAAGAAGGAATACATATGTGTCCACACAGGCGTGCCACTGATAAAATCAGCTTTGTCATTAAGTATGAAAGATAGAAATAAATGTTTTAAATTAATTTAAATTTCTAAATAAAAAATAAATATAAATATGTATAAAGAACTTCATTTCATACAAGAATTAGGTCAAGCAACAAATACTTTTGTGAATGAATTGTCCTGAGATCCTTTTAAATTTTTCCCTGGTCATTTGTTTCCAATGTCAGTGGGGATAGATGCACAAGGGAGTCAAGCAGGTGTGGGAATGACTAGCATAGATAGTAAGGTGTCAAGTTATATGTTTAACTTTTTTATTTAATCTCATTTAATATTGATGTTTGTAAAATTATATTTGCTGGATTTGTTTGCCTAAGGAAAAAATTCAAAATGGAATAGCTTTGATAAAATTTGGCAAATCAGGTAACAAGCATTAGAATTAAAAGTATTTGCAACTAAGAGCCATGGATTATAATATGCATTGCTAATAAACAAAAATAATTGTTGAATATTTTGAATATATACAAATTCAACTCTTAAAATTCAGGATTTACAAAAGGTAAGTGTAACACTTGAAAGAATTCAGCAGCACAATTTTGAATAATAAACTCACAAACTTGAAATCCATGTTCCATTAAGTCTCTCTTAAGGAAATTAGTAGAAAACTAACAACCAATCCAAAAGCAAAGTATTAATAAAATATTTGTGGAACCTAAACTTGTAGAAGAAAGAAACCAAGATCAATTGATAAAATGGACATCCAAACTTATAGGTAAAAAACTCCAAATAGGTTGAAGCCAAAAAAATATCCATGGAACCTAGGCTTTAATAAGAAAGAAACCAAGATCTATTGATAAAATGAACGTCCAAGCTAACTTATAGGTAGAACACTCCAATTAGGTTAAAGTGTTTAACCCCTAACAAAAACCATCCAATTTAACCTGGATATAAAATCAACACTCAATTGGATGCATAAGAAAACATTCTCATAATATAACCCATGGGGATATCAAGGAGGAATTGAAGTTTAATCTAGAAGAGCAATTGTGTGTTATCACCCCCTCTTCAAGAACAATATAGGATATAATTATACAGACTTGGTCTTGTAAACAAAGAAGCATGAGTGACCTAAATGATGTCTCCATAGCATTTTAATATACCCTTGGCTTTCAACTTGTAAACTAGAAGCTAAATAATAAGGGAACACCAAGTGCTTTTTCTAGGAAGCATGGATCAAGGACTCTCCAAGAAATAACTATTGTAAGCATATATATTTACTATATATACATGTGAATCTGCTTGTATGAAGTATCCATACACTACAGAGAGACATCATCATTGCAATTAGTTACCTCCCCTAATTGAATTCTTGTTGTCTACACTCTTACTAGTGTCACTACCAGTGATGATCAAGTCATCTACATATAGTATTAAGGTGACTTGATGAAGGTATTATCAAGAGTGTTGAAAAAATTGAACCTTCCAATCTCTTAACAGAAAACTCCTCCACTTATGACTGACCTTATGATTAATGATCAAATAAAATTACAACAAAAATAAAGAATAATGAATCACTAGTCAATGTGAAGTTTCTCTCAGGTCATTCCATTAAGGAAATTTGACATGAAATTTTTTCTTCCATATGATAATGGAAGAGAAAATGTAGCATAGATTTTAGAGTCCACAGTAAAAATACAATAAACAGAATGCTACAGCTACCAAGGCTATTATCAAAATATTGACAATTTTTTTTTTTTGTTGAATTTACATGGTGGAATCGGTAGCCGCCACGAATCGGGCAGGTTGTCCAGCTTTTATGGCCGCCACAGTATTCTGCGTTGTCCGCCCCAGAAACCACCACACAAATCTTCGTGCAGTTCACCCCTATAACGACCATGCCATAATAATTTTAAACCTTTTATGCCACTGAAAGCACCAGGAAAGGGACAAGCGTTCAGTCCGACGAGGCTCGGGATTTGAACCTTGGACCTCCGCCTCCCTTATGGGGTTTGGATGAACCAATTGGTCTACATCTCGGACCTGACAAATTGGATCTTGAAGCTTAGCATTAGATGATTTATTTTGAATAATATATGGAATATTTTCTCTTACATTTTTGGATGAAAACCAAGTTATTATTTAGGAATAGCAATGATCTATTTCACCTCTTACAGGTACAAAAGCAAGAAAGAAAGAAATTATATTATGTCCAAGAGTGACCAAAGGAGGTAAATGAAATTCAAAGACCACATCCAATTAGAATAAATAAGTACTAGGGCAAAAAGAACCCAACAAGCTCAAGAAGTAACTAAGAGATAAAATAGTAAACCATTGTAAATATAGCCATAGTGGAAAAACCCAAAATACATAATAAATAGGATAGATTTCAATGGTTAAACCATTGGAAGAGAAAATGTAGCATAGATTTCAGAGTCCACAGTCAAAATACAATAAATAGAATGCTATAACTACCAAGGTTGCCATCAAAATATTAACAAATTGTATCTTGAAGCTTAGCATTACATAGTTTATTTTGAATAATATATGGAATATTTTCTCTTAGATTTTTGGATGAAAACCAAGTTATTATTTATGAACAACAATGATCTATTGCACCTCTTACATGTACAAAAGCAAGAAATAAAGAAATTATATAATGTCCAAGAGTGACCAAAGGAGGTAAATGAAATTCAAAGACCACATTCAGTTAGAATATTTAAGTACTATGGAAAAAAGAACCCAAGGAGCTCAATAAGTAACTAAGATATAAACCAGTAAACCATTGTAAATATAACCATAATGGGCAAACCCAAAATACATAATAAATATGATAGATTTTAGTGGGTAAACCATTGGAAGAGAAAATGTATCATAGATTTTAGAGTCCATAGTCAAAATACAATAAATAAAAGGCTACAGCTACCAAATCTGCCATCAAATATTGATAAATTGGATCTTGAAGCTTAGCATTACACACAAATTATTTTGAATAATATATGAAATATTTTATCTTAGATTGTTGGATGAAAACCAAGATATTATTTACGAACAACAATGATCTATTGCACATCTTACATGTACAAAAGCAAGAAACAAATAAATTATAATGTCCAAGAGTGACCAAAGGAGGTAAATGAAATTTAAAGACCACATATAGGTAGAATAGTTAAGTACTATGGCAACAAGGACCCAAGGAGCTCACGAAATAACTAAGAGATAAAACAGTAAACCATTGTAAATATAACCACAATAGGCAAACCCAAAATACATAATAAATATGATAGATTTCAATGGGTAAATCATTGGAAGATAAAATGTAGCATATATTTAGAGTCCAAGGTCAAAATATAATAAATAGAAGGCTACAGCTATCAAGGCTGCCATCAAAATATTGACAAATTGGATCTTGAAGCTTAGCATTACACACAGTTTACTTTGAATAATATATGGAATTTTTTCCCTTAGATTGTTGGATGAAAACCAAGTTATTATTTATGAAAAAAAATGATCTACTGCACCTTCGCGTGGATCTGGTCCCCTGCGTTTCTCGATGCGGTGGAGGTGACGATTTAGGGTTTGGACAGCTTCCCCCTTTTTCTTGTGAATCCTCGGTGGGCTCTGTGCTTGGACGAGATTCTTGGTCCCTCGGTGGGCTCTGTGCTTGGACGGGATTCTTGGTCCCTGCTGCTGGGATCCTCTTCTGTTTTCCCGAGGCGGGTTCCTTGTGGTGCAACTCTCTGGTCACTTCTTGATGGGCTGGATCCTCTTTGTGCTGGCTGTCGGCTTCCTACAGGATGTCTCTCGCTGAACTGAATGTTTTACCGATGGGCGGGATGGTTTCTCCACAAGGCGGGATCCGCAAAATCTGCCGGTTTTCCTGCGAGGCGAGATCCTTTCTTTTCTGCTGGTTTCCCGGATGGCGGGATTTCCCGTTGCTCCGCTAGGCGGGACTGTTTGTGGTGGTTTTGATCGCTTCCGCGAGGCGGGATTTTATTGTAACGGTTTTTCAGTGCTTCCTGCTGGGTGGGATCTTCTCGATGGTGGTTTTTGGCTACTCCCCGTGGCGGGATCTCCAAAACTACTTTCTTTCTTATTTTTGTTTCCCACTAAGAGGGATTGTTTCATGCTTAGCTGTTACCACTGGCGGGATTTCGTTTTGGTGTTCGTTTCAAGGGATTGATGCCCTAGGCCAATTGCTTATGTAATCAGGTTTTGGGATCCTTGTTAAAACCCGCTATAAATACAAACACTTATAACTATCAAAAAAAAAAAAATGATCTACTGCACCTCTTACATGTACAAAAGCAAGAAATAAATAAATTATATTATGTCCAAGAGTGACCAAAGGAGGTAAATAAAATTCAAAGACCACATACAGTTAGAATATTTAAGTACTAGAGCAAAAAGAGCCAAAGGATATCAAGAAGTGACTAAGAGAAAAAATAGTAAACCATTGTATATATAACCACAATGGGTAAATCCAAAGCAGACAAACTCTAATTCTATGAATCAAGTACAAATACAAACAACCATATGAGGGGGATCCCCTCAAGGTAAAGCAACAGCAAATGAAGGCCAATAGTGGAGACTGAGGACATAACGAAGAATGTGTTTATGCCCAGTGGAGAAATAGAAAGCACGGTTGTAAGAATGCTAAATGAATGAAAAATTCTTATTTCAAGTGCAAAATTAGTTATGCTTATATATATAAATGGAAAATTCTTATTTCAAGTACAATTCTTATTTACAAATATAGGTGAATGGACAACTTGAGTCCTCCATATAACGGGAAGATGTCTAAACATCCCTACCCACCTCAACCATCAGAGATGAGGTGAGAGAGTATCATGAGACTTTTTTCAAATACATAAATATCAATCTATGAAAATCAAGTACTATTGCTAAGGACTAGGACTAAGAGTCAAACATGAAACATAAATTTCATAACTAACACTCACTCAACACAATAAACCTTCATTTTGACACATTACAACATGCATGTAGGATTAGACTCTTAATCATATGCCCTAGCAACACTTGCATTCTCTCTCTCTTTTTTACCAAATTATCTTTTTGTATCTGACTGGTCAACCTCATACTCAATATACCTACTCGCCTCACTCCTAGCTTGGCTGCCCATTATTTGTAAACAATGTTTGATTTAGGCCAAGCAATGAAGGACCCCACAACATTCTTCATTGTAGTCATCTCATCATTTCATCTTATGCCTCAACCTCTAATCTATAAACTTATGTCAAAACATCAAGAAAATTGATATACTAATGCATGTAATATAAATGTTTACCTCAAAACAGATTGATTGCATTTGTATGGAAATAATGGGTTCATATTTGACTATTTATAGTATAGATAAAGTAACTATTAGAAATTAAAAAAAATACATGGGTTTACCCCAACCAATTAAGGATTGAAAGAAACAAAACAATAAATAAACATGCTCAAATATCAGTATGTATGACATCCTTGTTTTGTCAAACAATGTAATAAAATAGTTGAATAACAAAAACAACAACAATATAAAAGATTGGAAAAATTATACCAATTGTATTGACAACAGGAAAAGTACAAATAAAAAGGATCCCCTATTGAAATGTAGGTAAATCTCACTTATTACTGACAAGAACAAACAATAGAAGAAATCAATTTGCAACTTGTCCTGCCCAACAAGAAGTGCAATTGTTGGTTATCCTTCATTCACTCTGATTATTTTTATGGAAGTCATGGCAATCAAGTTGATAAATAAGGAGACCAACATTTTGTTAGCACACTTTTAACAGTAATAGTCCTAGTAAAAATATGCATCAAAACCAATATTTTAAGTGTTGACAAGTCTCTTGGCTTCTTGTGCCTTCTCAATATTGTTGAACATGGGCAATGCTTTAGTGAAAATATTTTAAGTTGGACCTACACTACATTTCTAATGTTCGAATAAATCATGCAAATATATCGATGTAGCATTGTAGCACAATTCCAGCATTTTAAGTGTTTGATAACATCTAAATGTTTGTCACTCTCTATGATATCTACCTGACAATTTATATCATGTTTAGGCCTGTGTGTACATACCCCCTTCTCTTAGATCAAGAGAACTAGTTTCAAAGCACAACTCTTCAGGTTTGTATAATACCAATGAGTCTCAAAACACATGTAACTGTAAGATTAAAGAAAATGGTATAATTGTGTTGAAGGTGGTGTACATGTTACTATGCTAATGCTAAATAGCAAATGTAGGAAAGGGTGCCCCTGAGGGAAATATTGACAAGCAAAATTTAGAGGTTGTTGCTAATTCTATTATGTCAATAAGTGCCCTGGCTAAACTTCAGGTGAGATCAGAAGGGAAAGAGCACTTTACAAATGCACTCCACTGACAAATGGAGGTTGAATAAAATGGCATTCATACACTAAATCCTTAGACCCAATTCAGCTAATAGGTTTCTTGTTTTTCCATTTGTTGGGCAAGTCTCTTCTATGTGATCGAATTGAAAGAAAAATGACCTAACATATATGGTTTGGTTGTGAAATTCATTACATTCATGCATTTGAGTTATGACAAAAGCAACAGAAGAAATTAAATTATACCCATTCCCTCTATCAATGCCTATTTTCCCCATAATTTTTAGGTAGATCTTGCTCATTAACTCTATATTATTATCATTATTATTATTATTATTATTATTCATTTTAGACATTGCACTGAGGGATGAAGATTTCAGTTGCCATTCACAACAACCCAAACCATCCCCAATAATCTGGTCGACAATTAAAACTACACACATTCATCCCATAGAGTATGTGGTGTTACAAAAATAAGAATATGAGCTCAGAGGTAAGACAAATGTGGAAGAAATCATCAGGAAATCCCAAAGGGACTCTGAGGTTTCTAGGAACAAGCATAATGTACACAATGTCACTATTGGCATTGCATCTTCCACTCTCCACTCGATCGCCATTTTCCTCAAGTGGAAAATTCATCAAAATCATCTTGCCTAGTGTTTACTACTTTAGAGTATGTGGCACAAGTGAGAACATTCTTATGATTAAACAACAAAAAGTTATGATCAAAATGAAGAACAAGGTGCCAAGGGTACTTTGGATCAATGTTCTCAAGACTAACAAGTACAACTTAGGAGAAGCAAACTTTTTTGACCGATTCTAATACTAACATTAACATGTCAAGAAGTAAATATGGTGAAGCATGGAGATTGGGACCTACTCTATGTCTCTGCAAAAATTATGCTTGAATGATGGTATTCGACAAGGCTGATGTGTTTTCGGTAGTTTTTGGGTTGCTCTTTTTTTGCGTTTGGGATTTCATTCAGTTGGTCAAACCCAAGTCGATTTAAGCCTCATTCTCAGTCAATATTTAGCTCTCTATGATTTACATATTTAAGGACTTCATCCCCATGAATGATAGTTCCTCCTAATAAATTATATATATATATATATATTGATTAGGAGGAATAGTTTGATGTTTGGCAAGCAATAATTCCAATAGCAGATTCTAAATTAGCACTATATGGTGCAACATTTCAAATAGAACAACTGAATGTGATTGCGCCTAGCTCTCCTGACCCATGGTTTCAATTGACACATCAACATGCAATGGGAAGTTTGAGGATTTAATATACTATTTGAAGATGTCTAAAATATACAAATATTGTGCTCATGATTAACATTCATCCTAGTTCTTTGGCACCCTTGTATATCTTGAAATATCTAGTAGATGGAAGATGTGTACTAAAGCTACACACTGACTTGTATTCCACTTATTTCAATCATGTAATCAATGCAATCATTGTATTTTGATATATTAAAGGGGTAGTGCCCTTTATACATATCTCCTAAATTATCAATTAAAAAAATTCATTGATAAAATCTAATCTGATATCTTTCTAGAGTTATTATCCCTAGAATTTTATTTTCCACAAATGTAAAATATATTGTGATATTAATGGAGGAAAAGTGTACAAATAGTATGAGACAAGTCCACCAAATGACTGGAACATCCATCTCCCCAAGCTTCTTTAACAGAGTATCAAAAACTCAAAATGCAAAAAATTTTAGGTTGCATGGCCTTTCAATGTCTTATATATCAAATATCCATGTGCAAAATGGACTCATCCCAAAAGCATATTTCCATGAAAGTAAAATCACCTAAGAAGTTGCCATAATTTTTTCCATTGAAAACATGCAGCAAGTAGGAGCTGCTTGTTTAGATATGACATACCTTTTTTGGTGATTTGAATTAGTTGATTAAGCCATGCCTAATATCCACCTGCTTATGCAGATTGATGCAAACAATGCTTCTATAGAAGAATGTTATGTCAATTACAACAATATCTTGTTTGCATTGTTAATTTCTATTATGTTTCCAATTTGGAAAACTCTATGTAGAGAAGGATATTTGTTAGTTACAACAAAAGCGTAATAGGAAAAAAATGTGAAAGTATCCAGATATGACCACCTAATACCAAGTCCTCTTGTATGTGGCCTAGTTTACATTTTGTACTACCTATTAGAGATTAGGGTGTTTAATGGTAAATATGCTTCGTAATAGTGTTGTTTCCCTAGCCAGAGGTCCCAAGAAGAGAACCTGAATTCCAAAATTTAGTTCCTTCAGTAAGCCTTTAGTTTTACCACACCCTCCAAAAAAACATACCATTTTTCAACATTTTAATTTTTCACAAAAGGCACACTGTTTATCCTACAATTAGTAATGTGATCTTTGAAAAGTAATGTTTCAAAAATGCCTTTCCAAGCTACAAGTTGTGTGACTTCATATTAAAATAGTTTATGTTAATTTAGAGTGTCTTACTCTTATAAAGGTCATCTTTCCTTCGTTATTAATATAATCAATATTTCAACTGTTAAGTTCAAGAAAAGCAAGAAGTATTATGTATTACGGTGCTTTTAATACTAAGCCATACTGAATCATGGCAAGGTGAAATATAAAAGTCGGTATATAAGTTGAAAAGAGGATGATCTTTAATAAAACAAGAAAACCTTGTCAATGTTTCTTTTTTCTTTTTGTAGTAAAAAAGTTTCCTTCAATTTGATTCTATCGCTTTCCAACAACCATTCTTGATGTCCTCACATGTTTGATTAGATAAAAATGAATCCCTATTAATTTGAGGAATCCACCTTTTCGAAAAGAAAGAGCTACAATATTGGCTCCAAACTAAAGTACTTTGCTTCACCACATATTACAGGAAGCCATATTGGTTTCCTGCCATAAGCCAACCCTATCCTAGTAGACATCTCTACATGCATCTTCAAGGCCTTGTATATTCTTTTGAAAGAGTGTAATTTTAAGTTCTTACATTATAATATGAGATTCAGGCTTAGACATATTGGCAAGGTTCAATTTACCATAAGTCTTAGAATAGAAACCAAAGAGGTATAGAATTTGAAAAATATATATAAGAAAACTAAAACTTGTATTTCACAAGGAGTCTGTTATGTCAATAAGTGCCCTGGCTAACTTTACTGGAGAGATACCCAATTCAAAGATAGGAAATATCAATTTGAGGCCATGCTAATAGAATAACCACTCATGGTTGGCACTATTGTCTATTAAAGGTAAATTCCTTTCTTCCATGTTGGAAAATTCTCAGGTTTGAATTACCATTGAAATCTAGCCTCTCATTAGGGTTTTCTTATTGGTATTAATAAAACTAAAAACCGAAGGAAGACCAAACAAAGCTCTAAATGAAAATAGAAAGAACACCCAAATATGAAATCTAGTCTCTTATTAGGGTTTTCATATTGGTATTAATAAAACTAAAAATCGAGAGAAGACCCAATGAAGCTCTAAATGAAAATAGAGAGAACACCCAAATACATATACATAGTAATAAAAAAATATATTCAAATATCTACTTGTCACAACATAAGTTTTTTTAGATCAAATGGTATAAGCTCAATTCTTATATTCAAGTTTAAATTTTGCGTACCAAAATATACAAGTTTATATTCAAGTTTAAGCTCTGGTATTCTCATGGTCCCTCCATTGCATGCTACTAAAATGCTCAAAGCCCTAGCTCTATTATTCTCATGGTCCCTCCCTTGTGCATTGCTGAAATGCTCAAAGCCCTAGCTCTGTGATCCCTCCATCGTGCACTACTAAAATGCTCAAAGCCCTAGCTCTTCTATTCATACGGTCTCTCTGTTGTGCATCACTTAAATGCTCAAAGTCCTAGCTTTTTTATTCCTATGGTTCCTCCATCATGAGCTATTGAAATGCTCAAAGCACTAGCTTTGCTATTCCCATGGTCCCTCCATCGTGTGCTACTAAAATGCTCAAAGTGCTAAAAATCTCATCTCTTGGATTTTCTTGCGGTCTTTATATTTTTTCATTGAAACCCTAAGAGGTATATTATCCTAAGAGGACAATTTTTAACTACCCTCTTAGGATCTATTAAGGCAATTTTTTATCGCTGTAAAAAACCACCTTATTTTAGTCGTCGTTAAAGCCCTTTTTTGGTGTAGTGAGATATCCCCTAATGTATCCCCAAAGGTTGTGGGTGTTGGCTTTTGCTTGTGAGGAGAGGGAATCCATCGTTAGTGGCTCATCCTTTACATATCCGATCAATGGTGAGTACATATTTTGGAAACCTTATCCTCTTGTGTCCTCTGCTACCTCTCTACCATGATTTTTTAGATAGACCTTATGGGGGTCAAGAGGCCATAGAGTATAGTCAGGGCCTTATCACTTGAAATTTCCCAAGGTGATAGGCTTTGGGTAGTCCTTTAGGTCTTAAGCTCTTCTTGAGCAAGGAGGAACTTCTATGGCCTTCTTCCCATTGGGTTGCTCTAAACTACCCTAGTTCCTCCCTCAAACCAATCACCCAAGAATTTGTATGAAAGCTAGGTCAGTGTTTCCCTTCTATCATATGGAGGGGCCCATGGATCGTAGATGGGGTAGAGTCTTGCTAAAAGAGGAATCCCATTAGATGTCATTGGAAGGGCTCTAAGACCACTTTTTTGGTTAAAATCATCTTAGCTACCACCAAAAATACTTGATAATTATCTATTCATTTAGTCTAGTGAGTCAACCAAGGCTTGTAGTGGAGGGAGATTTAGGCTTAACATCAATTGGCGGTAGTTATTTCTCCTTGGTTGCACTCTAGATGGTCTTCTAGCTTTAGTTGCTCTATAAGTTGTAATGGTTTTGGGCCCCTTCATTTCAGCTTTAGGTAGGTGCTCTAATCAAAATTACTTTTGAAGGAAATATTTTCCCTCTATAGTGAATCTTCACTACAATTAGATTCATCAATTATATATAATACTAACATATTTTACATTTTTTCTTAAATATTAGCATGTAACGCATATTTGGTATTATCAAATGGCATGTGATCAAGTGGTAAAAACTTAGGATACTAAAGCAAATATCCTTGTTCATATCTTTCCAAGCAATAAATGCATAGTCACCAAATGTTAAGTGGAAAGGGGATGAATTGTTACATCCAAGCTAGGGTGCAACATACCCCAAGTGGCATGGTTAAGTATAAGTCCTAAGTGAACTTGACAAAAGAGATACCCCATGCCTACCTATAGTCATCACAACTAAGCTAACCATGGAAACTAAACCAAAGGTTATGGTCACCCCTAATGAAGGAGAAATCTACCATTCTATACTTGTCAAAAACATCCATCCCTTAAATTTTCTTTATCATAAATCTCTATAAATTAGAAAATAAAGTGACTAAATGTTATGTATTTGTCACAATGACACTCATACTTGATGATTTATATCATTTTTTGCAATAATAAATTTAATGAAGTGCCAGGCAAAATTTTGATACCATCAAGAGAAAATTTTAATCATATTTTAATTAGAGTTAAGTGACATTGACTAGAATGAAGGTATAAAACATAAATGTCTAATATTATGTTAATGCACTCTAATGATTTTAAATTAAATGGATAATTCATGTGAATAATTTGTGTTTTTTATATACTTGTAATTTATCCATAATAATATTGAATGTCGATCCCATTTGTAGAGATTTATAGTTTGCTCACTTATGCTTCACACTATAGGACATTCCATGGAAATATTGGAGTGGTGAGTAGTTGGTGTAAAAAAAGTTGAGTAGTGATTGGTTGATTTTTGCTTGTTGTATTTTCTATACCAAAGTTTGCCAACAACTATCCTTATAATTGACAAGTAATATTTGATGACCGCATAGCCTTAAATGGTTAAGCAGACCATTGTCAATTGCTAGTTGATAACTCAAGGTTGAGAACAAATCAAGACAATAAGGATGTCAATCATCCACTTAAAGCAACTAAATTTCCATAGCACATACTACACCTAACCTCAACTACAATAATAGGTAATATGACCTCCATAAGGGGTGTGTTGGATGTCACAACAAGATATCTAGCTACCTAGAAAAAGAAGCAAATTGTCAAAGAAAAGCAATAGGTCATTTAAGGTAAAGATAAAGGTAAAGTAGTATTTATTGTTCACAAAGCCATAGGCCATATGGGATGACCTTCATAGAAGATTTTTTTTACCCATATATGGTTATCCAACCATACTTCAATTATCAAAGCATGGTGTATAACCTTGTGGGGATTCAAACCTTAGACCTTCTACTTAGAGTTCCAAAGTCTTCACCATTAGGCTTGCTAAATTTGTATAGTGGGTAGCTTTCATAAGATAAAGAAGCCTACTTTTAACTCACAAATATCAAAACTTGACTTAAAATTTGTGTATCTAATATTTTGCTTGTAATTAATAAAAATTCCTAGTCGAGGAATATGAATATTTTTATGTTGATAAAATTGGCATTCATTTGAAGAATTGCCACTAGAATATGATCATATAGTAGACAAAGTTTTGTGGGGGTTATATCATCCAAAACTTCATCGATTGTAGGCAAATATCTCTAGATCTAAATTACAAATCTTAATTCAAGTTTTCATAGTCCTCATAGGTTGTGTTACAAGAAACTCCTAAGGTGTCCTCATTTCCCTTTTTCAAAAAGTTGAAGACTTTTGGAAAATTATTGTCTTGACTTCCCATGTTTCTTAGAATTTCTATTAAATATTTTTAAAGTTTCTAAGGGCAATTCCAATTATTCTTACCATTAAATCAAATGAAAAGTCAAAATTTTATGTTTATAGAGGTTTCATGGGTATTGTATAAGGTCCACATGGCACACGAATGACCCACTTTAATCAAAATCAAGTTACTATAAAAAGGCTCTAAGGTGAGGAAAATTTAAATAGAATTAATGATAACTTGAAAATACTTAGAGGTTGGGATCAATGAAAACATATAGTCTAGAACAATTAGTACCCTCTTCAATAAAAAGAGGAATTGAGGTACACATGGATTCAATTACTTCATGAAATTGGAAAAAAGAAAAAGAAAAAATAAAAACAAATCAAAGGATCTAGCCTTTTTATGTTCTAGGCTTTTGTCTTGTATCTTGAAAAAAGAATAGTAAACAAGAGGATAAACAAAATATTGGGATGTGGATCCTAATAATATTGACTTAGATATTTCAATGGTTGCACCTGATCTTAAGGATGATAAAATTCCTCCTCATACACTTTTTGATCAGGCCACAAATGTTAGGTCTTCTTTCAATTTTGGTACTAATTTTTATGACTTCAAAGATTACAAATAAAGTTTATAATGTATCTTATTTAGTTTAGTCTTGCATGATATGTATAGCTTAATCTATAATGGTTGAGCTTTGGCATTAACCATTTTACTCTATATGAGATTTATTAATTAAATGAGAATCAAATATTTTACATAGAATTTATTATTGAGATTTAATAAGTAAATGCATTTTTCATAGGGTCATAGGATTGCTAATGACAATGCAAAATATGGATATGATCAAGTTTGACATGGAGGATGAAAACATATTCAATGGAGAGTTATGAGTGTTTAATGCCAAAGCAGGTAAAATATTTTGATTTAGCATGGAATTAGGATGTTGAAATTCATCATCTGAAGACACTTGAGTTTTACTCTTTATAAGATTAGCCTTTAATTACTAGATAGCATAATTAAGTAGTGTATATTTATAAATTCAGTCATAACCCTTTTCAAAGGCCCTATCTAAAGGTATGGATTATAATTGAGCATAAAAAATATTTTACCAAAATAAAAGAGTTTATTGTCTAGTACCTTCAAAGAACTTTGCATGCAATTACATGTCTTGATCCCATTTTCTATTGTTGTAGAATAGTATAATGAGAACAATATAGCCACATAGATTATATTTATTATTGTTCGCTTGGGCCTTAGGGTTAGGATAGTCATCCATTAAGCAATAGGGTTAGGGTTGTTAGTTTTTTTAGTCTATAAATAGAGGAGTTGTGTTATAGCTATAATATTATTCATACTTGTAATCTTAAGTTACCTCTAGTTCACATATGAGACTTCACATTATCTAGGCTGTTTTGAGTATTTTTCCCTCTCTTAGTGGCTAGGATTTATTGTTATTTAGAATCTAGATCTATTACTTGGTTTACTACCATGGAATTTACATCTATTTCAGTTAAATAAATTTTCTTTATATTTTTTATTTTCAATGCTATTGTTGTTTTGTTTAAAGTTGCTTCATTACTAGTTGTATCAAAGCATAAATCTTGGCTCCTATGGTGGCACAAAAAACAATAGAAGGGTAGGCAAATTATTCCTCAATATTTGCTAGCCAAACCAAATCTATCATCTAGGTAAACTCTACCCAATTTTATTGATTCCTATCTTTTGGTGCAAATATTCTTCTATATTTTTGTGTAATAGGCATCATCATCCACTTTTCCTAAACTCAATTTAAAAGAAAAAGTATCAAAGGCGTTGGATCCTTGTGGGGACCTATCTCATTTTGATTGTCTCGTTAATTTGATCAAAACAAGGTATATCCCAAATAATACTTTTTTTAGGTATTCAATGATATATTTAGGGTTTTTCTATCCATTCCTAGTATATAAGCAAACCTTTGGCATCCATTAGTTAGACACAAGTCACCAGTCATTTATAGCACATAGATTTTCCCAATAATATTTACATGAGTAAAAATAAATGACAACCAAAGAATCTAGATAGGCACCATAATATTGTCTCACATAAATAGTGTTGATCTAGAAGCTTTTGCTTCTTTAGACACCATGACTACCTCTCTCATTCCCTCCCATGAAGGTCCTTGTCCTTTTATCGTAGGAATTTTTTCTAATCTTCATAACTATTTGTGTTATGAGCATGTCAAGTTGTAGAGAATGATAACCAACATTGATCATCAATAGTTTAGCATATAGTGTTAGTTGTATTTAATCCATGAGAGGTGAGGACAACTAGATTCAATCTAGGAGACATTGAACTAGCTACTTGTGCAACATCGTTCTTTTTCCCCTCCCTATACCTAACATTTATTGAATACAGAGCTCCAATAGGTTTCTAGTCCATGATAGTAAGATAAGCAAAAGGATCCTAAATATTTGTTAGTTGAGCCTCCTTCCTTCTAGAATCTCCAATTCTAAGACTCTAAAAACCTTCAAGAATCACCTTATAGTATTGATTTGAGGTCCTTCTAGCATCCAAACATCATATTTATTCAACATCCTTCCTTTTAGCATAATTTTAATGGTTACTATGTAGGATACATGCCTCCCCACACTACGTGGGTTACTTGCTAGGTATGTGTAAGCTTAACTTAGAATATGCTTATGATATTGATCCCTCTATACAAGGTACTACTCTTTACTAGAATGACCTTGTGATAATCTTGTCCCCCTCATTAGTATTCCAACATTTGAGCACATGGATCCTTGTAGTTGAATATCCAAGATGGATGGTCTCATGCACTAGCACCATGTACCTAACAAATATTATGTCACCTTGGCCTATTCTAAGTTGGGCACCTAGGCCTAGCATTGTCTTCTTTGGGAACTCAAGCATTATGGCAGCTATATTTTATGGTTGAAGTTCAAGAAAATATTCCTACTCAAGTTTAACAAGGGATCCTTTATCTCTTATGTGGTCCATTTGATGTAGACCAAACAAACTGGCTCGGTATATGACTATTGCATTAAATTCATGGGCCTACTCATATATACCTATCATTTGGATTCAATAGTGGTGGTATCAACATTTTGCCATGGCCTTAATAATGACATCAAGTGGGAGGTAGATATGTTTGATCCATATATCCTCCATGATGTGGAACGTGGCTTGTGTAGTTGAACAAGAGCTCTACTTGTCTCAACCCCAACCACAATGGGATTTCAATCCCTAATGGTCATATTTCAATAATTTTAATGATGAGCATCCACTAGGATTTTTTGTTACAAATATTTATCATGTCATTTATGAGATTGATTGTGAGGAAAGGCATGATTTCCACTTGGAAGTAGAGGATGAGGTTGTTTCAAAGGATGAAGGGTAGAAACCTTTGTTATAGGATTCACCAATCAACATAGAGGGTTTTGAGAAATATGTAGATACTATGGCCCTTTCAATATTTGCCCTCATGAGGTGATAGGCCCATCACACCATCAAGATACAAGGCTTCAAAAAATGACAATGCATCAATATGTTGATTAATTTAGGCAATATGCATGATTTTGTTGATAGCAAGACAACCAAAACTCAAGGATTATACATCAATAATACTACCCAAGGCAAGTTCCAATGTTGATTTCCAATGAGTGCATAGCTTAGTGTATCAATCATATTGTATATTCTAGTATTTATATAAACCCCTATATTGGTTTAGCCATCTTTATGCCATGAATGTAGATAGTGTCAATGTCATCTTAGGGTCTTAATGGTTGAATGAGCTAGGGGATGTCACTCTTAATCTACAATGGTTGTATGTTTAATGGATGGAGGAAAACAAGGTCATTTGTATCTAAGGTATCAAACTTGTTCCTTCTAGGATTTTCAACTCCCACCAAATGGAAAAGATCCTAAAGAAGGGCAATAAAGGCTTTTTGCCCAAAATTAATTGCATGGAAGTGCGGTCCATTGAGTAGTACACTCTAGTTCTTCTTTTTAACATGCAATATCTTGTGGATTACTATGCAAAAATATTTTGTGAACCCATTGGTCTTCCACCTAAGTGTATGTATGATCATGCCATCCACCTTGTCCTTGGAATTCAACCACCCAAATTTCATCATTACCACTATCACAAATCCTAAGAGTCTAATATAAAGAAGCTAGTTCAATAAATGTTGAAGCAAAGTAATATGTCCAAGCACCATTCCTTATTCCTCTACGGTGGCTATGATGTAGCATAAGGATAACTTTTAGTGCATGTGTCAAGATTTTTGTTCCCTTACTAATATTATCGTCAAAGATAAGTTTCTTATCCATGCTATTGATGATTTGTTACATGAACTACATGGTGCTAAATACTTATGACAAGGTTATATTAACCTTTGAAAGTAAGCAACTCTTAGGCAAGAATCTCAGTTGCTCCACTTATGAGAAGGATATGTTAGGCATTTTGCATGCCATGGAGAAATGGAAGCCATATTTGTTGGATCAACACTTTTTATTAAAACTGACCACAATAGCCTCAAGCATTTCCAAGAATATTTCTCGTGTCCCAAACAAAATAAATGGTTGAGTAAGTTATCTTTTTCTTGGAAAGGCATGAAAGCATATGTCAAGCAATTTTTAGCTAAATGTGAGATGCTAGAGAAATAAGAGAAAACAATTAATTATCTTGGCTTGTAGCAACCCTTTCTTATCCTCGATCACTAATAGGAGCACATTTCCATGGATTTTAATGAGGATATTCCCAAATCAAAGGGTAAAATAATAAATTTTATGGTGGTGGATTATTTTTCAAAGTATCCTCCATCTTGTGCTCCACAACACCCTCTCATTATCGGTAAGGTCGACAAGGTCTTCCTTAACTCTGTCTTCAAACTCCATAGGATGCCCAAGTCAATCGTTAGTCGTCAGGACCCAATTTTCACTAGCAACTTTTGAAAGAAATTTTTCATGATTAATGTTACTCAATTAAATATGGCATCTCCTTCTCACCCCTAATTGTATGGCCAAATTGAGATTGTGAACAATTTTTTAGGTATATACCTTAGATGTTTCACCCAAGACAAATAATATTAATGGGTTCAATGGCATCCCTTAGTCAAATGTATTGAAATATTTATAATCTGACCTTCTTAAGCCAAAGCCAATAGTGATAAAGTACCTATGGGTGCTCTTGATGTAGCCTAGGGAAATTTCTATGTAATCATTTGAGCATCTTGATGTAAGCCTAAAGTCATCCTTCATGTATTCATCCTTGGTGATATTGATTAGTCCACTTTTATGGATAACATTGATTGAAGGGTATAATTTATTATTATGTTATTATCTTTTTACCTCAAAGTCAAATTGATGTTGGCTTGAGGTTTAATTGAGGCTTTTGTATCACTATAAATACCCCCAATTATTGATCCATTGTATCAATATGTGACATGTGAGATATTAGGGTGCTTACCAACACCCACCACTTATTCCTTCTTTCCTTTTGTGTTTATCTCTCTCTCTTTTGTCTATTTTGCTCTTCTTCCTTTTTCTACAAATGATTATGGTGAATGGATGTTTCTAAAAAATATTATGAATTCCAACATGGTATTAGAGCCAAAACAAAGCAACTTTGCTTGATCACATAAATAGGTTGTACAGGGTAAACCATGTAAGATATGGATAAATCGTTAGTTCCATTGGATTCCTTGCAAAAATTTAGGGGGGGTCCTAGTTCAACATATTTTTATATTTTGTCATATTAATTTATGTTTTTGCACCCAAAAAAATGACTATTTTCCCTCCAAAATTTGAAGTTTGAATTTTTAAAATTAGAATATTCTATGGAATATTTTGCATTGTGGCAAGAGAGGATAGGAGGGCACATGTAGACTCTTCAACGAGAATTTCAAAAAATATTTTTCTTCATCAAATAAAAAAATAACTTCTAGCAAGCACTTGATAGCATAGTGGTATAATGTTCGAGTTGGATAACATAGGTTCTACATTCAATTCACATTGGCAAGTATTTTTTTAAAATAAAATCAATCATTTTTTAATTAAATGTTTTATCGTCAAAGTTTATTTTTTTTCTACAATAGTGGCATAGTGATAAGACACACCCTTTTACTCAAAGGTTCTAGGTTTGAACACAACGATGGGAGAATAAAGGTGTGTTGTCCATGCTTTGGTTTTTTTATGCATAACCAAGAATCATTAAGGGGAACTTCCCTTGCTCTCAAGACAAATTTATGCCTGTGGTAAAGTGGTAAGATGAATCGATTGAAGATGGTAGGTCACAAGTTCAAATCTCCATATTGTCATCGTTGAAGGCATTTTTTTTTTTTAGCATCTTTTTTAGGTGTTCAGAAGTATCTTAACATCAATCCCTATTGGTTCAATGGTAGAACATTCAAATGGCCTAAATGGCATTTGTAGTAATTTTTATACATATATATGAAATCAGCCAATCCACTTCCACCACATGTTGATCATATTCATCGATCTGCTTGATAGTCTCATTAGTGCAATGATGTCATCATAGAGGTGGCATCTTCTAGGATGCGACAAGCGGTAGCTATTATTTGGTCAAGATTTTTTATAAGGTCTTATTTTATTTTTTGCTCTTTGTCAGCTCTAATATGCCCAAACTTTGGGAGGCCATAACTTTTGCACACTTAAGCGTCTTGGGCCTATTTTTTCAAATTGCATAGTTTTTCGAGCTCTATAGGTAAGTGACATTAGTTCAAGGACCTATTACTATTTTTTATAGGATTTTTCTATGCAAGATTAACCCAATTTGGCATTCTTCTTTTTGGTGCATTTTGAACTATATTAGTCCATTGTTGTGATAGTTAGAAATTTTAGTTGTATCCTACTCATGTACAATTTAAAAACCTTCTTTTGAAAGGTGTTCATAGGTTCAAAATATATTTTCTCTCATTTCTTTTACCACAACAAGTTTGATGTCTTCACGGAGCACCAAAAATTTAACTCCAACTAAGCTTGATGGTGTAGTGATTGGTTTGTTGTCCTATATTTGAGAGATTTCAAAATTGCTAAGTTTATTTTTCTCTTTTCTTATAGTGGATGTTTGCTCTAACTCCAACAACCTGTTAGTGTGGTGATTGGAATTATTTTGGTTTGCAAGAGGAGTAGGTTTTGGATTATTAGCACAAAGTATGCCTTGTTTTTATGGGCCCTTTCTAGCCATTGGGGTTGATTATTTAGAGACTTGCCTATTGCTTCATGATTCAGGTGCCTTCTCTTGAGATTGGGGGACAGATTGTGGTCATCATAGTGTATTTTGAAGATCATCTCATGAAAATCTTAACATCTTGATCTATGAGGTGGAGTTATGGCTTCATGTTCGGGTAGAGTTTGATCTAGTTCATGTACCTTTGGCAAGAGAAGATAGTAGGATCCATTGACCCATATGAGCATTCATTATGGGGAGAGATGTATCATCTCTAATGTCTTCTATTTTTTGCCCCTTAATTCAAATTATGGGGGATGTTAAAATATTTGTAGTCTAACCTTATTAAGCCAAGGCCAACAGTGATGAAGCACCTATGGGTGCTCTTAATATAGCCTACAAGCAAGTGTTATGTAAGCCTAAGGACACCCTTCATGTATTCACCCTTAGTGATATTAGTCAATCCACCTTTATGGATAACCTTGATTAAAAGGTTTAATTTATTATATTATTGTAATTTAAACCTCAACGTTAATATAATGTTGGCTTGAGGTTAACTATTAATTGGGGTTTTGGTATTGCTACAGATACCTCCAATGACTTATCCATTGTATCGATTTGTGATATATGAAATATTAGGGTTCCTATGGGCACCCACCACTTATTCCTTCTTTTATTTTGTGTGGTTTATCTATTTCTCTATTTTCCATCTATATGCTCTTATATTTCGCTATTCTTCCTTAATTTGCATATGATTTTGGTTAATATGTGTTTTGGAATGTTATTGAAAAATATTATGAATGCCAACAAAATGATGGTATAACACTTATCATTTTCCCTCAAGATGTCCCCTTTTTGAGGTATTGTATGGCCAGAAACCAACATCTATGGCAAATTATGTTATAGCATCCTCCAAGGTGACTCGGGTAGAAGATTTGCTTCATCAATGTCAACTTATTCTTGAGCTTCTTAAAGATAGTTCATGACTAGTACAAAATTAGCAATAGCAAGACTTGCACTACTTAGAGCAGTATTTTACAGTATGTGATATGGTTTTTTTGTGGATCCAACCTTAAAAATTTCCTTGAATACGAAGTCGAATAAGAAGTTGGCACCTTGGTTTGGTTTTATGGCCCATACAAGGTGGCATGTCAAATTGGGGAAGTGGCACATCAGTTGGAGCTTCCTTCAACTTTCAAAATCTACCCTGTTTTTCATGTTTCTTGATTATTAGTCAAAAGGTGCGGTCTCAAATAGAGCTTCCAGTCTTAATGAAAAAGGGCAAATCCACCTCCAGGCATAAGTTGTTTTGCACCCCTAGTTTGTATGCAATCTCACTAAGTGCAAAAGTTCTTCATCAAGTGGTAGGGTCTACAAAATGAAGATGTCAAATGGGAGCATGCAAACATTTCCAATCATTTTCGACTTTAAGGACAAAGCTTTCTGAGGAGGAAGCCATGTAAAGACTCTAATATAGCCATGTTGGCTATCTTTATTATTTTTAACTCATGCCTTAGGGTTAGGAAAGTCATCCCTTGAGCATTAGGGTTAGGGTTGTTATTTGTTTCAATCTATAAATAGAGGAGTTATGTTATAGTTGTAATATCGTTCATACTTGTAATCTTAAGTCACCTTTGGTGTGCATATGAGACTTCACCCTCTCTAAGTGGCTAGGAGACTTCACCCTCACTAAGTGGCTAGGATTTGTTGTGATTTAAAATCTAGATATTTTACTTGAATTAGTTCACTATTGTGGAATCTAAATTTGTTGAAATTGAATGTTTTTTGTTTTGCATTTTTAGTTTCACTATTGTTTTTTCTGGAGTTATTTCGTTACAACTAGAGCAATGCATAGTTTCTTCCTAATATCTTGTCTTTCCCTTTGAGGTAAACCTAATATTTATAGTTAGAAGAGAGATATAAACCAATCATTAAACCAATGAAGAAGAGAGATATAAATAGTATTGAGAATGACAAGGATGACCATGTAGGAGGTTCGCCACAAAATGAATTTCACTTATGTAATTATAGAAGAGGATGAACAAAAAGCCATGTCTAATTGAAGGTAGATAGATAATAATGGGAAAGCATATGCCCCAAAAGGACAGGATGACACAACAAATGATGATTAGCCCACAATCTAAAATACAAGTGGAGCCTCATTTGTAATTAAAAGCAAGTACAATCAAAAAATAGTTCAAGCAAACTAAAAATTGAATTAAGAGATATTACCATTTATTTAAATAACAAACTAAGACAACTAGAATATCAAATAGCACAACAGAAGAAGCATCATAAAGCAAGTTGAACAAATGTCGTCTTAGAGTAATGACCCTTTAAATTTATCTATTGAGGAAGCAGGCAAAGATGCAAGAGTTGCACAAATATATAGAAAGTTTGAAGACCGAGAGAAAGAGAAACCAGATTTGGAATCTTATTGTTCACATACATGTTGACTATTATGCCAAGGTCAAAGCTAAAAGGGGATCCTAAAAAAAGTCATAGAAGCAGATAAGTTATGCAACATGTATTAAATACTTGAATGGGAGCCTAGACAATTAGAGCACTCGATAGAAGAGGTTGCCAATCCATATTTGGCAACTTCACATTCATTTTGGAAGCCTCGATTAGCGTTATGATCCATACCTTTAGCATCTAATCCCCAAAAGCCATCTAAACCTACTCCATCTACACACCATACTACCATTTGAAAGATATTGACAAAGACATAAACCAATTTAAAAATGAGGAGAGAAATAATATATTTGGATTAGTTTGTTAAGAATTGTGCAACTGCATGTTCTAAACAAAGCTTGTGTATAATAAAGAATAATAAGATGAGATATGGTGTACTTGCCCCCTACTTAAATTTTTGAATTAGTGATGTTTATGATAAGCTTGTTATATAGACCATTTTCATCAACTGAGATTCCTACCATATGTTTGCATAAGTATACTAATGTAGTTGATATATTCAAATAATGTCTAGGCGTGTTTTTTTATTTTTTTTTATAAGTTATAATGTCTAGGTATATTGGAGCCTATGCATATTACATAAATGTATAAATGGAGTCGAGCATCTTTATTTGATTTTGTTCAATTCTTGTAAAAATTCTTGTTTTATTACGTTTATGTAGAATTAACAAAAGAGTTAGACATGTCAAGGAAGCACTTAATGCACCTAACCTTTTCATAAATATGCCTAGATGTCACGTCACTATGTATCTCATATTGACCCTTCAAATGCATATATCCTAGGATATGAAAATGAGGCTATAAGTCCTAAGTTACTATGTATAGCTTCCATCAACCAAGCCACTAAAACAAGAATACAGAAGTTTCCTCGACTCTCTGCCCCTCAAAAAGTTTGCTTTGCTCCATGAAAATTAAGCATATAAATGACTAAATTGCAATTCATTCATTTATACTATCAATCCCTTTGTTGGTAGGATGGAGAATCACACACACAAAGGAATATAAGAAACAAATACATCACACAATGAAGGTTGAACACAAATCAAAATCAAAACTTCTATTCATTGAAGGACAAGTGTATAATGTTAAATGGGGCATTCTAGTAGGGAACAAATCATCATTACATGCATTCAATTATCTAGTCTATGTTAATCTACTTTCTAACCCTTCCCATAAATTAATTTTGTAAAGACTTTAATAATCCCTTAAACACAACACAAAAACATGGGTCCTACCTACCATACTTAGTCCTACAACCATAAAAGGGCACCCATTTACATTGCAATGTAAACACGGGTATTTGACTAGTATTTATTTTTGTCATCTCCATGCCATTATACCCTCGCTATTACCATCTTGGTGCTACTCCTAGATCACTATATTGCAACAACAAATCTAGATGTCTCTCCATCCTCCATCTGGGATGTCTTCATTTATTGTCCACGCTTAATTGCATATATCTATAGCCTTCACTTGTTCATGATTGCTAACATGGAGTGTGCACAATTATCACCAAGTTCTTTGTTTGGTTAACCCATAACCAACTCAACAAAAGGTTTTCTTATGGTTTACCCTTACGTGTTTTCTCATGTAACCCCAAACCACCACTATGCTTTCCATCAACCTCCTCCAAGTGCATACATAATGGTTTGAGTCATTAAAAACTGCCATTACTCACATACAATCTCACTTTTTATCTTCCCATTTTTTGTGAGAAATTTTCTTTCATAGAATTCTTAGTTTGTCCATTTGAACACATCCTTCCATCTACAAACAACATGTATTTTGTAGGTCATTATATCTTTGGGCCAACAATCTCTCACAATGGTTTTTCATTCAATAGATGTCACAAGAATGAAGATCCCAACACTAGCCTTCTTTCGCATGCCTTAATCGACCACAGTAACTACAATACCGCTCCTATAAAATTACTTGTTTTTAGTAGATGTACATGTATCATTTGCTAAGCAAGGTTTGTCTTTCACAAACTTGGTGACCTCATCACTTATTTGACCACCATAGCCAAAGCCTTCATCCTTGGGCCAAATACATGGCTCTATAGGCTTTTTCATTCTTTGCTCCTTTTTTTTGAAGCCTTTGCCATCATATTCCATTTTATTTTTTATCCTTGATCATATACCTTTGCTTTTCAAAGCACTCAATCTCTTCATCATTTGCATCATTGTGATTGTAGACACCATTGCCTTTATCATGGCCAACAACATAACTCTCATCGATGTTTATTTTATCTCCATCAACAATCTTCATCTTGTACTTCATCAACATTAATTGCATTTCTATTATTAACAAGATAACTATCAACATCAATTACATTGCCATTAACTTGGGCTTCAGTATGGAAATCACCACCAACATCACTAGAACTGTATGTACCATTATTGTCACGGAAATCTATATCGTTGTCACTATGCAAGTCATTTGTGTCATAAAGGTTTATCCATCTTTTAGATGAGATCGCTTGTGACACAAAAAGAGTCTATTAGTGTTGTCTTCACCTTTAACCTTTCATTCGTCCATACATCATGTTGCTTCTTTAACTGCTTATTTTTCTCCTTAAGCATGATAAAATATTGGGCATTGCATATCATCATCGTTGTGAGAACAAAGAGAAAGAAGCCATTTTCATCAACATTAGTATGTTTTAAAACCGTCTTCAACTTTTGTTGCAAATCTAAAATTCTTCCATCTGCATTACCTCTTTGAGGTGAAACGCTTGATTCAATGTAACCTTCTTTTAAGCTTTTGTTTTCTCTCTCTTGGCCTTTCTCATTTTTATTTAGATGATGTAAATGATGACTTTACTAAACTTGTCTCTTGAAATCCTTAGCTCTTTCAGAAAGCTTGTCTTTCTCAAATCTCTATTGCATTTAACTTAGGCTTACCATAAATAATATGGTCACTTTCTTAGAGATTTATGTGGATGTTGAAATTTTGAAACTCTTCTAAATAAAGAAAACACATTAGTTTCAAAATTAAAAATGCTGATATTCTATAATAAATAATTTCATAGTGGAAAAGAGGAAAAAAATGCAAAAATAAAGCGAAATGGTCTTCTAAAATTTTATTTTGCCCATATTTTTTGCTAACTACGCGAGTTTCCTGTGAGAGAATGTCAAGAAAATACCTAAAATATTATTGCAAGCTGACAATTTTCTTGGTGTCAAGAAATTTAAAAATGTAGTCGTCACCCATAATTAAATCATGGAAAACCAACAATTTCTCCAACTATAGTTTGAACAATACTACACCCCTTTGATAGACTTTACACAAATAAACATCAGACTATCTACATACCTTTAATAATGTAAGATAACACTTAAATAAGAACACATTATAGACTTAATGTTCCCTCATGGTCACATTAGAGGAGTTTGGCTTATTCTTTAAGCTTCCCATTGATTTTTGGCACACACCACCTTAACAGCTTAGCTTTAGATAATTCACACAATCATATCACATGAAATCATATGTCGTTTGCCCTTGAACTCTGAGTTGGAAAAAAAAACTCAATTCAACTTTATGGATGCCTTTGACTTCAAAGCCGATATAACCCACTACCTTCACTCTGCCCTGCCTTGTCCCACAAAAATTTTGGAACATTATCCAACGAAACATAAATGGACACACAACACAAGTGTTTTCCTATTGACCCATCCTTCCATTAAGGAAGAATGCACACAACACAAAAATTTCACACAATACTCAGACTCGACTATCACTCAATTTCATAGGAGACACTAACAAATGAGTAGCATATTTCAAAATTGAACTGCAGTTTGATACTGATCGATTTTTTACTTCAAAAACATGACATTTGTGCATGCCAAAACTATTATACATGATTGTTTACCAAATAGCAATGACACTGACCCTTTTTTTACCTTTTCAACGATCTTTTCGTGATTTTTTGAGGATGCAAATATCCTCCTCTATATATATAGGGCGAGAGAGACAGAATTCAAGCCAAAATGGGTCCTATGTAGAGTGGAGGCAGTATTTGTCCATGAGCTCTAGCTTTCTTTCAATGGATTGCCAACGTCCTTGATATCTATTTCCATCTCCGTCTCCGTAACTCTCACTTTGTCTGCAACAAACTTAGCCCATTAGAATTGTATAAAAATATCTTCCCTTTGTAACAGGATTTGAATCACCGACATACGACAACCTCTCTACATAGAAATACACTCGAAGCACTCCCACACCCAGATTCATGATGCTCTGGCTTTCAGACTTTCAATATGCAAGGAAAAATAATCATAACACAGCTTTTTTCAAGCTTGATGTCTAGCATTAAAAACATTTTTAGACAACACAATGTCTCAGACGGAAGAGATGTGCATCAAACCTTATAGCAAAAACTCTATTTGGTTCCTCAAACACCAGTGTTATTTCATCTCCTGAAGCACTACCTTCACAAACACCTCCATTCTGTTGTATCACCAGCAATACACCGACTAACCCTCATCTCCATGCTGGCTATTGCATAGACTATGTCTATATAACACAGGACTCTGAAACACTTTAACACAACACTCCCTCGTATCTCTGGGGTGATCTCCTCTCACTTAAAACAGTACTACTCATAGTCTCTCTCTTCATGGTGTGGACAGGAAGATGAAATCAGTTACGCTAATGTGGAACCAGCCTTCTCCACAACAGGTTTCTCCACTGTAAGCAACAGTTTTGCAGCAGAAGGAGCTTTAGTCATCGGACAATATTTCCTCTGAACTTGTCTCAATGTCCTTGAGGCAAATGCTCACCGCTTTCAATACGATGACACAAAAGGGATGGATGCAACACCTGCTGACTTGAAGCTCTCTCGCCTTGGATAACCATGTCCATCAACACAAGTGATTCTCTCACTCAATGACAACAACACAAGACCTCCATACACACATAGGATAATTCTGCTCTCTCTCACCTATGCCTAGCGTCGAAGTTGGGTGCTCTGATAACACATGTTGGCAGGATGGAAAAACACACATTGAAGAAAACACACAAAGGAAGAGAAGAAATAAATACATGATACAATAGAGACTTAACACAAAACAGAAGCAGAACTTGCTTCCATTCATTAACAGACAGGCGTATACATAGAGTTCTATGGGACATTCTAGAAGGGAACCAATACACTGAAATATCCAGTCAATACTACATGCATCCAATTACCCAGTCTGTGCCAACTCTTCCTCACATGGTTGTACAATATAAAATTTAATTCATTTTCTAACACCAGTAATTTAAAAAACAATAAACAATAAACCAAAGCATCAGTGTTCTTTACCATCAAAAATAATGCAAGTCTTAAGTTAAGATGGTGAACCCTTTAATTTCAACTGCAGTAAATGTTGTAAGTTGTTTGTTATCTTAAAAGTTGACACACCACAATCTCACTGAACAATCCCATCAATCCCTTGATTTCATGAGTAAAAAAGTAAGACTCTAAATGGAAAAATGCTCACTTCAACTGTAAAAGAATAAGAATAATTGCCTTGATGTCAAGAAATATGTGTTCTCCTGCTCTCAGGCCTATATTATTGTGTAGGGCATTCGTATATGCACTGCTTCACAAGTTGAAGAGATTATAATTACGTGGTAAGAATAGTCGAATGACCATGAATGTCTCCTTATGCTAGTTATCTTAATATGTGAATTACAGAAGAATATTAGACTAAAAGCATATAAGCATATAAAAGCTTGTGGTCAAGACAATATTTCATAGTTCAATTGTTTAAAAGGAATAAGATCCAAATAGAATGTTTGAAAAAAGGAAAAAAATGGGGGGTTTTTTTGGTTCCCCTGACGGAAACCGGGCCCCCCCCCCACCAAACCCCCCCCCCCAAACCCACCACCCCCCATTTTGGCCGTGCCTTAGCCAATTTTTCTGGCCCGAAATTGGGAGTTCACCGGCTCTGCTTCTCGGGGCCATAACTTTTGATCCGCTGCCCCGATCGCCTATTATAATATATCACCGGAAAGCTTGCGAAAAGATTTGCAATGACGAAATATCCAAAGATCATTTCATCCACTTTATCATCCTCTTTTCGGGCCTGCGAAAATGCCAACACTTTTGCATGCTCTTTGCCGCTTTGAAGCTCCACACTTAGGCAAAATTTTGTCAAAAAATTTAATGTGGCAAAAATGCCAACATTCCTAGCGACTCGCGGGGCATTTAGCTTGTTTGAATGCAAATCGATCCCAGGCCTTTATCCATTGGGCAACAGAGTTATCCTCACTATCTTCTAATCGCCTACTGCTGACTAGGGGCTCTTCCTCCAACTTCTCCCCTTCTGCCTCTTCCTCCTCTCTTTGGCGCTCATGGTCCTCTTTGGCGCACAAAAATGCACGAACTAAACTAAAAAAAACAACTGAAACTTTACTTACTAGCCGACCTATTTACATTATTTACACAAAAGTTTGCGACATGATTGGCATGCTGCCACCACAAACCTAGCTTTGGGTGTCTATCCGGTGAATCTGCAGTGTCCGGACCAAATCTGATTGTACTTCAGTCGATCTTTGAAGTCCGATTGGCTTCCCAAAGTTTGCCAGGTTGCGAATAGGGTGCAATGTGGCAGGTTATCATGCATGCCAGTACTCATACAGTTGATGAATAATGTGGCAAAGAGGTTTGCCACATGAGAGCCTTCTTCGAGCACTGGTTGCAGTGATGGCTAGAGCCAATACCACCACTTTAGAGAGTCCACTAACTGCGGGCTCCTAAGGACGGGTTCCTCCAACTCCTTGATGTGACAGCAGGACTCTTCCGGCGATAGGCCTTCTGCCAGGATCTCCTCAAGATCAGCCTCCTGATGAGGCATGCTTGTTGGGTTTTGGCTAAATACTTGCGTGCTATGCCTTGGGACACAAAAAGGGTGCAAAAATGTGCCCTCTTTGCTCTCAGGATCTGCCACTTGAGCATGTTCCCCTTCTTGGCCCATTTCCTGATGGAAACTGCAAGCAACCATATTATTCATCGCTTGGGTCGTGCTTGCATATTCCCATCATTGGCCTTGGACGAGATCCGCCTCCTGAGTTCCACATAGCTACATTCCAGGTTTCTACACAGTTTGAGGGATCTGCCATGGTGAATACTGCGCGGGATAGACAAGAGCAGCAACTACCGGAGAAAGTGATGGAGTTTCTCCCCACTGTATCTTTCTTGAAAGGAGTAGAAGCCACTCCGCTTGTACTGCTTCCTCAAAGATTTGAGGGAATCTCTGTTCACCTGATTACAGTAAGAGGAGGCTTATGTCCGGGTGGAAAGCCCGAACATAGAAGAGGTGGGCCTGGGCGGGTGTTGGTTGGATTTTGTCTGGAATTCTCCTCCAACTCCTGCAAAATCGGACATTGAATTCTGTGATGCTCTCCAGAGGTGCTCTCGTGATGGTGGAGAGGTGCATCAAGAGTTGGAAGGGATCCTGAGAGCCGCTAAGTCCGTCCATGAACAGATGCTCTTACGCCCGAGTATTTTATACCACTGCAGCGCCCTTCCTTCCAGAGACAGGACCAGAAGTCTGATCATGACATCTTCGTGGGCTATGTCATGGAGGGTCGCTAGAGCAGCAATATCTTCAAGGTGCTCTCGGGCCATTCCCTCAGTGCCATTGTATTTTGTTAGGGTCTTCAGGGCACTTTTGGGAATCTCATGCCAACTTTGGAGATTCAGAGGGCCAAGATCATCCCAGCTGGGATAGCATACCTTTGCCATTATAGCAGTGGTCTGCAGAGATCACAGTTCTCGCCACTAAGTCGGAGTTGCCTAGTGAACATTCTTCTCTCCGCTTGTGAGGTCAAGGCTGCTCACCACACCTTGATTCCTCCGAGGTGTCTTCTTTCAGCTTTAAGAGGCGCCTACGATCAAAAAATCTGGATCTTCAACTCAGTCAGAGTCGCCAAGTGATTTTGCCAGATGAAGGCAAGCCAGAGATTCACCAAACTCGGGCTTCCTTAAAATATGGCGACTATTCGTCCCATCGGGCGTGCCAAATAAAACTGTTTGGTCTATCTGTGTGCCCTAGACCCGCCCAACAGATTGAAAGGTCGGAAGGAAGGGATGCCTTTCGTGCCAATCTCCGGAGAAGGTTGGCTCCTATACTACACTAAACTGGGTTTTAGATTAGGGAACTGGAAAGAGATTGGGAAAAGTGTTGAAAGAGATAAATAACTGAAAGAAATAGGAAATGTGGCCACAGGCCAGCAGAAACAACCGGGGCAGAACAAGCAGCACAATCACTAACTCCTACTTAAACCAGCAGCAATCAATACCAAGAATGTAACAGAAACTAATACTGAACTATTCTCTGATACGTATCCTTCAATAATTCCAGGCTTCGCTCTTTATCACACACTTAAATCCAGACTGCAGAATTACAGCATGCGTATAAAGGAACAGAATTAACAAAAATAGCAGAAGGCGTCATACACAGGAAATAAGTCCAGAGTCAGAACCAGGAGTCTTAATATTGATGCAGAATCTAAGTACAACAGCTCTCTAGCAAGATGTTCCCTCCCCGATTACATTACATTGAGCCGCCTTTTATAGAGGAAAATCCCCTTGACTACAATAATGCTCAAACCCTAAAACTGGCGGAGCAGTTGAGATTTGACCTCTGCCAGATGACAGAGCATCCATGGAATGCGGCTCACCCGTGTTTAGAACGGTGTCGGACGGGCGTTGTAGTTGGGACAACATGTCTCATTAATGTGGTTGGTGCAGCTTGCCCTTTGGAGCTTTTCCGGGATCTGACATGGTCGTCCTGATGGGATGGGCTGGAGACTCGAACTCGTGCGCCATGGATGCGCCTTAAATGCCCACCTAACTTCTCTTTCTCGGGACGCGTGCCCTTTGGATGCAGTCTTAGCATTAAAAAACGCTCGGCGAAACTTCGCTGGAAATCGGGCCCGAAATGCAGTTTTCTGGCCAAAGTTGAGCATTCTGGCGAGGTTGGGAGCATTCTGGCGAGGTTGGGAGCATCCTGGCCGACATAGGCATTTTTGCCGACATTCGCCAGATGGTCAACGTTCGCCGCGCAAGGAGCCCGAAACCGGGAATTGCTGGAGGTTTGAGCGAACTTGAGAATTTTTGGCCGATATCCGCATTTTGGCCGACGTTCACCGGATGGCCGACGTTCGCATTTTCCTCTTTCTCGCTTCGAACCCCGCCCGAACCTCGTTCTCGCTCCAAGTTCGGGAGAACTCTGTCTTTGCTTCAACCTCTGCCCGAATCCCGTTCTCGCTCAAAATCGGAGCGAACTCCAGCTTCGGGAATCATGACGGCCGAACTTGAGACCTTCGCACTTGCATTTTTGGAATCTGGACTTTCTCTTGGGCCGGACCTTGTCTCGCTCGTGGCTCAACAAATCTGCACTTCGCCCCAGCTTCGAGCGAGTCCCAGCTTCGCTTTGAACATTGTCCGAACTTCGTTCTCGCTTTAAGGTCGTGCGAACCCTGGCATGGTGGGGCCTTAGCGAACTTTGCTCCCCGCTCGCGGCCGAGTCTCGCCCTGAGCCTTGCCCGAACCCCGTTCTCGCTCAAAATCGGAGCGAATCGCAGTTTTACTTTGAGGATTGGCCGGACTTGAGCATCGGGCGAACCTGAGCATCGGGCGAACTTGAGCATTCTAGTGGTGCCTTAGCCAATTTTTCTAGCCCGAAATTGGGAGTTCACCGGCTCTGCTTCCCAAGGCCATAACTTTTGATCCGCTACCCCGATCGCCTATTATAATATATCGCCGGAAAGCTTGCGAAAATATCTACAATGACGAAATATCCAAAGATCATTTCATCCACTTTATCATCCTATTTTCGGGCCTGCGAAAATGCCAACACTTTTGCATGCTCTTTGCCGCTTTGAAGCTCCACACTTAGGCAAAATTTTGTCAAAAAATTTAATGTGGCAAAAATGCCAACAAGCACAACTTGAAGCCTTCCACTTTATCCAACGTTACAACAATGGTTTCCTTAAATACTGCAACCGGTATCTCTCCACAAAGAACATCATAAACCGCAAACCATCCAACATAACAGATGTATATTATAGAAACGCAAGACATGATTTGGAGAAAGTTGGGAATTGAGATAGGATTCCCATAGAAATCTATAATTGTCAAAACTGAGTAGCTAGTTGTTGCAATGCTCATATTCACCCCTATTCTAGTCCATTGACTCCAAACACACACACTATTTGATAGAGGGAGAGAAGTGTGACAGGATTTTCATATAAGTCTATGATTATCAAAACTAAGCAGCATGCTATCCTAGCACTCTTATTCATACTTATTCAAGTCTCTAGTGACTCATTTTAGCAACAGAATAGTGCTAGCATTCATCTCTGTTACTGTACATTTTCAACTCTTAACACCTCTATAATCATGTGGTGTTTCATGTGTACTATCTGGCCAAAGAGTTCACTAATAAACAGCTGACAGACTCGAGACTTCAAGCATTACCTTAGATTGTTAGCAGTAGATAAATAATTACATGATTAATTTAGTGACTATCCAGCCTACACATGTAAAGTGAATGAACATTAGAGATTCTAAGCAGGACAAAATTTGATGATTATGTTGCAGTTCCACCATTGGGCTAGGGTTCTAAGCCATCTAAGATATGTTCAAATGGCTTCTAGTAATGTTATTGTGTTGAAAATTCAAAGTTTAATCAACAGCATGAAGAGTTGGGTTCTCTCATCAGTCCCTAGTTACCAGGGGAGCATGAAGCTTACATGGTTAATATCTCCATGTTTAAAGAACAGTCTCCCTGTTTAAAGAATTGTCTTCCAAATCAACTGGGTCTATTAGTCTACCAATAGCCATCACCTGTAATGGTATTTCCTCATCTGACAAGTGAGTGGAAAAGGAGTCCAGATGAGAAAAATGTCCAGCTTCCTGGAGCTCTTCTCCCACACCTGACTATTTTCCATTCTCCCCAAAAATGATTTTTAATTCTAAGCACCAAGTTAAATTGTTTTGAATTTTAGTAAAAATAGCATAAGAAATAGACATATAGCTCTGCTCGGTGTATACGAAGTAGAAAAGGATTGAAGTAGATGCTAAATGCTAGTTACATGGAACTTCTTCCATGCTTAAGATGTTTACCAAATTGCATCTTTTTCAGGGGTGCTCCAAACCCTCCTGACTGATTACATCTTCCTTTCAGGCTGTTTCAGACATTTGGGAATGTGAAGCACCTTTCATGTAGGGCCACTGAAATGAACCAAAAGTGATAGGCCTGCAAGACAATGGACCTCTCCGCCTTGCCAAAAGGATACCCTCCTGTTCTCAGAATGGGCAACATGACTCAGCCCGACCCAGCCCTTGTGGCCAGTCTGACATCACCAGCTTTCTTTCGACCTCCAAAGACTTTAACCTGGCACATTGAGAAAGGGTCTACGGTAACTCCTAAGTTCCTAACCTTAGGTCGTCCACGTGATTGTACTTTGGGTCCTCTGCTTGAGAAGCAACTTTCACTCCTCAGCATGGAATGCCACTCTCAAAACCAGCACTCTTTTTGGTCAGGTGCTCTCCTCCTGCATCTCTGCAGTGGATTCCCTTCACTGTCGATTTGAGACATATTCTAAGATTTATTCCTATTTTGTGTTACCCCTCAGTTGTTTTGTTTGTTTGTTTATTAATGTTCTCGCTATTAACTGCTCATTCTGTTCTTGAGGGTATTCTCCGACCTTACTTTCTATCATCACATTGGTGTACACATTGACCTGCTTTGGTCATTCTGGGACATTATCATAATTTCATTTCATTTCATTTCTATTACAAATATGAGACACCATGCCTTCTGCACATGTGACCAAAAGGTTATAGAACTTTAAGAATAACCAAAAAGAATAAAAATAGCAACATAATGAGACAATGAAAAAGTAAAGACCGGAGAAACAATCAGGAGGGGAAAATTATTATAACTACATCAGAGATCATTTTGAGATACAAATCTAAACAGCTAACCTTTACATTATAAGGTTTTAGCTACAGATGCTCCCTAGCAAAACTAAATGATACTGCAAGGGATGTAGCTGAAGGTACAAAAATCTCTTACAGAGTTGCACATACTTTCTAATCCATGTAGCAATAAAAATAATCTGTCCTTGGATAGTGGCAATATTTAGCTGGCATGAAAGTACATTTTAATTTTCACCAAATCCATGGAAGCACTGTCCAAAGAGGTGTGATCAAGTGGTCAACACAATATGTTAAGTGCAAAACATGTTTCAGGATTAATACTACCAGTAGTCATGCTATCATGCACTGCTTTGTCTTAGTGGTCTAGCTTCTGCTGAGTGCAGCTCTGTATGCCGCAGTGCTGACGTGGCATTATCACAAATGCCACCAAAACTCTCAATTGGATGCATAAGTGTGATGAGTATGCCTAATGACAATTTGGATTGTATATAGTTTATGTTCATGTTTCATGTTTTGTTATTTATGGGGTAATTATTAGTAAGCAGGTACAAGAGGTTGATTGTGTAGCTATGTAACTACCCCCACCCTGCCAAGTTGCTAATTAGGTACGCCTACAAATATTGTTTTGGTATCATTGTATCGTATCGCTAGTGTTGTCATGTGTTGTATGGAAGTATTATGGTGATATTCCAGACTATATAATGTGATGTTCTGATGTTCAGATTAGTGTTGTCAAGTGTTGTATGGAAGTATTATGGTGATATTCCAGACTATATAATGTGATGTTCTGATGTTCAGATTAGTAATCTTTCTCTGTGATTCCTTTTACCGTGCATATTTATGGGTTATCTTGTGAATGTGCATTGCTATTTTCATACTTTCTTGTACCTTTAGTTCCATGAATACCAAAGTGTTGTGCTACATTTGGCACTGTTGCCGCAATGAGTCTGGATTGGTTTTTTTTTCTTTTTGGTTACATAGGAGAGTTGGTCACAACTGACAAGCGCAGGGTTCAAACCACAGGGGCTGCTCCCACCAAACCTATTCCGCCTCGTTATTGTTGACCCGATGTGAAGGGGACCACCGATCGCTCGGGATTCGTACCGTCATCGTCGGTCTGGCGCGCACTCAGAGGATTCAGATCAGACTACTACCTTTGCAAACAGGCTGCCCCCGAGGTTTGAACCTGGGTATCTTCTTGGTAAGTGCCTGGCCAGACAAGCACTTACCAATCCACCTAGCCCTCGAGGGCAATGAGTCTAGATTGATTACTGTAGTGACATTTGAAGTGAAGCAGAAGGTGGATGACCAATAATTGAGTGCACAAACATTGATGTAGGTGTGGACAGATGAAAGAAGAGTCAAGGAGAATATCTTAAAGAGTTGCACATCGCACGACACAAGAACAAGCCAACTGTCACGAAGAGGTTCGCAAAGACTCGCGCAACAACCAACATGATAACCTGGATAACAACCGATACAATAACCTATGAGAAAACTGATGTGGTGACCTGCACAAGAACCCGCGCAAGGACCAATGTGAAGAAGAAGTTGAAATGAAAGAAATGAGGCAATCATGGACAGAAGAGAGACGCATAGACAACAGCAACGACATGAGAGTTTCATCACCAAAGTTGCAGTGCATGTGGCTTCCTTGAGAGCAGGTGGTTTCCAAGGAGGAGAGAGAACCAGACTGGTGGGAAATATTGTTCCTGACGACACAGCAAGTGGATTTGTGCGAACTGGACAAGACAAAAATTATAAGGGTCTACAAGGATGTTTGCGCAAGTGGAACACACAAACGTCGAATCTCATGCAGGAGGATATAGAACATGACAGAGAAGATCGAGCAAATGAACACTCGCAAGGAATTCGGGGGGTGACTCTGACAATGACACAAGTGTGGGGAAGAGTGCCTAGAGGCGTAGAGATGAGAGTCCAAAACAATAGCAACCATAGTGAAGTGCGTTCCGGAGATGAGACAACATGCGAATAAACGCAAAGGAGATCGCATAGTAGTAGCTTGGAGGTAGGTTGATGTTTGTTTGAGTCAACTTTGGCGGAGCCATCAAAACCAAGTTCATCTAACAAGGTTCTGATGAACAACAAGTACCACACCAGACACAAAGTCATAACCCAATGCAGTTGACAGTGGCAGCTGTTGCAGCAAGCAAGCAAAAGTGTCTAAAGTTTCTTGGAGATGGGAAGGAGGATCCTAAGAGGCATATTGGCACTTGTATGACAATATAGACATCGAATGAGGTTACAAATGAAGACAAATGGTTGTGGTTGTTTCCAGCCTCACTACGAAGGATAGCGATGGACTAGCTTTTGAAACCTCAAAGCCCATTCACTTCGTGGACCAACTCGAAGAAGGAATTTCAAAGAGGAGCTTAGACTGCTTTGTGACAACATGGAGATCATTGGAGAGATCTATACCACAAAGCAAAAGAAGGATGAGAACATTAAGTCCTACAATTGCTAGTTGAAGGAGCTCATCGACAAGATGGAGAACAAGTCAATCGATGGACTTTAGATGAGATGGTTCATAGACATACTCCTTCCAAGATTGAAAAAGAAGATTAAGGTGGTTTCGTCGAACATCATACCAGGAAATGTTTGACAAAGCACTTAACCTGGAGAATGAGATGAAGACTATATCAGCCAAGAGAAGTGCAAGTCAAAGCATGAAGATAGTGACTTTGACAATGAAAAGGAAGAGATGAGCGCAACCATTCAAGCGCACAGGATGGACTTGGAACGTGCAATCAACAAAATGAAGGGTGAAGAGAAAAATAAGGAGAAAAAAGGCATCTGGTTTTCGTATTAACAGAGAGAAGGCCACATGAATGCCAATTGTCCAAAAAGAGCATACTACAATATTTGGAAAATAAATGGGCATTCTGTTACAGATTGTCCATTCAATCTGAAAAGTAAAAGGCACGGATCTGAAACCCGGCGGGGGGCCCCCCCCGGGGCGGCGGGGCCCCCCCCCGGGGGGGGCGGGCGGGGGCCCCCGCCCCCCGGGGGGGGGGGGGGGGGGGGGGGGCGCGGGCCGCGGGGGGGGCCGCCGCGGGGCGCCGGCGCCCCCCGGGCCCGGCGGGGGGGGGGGGGGCGGGGCGGCGGCGGGGCGGCCGCCGGGCGCGCCCCCCCCCCCCCCCCCCGCGCGCCCCCCCCCCCCCCCCCGCCGCCCCGGGCGCGCCCGCGGCGCGCGCCCGCCCCCCCCCCCCCCCCCCCCCCCCCGGCCGGCCCCCCCCCCCCCCCGCCCCCGGCCCCCCCGGGGGGGGGGGGGGGGGGGGGGGGGGGGGAAGTAAAATCTCTGTGTCACTTGTGTTACTGTTTCCGTGTTCTATATTTTTGTTATTGTGCTTCCTCTTGCAGGTGTGGAATCTTGGATTTTTTCCTAACATTTGGTATCAGAGCTAAGGTTTTGTGCGAGTGGGAGTTGCAACAATGTCAAAAGGTGTAACCAAGTTCAAGATTGAGAAATTTGATGGTAGAAACTTCGCTCTATGGAAGATGAAGGTGGAGGATTTGCTGGTTCAGAATGACCAAGCGCAAGCCTTGAAAGGGGTCGCGAATAAACCGAGCGGCATGAAAGATGAGGAGTGGACAACGCTCGACAGGAAGGCGGTTTCTACAATCCGTCTCTGCCTAGCGGACTCCGTCTTGTTCAATGTAGCTGAAGAGAAGACCGCGGAAGCCCTTTGGCAAAAGCTTGAAAAGTTGTATGAAACAAAATCAGCAACTAACAAGGTTTTTCTAAAAAAGCAGCTTTATAGCTTGAGGATGAAGGAAAGTTCATCTGTGGTAGATCATTTGAATGAGTTTAATACTCTGATCAGTAAACTGGTTTCAGTTAATGTGAAGATGGAGAATGAAGATAGAGCTATCACCCTACTTTGTTCTCTCCCGAACACTTGGGATCATATGGTGATGACCATCAGTAATTCATCATCAGGCACTCTCAATTTTGATGATGTGGTAGCCGCTTTGTTGGCAGAAGAGTTGAGGTGAAAAACGTCTCTGGAACCCTCAACCAATGAAGCCCTATCCATGAGAGGTCGATCTTTCGAGGGGAGTAAACAAGGTAGAAAGCAGTCCCGATCTAAGTCTAAAGGACGGAAGCAAAAAGGGAAGTGTTGGCATTGTGGGAAGCCAGGACACTCCAAGAAGGATTGTTGGCAATTAAAGAATGGTGAAAAGCAAAATCAGCCATCAGCTGAAGCCAGTCAGCGAGATTCAGGAGAGACAGCAACATGTGAAGCCTTTTGTATCAGTAACAGTAGATCAGTTTTATATACCTGGGTCTTGGACTCAGGTGCATCCTTCCACATGTCTCCCCACAGAGACCGGTTTGACAAATATTAGCCATATTGTGGTGGAAAGGTCTATTTGGGTGATGATCATCCTTTAGAAATTGTGGGAAGAGGGGATATAAGGATCAAGCTAGACGATGGTAGAGAAAGGATGCTATGTGATGTGCGACATGTGCCCGATTTAAGGAAGAATTTGCTATCAATCAAAATGATGGATAAGCTAGGGTATTTTGTCACCTTCTGTAACAACTACTGCAAGATTACCAGAGGAGCTCTTGTAGTAGCAAAGGGAGAATCTTACGGGACCTTATACCGTTTATGCGGTGATACGATGACAAACCATGCAGCAGTAGCAACTTCTGTTCAGGATGCAGTAATGCTATGGCATCAACGCCTAGGCCATATGAGTGAAAAAGGCCTGAAAATTCTGCATGACAGAGGTATGCTTTCTGGGATTAAGTCTTGTAATTTAGACTTATGTGAGCATTGTATTTTTGGTAAACAGAAGAGGGTTCGGTTTATTGCAAGTCCTGGTAAGAGTTCTGATTTTCTGCAACTTATACATTCGGATATATTTGGACCAGTCCCCACTCAGTCCTTGAATGGCGCCATCTATTTTCTGACTTTTATAGATGATTATTCTAGGAGAGTGTGGGTGTATTTTCTGAAGAAGTCGGAAGCTTTGCAGAAATTTAAAGAGTACAAAGCACGGGTAGAGAAGAGTTTGGGCAAGTCAATTTTGTGTCTCAAGTCAGATAATGGGGGTGAATATTGCTCCAAGGAATTTGATAAATTTTGTATGCAGGAAGGGATTAAGCACCAGAAGACCGTACCATACACTCCACAGCAAAATGGTGTGGTTGAGCGGATGAATCGCACAATCATGGAACGTGCAAGAAGCATGCTTAGCGCAGCCATGCTGGAGAAAAAGTTCTGGGTGGAGGCTGTTTGTTTATCTTATTAATAGTCACCTACAATTGCATTGGATGGACAGATTCCGGAGGAGGTTTGGTGTTGTAAACCAATTGATTACTCTCATTTGCGCACTTTTGGCTGTGACACGTTTGCCCATGTACCCAAAGAAAAAAGGTCCAAGCTTGACCCGAAGTCAAGCAAATGTGTTTTTCTCGGCTATGGAGATATAGTGAAGGGGTATAGACTGTGGGATCCTACTACCCACAAGGTAATTATTAGCCGGGATGTAATTGTTGATGAAAAATCCATGCAAAGGAAGGAGGTACAGCAAAATCCTAATGTTGTACATGTTGAAGTAGAATTGAGTGAAGATGACTATGAAGATGAACATGTTGAAGTTTTTGATCAGCATGCAGAACAACAAGTAGAACAGGAAGTAGAGCAGCCACAACGGTCACAAGACCAAGAGCCAGAACCGATAGATCATTGGGTTAGAAGATCTACACGTCCACAAAAGTGTCCGGAAAGGTATTCTCATGTGTATCAGTCCTCTTTTGCTTTGTTAACCGATGATGGTGAACCTAGTTCATTTCAGGAAGCTAGAGAGTCTGAGAATGCAGCAAAGTGGAGGAAATCTATGGAGGAGGAAATCGAGGCACTTCGAAAGAATAAAACTTGGGAACTTGTGGATCTCCCACCCGGAAGAAAGAATGTTGGAAACAAGTGGGTGTACAAAGTGAAGAAGAACAGCAACGGGCTGATGGAACGCTATAAAGATCGCTTGGTGGCAAAGGGCTATGTGCAGAAGTCAGGTGTTGACTTTAATGAAATTTTCTCTCCAGTTGTGAAGATGACTACTATTAGAGTTCTACTTGCACTTGTAGCTGCACAGAATTTGGAACTAGAGCAGCTTGATGTAAAGACTGCTTTCTTGCATGGTGATCTCGAGGAGGAGATATATATGGATTAGCCTGAGGGCTATAAAGAAAGAGGCAAAGAGCATTTGGTTTGCAGACTAAAGAAATCACTATACGAGTTGAAACAGGCGCCAAGGATGTGGTACAAGAAATTTGACACCTTCATGAAGAGCCAAGGTTTCAGCAGGAGTGAAGCTGACCATTGTGCATACTATAAGAGGTTTGACGATGGCAGTTTTATAATTTTGTTGTTGTATGTTGATGATATGCTGGTTGCAAGCCCCAACATGAAGAAAATCATTGATCTTAAGGCTATGTTGGCTAGGACGTTTGAAATGAAGGATTTAGGAGCAACAAACCAAATTTTAGGGATGAATATACACAAGGACAGAAAAGGAAGAAAGATCTGGTTAAGTCAAAAGTCATATGTGGAAAAGATTCTGCAACGCTTCAATATGCAGAATGCTAAACCAGTTAGTACCCCACTTCTTCCACACTTAAAGTTGTCTTCCAACCAGTGTCCTAGAACGGAAGCAGAGAAGACAAGCATGTCTCGTGTACCGTATTCATCAATAGTAGGAAGCCTCATGTATGCCATGGTGAGCACCAGACCGTATATTGCCCAAGCAATGGGAGTAGTCAATCGGTACATGGCAAATCCTGGTAAGGAGCATTGGAATGCGGTGAAGTGGATATTCGGATATTTAAGAGCCACTTCAGATGTTGCCATTTACTTTGGATCGGCAGATTTGCAAGTTACATGTTTTGTGGATTCTGATTATGGTGGAGATAGAGATGGGAGAAAATCCACTACAGGATATACCTTCACCCTTGTTGGAGGAGCGGTGAGTTGGGCTTCTAAGTTGTAGTCTGTTGTGGCCTTATCAACCACTGAAGCAGAATACATTGCAACAACTCATGCCAACAAAGAGGCAATTTGGCTAGAGCGATTGTTGGGTGACTTCAAGGTAATGCAGGAGAAAATTACGCTGCATTGTGATAGCTAGAGTGCTATTCAGTTAGTGAAGAATCCAACATTCCATGATCGCACGAAACACATTGATGTCAAGTACCACTTTATCAGAAATGTGGTGGAAGAAGGTAGGATTCTGTTGCAGAAAATCGACACTTAAGTGAATCCTACAGATATGCTTACAAAGCCGGTCAAGGTAGAGAAGTTTGAATGGTGCAGAACTTCTTTGGGCTTGCTGAAAAAGTAACAAGGGCAGCATTGGGCAATTGGCACTGGATGAAAATCTTTTGGCAGAAGAGTTCATGAATACTGACTTCAAGTGGGAGAATGTTAGGTGTGAAGTCCGTATGGCCACTAGACGTCTGGTCTGGCAGACGTCTAGGCCAGACGTCTGGGCTGGCAGACGTCTGGGCCAGACGTCTGGGCTGCCAGACGTCTGGTCTGGCAGACGTCTAGGCCAGCGTATGGCGTCCAGGCTGGACGTTGGCAGACGTCTAGGCCAGACGTCATGCCAAGAAGACGCCAAAGAAGCAGACGTCTAGGTAGACGTACGCGGAAGACGAAAAGTCTTGGGAGCGGAAGATGAAACGAACAGTTTTTGGAGGCTTGCGTTGGAAGATGAAACGAACAGTTTTGGAGTCTTCCTTCTGCTCTATAAAAGGGATGTGATCCCTTGCATAATGTAACAAGAGAGTTGTTGAAAACGTCCAAGGACGTGAATGTAATCTTTGCTGAAATTAATAAGAAGAGAAGTTGCCATTGCCCCGTGGTTTTTCCTGCACATTGCAGGTTTCCACGTAAAATCTCTGTCACTTGTGTTACTGTTTCCATGTTCTATATTTTTGTTATTGTGCTTCCTCTTGCAGGTGTGGAATCTTGGAGTTTTTCCTAACAACTATCTAGTAAGCAACAAGCCTCAGAGATGCCCACGCAGCTTGTACTATACATGTAAGGGATCATGGACAGGACCATGTATGATTAAGCTTCACATCTAACACAACGGATATACAATTTCATTATGCGGAGGACAAAGAATTTCTCAATGGCATTCCATGCCATTGTACTGTTCTTGGATGCCATATTCATGGAGAAGGTTTTTGTGCCTGGATTGGAAAAATCAATTGGAATTTCTAAAGGTACATTATCGATCTTCCATTGGACCAGTGTTGCACCAATGTAGCATATGCGCAATCCAAGGGCAGCAACTAGGAATCAGGAGAAGACGGTGGTAGTAACAATAATAGAGACCTCCGAGGAGATGGAGAAAAATGAAGATGATGCTCTTGTAGAGGAATCGAGTGATGTTGACGAGGACACACAGCAAGACGTGATAGAGGAGCAACCTCAGTAGCATTTGTTGAGGATTATACCATGTCAAGGTCCATCCGCACCAAAAGAAGAAGACTCTAGAGGAAAGATGCAAATACACCGGCCATCTGCACAAGGGAAAAGCATGCAACAAAACAACCAGCATGCACAGGGAGGACAACCAGCACATAAGGCTTTGCAGGCAAGTCAGCAAGCATAGAGGGAACAGACAAGGCAGACTAGCATAGCAGCTCCTATTGCTATATTGTTTACTATGCATGCAGTTGCACAAGTAGTCACAGTGGCGCAAGTTGGTGTGACCGCATACGAGGTGCAAGTAGGAGAAGGAGGAGCTGTGTAGAGGATGTAACAAGTTCTCACAGAAGTTGCGCAAAGTAGTGGTGAAGCACAGCAAGAGGGAGAGACCATCATGGCACAACAAGGGGAGAATCGAAATTTGTGTGATGGATAATGGAAGAACGAAGTGGCACAAGAGATCATGGATGTTGATGCTGCCTTAGATGGCATGGAGACTGTTCCTGAAGTACATGTGGGAGAGATTGAGCAGAATTTGCAATGGACAAAACCTATAGTGGAATCGATAGGAGTTGGGGTTGAAGCATGAGTTGAACATAGAGTTCAGAGCAAGCAAGTTACTGCAGCAAGTGCAGGAGGTGCAGGGACAGTAGCACAGCCCATTAATCTAAAGATTGATGAGGATTTGGAGACCCCATAGTGGAAGTATGATGACAAGGCAGCATAGCATGCATCTTCCACTACTCTAGAGTAGAGGACGATGACTGTGCAAATGCAAGTTGAGTAGGAGAGTGTCGGTCTTGTCAGGAAGGAACCAGTACGAGTGATGGGGCCAAGCAGAGAATGGAGAAGGATCAGCAAATTTTGGTGCTGCAAGGACAGTTGGCAAAAGCACAAGGACAAGTTTCAGAGCTTGAGAGAGATAACCCGGAGCTATGGACACGTGTTCATCACTATGGCATTGAGTGGTCACGACATGCAAACTATGTTGATAGGTTGAAAAAGAAAAATGATTTGACAGCACAACTTGCTGGTTTGGCAAGGAATCCCGTCCCACTTCCCATTTCTCCTCCTGTACGACAGCTTGATCCCTAGTTAATACAGACGTCAATGGCGACGACGTCAAACAATTTTGAGGGGCAGGCAGACATAGGTAGCAGTTTTCCATGGTCCCATCACAATCGCCACCAAGACCCCAAGTTGGATGTGTACGCATAATGACAATTTTGATTGTATATAGCTTATAATTCATATTTGTACATGATAACATCGCATGGTGTTGTGCACCCATATGTTATGTTCATGTTTCTTTTTTTTCTTTTTTCTTTTTTGGGTTATGTACATGGGTGTTGTCCTTAGTAAGCTGGTACGAGAGGTTGGTTGCAAGTTGCATAACTACCTCCCCCTGCCAGGTTGCCATTTAGAGACCCCTACATTCATTGTTTTGGTATTGTTGTATTGTATCACTGGTGTTGACAGTGTTGTCATATGTTGTATACAATTGTTAAGATGATATTGCAGACGATTTATTGTGTTGTTCAGAATGGTAATATATATCTTTCTCTGTGATTCCTCTTACTATGCATATTTATGGGTTATCTTTGTCAATGTGTATTGCTGTTTTGATACTTTCAAGTACCTTCAATTCTGGGAATACCAAAATCCTGTGCTAGAAGCTTGCATCAGCAGCTCGGTGGCCTCACTTCAGTCCAATGCTGCCTAGCCACATCACCAAAGAACCATTTACCAAAAATAGAGAGAGAGAGAGAGAGAGAGAGAGAGCACTCAAATAAATCAATAATGCTACCCAATGGTAAACACTGAGTGAGAGAGAGAGAGAGAGAGAGAGAGAGCACCCAAATAAATCAATAATGCTACCCAATGGTAAACTCTGAAAGTTCAGTTATCATTCCACATAATGCTTTGTAAAATGGCCATGGTAGACTTTTTTGAACATCCAATTAATGCAATTGCATGGAAAGTAAATTTTGCCACTTATGGGAGCATTGCTACTTAGAGTTGAAAATAAACTTTACTGCCTTGTACCTTCTTAGAAATGCAGAATAGAAAATGAGGAACTTTGAAAACCTTTTACCATTTATGTCCAATTTCCAATATTCAAGTTGGTTGGCAAATACACAAGATATAAGACCTAGCCATTGAGAATTGTATCATAAGAGAGTATCAACCCTTGTCAAACCCAACCCAAATAATAGCACATTCTTCGCCAGTTGCAATTTGATGTAATGCAGAAGATCATCCAATGATCTCGACCAAAGATGGCACATCCCACTGTAATATGCAATGAAGCCCATTCCAACCTCTTCTGTGTAAAAACGTTTTTTCTGCTCTATATGTAATCATGAGGGAATTTCTGAGATATCTTCAGGCTTCCAATTTCTATGCATTCTAGAGAGCATGCCTATGTGCTGACAAAAGTATGAATATAAACAAGGCTACAAGCACATAAGCAGAAGTTTTCTTCAGGCTTAAACTTAGATGCAACATTTCCAGACACGAAGAACCCTATCAGAAAATACAGCCTTGCAATTCTTGCCTTTCCTTCTAACAACTGTGAAACTTCAGGGAATGTTTTCATTGTTCAGCAATTTATAGCTAAAATCTTAGCTGTAATGCAAAGCAGCAGCATAAGAAAGATTTGATCTCACGTGGTTTCATGAGTAGAAAGCTTAAAATATTCTCAAGTGCAATGTCAAGCATGAATGTCATTCCTTTCATAACAAGACTTGTTAATGAAACCAAATCATCTCTACCTTCAACAACCTCGTTTCATTGCATAGTCAGCGCGTTGGAACCAAACCTTTGTTGAGTAAACTTAGGAGAAATCTTTTTGCTCTACCCCTCTGTCCAGTTTTGGCAAACTGGTTAATGACAGATTCAAACGTATAGGCATTGAGAACATAACCTTTTCCTATCATTTCATTCAAAAGAATTGTAACCTCTATGACATTGCGCTGTTTGCACCATTCACCAATCAAAGTGTTGTATGATGAAGAACTGGGATTCAATCCTCTTTGTTGCATTTGGTTTAAAAAGCATCAGGCCCATCCCCATGTCTGGCCATATCATCTCTCCACCCAAAAGCCTCATCCATGCTCCCCTCCTTACACTCCCCATCAGCCATTGTGTTGTAGGATCTTGAATTATGCACCAAACCCCTCTTGACCATCTGCTGCCATATACAATCTGCCCCACCCAGCAACCCTTGTTGGCAAAACCCTTTCAACAAGATATTGTAGGTAACAACGTTAGGATGCAAGGAACCCAACCCAAGCATCTGTTGTAGCAAAGTAAGAGCAACACCCAACTGCCCATCTGTACAATATCCCCAAATGAGAGTATTGTAAGAAAAAACATCAGGACTAATGCCCCTGAAACCCATCTCACCCACAAGACGCGATGCTTCCCCCGGCCTTCCCTCTTTACACAAAGCATGCATAACTATATTGAAAGTAGACAGATTAGGGCTGGTCACATGGGTGGAAAAGAGACAACCTACCATTTTAGTGCACTGGAATCTGTTGAGCACATGCAGGAGGTTGCTCCACTGGTATGTGGTGGTGGGCATTGACACAAATTGGGTAAAAGCCTCGATGCCCTTTTTTGTCTCCATTCTTCCAGCCCTTGTTAGGGATTCAAGCAGCACCCCCAGCAGGGCATGTGACCACCCGGAACTCTGCAAACTTTGGACGAGGGCACTGCAAATGTGCAGAATGGGAAGAGAACCCCCATGGTCACATGCAAGGACTCGTACGAAACCTGATGCCTCTTGGAGCTTCTAGGCCTCCGCCAGATTGCGGATGAGTGTGCAGTAACATTGTAGAGGAGGGAAATGGGTGTCATCATTTTGCTCTTTTGTTGCTGCCCAGTTGAGGACATCTTCAGCGAGGGATTGGGCATTGCTTAAGACTTTTCTCCGTTGGAATCGTAGTCAAGATTGGCATGGGTGCAATGATCGAAAATACGATCTCAGCCACATAATACAGGATATTTATTCTTCGCTTTCCATCCCACCTCTAAAATCCATAAATCCAAAACGTTTAGACAAATGCCAGCAGCCATTAAAATGTCTTAATTGTAATTCATGATCGGGGGCTCGGCAGGGTGGAGGGAGGGCAAACAGAGTCTGGGGACGCCGAGGAGTCCTTGCCAAGTCGCGGCAAGGATCCGCCAGACAAACGGGGAGATGGACCTCGGAAGTCATATGCTTTGGCAGCGGCCTCTGAAACCCTAAGCGGGCTCTTCTCCAAGGAGTTATTTCCGTCCGGGGACGAGTTGGACATCCCGACGGAAATTCTCTCAAGCTTTGTGGATTTCGAAAAATTTACCCTCATCGGTAAGTTTATTGGTGGTCGTCCCGACATGGAGACCATTCGCAAGTGGGCGTCTGGCAAATGGCGGACCTCTGGTCACTTAGAGTTGGCTGCCCTAACCCGAGGTTTTTTCGCGATTAGGCTGAGCAACAAGGAGGACTACTGTAAAATCTTGGCTGGAGGGCCTTGGTTCTTGGGCCGTAGGAGTCTTTTTCTAAGGAAGTGGGGTTTGGACTTTAACCCCGATACCCAAAATATCAACATTGCTCCAATATGGGTTAGGCTCCCGAGTCTTCCCCTTTTTTGCTGGCATGAAAATGTAATCAGAGGTATTGCTCGGTCCATCGGGGAGCTGATCACTTTAGACCCTCCCACCAGAGCTCGAACTAGATTTGTCCAAGCTCGGTTCTGTGTTTTGGCGGACTTGGAGACGGACCTCCCATCCTCCATTACTCTGCGGTCTGGGGGTACTTTTCTACACAAGCAAGCTATTGTTTATGAGAACAGGCCAGCTTTCTGCCCTCAATGTAGTTCTCAAGGGCATCTTCAATCCAATTGTCCTCTCCAAAAGCCGAGGAAGAAGGAGCGAGATCCCTGCAACCCTCTAGAGCACGGTGAAGGTCAGACGAAGCACCCTTTTATGAAAGGCCATGAATCTCTAGGTCCATCCAAGGACCATCTCGAATCCTCCTTACCAGAAGAGGAAATCACCACCCATCCGGACTTCGAGCAGTGTGGTGGGCGCCCCCAACTAGGACCACAGGAGGAAAATGAACAGGCCCCCCCCTTATCACCACACAGGCAGATTCATCCAAAATTTATGACCGGAACTCTCCCGAGGCACAAAAGATATTGGAAGACTACCTGTTGGGAAGAAGAGGTTACCAGCCTGGTAATATTAGCCCTCGAATTACGAGGAGTCAAAAGCGAGGGGTGGATTTTGGTAGTGAAAGGAAGCAGGGTCGTCCCCCCAACAAGGAAAAGAGAGACAACGAAACTGCGGCTGATGTTGCAAATGGAACCCAACGGTTCTTTGTTTCAGGATGACTACGATTCTCTTATGGGTGACGCGCTTATCCCAAAACCTCCCTTCCAGCGAGGAAAGGGAAGTAAGAAGAACCTCAAATCGCACGGATGAAATCCTGGATGTGAGAAGACTAAACGGAGTGGCCATTTGGGCCAGGGTAAAATTTTCCAGCAGGATTTTCAACGGTTTGTTTCAGTCCAGTCATTTTTCTTGGATCCTATCCAACATGTATGCTTCGAATTCTGCCTCCGGGAAAGCAGAAATGTGGAAAGTTATTTCCCAGGTATGGGAGAATTTTTTGTAGTTTTCTTGGCTGTCTTCTTCGCTTTTCAATGGTCCAGCTTCTCCAGCTAGTTTCTGTTTTCCCAATTATAATGGCCATGGTTTCTAGGATAAACAGGCAAAAATGCCTTACTTGTAGCCCTCGGGCAATTAGCAGCTTTTTGTTTTTTTTGCATACAGGTTTATTCTTCCAGCCAAGAGGCATGAAGCACTATTTAGCAAGGCTGATTTTGTATATAAGGTTTTGGGATCCTCTATAAAAACCCACTGTTAATCTATTATAATAATTACCAAAAAAAAAAAACAAAGATTAAAGGTGTTTATAAGCATGATAAATAATCAGTGTATTATCCACAAATAAGAATCATGACACTCTAACGATTAAAAAGAGGAGTGGTAGGGATATTTATACAAATACCAAAATCCCAAACACATAAATGAACTTAACCTTAAGTCAGCGTAACAAGAAAGGATTTAAGGTTATTTGCAAGTTTATAAGGTGGGTTTAACCATAACAAGGTTAACCACAGCTCATAAATCCTACATATTAATAAAATATTATAATAAATTCAAGTACATTATACAGTGAATGTCCAACAAGTATAGGAAATATATCTTTGATGGTGATCATGTTGAGAGGTCAAAAATCAGGACACATGGGCTAATAATTCTCCTTACGTTGTAGCATAACCACTAAAGAGAAATAAGGATTGATGTTTGGATGAATGATTTCTTGCTCCAACATTTCTTAAATTAGCTTCTCGATTTTAGACTTTTGAGATTGTGTATAGGGATAAGGACACACATAGCTAGAATAATGTGGATGGCATGGTCATGTGTGTGCTTAGGAGGAAGGCCCATGGGATCACCAAAGACCTCTTCATAGTGATCCGTAATTTCTAGAAGTTCAGAGGAAGAGCTAGAAGAAGCAACTTCAAAGCCTGAACCTTTATGCAATTGACTTGGACGAAGAATCCATGACCATATTTCTTCAATATCTTTTCTATGCTATGTGAACTAACCTTGGAGGGAGGGAGTTGGATTGCTTTGGAGACAAATGACCCTTTCATTACCCATCCATTTGATCAATAATCTTTGCAGATTAATAGTACACATCATCAAGTTGAGATAGCCATTGTGCTCTCAAGATGCATTTGCACTATCCAAATTCATGGTAAATAGATTGCCTAACCAAGTTTAATCTCCTATTTGGATGTAAACTTTAGTCATTTGACCCACACATTAAGTGGTACCTCCATTTACAATTAATACTTGAAATTTATCCTTTTTTTAAGAATTGATATACAAGCCCAAGGACTTTGTTGATTTACTATCAATAAAATTATGTGTGCTACTTGAATTAATCAACATATTGATGTGTTGTCATTTGATAAAACCTTGGACCTTGATACTATGGTGAGCTTGGAGCCCCATAATAGCATGAGTAGAGAGAGACATTATATCATCCTCATGTTCAACCTCATATACTTCAACCGGTTGCTCCTCTTGCAATGAATCTTCATTTTCTAATAATGTTGCTTCTTCACCTTCCACTTGAAAGTTACATTGTTCTTCATAGGCTTGATCTAAGGGATGGTGAGAATGAGATTTGAAATAGAAGAATCCTTGGGAATGTTTACTATTGCAATTATTAATGTAAGAATGTTGAGTGTTGAAGTCGCATCTAGGTTGGTTATTGGGCTCTTGTAACTTTTGTTCTACCACCAAAGCTATATGTTGAGCATCATCAAAGGAATAGGGATCAAGAATATTGACTTCGTATTGAGTTTTATCCTTAAGACCATGGTGAAAGGCTAAGACAATCACTGCTAGATCCAATTGGTTGGTGTAGGTGATAAGACTTGTAAACTCTATGCAATATTCCTCAACTATTCATATTTGCTTTGTTTGCATCAAAAAAACCACATACAATGTGAAATATCCTTTGTCAAACCTTTCAAGTAATCATGCTTTGGAATCAGGCCACAAAAGAGAATACTCTAGTTAGTGAATCTCTCATAACAACCACTGATGAGCATTGGTTCACAACTTAGTAGTCGCTTATGTAACATGACCTTCTTCAGGAACATGGTGCAAATATATAATATTATCCATCTTGGCCACCCACCCACATGGATTGACACCCTTAAAGGTGGGGATGTCAATGTGTGGAACAAGAACATCATGAGGCCAATGAAGGAAATTAGAAGCACCTCCTATAGAGGAATCTATATTAGAAGCAAAGCTTGAGATGTAACCACCCATACCTGGAAGAGTACCTCTTGTAGCATAGGGAGCTTAGTGATTGCCATAGGAAACTAGAAGATTGTGAGCATATGGCAACTAGTGAAGAACACTAATGTTCCTTGTATTTGGTTCCTAATGAATGATTGAATGCTATTGCTTAGTGTCTTGTTAAGATTTATGGGCAAGGGGATGCATAATAGAGGATACTTTTAGGAGGCTTTGGATGTTAGATAAGGTCTTTACAATGGACTCAACCACTCTTTCTAGATTCTCAAGATAGGTACATAGACCATAATCAATAGTATCAAGAATATAACTACCCATTAGAGGGGTAGCAAGAGGGGTGATAAGGGGAGGGTTATTGGGAGGAGGAAAGAAAGGACAAGAGGTGTTTGGAGGAGGCCAATCCATGACATCTAAGGAAGAAATAATATATTGGTCAAAACTATTTATATTTGGAGTATTGTGATGCTTATTAGGATTTATGGGTTGTTGCTTCTTTCTACTCATACACACACCAATTGAATGATCAATGTGTTGTAATCAACCATTGATTTGCAACAAGCTAGTAGGAATAACAGGTTCATTTATACACTAGGGCAAATACAAAATATAAAAAAAATATTTACAGTGCGATTGAAAAACTATTGCTAGAAATATCCCTTTGATTAGCTTAAAGAGACAATTGCAAAGAGATAGGTCTCCCGCAAGGGTCCTAACACACATGCTTCCCAAAAAAATAATGCTAGAAATATCCCTTGTTTTGATTGGCTTGGAGTGATGATTGCAATGGGATAGTCTTTTGTAAGGGTTTGGCAACACCTAATATTATTATTTTTATTTGAGTTTCAAAAAAGGAAGTAACAACAACAAACTCACAATAGAAGAAAAATGCACTAAAAAACAATCCAAAAAAATTACACAAAAATTATAGGAAATAGGAAGAAGTATTGAGCAACAAAGGTTCTAGAATGGTTCGTGCACCCTTCTACTACAAATTTACAACACCACAAGGATCCAATATTGATGTTTTGATACCACTTGTAATAAAACAACTTCAAGAAATATAGCAATGGCAGTAGCAATCCAATAACGCATAATAAACAATATCCAATGATAACAAAAAATTTAGATCTAATTGCTAGAAAACCAAATGTGTAGATAGTTAAATTTCATATTCAAATTAAAACAAATCCTAAGTCACTTAGAGAGAGTGAAGTCTCATATCCACTTAAAGAGGGTAAAGAGTCACATGTGCAATAAAGGTGACTAAGATTCAAATATGAAAGATGATTCCAACCACAACATTACTCTTATGATTTATGAACTAAATCAATATTATCCCTCATCCTAATGCTCAATGGTTGACTATCTAAACCTAGGGGTCAATCTAATAAAGATAGTCAATGTGCCTATATTGGAGCCATTACATAGCTATAAAAATAGGTAAAGCGTCAAGATATAGCTCTTGGACCTCTTTTTTCACCAATTATGTTCAATAACATTTATAAATGTACTAGGGGCATCATTGAGGTAAACCCCTAAATGAATTTGACCATTTTTATATTTCATGTGCATATATTCACAAGTTAAGGTTAGACTAAAGAAGCTATATGAAATGCTCATGAAGGGCATCGATAATTAGAATTTTCTTTAGACGTCCAAAATTAGGTTTATAGTATTCATATTTCCCCTTTTTTTATGCATATAAGACATTTAGAGTTTCTATCATTATTTTTGAAAACCAAAGAGAATCTTATATAGAAAGCTCATTAAATAATTAGGTAAATATGAAAGTTTACTTTTTCTATATTACCTAAAATGAAAAGTTTTCATCTTGGTATTTATTCAATGAAATTGAAAGAGCATGTTCTTGTAATTACATTATAAATATCCTACTTTGCTTTATTTGAGGTTCTTTTATCTACATTTTATTTAACAAAAAGGTAAAAATAATTCTAACATAGCTCTTATATATCAAAATTACTCTACATCTTAGATGGTATCATTGACCTCTAGTTTCATTTTTGTTAGTACAATTGTATTTTTGTTAGCATTCTCTCTCTCTCTCTCTCTCTCAGCGGTAAATCATCAATTGTTTGCTTAGAGGTGACACCTCTTATTCGATATTAGAAAAGATAATTTTTTTTCTTCATTAAGTCTTAAGAGGCCTTGATCTATATAAATAAAAGTGAATAAAGAAGTATGTTGTTATTTAAAATTTAAGGTTTTTACTTTTTATGTTATTTTTGGTTTACTATGATCATGCTTAACACCTAACAATGTTACACTGAAATGCCTATCAAAGTGATGTTCTTTCATCTTGTACAAGAACATTTATAGAGAAGGATTATTGCTTAAATACTTTCAATAGTTTTTCCATGGAGGAGCTAGTTCTAATGTTGTGCCACCTCGAGCATGAACAAGCATGTATGAAGAGGAGTACACAAAAGCAATCTTGATTGTACATATGTTTTATTATTTTGTATAGTTTGTACAGTAAGTGTTCGTTAGAATGTCGTCATGTTGTGTTAAATGGCAACCATTGTGCAAATAAGATAATGTCATGCATTATGTGTTGACATGTAAGGGTAGTTATGGATAGGTATGAGGAAGTTGTAAAATTAGCAATTACCTCCCATGTCGAAGAGTCCTATATATAGGCCCCTTACATTTTCAAATACATTGGCTTGTATCAATGGAGAAGCAAGTCATATGTTTGTGGAGAGTACATGTTATGAATAATCTTATTGATGGAGAGCCAAACTTCACAAGAAAAGAAAACCCAATTTTTTTAATCTCTAGCTCTCCCCCCTCCTCCTATTACAATTCTTGGGTTTTTATAGAGGCCCCGACCCTCTAAGTTTTCAAACCTGTTCACGAAACTGCCAACTGCCACCTGGGTCAAACGTGGAAAGATGCATTGATGAGCCGTCTGCATGTACTTGGCCTCTGGGTGTCATGCACGAGTGGCCGTCGTGATCTTCGAGATCTTCTGCAGAGACTGATGCTTCAGTTCCAGTTACTATAAATGTGCAGCAAACTTTTTGGGCATGAAACAATGCGTTTACAAGGCACCCGATCGCCTCGAGAAATACCTATCTTGGAATGTGTGCCCCCTTTTGAGTCGTGAACCAGCAGTATGTCATGATATCGTGACATCTTCTCCCTCTTGCTCTTCCTCTTCTCTTCTGGTAGCGATATCGCGACATTTTTGCTTCCTTGCTCTCTCTCTCCCCTCTTCGGGTCATCTTTCCTCTCCTGCCTTTCTTTTTCCTTCCTCGCTTCCTTTCTCATCTTCGGGTCGCGATTTCGCGACATGTCATGATATCGTGACATCTTTCCTCTCCTGCTTTTCCTTTTCCTTTTCGGTCACGATATCGTGACATTTTCCTTCCTCGCTTCCTTTCTCCTCTTCGGGTCGCGATATCTCGACATCTTTCCTTTCTACCTTCTCTCTCTTCTTCGGGTCGCAATAGCGCGACATGTCACGATATCACATCTTTCCTTTCTTCTTTCTCTCTCTTCTTTGGGTCACGAAATCGTGACATGTCACGATATCGCGACATTTTTCTTCCTTGCTTCCTCTTCTCGTCCTTTGGTCGCGATAATGCGACATGTCGCGATATCACGACATTTTCCTCCCTTGCTCTTTTTCTTGTCCTTTGGTTGCGATATCACGACATTTTTCTCCCTTTCCTTCTCTCTCCTCTTTTGGTCGCGATATCGCGACATTTTTCTTCCACGCCTTCTCTCTCCTCTTTTGGTTGCGATATTGCGACATGTCACGATATCGCGACATTTTTCTTCCGTGCCTTCTCTCTCCTCTTTTGGTCGCGATATCACGACATTTTTCTTCCTTTGCCAATTTTTCTTCTTTGCAAGAAAAACACCAAGGCAAAACACTTAGAATTTTTTTGTTGATGCAAGATTGCTCTGCTGCCACTGGATGCTCCTGCATCACTTATGACTCGAGTGTAGTATTTGATGTGTATACTTATTGTTCATAACTAAATATAATGGCAATGTGCAATTTTGCATTATTTGTCTTTGAATATCATTTTTTTGTATTTATGATGAATGTTGATTATTGTTATTTTTTTGTCATTTACTCTTTGAAGTTCCTTCAAATGTGAAAAACCATCACTACGCTATATTTGGCATTGTTGCCATCTAAACTTTGAATCAATTACTACAATTATATTTGAAGAGGGAAGGACATGAATAATAAATAACCTAATATGAGGATGTAGGACACATGGATGTAGACAAATGAGTAGAGAAACAATATAAGGATCATGAGGAGTCAAAGACTTGTACAATAATAAGGGCAAGAAATTCATAACAGTGCAATTCATGATGGCAAAATTCATAACAACAAATTTTGTGATGGCAAAACACATGATAACAAAATACGTGATAGTATAATTTATTGATGGAGAGCCAAACTCACGTACAAGCAGAAAATCTAATTCTCATTAATTAACTTGGAAAGATTTACAAAAAATATACTTTTACAAATTCCATGCTTTCCCCAGTCCATGGAAGGAAAAACTCTGACTACATAGGTCCATAATGGCTCTCTGCCTTCAAGTCTGTAATTCTGCTTCTGCAGTTCTCCGACCCCTCTGCACGCTTTTTGTCTGCCTTTTTATACCTTTTTGATATTCGTCTCATGGCGTTCCATGTAACCACCGCTCCATGATCTCCTCTGAAACGGTTCCTGTAACAGCTGGAACAGCCCCCTGTAACTGCTGTAACGGCCCCTAAAACTGCCACACCGACTTTCATTAACTGTCACACTGTAACGGTCTCTAAAAATTTAGCCTGTCGCGATATCGCGACATTCTTCCCTCTTGCTTTCTCTCTCCTATTTTGGTCGCGATTTTGCGACATGTCGCGATATCGCGACACTTTCCCCTCCTGCTCGTTCTCCTCTCTTTTGGTCGCGAAAATGCGACATGTCGCAATATCGCGACACTTTCCCCTCCTGCTCGTTCTCCTCTCTTTTGGTCGCGAAAATGCGACATGTCACAATATCGCGACATTTTTCTTCCTTGCCCCTTCTGCCGCATTTCGATCGCGATTTCGCGACATGTCGCGATATCGCAACATTTTTCTCTTTGGCTCCTCTTCTCACCTTTTGGTCACGATTTCATGACATGTCGCAATATCGCAACATTTGTGTCTTCTACTCCTTCTCTCGCCTTTCGATCGCAATTTCACGACATGTCACGATATCGCAACATTTTTGTCTTCTGCTCCTCTCGCCTTTCGATCGCAATTTCGTGACATTTTTCTCTTTGGCTCCTCCTCTCACCTTTTGGTCGCGATATCGCGACATTTTGGTCTTTGGCTCCTCCTCTCGCCTTTTGGTCACGATTTTGTGACATGTCGCGATATCACGACAATTTTCTCTCTTGGCCGACATGTCACGATATCGCGACATTTTCGTCTTTGCCAAAACATGTCGCGATATCACGACAGTTTTTCTCCTTGGCAATATTTTTCTTTTTCTTCGTTGGATGCTCCTACATCAGACAACCGGGGTGGATTGAGAAGTGACCTTCACTTTGGTATTGTTCTATCACCTTCTTCGATGCTAGTACTGCAGGTACTGCACAGGGACACAAACTCTCTCTAATCAACCCCTTCCTCAATAATTCTTGAACCTGTCTGTTCAACTCTTCATCTGCCACGGGAGACATTCTATGGACTTTATCAAAAAAATTTCTACCATCTACCAAACAACTTCTAGCACTACTGCATACCTTTTCATCCACTGCCTTTAATGGTTTGAGTTTATGGCACACTCCATCTTTCGTCAGAGAGTAAGTATTCACATGCCTAGCATGCACCGCACGTCTGTCAAATTGCCATGGCCTCCCCAACAACAAATGGCAAGCATCCATAGGCAAAACATCACACATAACCGCGTCCTGGTATCTCCCAATATTAAACTGAACTAAACACTATTCATGGACCAATGCCCTATGGTCTTTTTGCAACCACACAATCCAATATGGATGCGGGTGCCTCCTCCTCTCTAGTTGTAACTTAGTAACCATTTTTGTAGAGACTAAGTTATCAATACTACCATTATCTATAAGAACATTACAGACCTTACCTGAACATTTGCACTTTATGCGAAACAAGTTCTTCCTCTGGTTTGATTCTTTCTCCACATTCAACAACGCTCTTCTGGTCATCAACGCTTCTCCTCTCTCTGCCTCCTCAGAATGTTCTAATTCAGCACCTTCATCTGCTACAGCAGCTCTGGCATGACCCTCTAGTCTTTTATTCTTCTTTTCTTGGTGTTGGGGACACTCGTATGCCCGATGTCCCTATTCCCCACAATGGAAACAGGTTCCACAAAATTCTCCTCTTCCATACCCACGTCCAGATCTACCTCTTCCTCTTGGGTAGTTGTTCTGACCACGGGAACTACAATCTTTATCTTCCTTTTGAGCTTGACTGCTGCTAGCTTCTTTGTTCTTCTCATCTCGTCCTCCATCACTTCTTCCACCAGTTCTTTTTCCTTGACCTCTTCTTTTTTGCTTACCCTCAAACCTTTTGTTCAGCTTCTCTTCAACTTTTAGAGCAAACTGGTAAGCATCCTCAATGGTGTTCATCCGAACCAGACTCAACTCTTCTTGAACGCTGGTTCTCAATCCATTGATGTAACGGGCTACCTTCTCCTTGTTAGCCTTTGAATGGCCAATTCTGATTGAGATTTTGTAGAATTCCTCTGTATATTCCCTGACAGATTTGCTGGACTGTCTCAAACTCTACATTTTCCTCAACATATCCAATTCGTAATCTACAGGAATAAACTGTCTCTTCAACTTTTCCACCATTCGATCCCATCTGGTCATCTTCTCCTTTCCTCTTTGGTTTCTTTCCATCTGCACTGCTTTCCACCATATGCTAGCATGGCCTTTTAACTTTGTCTTTGCAAATTTGATCCGATTTGGATCTACAACCTCCTCATACTCAAAATATTTTTCCATATCGTTGATCCAATCAATCAACTCCTCTGGATTGAGATTTCTAGAATACGTGGAGACATCTAACTTTGGCCTCTTCCCGATCTGAGATATGGCCTTAAGTAATTTAGCTTCTGTAGAATTCATTTCTTCTTCTTCATCTGACGGATCATCAGATTTCTAAACTTCATCATCACTCTAGTCTTCTCCCCTTGGCTCAACGCCTCTTCGCAACTCCTCTTGCAGGGCTTGCACTTGCCTCTACAACACTCTGAAATATTCTCTAGGCACCATATTTCTTCCATCACCATGATTTCTTCATGGAGGCATTCTTCTTCACTTCTCTCGCAACCCTTCCACAGATCCTGGTGTAAACTGCCTCACATCCGATGATTTGTTTACACGCTCAGGAACACTTGCTCTAATACCACTTGATGGAGAGCCAAACTCACGTACAAGTAGAAAATATAATTCTCATTAATTAACTTGGAAAGATTTACAGAAAATATACTTTTACAAATTCCAGGCTTTCCCCAGCCCATGGAAGGAAAAACTCTGACTACGTAGGTCCAGAATGGCTCTCTGCCTTCAAGTCTGCAATTCTGCTTCAGTAGTTCTCCGACCCCTCTGCACACTTTCTGTCTGCCTTTTTATACCTTTCTGATATTCATCTCATGGCATTCCATGTAACCATCGCTCCATGATCTCCTCTGAAACGGTTCTTGTAATCACTAGAACGGCCCCCTGTAACCGCTATAACGACCCCTTAAGCTGTCGCACCGACTTTCGTTAACTGTCACGCTGTAACGGTCTTTGAAAATGCAGCCTGTCGTGATATCGTGACATTCTTCCCTCTTGCTTTCTCTCTCATGTTTTGGTCACGATTTTGCGACATGTCGCAATATCGCGACACTTTTGCTTTGTTACTTTCTCTCTCACTTGGTCACGATTTTGTGACATGTCGCGATATCGCGACATTTTTTCCTTCTTTCTTTCTCTCTCCTCGTGAGGTCACGATTTTGCGACATGTCGTGATATCACGACACTTTCCCCTCCTGCTCGTTCTCCTCTCTTATGGTCGAGAAAATGCGACATGTCGCGATATCACAACATTTTTCTTCCTTGCCCCTTTTGTCGCATTTCGGTCGCGATTTCGCGACATGTCGCGATTTCGCGACATTTTTCTCTCTGGCTCCTCTTCTCGCATTTTGGTCACGATTTCGCGACATGTTGCGATATCGTGAAATTTTTGTCTTCTGCTCCTCTCGCCTTTCGGTCGTGATATCGTGACATTTTTGTCTTCTACTCCTCTCGCCTTTCGGTCGCTATTTCGCGACATGTCGCGATATCGCGACATTTTTTTCTTTGTCTCCTCCTCTCGCCTTTTGGTCACTATTTCGCGATATCACGACATTTTTGTCTTTGGCTCCTCCTCTCACCTTTTGGTCACGATTTCATGACATGTCGCGATATTGTGACATTTTTCTCTCTTGACCGACATGTCGCGATATCGCGACAGTTTTTCTCCTTGGCAATATTTTTCTTTTTCTTTGTTGGATGCTCCTGCATCATTTATAATGATGAAACATGTGATGGAAAAATACACAACAAACCATGTGACGACAAAATACATGATGGCAAAACCTATGATAGTGAAACACATGACAATCAAATTTGTAACAACAAAAATCATGGAGATAAAATTGGTAATGTGCAAAGTACTAACATGTTAAGTGAGTGATTTATTGATAATGAAGTACATGTAGAAAACAATGATGAAGTTGGAGTTTCATTGCCAAATGTGGATCATGTGCGAAACCCTCGAGAGGAGGGAATTTTGGACAAATAACAAAGTGAATAGTTGCAAAAAAAAAATTATAATGAAGGAATACTTGCAAGTGGAGGCACAAGAAGCAAACTAGAATTAGGTCAATGAAGACATTCATGCAAGTGATGAAGAAGGCATTAATGTGGAGCATGGTAAAGAGGATTAGTAACTTCAACACAAGCATGGGGAGGGTTCCTAAAGGTACAAAGGATGGGAATCAAGCACAAGAGAAACCACAAGGAAGTGTGCTTAAAGATTATAACTAACACTCGTCTATTTGTGAAGGAAATCATAAAGTGACCAATGATTGTTTATAGAAGACCAGTCACTAGAAGAAGTTTACTAAGTGAAGAAGAATTTGATGAACAACTATTACAACCATCTTCAATGATGGTTATAGTAATGGGCAAGAAAAAGTGCCCAAAATTTGTATGATATGGGTAGGAAGACCTCAATCACCATATTGGGATGTGTGAGATGATATGACAAAAAAATAAGGTAAAAATAAGAATTTATAATTGTGGATATTCCCAATAACATTACAATAAGTTGTGATTAATTGAAATCGAAAGAGAGACACCATTCATTGATTGGGACAATTTAAAGGATGAATGCAACAATTTTTTTAGAATGTGTAACAACCCTCCTTGGCATAACTTGATCTTGATACTAAATTATGTATTGATATGTGAGGAGATCTTATGCATATTCTTATTTTTATATTATCAATATGAGTTGGTATTGCATTGTTTGTACTTGCTTAAAGTATTTGGAGAATATGGTACTATTGATGAAATTTATGGGTGCAAGACTAGGTACTCTCACTGGTGGATTGAAATGAGACAACCACTTGAATTGATAAAATTTTTGGGAAATGATGGATGACTTGTTCATTGACAACTCAAGGGTAAAAGAATACCCTTCATTTAGATGCATTACATATATACTTTTGTTTGAATACATTTTTGGGCTATGATATTGTTTAGGCAAAGGAGTCATCCTTAGTAGAGTGGGAATAACATCCTGGTTATCATAAAAAACCACCTACTAAAGGATAAAACAACAGGGTGTATTATTGATTGGAAGTTTGTGTTTTGCTTGAATTTTGGAAAAGAGCGAAGATTTGATGGATTGATCCAAATAATTTTTAATATGGCTAGTGATATTAATACTTGTATTATTAATATTAATGCTAATAAATAATATTAACATTTGGTGTTAATAAAAAAGTAATTAATATAATTTACCTAAGGATAAAGCTAATAGTATTGTGGATGAATTTAGATTAATTACTTATATTTTCCTTTGTTTATCAAAGCTTCAAAATGAAATAAAGGATTAATTAGCTTTATCTCTTAAATATTTTTGAAGGTTGCTTTATAAAAAAAACTTTATGGGAAAATATTACCTTGAATGTATTAAATGAATTGCTTAATCAAATAATTAATTACTGCCTTAGATAAAGTGGTAATAAATTGATTAACCTTAGAGTCTTAGCTAAGTGATATGGCAATTTATGGATTGTGGCATTGGAAGCAATGTGAGGAGATTGTAATGTAGAAGAATCTACGTTACATTTGAGTGTGCAAAGAAGAGGACTCCAACGTTTATTGGGTATCCTATTTCTAGAGGAATGAAGGGGGACGTTGAGGGTTCTTGGGTAGCATTATGCGGAGGAAGGATTCGATGCAAGATGAGCTACGAGGAACTAAGGAGTAATCAATTGCTTTATAGGTAGAGGATCTAATTTATCTTTTAAAAGGTTGTTTTCTTAATACTTTAGTTTATGTAATGCCTTATGAGTGCTTCTACATAAGACGTTTGGATGCTTGGTAGCTAATTCTCTATTTGTTTTGTTTTTTGGGATCCTGTGATGAGCTTTTCTCCTACTTGACCTTTGCGTGGGTGCTATCCAAATAAGGTGAATTCTGACCCTTTCTGCCCTTTTAACATATCCAAGTGTTGTGTGTTGGTTCTTTTAGACCCTATGCACCTTTATCTAGTGTTTGACTGTGTTCTATTTTCTAGTGTTGTGTAACAACCCAAAACTACTAACCCATTTTTTGTTTAAAATAACAAACACAATTAAAGCTTCGTAAGGAAGACATCCTTATAATATTTATCTCAATATTCAAGGCTTCATCACATTTGATTTCCAAGTCGCTGCAAACGACACTCAGTGGACAGGAGTGGCCAACTCTCATATTTTCTAGGGTTTACCTTACTAAACCTACATGTTTAGAATGATGCCAAAAGTGGTACCCCCACTTTTCCTTTACCCTCATTAGCATAGGACCATATGACCATGACATAGGTATTACCCTTTAAGGCTCATAACACTTAAAGGGGGATGCTTTTTCCCTAACTTGACTCTAAGTTCATATATGCAGGTCAATCAAGCACTAAGCCTTGGTGCTTAGTTACCACACTTCCATGGGCTAACTAAGGTTATTGCCACTTTAACAACAACTAACATGATTACCTAATCCTACACAGTCTAGGGATCACCACTGCTAACTTGTGAATGGTTCCACGACTCCTAGTTGCGATACATCCGATCCTACTTGTTCAAGGTGTTTAAGATTCACAAGTATTTTGGATATTATATTCATACAACTCCTTTTGAATTAATGAGTTTCCTAGCTATAACATTCTTGAAACTCCTTCTAGACCTCATGGCTATATGGTTATTGCATTCATGCAACTCCTCCCAAGATTGGGTTTTAAATTATTGACTCGGGTCCATAAGAGAAAATTAACCATCCCAAGATAATCTTAATTAATTATTGCACTTTAAAACATAATTCTAAAGCAAAGCATCATACATCATATCAAAAGCATTATAAATCAAGTAATAAACCATTTAATCCAAAATGATATAATAGATAAACAAAGACACCTCGTAAATAAAACCACATGTGCTTAATTCAAAAGCTTGACACAATATTCAAAATATGCATTCCTAAAATAAATGTTCTACATAAATAACCAAGTACTTAACATAAATATGCATTCCTTTAACATAAATGCTACCTCATAATAAACCAAGTATTTAGTCATCAATATGCTTTGCTACAATTGATAGATCTCAACACTAACAATTCAACTAAAATATTGCTAAAAGAAACACTTTAATATACAAAACCCAAGATATCATTAAAGCAACACAATCTTTTAGTTTGTACAATAATCAAGTTTACAAAACTCATTGAGCAAAACATGATTTTACATAGACTTTGTTTTTCCACTACATCTATACATTCAAAGCACTAAGAAATCATCCGCCAATGATCTTCAAGTCATATAAGCATCTGCAAGCCTCTTCACAATAGGGAAACAACCCACAGTTCATGAGGGATACTTAGGGATTATAACAACTCTAGATGCAATGTATTTTTAAAAATGACATTTTCTATTATGCAAGCAACCATGCATAAAAACATAATGAAAACAAGCCAACATGGAGAGAATCCCATACTTCTCTTTATAATGATCCCTTAACCTACAAAAGTCTTAGGAATCATTATAGTTCTCTTTCAAAACCAACATACAATAATTCATTTTATTAAAGAGAATCCCATACTTCTCTTTATAATGAATCCTTAACCCATAAGAGTCTTAGGAATCGCTTAATAGTTTCTCTTTCAAAACCATCAGAATACAATCTATTTTATTCAATCACCTCTCTTATATTTAAAGCGAGAACACACATTCCATATTCCATAAAGAAATAACTTCATCCTCTCAATATAAAGAAATTTTAGCTTATGCACAATAAAGATACATTCTCTAACTAACATAAAGATAACCTAACTTTCATATAATAAAGTTACATTCTCTGTCTAACAAAGAATTCTTAATCTTTCATATTATAGAGTTACCTTATCTATCTAACATAAAGAAATCTAACTATATAACAAAATTACAATCTCCTTTTAACATAAAGAAAGCTTATCTATAAAGAAAGAAGAGAACAAAAATAAGGGCTACGGTTTTCTCAGACTCACTATAAACTTATGGAAAACAAAGGCTAAGAAAAACATAAAAGACCCAAGGTCAACACAACTATTACTTGCCCCTCGTGCTCTGAAAACAACCAATGATAAAACAAAAGGCTTATGAGACTCTACAACTTATAGACCAACCTAAGTTGCATTGAAGCACTAGACACCGATGAAGGGTTAACTATCCTAGGTAAGAGTTACACAATCGACGACTTTGGATTACCAAGAAAATCTCCAAGCAACTCCATAGACCACGAATTTACATTAAATCCAAAAATGCATAGGGATTACATTGGCTCCAAAATACATAGGGATTACGTTGGCTCCAAAACGCATAGGAAGTACATTGGCTCCAAAACACATAGGGATTATGTTGGCTCCAAGATGCACAAGAATTTAAAACAAAAACAACACACTACAACATACAGATACTATGCTTGAACTTAGCAAAAACAAAATATAAATGAATCTGTAAAGAGCATCAAATAAAAACCAAGCCAACCATAACCAAAGAGCAACATAAAAAGAGTTATCTAGCAATCAAGGATATCATAAAGAAGGAACAATACACCTTAAAGATCTTACCTTCCACACTACACACAAACTTAATCCATGGATGAGCTCTTTGCTTCTTGGTTCCTCCATCCTACATTTTGGCTCTGATCTTTCCAACCACCCCTAAGCTTTCCCAAAGGTTTTATAATTTAATAGTTTATGCGGTTTTCTAAAGAACCCTCACGTTCTTCATGGAGCCTCCTTCGAACTAGCTTGTAACGTTCTTCTTGGATGTTCTAGCTTGAAAAGCTCAAGCCCTTAAATGAAATATGGTTCCGTATTGCAAAAAATCTAGCTCTTCTTTAAAATATAATAATTTTTTTTCCCTTTAATATTATGATGAAACCATACAACCATACAAAATAAAAAGTTGAATTAATTTCAATAATTCATTTTTATTAGCTTCCAAATACTAATATTGATTATTAACATTGGTACTAAAATCTTCAAGTATTAATACCACCACATTAATACTTAACTAATACTCATTAGTTATTATCATTATTTTTATATGCAAAAGCTAAACATTAACCACATTATGTCATTCATATTCATAAATTTGCACACCAATTTTTTATCCTTAAGTAGGTGGCTCTTTTAAGATAGTCCAAAACTATCGCCATCCTATTAAGGAGACTCATTGCTTAGGAAACTTCCTGGACCAAAGGTGTGAACATGGATTTAAGTGTACATTAATGCATCTATGTGAAAGGTATTTTTCCTTGTTACATTGAGCTACCGATGAACAAGTCATCATCATTATTTACCTAAATATCTCTCTTTGTAGGTGGTTCACCTATAGGTTTCCACTAAAGAAAGGGTACTTGGTCTTGCACCCACAATTACATCAGCAATACCATATTCTATGCTCAAAATAATGTAATCATTCCATCATATAGACATCATTAAAGAAAATATTCCATTAAATATTAACATCAAAACATAGTTCATTTTCTATAAAGAGTTCTTCCAAGGAGGGTTGTTACATGTTGGTTGCTTGTTGTGATTAGGCTAGATTGAACCAAGTTCAGGAGTCTATGTTTGTTGGTTTTCATATAGTATTCTTGGTCACTTAGGTTACCCCTTAAACTCCTTGATGGTCATGTCCTTGGGTTCGCTTTGGGCTTGTGCTATTTGGGGTGTTATGATAGAGAATGCCTTGTTATTTACCTTATTTTACATTCGATCGCATCTCCAAGTTTTGTTGTTCATCCGTCAACCTTGTTAACCATTGTCTTATTTCCTTTGGTAGTTTTGTACCATTATGTTTTTATGCATCCTTGGTTATAATGATGGATCTTGTATGTATTTGATATCTTATTTTTTAGTAAAAGATAGCAATGCTTTTATATTAATTTAATCTTGAGAAAAGATAGATTATTAGTTAATTATATCCTCTACAAAGAATAAGAACTTGTTTTATTGTATTGTGAATTGAAAAGGAAATAATGGGTTAAATAAGTTAGAAAGGATCTTCTAAATAACCTTGAATATGTTTAGTAAATATCTTTTAATATGGGTTGTGATTGAATGACCTAAATATTATGTGTTAAAACTTGGTATGTTTTAAAGAAAATGTTTCTTATTTTTCTTGTAAAGTTAGTGACCCTTTTATTTTCTATTAGAGTTAAATAATGAAAAATGGGTATCACTTTATAAGATAAGGAAGGAACCTTGATTTTTGGAAAAGACTTTAATTATTTCCTAAGACTTGAGTAGGTAGGGAAATCATTAGAGGAAGAGAAGTATGAGATTCTCTCCTTGGTTGTTTAATTTGTAATTTCATGGTTTCTTGCCTTTATGCATTGAGCATTATAGTTGCATTGCATTAAGAATTGTAGGAATATAAGCTTCTATGGAGTGCACCTAGGATGGGCCTTGACTTGATGCGCTACTTTGGGGAGACTTACTCTACTAGGGACCTTAACATGATATAGGATAATTCAGGTCTTGCACATCAACTAGACAAGTCAGACCAAGGAGTAAAAATCCTAGAGAGTATAGTTTCTTATTGGGAATGACACCTTGGGGGTAGGCAAGAGTGGCCATGATCATTATCAGTGAGTAATAATGGTCTAAGTTAGTTCATGAGGGAAATGAAGTTAACTAATTGAAAATACAATCGAGGGAATTGTGACATACCCATCTCCTTTGTGTGGATAGAAGATGATACTTGTATTAATATCATACAAGAGGTGGGTTGGTTATGCAAAAGGAAGTTATCGTATGCCCTTTGGGATAGTCTAGAGGAACACAAGACTTTGATAAGAAAAAGAGAAGAACAATGGATTCCAATAGGGAAACTAGGAAAGTAGTGGACTCCAACAAGGAAGTTGGAAGATCAGAGGATCCCAATAGGAGCATGACATATGTTACTTCCCTATTTGGGTTGCTACAAGAAGAAACTAGGCAACTTACGTTAGTGGTTAGGTCACTTCAAGGCCAGATGGATCAACAAAAAGTAATACTGAAAATGATTGTTGAACAAGAATGCATAAATGAAAACAACAAAATAAACCCAAGAGAAGGACCTAAGATTAGTAAGAGGGATAAAAAAAAAACCTTACCATCCAGGATTTGGTGTTTTATCTATAAAGGTCCTCACTACACAAATAAGTTTCCTCGATAGGTACAACCAAGTAACAAAGTTTTGAGCATGGTGCAGTGACAGTATTGTCATTGTTGTCAACATAGTCAGATAGATCAGTTGATGCAGTGGATAGGAGTTCAGAGGTTATTCAGAGTATGTACAGTGATTTTCCAAGAAGACCGAAGTGGCCCATATGCTAAAGATCAAAGGAAAAGCAAAGTACAACAAGAAAGAAAAAGTGTCGCGATATCGCGACATGTTGAGGAAGAAGGAAAAAGTGTCACGATTTCGCGACAAGTTGAGCAAGAAAGAAAAAGTGTCGTGATATCGCGACATGTTGGAAGAGAAAGAGCAAGCAAGAAAAAGTGTCGCGATTTCGCGACATGTTGGAAGAGAAAGAGCAAGCAGGAAAAAGTGTCGCGATTTCGCGACATGTTGGAAGAGAAAGAGCAAGCAAGAAAAAGTGTCGCGATTTCACGACATGTTGGAAGAGAAAGAGCAAGCAAGAAAAAGTGTCATGATTTCACGACATGTTGGAAGAGAAAGAGCAAGCAAGAAAAAGTGTCGCGATTTCGCGACATGTTGGAAGAGAAAGAGCAAGCAGGAAAAAGTGTCGCGATTTCGCGACATGTGTGGAAGAGGAGAGAGAGTGTAAGAAGGAAAAAGTGTCACGATAGCGTGACATGTTGTATTTTCACGACTAAAAGAGGAGAGAGAGTGTAAGAAGGAAAAAGTGTCGCGATATCGCGACATGTCGCATTTTCGCGACTAAAAGAGGAGAGAGAGTGTAAGAAGGAAAAAGTGTCGCGATATCGCGACATGTCGCATTTTCGTGACCAAAAGAGGAGAGAGAGAGCAAGAGAGAAAAAGTGTCGCGATATCGTGACATGTCGCATTTTCGTGACCAAAAGAGAAGAGAAAGAGCAAGAGAGAAAAAGTGTCGCGATATCGCGACATGTCGCATTTTCATGACCAAAAGAGAAGAGAAAGAGCAAGAGAGAAAAAGTGTCGCGATATCGTGACAAAAGCAAAGAGGAAGAGTACGGAGGCGAAAGTGTCGCGATATCGTGACATGTATTTTCGTGGCCAAAAGCAACAAAAGAAGACAAAGAGGCAAAAATGTCGCGATATCGTGACATGTTGCATTTTCGTGGCCAAAAGCAACAAAAGAAGACAAAGAGGCAGAAATGTCATGATTTCGTGACAAGTCGCATGTGCGCGATGCAAGAAGAAGAACCCAACTGAAATAAGAAGTGTGACAGTGGACGAACGTCACTACGACAGTTACAGGGGCCGTTACAGAGTGAATTCATGCAGCTAAAATAAGAAGAGTGAACAAAAGTTAGTATGACGATTACAGGGACTGTTACAGAATGAAATCTTCGAGCGGTGGATATACTGAACATCTTCATTAGTTGAAGCCGACGAAGACCGACGAAAGCCGACAAAGACCAGGAGTTACATTATGAAAGCCGACGAAGACCAGGAGTTACATTATGAAAGCCGACGAAGACCAGGAGTTACATTATGAAAATATTGTTATAAAAGGAGTGTTGCTTGGAGAATTGAAGTGTGGTGAAAAAGATGGCTAAGTGCATAGAGTGAGCGTAGAGAGGGCCAAAAGATGGCTAAGTGCGCAGAGTGAATGCAGAGTGGCCGAAAGAGGGCTAAGTGTGTAGAGTGGGCGCAGAGAGGACTGTAAGAGGGTTGTATGAGTGTGGAAAGTGTGTGCTGCAAAAAGAGGACTGAGAGGCGGCTGAAAGAAGGTGAAGTGCGGCTGTAAGAGCGCAGAAGATGTGTGTGTTTCATGAACAGTGAGAGAGATTGGGTAAGCAATAGACCAGTCAGGGTCTTGTAAAAGCGAAGGTATTTTTTTGTCAAACTTCTAGATTCAAAATTGAAGTCCAAGTTGTTGCTTGGCATCAGGGGTTGGTGCTCCTTCCAGTTGGTGCTAGTAAATCAGGGGTTGGTGCTCCTTCCAGTTGGTGCTGGTAAATCAGGGGTTGGTGCTCCTTCCAGTTGGTGCTAGTAAATCAGGGGTTGGTGCTCCTTTCTGTTGGTGCAGATAAATCAGGGGTTGGTGCTCCTTCTAGTTGGTGCTGATAAATCAGGGGTTGGTGCTCCTTTCTATTGGTGTAGATAAATCAGGGGTTGGTGCTCCTTCCAGTGGGTGCTGGTAAATTGATTGTAAAGTTGGTGCTTTGCAAAGGCTGGATTTGGATGGGAGTCCAAGCAGTCATTTTTTGAGGAGTAGCCAAATTGGTGAACCTCGGTAAATCTTGTGTTGTGTGATGTTCTCTTGTAATACTTGCTTTATTTGGTTTTAAGTTTTAATTGTTTTGGCTTTAAGAGTTGTGGATTTAAGTTTAAAGAACTACACTGATTCACCCCCCCTCTCAGTGCCATTGTGAGACTAACAATTGGTATCAGAGCCAAGTTCCATTTTTAGGCTAAATCAGTCAGGGTTGATCTTGGATTAGTACGCAATGGGTAAGAAGAATAGATCCTCCTCCAATAAGGCATCTCAGTCAATTTCAGTTCCTGTGGAAGAGAAAATTGAACCAAAAAAGGTAGAAGGAGTGAATTCTGAAGTATGTGATGAAAACCTTGAGGCTGAAGTAGATCTAGAAGGTGAGTTGATCGCTGCACTTGAAGAGTTGAGTATAGAGAACAAAAGATTGTCCAAGAAGTTGGAAGAATATGGGGATAAGATTGAAGATCTCTTCTTACAAGTTCATAAAGCCAAGAAAATAGAAGAAGCCTTGAAGTCACACCTGGATGATAAAATCGATGTATGTAGCAAACGTGAAGAGGAATCTAACAAAGTTATTAGTGATCTAAAGTTGCAAGTAGAAGAGTCCAAAAGGATTGAAGAAACTCTCAGGTCATAGATCAATGAGAAAGAGATTGTTTGCTGCAAACAAGAAGAAGAGATTGTTTTATTGAAGAAACAACTAGAAGAGGCCAATACAAATCTCAAATTTGAGAAGAGCACATAGTTGCTAGATAAAATGATAAAGCAACAAAGAAGCTCCACGGCTAAGCTTGGTCTTGGATATGAAGTTGAACAACCTTCATCTTCCAAATATGCAGAGAAGAAGAAGTTCACTATTGAAGGATCGAAGCAAGAAAAGTTTGAAGCTGAATCTTCAAAAGGAAGAAAATATCAAAGGAGATCTACATCAAAGCAACCACAACAAAAGAGGTTCTATCACTCTCATTCTATTCATAATAATGCTTTTAATGGCTATTGTTTTAGATGCAACCATTATGGTCACAAGGCAATTTATTGTGGATTGAATAATAGATCAAAGAGTTATGCTGGTAGAAATACATCTGCTTTTCTGATTGAACACCATGTGCAATGTTTTAAATGTAATGGTCATGGGCACATAGCAAGGTTTTGTCCAAGCACTTCTGTATCTAATCTAAGGCAAGACCATAGATTTCATCAGACACAAAGAATGCAACACAGACAGGGAATAAATCATGTGCATAAAAGAAAGGAAAATAATCATCCATCAAGGATGCACAAGAGACAACCACCCAAGAGAAATGCTCAAGTTCACGAAAAGGTTCAAAATAGGGATGTACTTGAAAAACTCAAGCCCAAGTTCAAGAAAGTTTGGAGAAAGACAGAAGAAAGGAAATCGTGTCTCCTTGGACTGAAGGAGACTACTCCGCTATTGCACTAAGCAACTCCAGGTAGCACATCCTCAGGGGGAGCAATCTTAAAAGTTTTATTTTAATGCTCCTATGTATTTGTTTGGTTATCTGAGGATGAAAGGCAAGTAGTCAGGGGGAGTTGTCGTATAGTTGTCAAAGTGTGTTTCAGTTCATGTAGTTGTTTGTGGAGGTGTCGTGAAGGGTGGTGATTAAATTGAGAGTTGTCACCATTGGTAGTATTGCTATATGTCATTGTTGTACTGTTGATGGTTCTTACTGCCACTGTTCAAAGTTAAGGATTATAACAGTTCAGATAATTTGGTTTAGTGAAAGAATGTTGCCCTAGCCGCATATATGTGTTTCGATAAAAGCAGTGTGTATTTGTACTACACATTGATGTGAAGATTGTTAGATCTATTATGACGCTTTGGTGAAAAATATTGAATTCGCGTGCAAAATCGGAAAGCTCATCCATTTTATTATTGACCATTCAAATCCGCGGCTAGAGCATGATTGAAAGTAAGGTGTGACCAGCGGTGACTGTAGAAAACATGGACCAGGTTGAAAATATAAAAAGGGATTTGGTTGGTATTGTGGTATAGTGTTTGGTGCTTATACAAAGTTGGCAGTGAAGTTGCAGTGTCGGTACAATGTTGGACAAAAGTTGGTACAAGTGTGAGTCACTTGAAAATTTATTGACAGGTGCAAAATCAGCATAGGAGGCCTGTTTGCAGGAATAATTCCAAGCAATCCGAAAAGAGTTAGATGCTAAAATTTGAACTAAAGTTTTGGACAGTTTTATGTGATAGCAGTGAAGAGGATTCTTCGGTACCTAAAGGGAACTATGGAGTATGGGTTATGGTATCTGAAAGGTAAGGACCTCACCCTTATTGCGTATTTAGATGCAGATTGGGCAGGATGTGTAGAAGTCAGAAAAGCAAACAGTGGAAAGTTGATAGCAACTGGATCGAGGACATCTGGCAACCTGTACACTCTCTCAGAGACTTTAGAAGGAGCTTACTTGATTGGACAGGAAGAAGAAAATTGGTTGTGGCACAAGAGGCTCGGTCATATCAATTTTGACAATCCAGTAAAAATTAGCTCAAAAAAGGCAGTGGGAGATATTCCCAAGAATTGACTAGCTATCGGGACCACATTCTCAGGGGGAGCATTTATGTATTTGTTTATCTTTTTGCTCATGTTTGTGATTTTTGCTAAGTGTAATAATTTTTGCCTGAGAATGTTGTGCATGGACTCAGGGGGAGTCTGCAGTAGCCCTTTGGTATTATTGTCAAAGGGGGAGAAGAGTTACAAGAAATTGCACGTGTGTTGCCAACAATTCCAAAGGGGGAGATTGTTGAGCAAGGTGCAACGACAGTATTGTCATTGTTGTCAACACAGTTAGATAGATCGGTTGATGTAGTGGACAGGAGTTCAGAGGTCATTCAGAGTATGTACAGTGATTTTCCAAGAAGACCGAAGTGGCCCATATGCTAAAGATCAAAGGAAAAGCAAAGTACAGCAAGAAAGAAAAAGTGTCGCGATATCGCGACATGTTGAGGAAGAAGGAAAAAGTGTCGCGATTTCATGACAAGTTGAGCAAGAAAGAAAAAGTGTCGCGATATCGCGACATGTTGGAAGAGAAAGAGCAAGCAAGAAAAAGTGTCGTGATTTCGTGACATGTTGGAAAAGAAAGAGCAAGCAGGAAAAAGTGTCGCGATTTCGCGACATGTTGGAAGAGAAAGAGCAAGCAAGAAAAAGTGTCATGATTTCGCGACATGTTGGAAGAGAAAGAGCAAGCAAGAAAAAGTGTCGCGATTTTACGACATGTTGGAAGAGAAAGAGCAAGCAGGAAAAAGTGTCATGATTTCGCGACATGTTGGAAGAGAAAGAGCAAGCAAGAAAAAGTGTCGCGATTTCGTGACATGTCGCATTTTCGCGACTAAAAGAGGAGAGAGAGTGTAAGAAGGAAAAAGTGTCGCGATATCGTGACATGTCACATTTTCACGACTAAAAGAGGAGAGAGAGTATAAGAAGGAAAAAGTGTCACGATATCGTGACATGTCGCATTTTCATGACTAAAAGAGGAGAGAGAGTGTAAGAAGGAAAAAGTGTCACGATATCGTGACATGTCGCATTTTCGCGACTAAAAGAGAAGAGAGAGAGTAAGAGGGAAAAAGTGTCGTGATATCGTGACATGTCGCATTTTCATGACCAAAAGAGGAGAGAGAGAGCAAGAGAGAAAAAGTGTCACGATATCGCGACATGTCGCATTTTCATGACCAGAAGAGAAGAGAAAGAGCAAGAGAGAAAAAGTGTCATGATATCGCGACATGTCACATTTTTGCGACCAGAAGAGAAGAGAAAGAGCAAGAGAGAAAAAGTGTCGCGATATCACGACAAAAGCAAAGAGGAAGAGTACGGAGGCGAAAGTGTCGCGATATCGCGACATGTTGTATTTTCGTGGCCAAAAGCAACAAAAGAAGACAAAGAGGCAGAAATGTCACGATATCACGACATGTTGCATTTTCATGGCCAAAAGCAACAAAAGAAGACAAAGAGGCAGAAATGTCACGATTTCGTGACAGGTCGCATGTGCGCGATGCAAGAAGAAGAACCCAACTGAAATAAGAAGTGTGACAGTGGACGGATGTCACTATGGCAGTTACAGGGGCCGTTACAGAGTGAATTCATGCAGCTAAAATAAGAAGAGTGAACAAAAGTCAGTACGGTGGTTACAGGGACTGTTATAGAATGAAATCTTCGAGCGGTGGATATACCGAACATCTTCATTAGTTGAAGCCGATGAAGACCGATGAAAGCCGACGAAGACCAGGAGTTACATTATGAAAGCCGACGAAGACCAGGAGTTACATTATGAAAGCCGACGAAGACCAGGAGTTACATTATGAAAATATTGTTATAAAAGGAGTGTTGCTTGGAGAATTGAAGTGTGGTGAAAAATATGGCTAAGTGCACAGAGTGAGCGTAGAGAGGGCCAAAAGATGGCTAAGTGCGTAGAGTGAATGCAGAGCGGCCGAAAGAGGGCTAAGTGTGTAGAGTGGGCACAGAGAGGACTGTAAGAGGGCTGTATGAGTGCGAAAAGTGTGTGCTACGAAAAGAGGACTGAGAGGCGGCTGAAAGAGGGTGAAGTGTGGTTGTAAGAGCGTAGAAGATGTGTGTGTTTCGTGAACAATGAGAGAGGTTGGGTAAGCAATAGACCAGTCAGGGTCTTGTAAAAGTGAAGGTATTTTTCTGTCAAACTTCTAGATTCAAAATTGAAGTCCAAGTTGTTGCTTGGCATCAAGGGTTGGTGCTCCTTCCATTTGGTGCTGGTAAATCAGGGGTTGGTGCTCCTTCTAGTTGGTGCTGGTAAATCAGGGGTTGGTGCTCCTTCCAGTTGGTGCTGGTAAATCAGGGGTTGGTGCTCCTTTCTGTTGGTGCAGATAAATCAGGGGTTGGTGCTCCTTCCAGTGGGTGCTGGTAAATTGATTGTAAAGTTGGTGCTTTGCAAAGGCTAGATTTGGATGGGAGTCCAAGTAGTCATTTTTTGAGGAGTAGCCAAATTGGTGAACCTCGATAAATCTTGTGTTGTGTGATGTTCTCTTGTAATACTTGCTTTATTTGGTTTTAAGTTTTAATTGTTTCGGCTTTAAGAGTTGTGGATTTAAGTTTAAAGAACTACACTGATTCACCCCCCCTCTCAGTGCCATTGTGAGACTAACACAAAGCAGAGGAGAAACAACACAAAATCTATGTTGCTAAAAGGAATCAAAACTTGGATGGACAAGAAAGACTTATGTTACTAAGTGGCAAGTTGTTTAAGAAGGATGTTATGGTACTAATAAATAGTGGAACTACAAATAGTTTTATCTCCACTAGTATTATTGGGGATATGCCATAAAGACCTGGATTTTTGTATAAGAGTGGAAAGTCGAGTATGGTTCTGGTCAGACCTACTCAGTGGATCAATGTTGCCTATGACCAAGATTACCTTATCCAATGAATCCACTACATGGCACTATAGACACCAAAACCTAGCCACTTGTCCTCCATCCATGTTTTCCTGCCATTTCTACCCACTATTCATATATATTTAATATTAATATTTTATATATATTTAATAAATATATATTTATATAAGTGAATTAGTCCTAGCCATCCGATTTCACGTAATCCTATCTGTTCATCCACATCAATCCATGCCACACCCCAAATTTAATATCCACCCTTCGACATGCTTTTATCTCAACCACATGATTAGTGTCGTTAAAACCCTAAGTATGCCCTAGGTTGGATTATTAATAGGAGCCATTTTGATGGCTCAACCCTTGAGTTCTTCCTAAATCTTCCTTGGAGCCCTAAGCAATCCCTAAGTTCCTTGGAGCATTCGAGCACACTTGCCTTCCATCTTTGCCTACTACAACCCTCGCATCTGTCGTCATCCCTCTTACCCTGCCAAATTTGCTTTTGTAGATCTCTCCCCTTAGTCATCAAACACCTTCAGGCACTTCCTATCACTCTCAAGCGCCTCTGAGTGCTTCCTTCCCTACTACCAAGCACCTTTGGGTGCCTTCCGCCATCACCAAGTGCCTACGGGCATTTCCTATAGTTGCCAAGCTCTCACGGGTGTTTTTCGCCAAAGATTTTGAAGTTCCCCTAGCTTTCGGGTGACACTAGGGCATCGTCGCATTGATTCACTACAACCAGCTTCATCAGATTAGAGAACAACAAATATGTAAGGTAAATCCATTGTTTAATATTTTATTACATGCATTTTTAGTTTTGTTCATGTTATTTACATCAAATAGTTAGGGTTTTGGTATTGATCATAGAGGACCTCACATTATAGAGCCCTCATAGTTGTTAAAAACTAATTTTTTATTTTAGTGTGTACAGATCTAGAAGTGTGACATCAACATTAGATAGCTGCTTAAGCTAGAGTGGCCTGGCATTGGATAACTAAAAGCCCACTCACTTCTTTTGGGAGCGAGGACGTGCCTAAAGATACCACCAGCCTTGTTTGCTAGGGTTTCGAAGAATTCTAGCCATTGTAAATCTGTATCAAAAGGATTTAAAGATCCGCATTGTAACAATGGAGTTTTTAGGCTCTCCCATTAATATAAGATCATTCATTATGCAATTTTGGGTTCTTTGTGTTCAATTTATTTAGCATTATTTGGTGTTGTGTTTTTGTCTCTTCAAATGGCGATCATGATGGGACCCCCTAAGGATTTTTGTTTATGATTTGCCTTACTGATTTATTGTTGTTTTATGTCTCATTTTGTAGAATTTTTAGAGGCATAAATCAAGCATTTTTTGTTGGTTAGGGTTTCTGAAGAGTTGTAGGAAGTTGCAGAAGGTGCGCGAAATACCCGGTGGTGTTCGAAGGCCATCCAAAAATTCCCAAGGGCATTTTAGAAATGCCTAGGGGAATTTTACAGAGAGTTAGAGAAGATACGTAGGTCATTTGTAAGTCTACTATCCAAACCCTAGCTTTTCTATCAGGTTTATGAGATAAAAAGAAATTCATTAATTAATATAGAAAATAACATTTACCTTACATCTTAAGATATAGATTAATCATTTGCATCTATCCACATCTTTTATTTAAATTTTTTGATTTTTTGCTATGTGAAAGAAAAAAATATACTGCATTCTGATTTCATGTAAATTAAAATTGCATAATTAGTTTGCATTATAGGGTTAGGGATTCCTATTTTTTTAGGTCTAAGTAGGAACATTTTTCATATACCAAGAGTATCCCCGTACTTGGGTGATTTCATACGGAGGAATAGATGAATCCCCTAGCTATTTAGAGCGGGTTTTAAGCGATGTACTCTATATCCTTTGGAAAAATTGGTATTGTGAATAGTGGCTTCTGATTTAGACCATCAAAAGTGGTTATCATTCTAACATTGTATGAACACAATAGAAAATCATAAAGTTTAAAAAGAACCACACACTACACGGTTCACATTTAATAGTGTTGGTTGGATTTCATCACCAACCATTTCTTGAGATTTGGTGGCGGTGGCTTTCATCTCCATCCACCAATATCTACCCTTAGAAACCTTAGGTCACCCTCGAACAAACTTGTTGGATTTCATCACTAGTAAGAATCTCCTTGCCCGAGCTTAGCCATAGTTTTTACCTTTCTTTGGATTAATTCAGATTAGCACATTTGAAACACATAAGATTTAAACCTACGAAAATGAACTCACATTAAAAGGAGATAACCATTAATGAGGTAAGACACATGTGTAAAACAAACTTAGCACTGGTTGTTTGTTTTTATTGTGAAATTTAAATTTGGTGTTTCATTCTGCTACATAATCTGTATTTTGGTTTATTTGCTAACAAGAAAATAAAAGAAAGCATTAAATCAAGATAATATAATGGTAGCTTCACTTGCCCCGCAACTTCTGTGGTAGATTCTTTGAAGGTTATACATGTAGATTTATCTACAAGTCCCTCATATTCCTTACCATCCATAACCTTTCATATGGCTATGCCCCAAGAAGAGTCAACCTCACCAACCATCAACCACCACATTACCCATATAGACATGGCAAGAGTATAAGATCTCATGAAATCTTCTAGCTATGTCTTAGATTCAATCCTCAACTCACCTAGATAGGATTATATTTTACAACAAGAGCATGTTTATTCCCAACCACCATCTAGATTTACCCAGGTGTACACCAACCTGCTTTTCGAGGCATCAGTTACACCTTCCTCCCATATGTCCATTCCTCAACCCTCATGTGCTCCTAGCACTTCATACACCTCCACATATACCAACCCCTTGTATGAAGCACATAAAAATGCTGCTTCACAAACTTTAGCCTCACAAGTTACTATACCTAGTGTAACTTGTCCCCAAACCACATATTCCATACCATCTACTTCCATACCCTAAAATTATTATAGAGAGATTAATGAAGCATGGGAACACCTAAACAAATTGCTTAGATAACGTCAAGACGCTCAACAACAAGTATAGGTGAACCCTAAGCCTTTACCAAACTCCACTCAAACTATCCTTGTTAACCAGGGTCCATCATGGGCACCACAGTCTTCTGTGGTTTCTATCCATGTTCCTCCATCAAGTCATATCACCACCCATCCTATTTCCATTGGCCAACCTAGCCATAATCCTCATACATCAACCTCATTCCATAATTCCCCATATTTTCATCATTATTCTCCCATGCATCAATTTCTATCAAATTCACCTAGCCATAATTACCAATCTCATCAACACTTAGTCACTTCACAACATTTATCTACTCCACCACAAAATCATCAGGTAATTCAGGGCTTCCACAATCCTGAGGAATACCCTCAAATTAAGGCCATGTAAAAATAGATATATCAATTAATATTAAATACTCCTGGTTTGACAAATCAAAAACCAACCTTACGCTAATTGATCAATCAACCCATTCATCCTTCGGTACCATCACCGCCATATCCGACATATTTCACAGTGCCTAAGTTTGATAAATTCAAGGGAGCTAAGGATCCCTAAGAACATGTGAACACGTTTGTACACTTTTGTTTTAGAATTCAAAATGATAATGCTCTCATGCTCCAAACTTTTCCTCAAATATTAGGAGGAAATACCATGGAGTGGTATAATCAATTACCCAGTCATAGTATCTATACTTTTGAGAAATTGATTGACCAATTATTTGATCGTTTTATCCTAAATGTTAAAAAGAAGATCTCACTGTTTGATGTCTATGCTTTAAGACAACATGATTATGAGTCTATCTACGATTTTGGAAACCGTTGGAGGGTTGTCATCACTAAGTTGCCATTAACATTGCCAATGGATGAGCTAATCAAATCACCAAGAGTTGTTTAAAACCTATCTCTTGGATGCTTCAACTACAAACCTATCGATAATTTGAAGAAGCTGTAGCCTATAAAGTGAACCATCACAACCCTTCATAACGTGAACCATCACGTCTCTTCATACGTGAACCATCATGTCTCTTCACCAACGTAGCTTTAGGGTAGACATATATATTAGGTTGGCCATCCATATCAAATCATCGATGAATAATAAGAATAAGAATCATAGATTCCAATGAGGGAGCCCCCTATAGTGGCAAAGCGATTACAAGGGAGCCCCATTTGAGTGGTCTGCGATTACATTTATAGTAAGACCTTGAGGTCTTACCAGATTCTCAACTTGTTGTCAAACAAATAAACGGAGAATACCAATGCAAAGAACCTACAATTAAGCTTTATCATGAAGTACTTATGAAATTGCTCTCTAAATTTGATTTGTATAAAATCAATAGTTTTCCATGTTCGACTAATAGATTTGTAGATGTGATGGCCTCCCTTGGATCATTGATTCCAAAAGACTCCTTTGGAGAGGTACAACCCCTTATAATTTCAATGGTATCTAAATCTGTAATTATCTGTGCTGAGTCTAAAGATGAAAAAGATATTTTTTTTATCCATTCGAATCCATATGAGCCTTGGTCAAGCCAAATAGTAGCATTTATCAAGTATATAACACTCCCATTTGATATGTCTTAAACTACCAAACACACATTCAAGCAAAAGGTAGCTTGTTTTGTTCTCTTGGGGGACGTGTTGTATAAACGTGGTTATGATGGAGTCCTCCTTCGTTGTCTCGAGTCTAGTGAGGCACAAAGAGCCATAGCTAAAGCCCATGATGGTACTTGTAGTGGTCATTTTTATGGAATGGCCATTGCAAAGTGTATTTTACGCATGGGTTATTATTGGCCCATAATGGAACGTGATTGTTGCACATATGTTAAACATTGCAAAAATTATCAAGAACATGCTAATTTAAATCATGTACCATCACAAGCCTTACAAAATATTCAAAGCCTTTGGCCCTTTTCAAAATGGGATCTAGATTCAATTGGAAAAATTTCACCTCCTTCCTTGGGACAACATACGTTCATCATCACAACCACCGAATACTTCATAAAGTGGGTTGAAGCAATTACTCTAACCAGTACGATAGGACCTAGAATTGTGTAGTTTATGTTTCATCATATCATTTGTCATTTTGGTATTCCCTCAAATATCATCTTTGGTAATTACAAGTCTTTCAAGAACAAGGATTTTCGAGCACCTTGTGAGAAATATAACATTCAACATAGTTTCTTGACTCCTTATTACTCACAAGCAAATGGACAAGTTGAAGCTTCTAACAAGACCTTAATTACTATTCTCAAGAAACTTGTCAAAGAAAATTATAGAGATTGGCATACACAAATACCCTTGGCATTATGGGCTTATAGAACAAGCATTTGTACGCCTATAGGGGCAACGCCATTTTCATTGGTCTATGGAGTCGAATAAATCATGCCTCTTGAGATTGAGATCCCCTCCTTGCAAATTTCTTTGTAGGAATTCATAGATGATGACACTACTAGACAAGCATGTCTTAACCAACTCACACTTCTTGATGAGAGGTGAGTCAATGCTTTAGAGAATTTACAAGTTTATCAATATTGCCTCAAACATGCTTACAATTCCAAAGTTCATCTACATAAATTCCAAGTAGGAGATCCTGTCCTTAAAGAGAACCAACAAAATACCAATGCATTACCACATCTTCGTGATAAATTTGTGGCTAATTGGTTAGGTCCATACATTGTTACACAAAGAGTGGGTAATGGTACTTATAGGGTTGCTAGTCTAGAAGGAGAGGAAGAACCCAAACCACTTAATGTTATACACTTGAGAGCATTCTATGCATAATTTGATTTCTATATATGTATATATACATGGCTAAATACACAAAAAAATATTTTCATACATTTCATTCATAACATTACATTTCACTTGCATCTACATTCCAAAAAAAATGCATTCAACCATATCTCATATTGCATTTCACAAAATTGCATGTCACAAATTGCATAAATATACTGCATTTACATTCACATTTCACATTTCATATAGGGATAATTTATTAATCAGGTCTTAATTGGTCCAAACAAAAGTCATGTTGCCTTAATCAAGGGCACCCTCACAATATCATCCACAAAATTCACCCATTTCATTCTATCAGGTCAAATTGTCATTTGCCTCCATACATTCACAATGTCCTAGGTGTTTTCGGTCACTCAACCTCTCCTAGTGTTTTAAGCAACCTCCAAAATACATGTCGAGTTATTTTTAGGACCATTACACATACACACTAAGAAAATCTTGAGTTATGGGAATTGACTCCAAAACACTCTTGAACCAAACACAATTTCACATATTTAAAACATCTTGTATCAAAGAGGGATAAAACCATACTTGGTATGAACCTTGAAGTGAAAAGGGTCATCCTTGCTAGTCCCATCATGCAACATAGTCCACCAAAATAGTGGTTATCACCACTACCACAATTCCAAAAAATAAAAGAAAGAGTGGGGAAAAATCCCTAGCAAAAACTCTAAATATTTTACATCACACACCACTAATCATTGGGTTGTAAGGATCATACTACATTTCTAGTAATATGGTTAGGTAGTCATCCCCAAAAATTAAGATGCTTTACTAGTAGTGGAGTACGCTCATGTGTGGCAACACGTCTCTATCAAAGAGACCTCTAACCGCTCATATGGATAAGCTATCTGCTTGGTTTCATTCATAACAAGTTTACCCAATTTACTCAATATGAGTTAATGAACTCACTTGTACACACATTGGTTCTTGATTACCTTGATTTATTACCATGCTCATGATTTGATAAATGAATTCACTGCACACACATTTGGTCCTAGAAGAAATAGGCAGTTTTAGTGAGTTTGTTTGATACCACTAGTATGTTCGAGTCTCTGCAAAACAAGCAATCTTCCATATCAACATCCATATCTTCTTCCATATCAAAATCCATATATTATTCCATATCAACATCCATATCTTATTCCATGTCAACATACATGTCAGTTCATGAGACTTTCACCCCATATCCCACCAAGGTTAGTGCACCTCATTAAACAACAATGTTAGAAAAATGGACTAGCAAGATCTAAACCATAAATTATCAATAGCACATTTACATTCCACCTTGTATTAATAATCCATAACATATCATATGCATTCATCATCCATATAAACATGTATTTCTACAAAGCATTCCAAAAAAAACATTCACAAAAACACATATAACACAAAAGATAAAAGCCATGTATATATATGTATAAATATCGCATGTACAATGAGTGCCAAAATGCTACATACAATGGAGCACCAAGGCTCATATACAAAAAGTGCATCTAAGAACTAGCTATGTCTTCCAAGAGGACCCTTGCGACCTAGGAGGAGCCTCCAAAATCCTAAGTTGTAGCACACCACAAAATATTTTTCAATAATTTTACTAAAAAAAATCATAAAAACACAAAAAATTTGCGTAATACACAAACAAGGGTATTACCTTAGCAGCTCGCACTCCAGCATTAGCCCTGACCTCTGCACCTGCTCCCTCCACCACCATAGCTTTCGTACTCAAATCACTTTATCTCACTTCACTCCACTCTCCCAAACACAACTTCTCAAACTATCAAACACACAAATGAGCTTGGTTTCTCATCTTGGTAGCTATTTATAGCTGCTTCAGGCACCTTGAGACACCCATGGGTATTTCCTAGTGTACTGAAGCATCCTTGGGTATTTACAAAATGTCCAAACACTGACGGGTATTTTTGTAGGCCAAAAGCAGCGACGGGCGTTTGGTGCCAAATTAGACAAAAGACCAAAATTTCACAAAATAGTGGATTATCCCAACCAAATCACTCCAAATTGCATCCATGCATTCATTTCATCATTTTATTAGGTTTTGTGAATATTCCAACTGATTTGAACGCATAATTTTCATTTACGACCACAAATTGCAAATTTGCCTAACAAGTTACAAAAGCCCTCCAAAATGGCCCAAATCTTCACAAAATGACCACAATCATCAATATCGTCATTCATACATCATTTTCACATCATTCCATATCATCATTTGCATATTTGCCAAGTCAAACAACATTCAAGTGAATCTCATATCAAGTGGGTTTTTCTACATACTTGGCGATTGCAATGATTTACATCCATGCAATTTGGTAAGATGAATAGCCTACCATAAGAACACTTGGTCATGTTCATCATTCCATATCTCATTTTTCAAAACCACAATCATATTTGGTACTTCACATTTTGCGTAAAACCTTACCAAGAACAATTTGCACAAAAAGTTATCATTGATGGCCTAGTTCGTGGGGCTTAAAACATGGACATTATCACACCTCATCATTACACATTTCCTTGATAGTCATCATAGATATTGACTTTAGCTAGGTTGATTGGTTATGATCATAGGAATTATCTAACAATCACTAGTTGACCCTCCGAAGTTGACTATTTTTATCTTTGCATTTTCATCTTTGCATATCAATGACATCGGAAGGCATATTCTTCAAAAGCATCGAGTCACCCCAAATTTGGGGCAACCATATCTAGTTCTGAATTTTTCCACAATGGGATACATATTACATGATCAGGGTATGCACTTGGCAAAATCCCTTAATCTATTAGGGTAAAAATAGACACATTTTTTATCACACATTTTCACAAATTCCTTCATTTGTTGGGGCAAAAACAGACACATTTTTCATTACACATTGTCACAACACCCTTCATATTTTGGGGTAAAAACAAACACATTTTTCATCACACATTGTCACAACACCCTTTATTTGTTGGGGCAAAAATGGTATCACATTTTCATCATCCATCATTTATTTGCACAAATGTTTCAATTGGCTTGTGAGATTCATCCGCAAACTCATTCGTAAATTGAGGGGGTAAGATACACAAAATTCAAATTATTTTATTCTTTTATCTTCAAGCTCATGTTCCACATCCCAATAGAATTTTTTGCTGCACCTAGCCAAAATAGGTGTCTCGTATTTTTGCACTACATTGTGTTTCATGCAACATAGTACAAAAAGGGTCATCTATAGACACCAAAACCTAGCCACTTGTCCTCCATCCATGCTTTTCCACCAATTAATGGAACTATGCTAAATTGGTGGGATGAGAGAGGCAAGTTGAATATTGTTGTATTATTTGGCCTAATCTTATGTTCATTGGATTTTTGTAAAGCTTGGTTTGCTTATCATGTTATATGTCTTTTGAAATGTGTTAGTCATGTTTGGGATCCAGGAAAGTGATGGATCAAGCTTTGCACCATATTGTACCATATTATACATTTGTATATAGTTTTGGTTTATGTTTTGAGTTTTATGTTTTGAGGATGTTCTCTTGTTTTAGGGTAATGTTTCGTGGTCACAACTTATGGTCTTTGGTTTGTTTTGAAGCTCCTTTGCTTAGTAAGTTGGAGTACATGAGCTGAAAGTCGATGAACTCGACAAAAATAAAAAGGTTAGGACTCTGGCCCTATTTTTGAGGTTTCTTTGCTTGGTTGGAGTAGCTAATCTGAAAACTGATGAACCCAAGGAAAGGAGGATGAGTTATTTGATGATTATGCTCAGATTTTAGGACTAAAATGGTGGGAAGTGGAACAATGAAAGATTAGACAAAGCTCCATATGGGACTCACATATATTAAATGGTGTTTTTGGAATTAAGAAGGATGAAGTTATCTTGATCTGCCACCCTAGGCAAAAATCTAAAATGCTTCGTTTGTAGGCTGTCTTACCGTGGGGATGCTTGAAGCTTTGCAAGGTTGTTCTTTTGAAAAGGAAAAAGTCTATATATGAAAAAAAAATAGAGAAACAAGAAAAATAAAATAAAAAAGAGAAAAAGAGAGAGAGAGAGAGAACAAACATCAAAAAGTTTGATCAAATCAGTCACAAGATCTATATAAACTCTATCGAGGCTATGGACACCTGAACGACAGTAGGGATTTGTCTAGATATAGCTTAGGTAAAAGGAAAGGCTTTAAAAAGCATTAAGCAAACATAAGGGTGAGTTAGATAAACCTCATCGGGGCTATAGATGCCTGACTGGTAGTGGGACTCTGTCTTTAGCCATTTCGTTATGAGCGATACTTCATAGCCTAATGCAAAAAGGGATGATAGAATTTGGAGGATTTTTAGAAATATAGGAATGAATCACTTTTGCACACACTGAGCAAAGGCATATGGATTAATTGTTTTCATTCTGAAGCTATTTACCCCCATATTCTTAGGACATTGCTGAATAATCTATGTTTCATTGATCTTGTGTGTGTTCTCGTTTTAAGTTGGGTTCTTACTGAAATACTCGGGAGCATTTCCTAGCAGAGTCGCCATTTGTTGTGGCTGCTCCACAACATACGCCAAAATTGGGGGCCCACCTTTTTTATTGTGTTTTTGAGAGTTTCGGTAGCCTGGGAGTGATAAATTGGATAGGTTATGTCCTTGCTAGGCATTTCTATTTCTGAGGTTCTTGGTTGTGTAGTGTCCTTTGTTTTCTTGTACCTTTTTGAATATTTGCAAGATTGTTTGTATCTATATTTCCTTCATAGCTTTGTTTTAAGGTTTTGGGTAGCATATTTTGTATTCCTTCGTCTTTCTTGAGAGTGATTTTTGTCGAAGGTTCCATACCCATAAGTATGCATTGCTAAGTCACTTTGCAGCTTGGAGTCTCTCCATTTGTTAGATGTTTGGAATCTTGGTTGATTAAAAAGTCTATGCTCTTGTTTCATGGGTAACATTAAACAATTAAAGCTTGTTTCACTTAAACTAAATTTAAATCAATAACTAAAAGAAAATAATTAAAAAAAAAAAAAAAAAAAAATATATATATATATATATATATATATTAAAATTTCAAAAAAGAAATAAAAAATAAAAAGGCATTTCCTATCTTTATTGAATATAATTGTTAGTTCCAATGATTTAGATTCAATGGAAATAAAATAAATGGAAATTCCAAAATAAATAATAAAAGAAATAAAAAGAAAATTTATCCATTTATATTTATATAAATATAAATATAAATATTATATAAATATAAATATAAATATAAATAGATTATATATAGGAAACAAAATAAAATAAAAAACAATCAAAGAAATGAAATTTGATTTCTTTTTTGTTATACAAACTAAGGTGCTCGTTCTTGTTATATTCGATTTGGGCTATGTTTATATATAATTAACCTACTATTTGTTGTGCAGGATAGCTAAAAAAAGAAGTTGCTAGAGATCAAAGCGGGGAAACGGATCTTCGACGTCACCATAGTTTTTGGCATCCGAGATTTCAGAGAGATACATTATCCTCCGTGAAAGGTGTGTGAATGAGGCTTCTACATTGGAATGTACTCAAGCTCAAGGGCTAGTGCACAGATAAATGAGAGGACCCCGAATAAGGTATAGTGATGAACATGAGCAACAATGTCGTAGCTACATGGCCTAATCGGGAATGACTTGGAATGCTCTTCCGGGACGAGGTCGAGAGAAAAACTGATTATGTGGATGGGAACGACATTAAACGTGGACACTACCGAGCTTATGGACTCAGAATCGATACATAGCACTGAGGACCCAAAATTAGGTGGCTTCGAATTTGAATGCCACATCGGTTTGGGTGATATGGCACGCACCACGAAATAGCTCACACGACGACTAGCAAGAGACGAACGAAGGCGGAATCGGGAACAATGGGAGAAATGATTTTAGTAGGAGTTCGACGCTGGAGGAAATAGTGGGCCACACGATGATGAGTTGAATGAAGCGGTGATGGGTAGGTTTTGAGCTGCATCAACACGAGAAGACAGCCGGAATAGAAGCGATGACAAATATTAACCGCAGACAAACACGGAGGCCATTAGACCAGTGGGAGGCCAACTAAGTGTGAGAGTCATTTCGTGACAAGACAAAGACCCAATCGTCAGACAAAATTTTTTACCAATGTGGATGCAGTTTATACAGTGTTGTAGTGTCACCGAGATTGGAGTGGGATGATAGAATATTACTGATGATGAGGAGTATGTAAGACAGGTTGGACACTGACAACAATGTAGCAATGATTCGACGTCCCAGAATATGGAGAGGATCATATGGCAACATGCAAATCATAGATGTATGAGGTGGATTAACGTGCGATAAGAGACAAGCAAGGATGTTTGAGTGTTCGGGGCTAAGGAGATTGACTCGAGCCTGCCTGCATGGCAGACTATGATACAATGCGAAATTGAAATGCCAACCTAAAAAATAAAATAAAAACTAAAACATATAATGTTTTTAGAAGTGCAACAGGAGTCAGACGGTAGATATTGCATGGTAAATATTGTCTATTCAGCCAAAAACGTAGCAGTGATCGGAGAATTTTGCCAGGTAAGCATTAAAAATGTAGTAGACATTGTTCTACGAACGCGACAAGGTACAAATGCCAGTGGAAGTTGTGTGTCTACTTGGACATTGGAAGTTGATAACGCAGTGTTCTGGTGCTTGAATAGCTGAATGGGAAGATGATAGACGTGGAAGACCAGTCAATTTAGAATATCGAACAAAAAGGTATCTTTGGTATCACGGCAGATTAAGGTTATACCAAGAAGATACGAGTTTGGCGGCTCGAGAATCGATGGCATCTTTGTCAGGCGAGTAGGCAGTTATGGGAGTAGGTGAGAAATGCTTACCGCATGGTAAAGTAGTAGCTTATGCATGGGATCATTCCTCCATGATAGCAATCGATGCAACAAATCACAAATCTATAGAAGGCAGAGGTGTATATGGTAGATTTGTCACAACTAAGACGTCCCAAAAAAATCCAACAAGGATGGACGGGTAGTGGGCAGTGATGGGATACGTCAAATTGAACAACACTTCTACCAGTTTCACATTCAGGAAGGGGTTTCAAAATGCGTCTACTAGGTCTCAATGTTGTTCCCCAATGACAGCTTTAGCGAGCTTAATACGCATGAAATGACTACCAACATGGATAGTGTAGACCGAAGGGTGACTTTATTCACGTAGATAGAGGTTTTTTTTTATAGTTAAGGGTGTTCCCGAAATAGTAAATGTCATAGTTGGGCCTATCAATCATATAAGGTGTCTTTATCTAAATTAAGGCTAGTGGCTAGGTGCATGTGCCAATTGGTAACACACCGCGAAGGGTTTCAAAAGGGGGATTACACATCTTGAAAGTGTGTAAGATTTAGAGTTGTAATTAAATAAAATATTTATTTTTTCAAATGAGTGAGAGGGCGAGTCATGACCATTTCAAGCGAAAGAAGAAAATGAACAGGCGATTCAGAAAATCGAAAATGAAGGAAAAGAAACAAAGCAAACGAAGGGGCAGATTGAAGAGTTTTAAAAACCCATTGAAACAATGGAAAAGGGGCTGGTTTTTTTGGAAAACCACAGATATGTTGCCGAAATATGGATGTAAAATGAAAATATCATTTTGAATGCAAAGCTTTTCAAAAATTTGGGTTTTGTTAGCAAAAAAAGGAGGATAAATTTATGCATGCTCGGTTTTAACTGTCTCATCTTTCCCCTTTTTAGATTTTGAATTTATAGATAATGTTAGATGTCTTTCAATGAGTTACATTACTGAATATTTGAAGTCTAGAATTATTTTTCTGTATCCCTAGGAGCTAGGACTTAGTTTATTTCGATTGTGCAAGTGCAGGTTTGAATAGACTAGGTTGCATGTAAGAGTTTCTCATATCTTCAGTTTTGCGGGGTACCGTCAAACTAGAAATGCTTTGCATGTTCTATTTTTAGCATTCACTTTATTTCAGATTTATCATTTTTTATTTTTCATTTTTTTCCAACTTTTATTTTATAGATTTTTTTTAATTTTCAGGCATTAAAATAAAAATCAGGAAAAATAAAATGATAAAAATAATTACATGAAGCCCTAGAATGAACATCAATATTCCATACACAATAGATTCGGACTCATTCCGAGGTCATTTCGATTTTATAATTATTTTTGAAAACTATTGTTTTTAAGGGTTTTTATAATTTTGAAAATTTTATTTTTCTAAGTTTTGGAGGCAAATCAAAATTTTTGAATTCTGCATTTTCATTCATAAGCATAAGATGACCTTTCCTTTATGAAAATCCAATTTCATAACAGGGGGGAAATTTTCATGGCATTTCATGAGCCATCATTATCGAAGCAATAAATGCACCTCGCTTCATGAAAATTCTGATTTCATTGAAGAGGGGTAATTTATCATTACATCAAAGGTCTTGGTTTTAAAGCATGAAATTATTGCTTCTTAATGAAAATTAATTTCATTAAAGAGGGATAATTCTTCATGATATTATGAGGCTATTATTTTCAAGCAAAAAATTGGTGTCTCTTTATGAAAATTAATTTCATAAAAGATGGAAAATTTATTAATGAATGTCAAAGGTTATATTTATCTTCCTGATAGAAGTTACATTTAATGATCCTATTCATCATTTCAGATTCATATTCATGGATAGATTTTAATCTTCATTTTCATGTTTAAAGTAGGATTTAATGCAGGATAAAACTTGTTTAAAAGCTACTTAGTAAGGAAGATAAAATCTACCCTAAAAGCATTCAAGGTAAAAGGAATTAAGGCTACATCGTGGTCATATGAGGGCCAATTCACATTTACTTTTATTTAAGGTTTATGAACAATCATTAATATAGCATGGTGAAATGAACCAACACATGCCCCTTGTTAACAATTACTTGCAATCACTAAGGTGTTCCAAGCGTTTCATTGATATTTTTATTGAGATTACTAATACACATGTGCAAATGTTAATATAGCGGAGACCTTGGAGAAGTTGTTTTGTTTTAACTTCTTTGCAAGAGAGGGTTTTGGTAACAAAATCCTAAGGGGGAGTGTAATTTCACAATTGATTAAAATTACCACTCAACACCACCATCGTTGGAACATCGAACTATGACATAAAGGTGAGCAATTACCCAATGATGTGCATGTAGTGCTAGCTTGATGAACTTGGACGCCACGTCAGATAGACAACCAAGTGTAGCATCAATGATTGGTAGAAGAGCCAATGAATCTATAGGTGATGGAAAAATATTCTTGAAGCCTCGATGATGGTGTGTACTTCTTCGATGGATGATATTGCCATGGTATCTCGACTTTGAATCATCATTGTAAGAGTCGCCCATACAAAATTTGTGCATCTAAAAAAGCAAAGGGTGCAACATATCAGCATTGCGTAAACGCATGGAGAAGATATATGATGAGAGGTTTTAATCAAAGTGCATTTATCTAAGTTATGAATCCAGGACTTGATAAATATGGACTATGGTGTAGAGTAGGCCTGATTTCATTCATTGGTTTCTTCCCCACGTGAAATTACATGGTTCACAAACAAACCAAGGAATAAAAAAGCTTAAAAACAAATTTTTATTGAGATGATCCAACATTACGGTATTTTTGAAATGTAATACAAGCGTGTGGAGTTTTTATTTGTGAAGATTGGTAGGAGCGTCGAGTTCTATATTTGACCATAGCTTTGACGAGGGGAGCAGCCCACTTAAAGGGTCATAAATTGCTCAAAAATATGGAATGCGACGACCAAGGTAAGCCAACGCGGATAGCAATAGTGAACCAGATACCAGTGTACAACAACAAATAGGCAAAGTTTAGGTGGCATACGGTGGACCCCTTCAGACAATAGTTGTGTATGACAAGCAACATGGTCGATATAATTCACCTACTACTGACTGCTTATGCATGACAGGGTTAGAGTATTCAACATTACGAGTTCGAATATGGGATATTCAATGAGGTAGTCACACGATACTCCAGTCATATGGCAGATACATATACGAAGAATGAAATGTATCATCACAAACCTAGCAGAGTAGTAATGATTACGATATTTCTAAATAGGTGATAGTCAAGTTACAAAGAGGAACCAATGGATATACTAGCAAAATGTTGTTTTGTTAGAAAATGTACATTGTTGGCGAGCATGAGGGAATGTATGACATGGCCAACCAAGGTATCATTATGGTGACAGTGCAGGTATATAACCATCAACATACTACAGTAGTAATGGAAAAACTCATCATTTTATTCTAATTTGCACACTAGATGTGCGAATGGCGTTCGATGAAGCCAACAAGCTCATTGAGTGGAGCCACAGAGGAAGGTGTGTTATCGAGGGAAATCTATCAACAGAGGTTCAATGTTAGGTTGGACACTCATTTGGCACGAATAGTGGAGGTGGAAACCCGAAATATATACATAGATGAAGGCAAAGGGAATTAAACATGGTGAACGCCTTATGTAGGGATAAATTGAATATTTAAATATTTGTAACTTTCAAATTTGTTAGGCTACAACCCCAATAAATTTGCATGATTATGGAAATGTTATTAAAAGTTGTTTTATTTGGAAGGCCCTTGCGGTTACGTATTGAGAAAGCACCAGGGAACAAAAGAGAGAAAGCATATAGCGTTAGGAGGTAAAGCGAAAGGACAAACGGAAAGGCAAATCAAAAATTTTAAATATACCATTGAAGGACAAAGAAAGGGCTGGACCTTTTTGGAGGCCATGGCTGGATCTTTTTGGAAAGGCACACCATTGGACTAGAGTTCACCACATGATGCTAATTTGGGGCATGGTTTTTTACACTTATGTTTGATGTTGAAGATATTTTTCTGTAATATATTGGAGATACATCAAGTTTATGCATGTTAATGGTTTACTTGTGTGTTATTTTTGATATATTGCACCATTTCCTTAGAAGCTCGCACCGCATTAGATGTTTGATTGCATGAATTCAGGTCACACTAATGTTGGTTTTGTGTAGAATACTAATGCTTGTAGGGTCTGTGGGAAACTTCTAGGTTGCAGCAATTCATTTTATTTCTTTTATTTTATTTTTCTTTTTCTAACCCTTCCCTTTTGCATTTTTTTAAAACTTCGGTGATTAAAAAAAAAAAAAAAAAAAAAAATTCCAAAAATAGATGCATGGATGTGAAGAATAAGTTTTAATGCACCATTTAGAATAATTTTGATTTCATTTTTAAGCCATTTCAAAATTATAAAAACTGTTCAAAGTTATTTTTATAGGCATTTTGTAATTCTGAAATTTGACATAAATGCACATTTTGAAGGTAAATCGAATTTCAAGCTTTGCATGTTTATTTTGCAAGCAATAAAATAACTTTACTTTATGAAAATCACAACTTCATTAAAGGGGAGTGATTTATATGGCATTTCAAAAGGCCATTATTTTTAGAGCAATAAATTGATGTTTCTTTATAAAAATGAATTTCATCAAAGAGGGGTAATTTATTTATTATATCAAAGGTTATTTTTAATTTCATATTCAAAGTAACATTAAATGAATCCTTTTATCATTTAAGTTTCACATTTAGAGATAGATTTTAATCTTCTATTTTATGCTGAAAGCAAGGTTTAATAATGCAAGATAAAACTTTGTCTAAAATCTATTTAATCAAAGGAAGATAAAATCTCCCTAAAATACTTCAAGATAAAAGGAACTAAGGCTTTACATCATGGTCATATGAGGGCCAATCACATTTTATTTTTCTTTTAAAGTTTCATGAACAACCAATAGCATAGATTAATAAAATAAACCAACACAGGCCCCTTGTTAACAATTACTTGCAAATCACTAAGGTATTCCTAGCACTTATTTGATATATCTTCACAATATTACAAAAACACACACACACACACACACACACACACACACACACACACACACACACACACACACACACACACACACACACACACATATATATATATATATATATATAGCGAAAAACCCCTTGCGAAGCCGCCTTGGTCTGAGAGACCACGAACAGGGGGGTACTACACCGTCAAAGTCACCCGGGGGTCGCACCCGACCCTTGCCTGCACCAACATTATCAATTGGATTTTAGATACCCAATTTAGCTTTTTGGTAGGGTGGAGATTTGAACCTGGGACCTCCCTTGGAGGATTGCTCTCTCCTCTCCAACTCACCTACAACACCTGGGTATTACAAACACACATTAAGTAAAAGGAAACTTGGAGAAGTTTCTATTTCTTTGCAAGAGAGAGTTTTCTAATCAAAATTCTAACTATGATGGGGATTTTGTAATTGGACACTCAACATAATTGGTGCTAGAAGGAGGGCTTGAATTGGTTTACTTTATTGCAATTTAGATGCTAAATTGTTCATGTTTACTTGAAATATTTATTTAAAGGCATTGGTCTTGACTAATGAAGTTTTGTTGATCATATTCATTGATTTGATGTTCTCTAATTAATGATATATTAAGGCTACCCTTTTTATAAATTGGAGGATGTTCTTTTATGTCATGGTTAAATTTTTATGTCATGGTTAAATTGATGCATATATTTTGGTTGATATACATGATGATTTATATATTAAAAATTTGAGATTTGTTAGTCATTTCATGCTTCTTTGTAAGATATATTTATTTGACTAACAAAATTGGTATTAAAGTTGTGTTCTTTAAGGTTCACTAATGGTATTCGTTATTTTGACCAAGGCAAGAATTGCATCTTGGATAGTTGACTATTATAGCCAGTTAAACATGCCTACTCATCAAATTCCTGAAGGTGTAGAAAATTTTTACCCGTGTTTAAGCCTGATATGGTCTTGGTTGAGGAACATATTCAGAGATAGAAGGATAATTTAATTCATTTGCAAATATGGCATGAAGATATTCCTTGTAGATTATTTTCATAACCTTTGGATGAGATTGTGTTTGAGTGGTACCTATATCTACCTGTAAGTTCCATCACTTCTTGGGCTCAACTAGAAGCAATGTTTATTAGCCATTTTGGAAAACTAGTTGACCCAGTTATAATGCTAAATCAATTTGTCCCTATCTATAAGGAACCTAATGAATCAATGATTTAGTTCAATAATAGGTTCTATAAGTTGTATACCGAAGTGGTGCTCCATTTCATAATTTTAGAAGAGAGAGCCTTTCAAATTTATATGGGAGCCTTAGACCCCTCAATATCCAAATTTCTAAGGAAGCTTCTTGAAGATTCATCCTTGCCTAAGGCCTACAAGAAGGCAATTATTGTAGAACAATGGTGGGCTTTGAGAAATGTTGATGTGGATAGATTATAATTACTTAATACAAAGGCTCAAAATTAGATACCACCCATGATTCAGGGTGATATGCAACCTTATCCCATGATGAACTATTTTTCAGGAGCTATGGATTCCAACCAACACCAACCATCCAATATAGCACCCTTGAATCAAATGAGGTCTAATGTGAGCAATCAATGGGATAAATTTGAATGTCCAAATATTACAACCACCTTATATTTCATCCAAGAGGATGTGCAAGTCTCAAATCCAATGTCCATTAATGAGGATTGGGGTGAACAAAACCATCAAGATATGGAGATTATTTCATGTTTATTCACAAAGGAATATTGCAAAAATAATTGGAATCTTAATGCAATAATTGATCCCCTTGTAGAAACTTTTGAGCCATAAAAAAGGGTTAAAAGTGAATTTGAAGAGTCAAGAGATGAATCTAAAGATTGGCCAGAAGGTAGGATAGAATCTCATCATTTGTTTTTAGAGGACAATTATTATGATGATCAAGAAAGCCAACATGAGTCAAGTTGTGACAAGCTAGAAGGCTTAGAGTCCCTATTTACAAGTGAGGATTGGGATAATCATAGAAAACCAAATGATCCACTCTTAGAAATGATTGAGCCCTCAAAAGTGGATGAAGATGAGTTTGAAAAACAACCTATGTTTGATTTTAAGGAATGTAAAGAAGTGGTTGAACACCACACCCTAGTTTTAGAATATGATTACTGTTGGTGGAGTAAATGGGATAACTTTGTCGCTATTTCTAATTAAGCACTCACTTCACCTAATATGCAATACAAGTTGCAAAGGCTAGTTCTACAGATTAAAGGAAACATTGCTCAATTATAGGAATAAATGCCTCGATATGCATATCTTGATGATTCTACAAATCATCCTCATGAGCCAAAGGTCAAAGATACTAAAAGTGACATTCTTTTGAACAATGGAGGGGTCCTAGAGTGGACTAATTTTAAAACACATGATAAATCAGGACCTTCCATAAAGTTGGAGATGATTAAAATTGATGATCAAAGCCTTTAACACTCTCAAGATAATGATTAGGAGGAATTTGAAGAAGAATTCCTTGAAGAGCTTGAAAGTTACAAGGAGGATGCAATAGATTTTCATCCTATGGGTTTAGATGATTGTTATTATAATTGTAGGAAAAGGCATGAGGAATCATTATTTTTTCACGCTCCTACTAATGAAATTTCTATTTCACTTGATAGGCAGGATGTTGAAAACTCTATCTCACATGAAGATTTGGTAATTCTTGTACAATCGAAAGACAACAAGTCATTTGTGAAGATAGAGAAGGTTTCAATATCAAATCATTTTGAAGATGAGTTTATTGAACATATTGCTAAAATAGAAAATGATGATAATGACTCTACTATTCTAGGTAAAGAATGAGACTCACTCAATTTGTTCCCATTTGAGATGCAAGAAATTGAAAACCTTGTTTCACATAAGGACCTTAATGTATCTATGCTATCTCAAACAGAGAACATTCCAGAGTCTAAATAGTTTGGGTTTGATTTAATTTATGATCCAAATGAAAAGGTTGCTTTAGTTGAAACAACTCAAATGGTTGATCAAGAAGATGTGCTATTTAACACATCCCTTGACCAATAAGATTCATGGTTTGAAAAGGATGGGCATATTTTTAATTGAGTGCCTAATTTTGGTGTCTTTTAAAAATAGGTTATAGATGAAGAAGAAGTGCTACATGATGATGATGATGGAGATTATGAGAAAAAATAAGAATTTACAAAGCCTCTTCAGGTATTGGTAAATGGAAATGCATCAAAGGTAAAATAGCACCTTTTGTGTTCAACCATCCAAATTCCAGGTAAAGGTTTGCATAATCATTTATTGGATTCAAATGTTATTAATGATGAAATGCCATGGGAGTTGAATGCAGAACTAGAGTTAATTTCTACTCACACCTCTAATAAGGATGTTTTGTTGAATGAAAAAGAATTTGATGTGCTTGAAATGTTAAATCAAGTTTATAATCAATTAAATATTGAATATGGGATAAAAACTTATAATGATCCTCATTTAGTAGATATCCTAGATGCTTGTAAATTATTGCATAAGTTTGATTGACCTACAAATATGGAAAATGAATTGGCTTTGAAATTTTCAGAAATAGGCTCCTACTTGCAAAATATCATTCTTGAAAAGGAAAGCCTAATTCCAAATCATGAATCAAATTGTGAAATTAAGATTTTAAGGAATAGACACGAAAGAATTGATGATCAATTATTGTCTAATCAATTTGATGATTTGAAACTCCACTATGGTATTACTAATGGAACTAAATTAAAATGATGGGGTGAAAGAGGTAAATTAATGGTTGTTGCACTTTATAGCCTAATATTATTGTCATTGGATTCCTGTAAAGTTGGGCATGCATATTGTGATATATCTTTTAAAGGGTGCTAATCGTGTTTGGGATACAGGGAAATGATAGCTCAAAATTTACATCATTTTGTACATTATTGTATATGGTTGTATATAGTTTTGGTGTTATTGCTTTTGTTATTGGTTGTTTTTTTGTGATTTGTATCTAGTTTTGGTTTGTGATTTTTGTGTTTTGGGTTGTTCCCTTGTTTTGAGGTGATGTTTCATGGTCTCTAATTTATGGCCTCTTACCTATTTTTTGTGTTCCTTTGTTAATTAAGTTGGACTACCTAATCTGAAAGCAGGTGAACCTGATAAAATGGGGATGAGTTATTTTGTGATCATGCGTATATTTTGGGACTTAAATGGTGGAGAGTGGAACAATGAAGCATTTTTCCAAAGCTCCACATGTAACTCACATAATTAAAGGGTATTTATGGAATTTTGGAGGGATGAAGTTGTCTTGGTATGCAAATTAAGGAAGAAAATTCAATGTGCTCCATCTCTATGCTTCCTAAACCTTGTGATACATAAATCTTTGCAAAGTTATAAAAAAAAGCAAGTAAAGAAAAACATGCTAGAAATTAGTCACAAAGTCTAGATAAAATCTATCGGGGCTATAAACGCTTGACTGGTAGTAGGGCTCTATCTAGACACAACTTGTTCATAAGGAAAGGCTTTGCAAAGTATCAAGTAAATACAATGGGTGAGTTAGATAAACCCTACCAGGGTTATAAATGCCTTATTGGTAGTAGGGCTCTGTCTGTAAAAGTTTCTTTTTATGAGCCATGCTTTATAACCTAAATGCAAACCAGGTGATGGAATCTAGATGATTTTCAAGGATACAAAATGAATCACTTTATCACACACTAAGCAAAGGTAGATGAATTAGTTGTTTTTATTTGAAGTTGTTTACCCCCACCTTTTCTAGACATTGCTAAATAGTTATTATTTTGTTGATATTTTTGTATTCTCATTTTAAATTGGGTTCTTCATTTGAAAAGCTCAGGAGTATTTCCTAACAGAGTCACCATTTGTTGTGGCCATTGCACAACATACCCCAAAATTGAGGACCCACTTTTAAATTTTTTATTTTGGGAGTTTTTTTTACCTTTGAGTGCTAATGTTTGATAAGACCCTAGCCATGGGCTTGCCATGCAGACTCCGAGGTTCCTCAGTTAGTGGTGTCTTATTATCTTCATTTTGAAGTATCCGATGTGCTGGTTGGTTTTTGTTTCATGGTTTTGATTTGGTGTTGTTTTGATTAATTTTAATGTTTTGACATTAAATTAATTAAAACATTTAAATTCAATTATTTATATGGCTTGAAAAGCAAAGCGTGCAACAGATTAGCATTGCATAAATGCATGGAGAAGATGCATGATGAGAGGTTCTGACTGAAGCACATTTGTCTGAGTGATGAATCCGAGACTTTATAAATATGGACTACGATGCAGAGTAGGCCTGATTTTGTTTGTCAATGTCTTCCCCATGGTAAAATTACGTGGTTAACAGACAAACCAAGGAATAAAAATATTTAAAGCAAATGTTTACTGAGACAATCCAACGTTGTGGCTTTTTTAAAATGTAATACAAGTGTGTGGAATTTTTCTTTGTGAATACTAGTAGGAGCATCGAGTTCTACATTCAGTCGTAGCTTCATAAAGGAGAGCAGCCCATGTAGAGGATCACAAATTGCTCAAAAATGTGGAATATGGTAACCAAGGCAACCTAGCTTGGATAGCAACAGTGAACCATAGATCAATGTATGGTAAAAAATAGGCAGCTATTAGGTGGCATACGGTGGACCCCTTTGGATAACAACTACGTATGATGAGCAACATGGCTGGTAGAATTCGTCCACTACTGGTTGCGTATGTGCAAAAAGGTTAGAGTGTTCAACATCATGAGTTTGGATATGGGATCTTTAGTGAGGCAGTCACGTAGTAGAGTCATATGACATACACATATACGAAGAATAAAATGTGTCATCACGAACCCAATAACGCATTGATTATTATGATATTTCTAAATAGGTGATAGTCGAGTTATAGAGAGGAACAAGCAGATATACTGGAAAAATGTTGTGCAGTTATAAAATGTACATCATCGATGAGCATGAGGGAATGTATGACATGTCCAACCAAGGTATCATTACAATGATATTTTAGGCAGATAACTATCAACATATGTTACAACAGTGATGGAAAAACTCAACCTTTCATTCTGATTTGCACAGTAGAGGTGCAAATGATATTCAATGAAGCCAATAAGCTCATTGAGTGGAGCCATGGAGGAAGGTGTGTTACCGAGGGAAATCTATCAACGGAGGCTCAATACCAGGTTGGACACTCATTTGGTACAAATAGTGGAGATAGAAACCTAAAAGATATACATATATGAAGGCAAAGATAATTAAACATGGTTAACACCTTATGTAGGGAAAAATTAAATATTTAAATATTTGGAACTTTCAAAATTGTCAAGTTTTAGCCCCAAGCAGTTTGCATGATTATGGAAACGTTATTAAAAGTTATTTTATTTGGAAGGCCCTTGCAGTTACATATTGAGAAAGCACCAATAAATAAAAGAGAGAAACAAATAGCGTCGAGAGGCAAAGCAAAAGGACAAACAAAAAGGCAAATCAAAAATTTTAAATATACCATTGAAGGACAAAGAAATGGTTGGACCTTTTTGGAGGCCATGGGTAGATCTTTTTGGAAAGCCACACTGTTGGACTGGAGTTCACCACATGATCCCAATTTGAGGTAGGGTTTTCTACACTTATGTTTGATGTTGAAGATATTTTTTTGTAATATTGGATATACATCAAGTTTATACATGTTAATGGTTTACTTATGTGTCATTTTTGATATATTGCACCATTTCCTTAAAAGCTCGCACCACATTAGATGTTTGATTGTGTGAATTCAGATCACAATAATGTTGGTTTTGTGCATAATAATAATGCTTGTAGGGTCTATGGGAAACTTTTAGGTTGCAGAAATTCATTTTACTTCTTTTATTTTAGTTTATTTTTTCTAACCTTTCCTTTTGCATTTTTTTTAAAACTTCAATTAAAATAAAAATTAAAAAAATTAAAATTCCAAAAATAAAATATAAGCTTTAACACACCATTTAGAATAATTTCAATTTCATTTTGAAGCCATTTTGAAATTATAAAATTATTCAAATTTGTTGTTTTTATAGGTATTTTGTAATTTTAAAATTTGACATAAATGCACGTTTTGAAGGTAAATCGAATTTCAAGCTTTGCATGTTTATTTTGCAAGCAATAAATTAAATTTAATTTATAAAAATCACAATTTAATTAAAGGGGAGTTATTTATATGGCATTTCAAAAGGCCATTATTTTAGAGCAATAAATTGACGTCTCTTTATGAAAATTAATTTCATCAAAGAGGGGTAATTTATTTATTATATCAAAGGCTATTTTTACTTTCATATTCAAAGAAACATTAAATGAATCCTTTTATCATTTAAGTTTCACATTTAGATATAGATTTTAATCTTCTATTTTATGCTCAAAGTAGGGTTTAATAATGCAAGATAAAACTTTATCTAAAAGTTGCTTTATCAAACGAAGATAAAATACTTCAAGTTAAAAGGAACAAAGGCTTTACATTGTGGTCATATGAGGGCCAATCACATTTAATTTTCATTTAAAGTTTCATGAACAACCAATAGCATAGCTTAATAAAATAAATCAACACAGGTCCCTTGTTAACAGTTACTTGCAAATCACTAAGGTATTCCTAGAACTTATTTGATATATCTTCACAAGATTACAAGCACACATTAAGTAAAAGAAACCTTGGAGAAATTTCTATTTCTTTGCAAGAGAGGGTTTTCTAATCAAAATCCTAATTGTGATGGGGATTTTGTAATTGGATAAAATTTCCACTCAACACTTGGTTTTGGTAAACCTACTATGAAATCCATATATATAACTTGTCATTTTTGCATAGGTATATTGTGTGGATACAGTTGCCTTGCAGGGTGCCTACGCTCATCCTTCACTTATTGGCATTCTAGGCACCAAGCAACAAAATCGATGATATCCTTCTTCATTCCTATCCAAAATATCTTTTTCATATTTTCCCTCATCTTGGCCCCTCCAGGATGAGCAAAGTAAGGAGATCTATGCACTTCTTGCATTATCTGTTTCCTTAAATCGTCTATTTTTGGTATGATGGCCCTATCCTTAAAATATAAAAAACCATATTTTATGCTAAAATCCTTGTTCTCTTCAGGATTTTTTCCCAATTTAGCCTGAATTTTCTTGCAATACTTATCTTGAGATTACATTTCCTTAACTTGGTATAATAAATCTACATGGTTTTGGGTCAAAGTTTCTATATACCTTCTCCTTAAGGCATTAGCCACCTTATTTTCCTTCCCTTTGATATATTCAATATCAAAGTTATATTCAAATAAGAACTCAATCCATCTTCTCTATATTGCATTGAGCATAGGTTGGATAAATATGCACCTCGAGTTCTAATGGTTGATTCTTAATTCAAAGGATCTTCCCACCAAGTAATGATGCTAGATATTAAGAGCATGCACAACTGCTTCTAGCTCTAGATCATGCATAGCATAGTTAACCTCATGTTTCTCAAGTATCCAAATCATATGTTATGACTGAATCATCTTGCAAAAGCACTCCTCCTAACCCTTCTAGTGATGCATTAGTGCACATTGATATTTTCCCTAAGGATCTGGAATCTTTAGGATTGACATCGTGGTGATTTTCTACTTAAGAAACATGAAAGTAGCTTCACACTTAATCTTCCACTGAAATTCCTTTCCTTTCTTTTGAATATTGGTTATTGTAGTTGCTACTTTGGAGTAATCCTTCACATAGTGCCTGTAATAACCCATCATTCCCATGAAGCTTCTCACTTCAGACACATTAGTGGATAGTGACCAATTTAGAATAGCCTCAATATTCTCCAGATCCACTTCAATCCCTTCAACATATATTATATGTCCCATATATCATACTTCTAAGACATAGAAATCACTTTTTGATATATTTCCAAAGATTTGATTCTTTTTTAATAACTCCAACACAATTATGATATGTCTATCATGCTCTTTCCTATCCTAGGAATATACTAGAATATCATCTAATAATACAAGGATGAACTGATCTAGATACCTTTTGAATACATTGTTCATTAAATTCATGAATGTGGTTGGGGCATTAGTCAACCCAAAGGGAAATACTATAAATTCATAATGTTTGTATCTGGTTTTGAATGTCATCTTATAAGTGTCCTCCTCACATATCCTTAATTGATGATACCCAAATTTTAAATCAATTTTTGTAAATATCATGGCATCCTTCAATTGATCTAACAAATATTTAATCCTAGGTAAAGGATACCTATTCTTTATGGTTTATTTGTTGAGCATTCTATAGTCTATGCATAACCACAAAGAACCATATTTCTTTTTAACAAAAAGTACTAGTGCACCCCATGGTGACACACTAGGTTTGATCAGTCCTTTCTCTAGCAACTCTTGCAGTTGTACTTTTAACTCTTGCATATCTATAGGATTCATCCTATAAGGATATCTCTTGATAGGTTCTACTCCTGGCATTAGCTTGATAGTGAAATTGAATTCATGCATAGGAGGAAGTTTGGGTAGGTCTTCAAGAAATACATCCTTAAATTCTTGTAAAATTGGGTGTTTTCCAAATACTTCTTCCTTCTGATCCTCCCGAACTTCGTTGAGTTTCACAACATAAACCATCCCTCCTTTCTTGATGGTTTTCTTTAGTTACATTATGGATAGCAACTAGGGTTTGAAAGATCCTTGCTCACTATGGATCCTTAATATTTCCTTGTCCCTTTTTGAATACTCTATCCATCTATCTTGGAAATTGATTATGGCTCTATGAGCATATAACCAGTCCATTCCTAAGATAATATTGAAGGTGTGTAGCAGTGCTACATAAAGACATCCTATGGTATAGCCATTGGTGAGGATAATTTTAGCCATACAAAAATATTAATCCACTAAGTAGGTCTATCCAGAACCATACTCAACCTTCCATCCTTGTGCCAAATATCTTGATATTTTTGGCATATCCCTGATTATACTAGAAGAAATAAAGCTATCTATAGCTCCACTATCAATTAAAATATTTACTTATTTATTAAAAATATTACCCCTTAAGAGCAATGGGGTGGCTTGCCCTTCCAATTTCTAGCTTTCAATCATAGGACAAATCCTGTGGGCAAGTTATTATTTTTTCACTGGATGTACTTGGTTCTACTTGATGTGGATAATGACTAACATAGTACAGACCCTACAATTTTAATTCCCACCCTTGGATCCTTGGTGTACTCCCTTTTTTTGCTCCCTTGATTTTCCCACTAGTACCAAATTTGGTTGCTTTTGTGGTTGAGGTTTATTATTATTGTTGTTGTTGTTTCTCTTTTGGAAGTTCATTTTAAAATTTTCCTACTTCCCCTCATTCTTCCTTTCAAACTTTGGGAATATTTTATTCTTTTGGTTCTATTCTACTTCCCATTTCATGAACCCAACACTATTCCTTTTCTTGAGCAATTGTCGGTCTTGCTCAAATAAAACTACATAGTTAAACTGGAGATGAGATTCTACTTTTCTAGCCAAGTCATAGGCTTTTTGTAATGTTTTTAGCTCATGCATATTCACTTCATGCCTAATATTAGGTTCTTCTCCTAAGATAAATTTGTGAACCTTCATATTCTTGTCATAGGTTGGTACATATTTCAACAACTTAACCAAATTTTGATAGTACACCTCAACCGATTTGGTTCCTTGTTGTAGGTTGGTGAATTCTTCAAACTTTGTTGCATAGAAATATTTTTTTAAGAAATATTTTCTTGCAAGCTCTAACAAAATCCTTCCATTTTAAATCAACTACTTCAATTTTGTCTCCTCTTGAAAGGTCTCCCACCATTCCAGTCTAATATCTTACAGATGAAGTGTAGCCCAAATTGCTTGAGTTCCAAAAGTGTAGTTCTTCATACTAAAGTAGATTTCTAGTTCCCTCAACCAAGATTTGGTTGCATCACCATCTCCCTTTCCATTGAATTTGGAGGTATGAACATTCTTTATATCTCTAGCTAGTTTTATCTCTAGTAGAGCTCTAGCTTCACATTCTTTAGTGGTCGGTTCCTTGGCTTGCCTAACCTCTGAATTCCTAGCTTGTGAATCCTAGTTCGCTATGGTTTCCAATAGTTATCTCTGCTATTCCATTTGTTCCTGTATCAATGTGACTATCGTAGTGAGGTTCTCCACCTCTCTGCTAGAATTACCTGAGCCTTCATCTTGGGCTCTAGTATCGACATTGTCCTATTGGGCCTATCTATTTTGTGGAATAGACTTCCCTCTTCTTATCTTTGGTGCCATTATCTTGGTCACACAAAAGTAAGAATAATATGTTAGGTTACAATTCCTTCCTTGAACTGTACTACTAACTCTAGCTAAATATGTCATCCATATAAGCTAACTATAAAGTTTTTATACCAAGACCACCCTCACTCTTCATGGGGTGTTGCTCTAAAAATTTCCATCTAATTCCATTACTAATGGCCACACTTACTATACGTAAGGTGTCGTATGGAATGAGCTACCCTTCCTAGGGTCAACTCTATGGAATTCTAGCAATTGGAAATTCTAGGTCTTCCTAGCTTTAGCTTAAGAACTAAGCAAAGGCCTAAATAGGAAGATACCTGAATCCTTAGCACATTCCATGGAAGCCTCTAGTCCATCATACCTAGAGCTTTGATACCAAATGTAACAACCCTTGAAAACTAACTAAGGATTTTTTTTTACAAACATATACTTGATAGATATTTCCATATCCTTATCCAATGTATGTTAATATAAGAAGTTACCTAAGGCCTAATATAATGTTTTAAGTGGTTTGTCTCATATCCATGATGAACCAACTTATTCCCTTCCTTACTCTATCAAAAGGATACGCCCATCCCTACACCGTACATAAGTCTATTTGTGTAGGTATACTAAGCATTTTACAAATAAGCTATCCATCTCATTCCCCACGAATGAGTTAACTTATCCCTTTTTTTCTATCAAATGGTATACCCATCACTACACCATACATAAGTCTATCTATGTAGGTGCACTAAGCGTAATGCAAATAAGCTATTAATCTCATCTCCATGATGAGCTAACTTATTCCATCCATATCTCCTAGTGATAACCAAATTCATTTTAAATCTAATTGATGTTCTCGTGCATCTAACTAGTTTAGGTTTTTAGAAGAGTTCTATGAAGAATAAGATTACTTAAAGTTTCTCCCTAAGGGACCCCATAATCCCTTAGGTTTCTTTTTCTACTTCTAACACATATGCATAATTATTTTAAATACCATCTCTAAATATCTAAACTATATATATATATATATTGAATTTACAGGGGGGAACCGAAGCCCCCGGGAGCGGGGGGGGGGGCCCACCTTTCCGGGGCCCCCCGGCTCCCCCCCCCCCCCCCGGGGCCGCCGGTCACAATCTACCCCACTTTTTGTTAAACATCAAAACTATATTAAACCATCAATATCTTCTAATATTTCTTTCCTTATAAGGAAGTGATTAAGTTGCCTACTTAATTAAGCATTGGATAACATCTACAACAACATCAAATAAGATACATAAATAAGATGAGATTTCTATCTAAATTATTAACAAGCATGATAGTTCATAAACTATGACATCATAGATCATTTAGTTATACAAGTAAAAATACTTTTCCATTCATAAATTAAATCATTACATAACCAATTAGGGTAAAAGTATCACCACACTAAAAGAATAGAGCATTACATCATTATCCAACTAGGATATTACTCATGCTAGAGTCTACTCCACAATAAGTTTCCATAAGAAGAGCTTCACTACAATATAAATCAAGGGTCAATGTCTTGGATCTAATGTCCTCCTTGGTCCTTCTTGCTTCTCCATCACTCAATTGATGGTAGTAAGGGATTAAGACAACTCATAGATCTTATAAAGCATGCAACTAAATGCATTTGTAATGACTTAGGAAACATATACATTTATAAATTGAATGCCAAATTGCAACTATACAATCTACACCATGTAATTATGCATAAATCATTCAATCAATCAATCAGGAGGAAACCCCATAATTTCCCACACCCATTCCTTCATTTAATATTCCATTTTTCCATACTAGCATACTTCTTTTATTACTCACACAAAGTGTATTCAATATCTAAGAATGAAATTCATCTATCATTCATATCATCATAAAAGGAGAGTTATTTCATCCTTTAAAAATGAAAGTCATTTATTATTTATCAATGCATGGAGTAGATTCAATAACCCTTCCTTTAATAAATTAAAGTACTTATAAAATCATTTCCTTTAATCAATCAAAAGCCCATACTTTTAACCAATTAAAGTACTTATCAAAACCATTTCCTTTAATTAGTTAAAAACCCATACTTTTAACCAATTAAAGTACTTATCACACCATTTCCTTTAATCAGTTAAAAGCCCATACTTTTAACCAATTAAAGTACTTATCAAACCATTTCCTTTAATCATCTAAAAGCCCATAATTTTAACCAATTAAAGTACTTATCACACCATTTACTTTAATCAATTAAAAACCCATACTTTTAACCAATTAAGATACTTATCAAATTATTTACTTAATAAGTTAAAAGCCCATAATTTTAACCAATTAAAATACTTATCAAAACATTTCCTTTAATCAATTAAAAGCCCATACTTTTGACCAATTAAAGTACTTATCAAAACATTTCCTTTAATCAGTTAAAATCCCATACTTTTAACCAATTAAAGTACTTATAAAAATTCTTTCCTTTAATCAATTAAAAGTGAAGAACACAAGCTTATACTAAGAGGGGGGTGAACTGTATAAGATAAAACTTTTTACTTTTCTTTCCAAAGAAGTATTATCCAATATTATCAATTGTAATAATGAAACAATGCACAGATCATCACACACATAAGAGACACAGGTTTAACATGGTCCACCCAATGTGGGCTATGTCCATGGAGAAAATATTTCTTATAAATTTTCTCAACAAATTGAAGAACACAAGCTTATAGTGAGAGGGGGGTGAACATTATAAGATAAACTTTTTTTTTATCCAATATTATCAATTGCAATATCTTTCCAAAGCAGTGTTAACCAATATCATCAATAGAAGTAGCAAAGCAATGCACATATCATCACACATAAGAGAGACATATATTTAACGTGGTTCACCCAATGTGGGTTACATCCATGAAGAAAATATTTCTTCTAAATTTTCTCAACAAATCTCTTGGGAACCAAATCCCTATTACAATGTTTATGGACCTCTGTCCAAAGGAGACACCAATCCCCTATGCTCAAGTTTGTGGATCTCTATCCACAGGAGAACTCTATCCCCTCAAATTTGGTTCGTGGACCTCTATCCATAGGAGAACTCTATCCCCTCAACTATGGTTCGTGGACCTCTATCCATAGGAGAACTCTATCCCCTCAACTCTAGTTTGTGGACCTCTATCCATAGGAGAACTCTATCCCCTCAACTCTAGTTCGTGGACCTCTATCCACAAGAGAACTCTATCCCCTCAACTTTGGTTTGTGGACCTCTATCCATAGGAGAACTCTATCCCCTCAAATATGGTTCATGGAACTCTATCCATAGGAGAACTTTATCCCCTCAAATCTAGTTTGTGGACCTCTATCCATAGGAGAACTCTATCCCATCAAATATAGTTCATGGAACTCTATCCACAAGACACCTCTCCTATCTGCTCTGGTGTTCTCCAAAGCCAGCTCAATAATCTGCTCAAAATTGCTCCAAGCCTTCACACAAGGCTTGCTCAAATTACAAAAAAATATGCTCAAATCACTACTCCAATCTACACCAAGCCTACTCACAAGGCTTTCTCAAATCAACAACAAAACCTGCTCACAAATATTCCCAAATTTGCACCAAGTCTACTCACAAGGCTTGCTCAAATCAACATGCCTCATAAACCTATCCAAATCTGCACCAAGTCTTCTCACAAGGCTTGCTCAAATCTACTCTCAACTCTTGCCCAAACCTACTTCAAGTCTTCTCACAAGACTTGCTCAAATCTACCTCAAACCTACTTCAAGTCTTCTCACAAGACTTGCTCAAATATTTCTCAAATTTACTCTAACACATGCTCAAAACTTGCTCATAACACATGCTTTGATCAAAGTAATTCAGACATATTCTACCCAAAATTCTTGTTCAAGAACACATAGAAAATGATATGCAATACAATTTCACAATATATTCTTTCCAAATATCACTCAAGGCCAATGCACAAATTACTTCACAAATATACTTTTTGACCTTTGCAAGTTTATCCCAATATCAATCAAGATTATGCACAAAACTTGCTCTCAATCCTAGCACATGTGTTTCAATATCATTCAACAAAGAACCACAATTTGCTCACAAATCCTAGCACATGCTTTTCCAATATTATTCAACAATGAAGCACAACTTGTTCACAAACCCTAGCACATGTGTTTCCAATTCTTTCAACAATGATGCACAACTTTTTCTCAAACCCTAGCACATATATTTCCAACAATACACATATATAATCCTTATTTCTCCACCTTATGATTCAAAAATATTTGCTCAACCAAACACCTTAAAGAAGGAATGATATCACCATACCTCTTAACTTGCTTTGATGAAGATGAGCCCTCAAAACCTATCTCAAAATATTCTATCTTTCATATGCCACTTCAAGGGTTAGTTAGCATAATCTCTCTTTCAAATCATCCACATGAAATTTTTTTCTCAAAAATATGCACAGAGATAATGGTTTACAACTCCTTTTAATTTCCCAAAATAAGTTTTTTAATCAAAGAACAAAACCCTTCAAAATTTCTTTCACCATGCAGGAATACACACAATAATTAAACCACAATAACACCTTATTACTCCTACTTGAAAAAGAAATAATTCTCAACACACCACAATGTTTCTTATAGCACTTAACAACTCAATGTACAAATTATAATTATTTAAATTAACCACATACACCTTATACCTCCTACTAAAGTAAAATGATTTTCAATGCACTCAATATCTCAATAACAAATCTATCACATGCACCTTATACAACCACTCATAAAGATCTGAATTTAATTTTTCATGGCTGTCCTTTGACCCCAAATGATAATGCAAAAATTTAACCTTATGACTCCCTAATGCAAGTAAATGGAGCACATACCTTATACCTTAGGAATAATTTTAATTCAAAAAATTTGTGCCCTTTTCGATGCAACCGTCATGATTCAAAACTACCACCTCTTATTGGCCCACACAAGACTTATAATGCATAAACTCTGATTTGATGTCCTCTTTCATAGATAGTTTATTTTTCAATAAAAATCCAAGCAAAATGAACCCATTGTGCCTTGAACCTGTGACCTCTCACCTACCATGACTTGCGTAGGACCTACCTACCACCTGGGCTAGCCGCCTAGTTGGAAACCTCATGTGTTGCCTCCTTTTTAAATCACTACCCCTACTTTGAAATGTGTGCGCTTGTCTTTTCCTCTCTCTGCCCTCAACGAATGGCATGAATCATGCTTGATCAAAAACCTTGGCAAATGAATTATTTTTCTTCCTTTAATATGCAATTCGAACTTTATGAAGACGTCGACTCTCCTTTTTATTTCCACCATTTGAATTTGAATTTTGACGCCTTTTAAAATTCAAATTTATTTTTATTATAATATTTAAACCTTGGTTTTAAATATTATAATATTTTTCTTGTGAACCTTTGTCAAATGATTTTCTTTTCAACCAAATAAAGTCTTATCTTTTCCTTGCTAACATAACCATGGAAAATATTTTTCAATCAAATGAAACCTTGTATTTTTCTTGCTAACATAACCATGGAAAATATTTTTCAATCAAATGAAACCTTATCTATTTCTTGCTAACATAACCATGAAAAATATTTTTGCCTTGACAACTATTGTACCTTTGACATCAATATTTCTGCCTCATGAATCCTTTGATGATATTTGCCTTGCATTTTATTATTTCAACCTTGAAGATAAATCTCAACCATTTTACCTTTGACATCAATGACAACCAATATACTTAATATTTCCAACAATCTCCCCCTTTGTCATTGATGGCAACCCTTCTAAAATATTTCCTTTTACTACCACTAGATTCCAAATCTGCTCCCCCTGAGAAGTTGCTCCCCTTACTGATTTCTCTCCCCTTACTGAAATCTCTCCCCTTTGACATCAATGGCAAAGGGCTCCTTTGGGGCTAAAAATAAGACTCTTAGCTCAGCCCCCTCACCACCTCCTCTCCTTGAGGTGATCAATTTTGGGGTGGGAGTAAGACTACTCCCAACTTACAATGCTCTTCTCCTTTCTCAACTTTCTTCCACATTTTTGTAGTCATACCTCTTTGAACCTTTTGGCCATTTCTGTCCTTGCTTGTCTTTGGAAGTTCTAGAAACTCTGTTCTACACCACTTTGCTTTATGCCCAAAATTATTGCAATTGTAACACCTGATGTTGTAGTTCTTGAATGGTGCAAATGACCTGAAATTTCTTTTGGTGAAGCCATAATCATTTCTACCATGAATCCTGCAATGTATAGCTTTGTGACCAAAATGATTACATGAGAAACAATGCCCTTGGAAGAAATATTCATCTTGCCTTGAAAAATATGGTCTCTTGGTCCTTTCTTTGCCTTCTCTGTGATGATCCATGTTTCTTGTTTGTGCATTGTTTTCTTCCTCAATGATGCTTCCACTCCTCAACTTATCAACATAGGTCTTAGGTTCTTCTTCAATCTCTTCCTCTGAGACTTCCTTTTCTTTTGAGCTTGACTCCTCTTTTTGTACCTCTTGACCTTCTTCATAGCCTAGTCCTATTTTGATAAATGAAGATCTTTGTGCTTTGATAATGTTATCCAAAGCTTTTGAACTTTTCCCAAACCTGTGTAGCTTATCCTTAGAATATTTCACTTCCATCCTTAGAGAAACCACTTCATGTTCTAATATTTCACATTCTAACTCTTTTACCTCTAACTTTTCAACCATAACTTCTTCAAATCTCCTTGCCTTAACTTTTAAGTTTTTGAGATCTTGTAGAAGCTTTTCCTTTATTTCCTCATCTTCTTGAACTTGAGCCTTTAGTCTTGAGTTCTTCTTTCTAACTCTTTTCAACTCTCTAAGAGCAACAATAAGTTCCTCTTCTAGGTCAACTGTGGCTTCTTCTTCTTTTTCTGAACCTTCCTCTAGGTCTTCAATTATAGGAGCATCTTCTTTTTCTTCTACTTGGTCAGAAACATCTTCTACTTGATCTTCAATAGGAGTGTCCTCTTCCTCTTCTATTGCCAAAAATAGAATCTCTTCTTTTTCACTATCTGAGAAACTTTCATCACTGTCACTTGAAGCACTGCTTGCTTCTTCAACATAGAAACTCTTCTTGTGCCTTTGAAAAATATTCTTTTCATGCTTGCCTTGACCATACCTATTTTTCTTTTCATACCTAAATTTTATTTCTTCCTTCTTCTTATAATCATGTTTCTCTTCACTGCTACTACTTCCAACTTGTGGACAATTAGATGCATAGTGACCAAAGTTACCACAATTAAAATATTTCACAATCTTCATATCTTTGTGTTTTCTTGAGCCCTTCTTATTTCTTCTCACATAGTTAGCTTCTTCATCACTGCTTGACTCATCACTTGATTCTGGTTTCTTATCTTTTGTCTTCTTTGAAACTTTGAATGTTGCCTCTCTCTTGGAATTTTGATATTTTTCTATCCTCATCTCATAAGCTATGAGAATTCCATGTAACTCATCCATTGTCAACTTATCAAGATCCTTCATCTCTTCTATTGTTGAAACCTTTGCATCATACCTCATAGGGAGTGATCTTAATACTTTTTGAGCAACACTAGAGTCCTCAATTTCTAATCCAAGTCCATGCATGGTATTAACAACTTCATCAACACGAAGTAAGTATTTAGAAATATCTTCCTCATCTTTCATCTTCAACTCTTCAAACCTCCTCCTGTGAGTTTGAAGTTTTGCCAACTTAACCTTGCTATCTCCTTCATATGTTTGCTTCAATTTGTCCCATATTTCTTTTGCTAATTTGCATTGCATAACTTTCACAAACTATGATTCATGTAATCCACTTAAGATTCCATTCATAGCCTTGGCATTATTTACATATAGTTGCTTGCCATCCTTATATGTGGGAGGAGTAGTTGTAGGTTTGAATCCATCCTCAATAGATTGTCATGTTTCATATCCTTGTGCCATCAAATAAGTCTTCATCCTCATACTCCAAAAAGCATAATTATTCCCATAAAACATTGGAGCCTTATTTGTTGAAGATCCATTCTGAGAAGCCATCTATGTTCCTGTAAGATCTTCCTTCAAGTTGTTAGACTTTTTCGAAGGAACCCACTTTGATACCAATTGAAGAACACAAGCTTATACTGAGAGGGGGTGAATAGTATAAGATAAACTTTTACTTTTCTTTCCAAAATAATATTATCCAATGTTATCAATTGCAATATCTTTCCAAATTAGTGTTAACCAATATCATCAATAGTAGTAGCAAAGCAATGCACATATCATCACACACAAGAGAGACATAGATTTAATGTGGTTCACCCAATGTGGGTTACATCCATGGAGAAAATATTTCTTCTAAATTTTCTCAACAAATCTCTTGGGAACCAAATCCCTATTACAATGTTTATGGACCTCTATCCAAAGGAGACACCAATCCCCTATGCTCAAGTTTATGGATCTCTATCCACAGGAGAACTCTATCCCCTCAAATATAGTTCATGGACCTCTATCCATAGGAGAACTCTATCCCCTCAACTCTAGTTCATGGACCTCTATCCATAGGAGACCTCTATCCCCTCAACTCTAGTTTATGGACATCTATCCATAGGATAACTCTATCCCCTCAACTCTAGTTCATGGACCTCTATCCATAGGAGAACTCTATCCCCTCAACTCTGGTTTATGGACCTCTATCCATAGGAGAACTCTATCCCCTCAACTCTAGTTTGTGGACCTCTATCCATAGGAGAACTCTATCCCTCAATCTAGTTCATGGACCTCTATCCATAGGAGAACTCTATCCCCTCAACTCTAGTTCATGGAACTCTATCCACAAGAGACACCTCTCCTCTTGCTCTAGTCTACTCCAAATCCAGCTCAATACTCTGCTCAAAACTACTCCAAGCCTTCACACAAGGCTTGCTCAAATTTGCAACAAAATTTGCTCAACTCACTACTCCAATATGCACCAAGCCTACTCACAAGGCTTGATCAAATCAAAAAAAACTGCTCACAAATCTTTCCAAATATACACCAAGTCTACTCACAAGGCTTGCTCAAATCAACAACAAAACCTACTCACAAATTTACCCAAATCTGCACCAAGCCTACTCACAAGACTTGCTCAAATCTACAAACCTCAAAATCTACCCAAATCTACTTCAAGTCTTCTCACAAGACTTGCTCAAATCTACCTCAAACCTACTTCAAGTCTTCTCACAAGACTTGCTCAAATCTACCTAAATATTCTTTAACACATGCTCAAAAATTTCTCATAACACATGCTCAAAACTTGCTCATAACACATGCTCAAAACTTGCTCATAACACATGCTTTGATCAAAGTACTTCAGACATATTCTACCCAGAATTATTGTTCAAGAACACATAGAAAATGATATGCAATACAATTTCACAATATGTTCTTTCCAAATATCACTCAAGGCCAATGCACAAATTACTTCACAAATATACTTTTTGACCTTTGCAAGTTTATCCCAATATCAATCAAGATTATGCACAAAACTTGCTCTCAATCCTAGCACATGTATTTCAATCTCATTACAACAATTAACCACAATTTGTTTACAAAACCTAGAACATATTTTTCCAATATCATTCAACAATGAAGCACAACTTGTTCACAAACCCTAGCTCATGTGTTTCCAATTATTTCAACAATGATGCACAACTTATTCTCAAATCCTAGCACATATATTTCCAACAATGCACATATATAATCCTTATTTCTCCACCTTATGATTCAAAAATATTTGCTCAACCAAACACCTTAAAGAAGGAATGATATCACCATACCTCTTAACTTGCTTTGATGAAGATGAGCCCTCAAAACTTGTCTCAAAATATTCTCCCTTTCAAAGTGCCACTTCAAAAACTAGTTAGTATATCTCTCTTTCAAATCTTCCACATTAATTTTTTTCTCAAAAATATGCATAGAGATAATGCTTTACAACTCCTTTTAATTTCCCAAAATAAATCTTTTTAATCAAAGAACAAAACCCTTCAAACTTTCTTTCACCAAAAATACACAAAATAAAAAACCAATAATACCTTATTACTCCTACTTGAAAAAGAAATAATTCTCAACACACCATAATGTTTTTATAGCACTCAATAACTCAATGTACAAATTATAATTATTTAAATTAACCACATACACCTTATACCTCCTACTAAAGTAAAATGATTTTCAATGCACTCAATATCTCAATAACAAATCTATCACATGCACCTTATACAACCACTCATAAAGATCTGAATTTAATTTTTCATGTTGTCCTTTGACCCCAAATGATAATACAAAAATTTAACCTTATGACTCCCTAATGCAAGCAAATTGAGCGCATACCTTAATAATTTTAATTCAATGTGCCCTTTTCGACATAGCCATCGTGATTCAAAACTTCCATCTCTTACTGACCCGCATGCCCTAGCGTAAGCTAGGCTACATGGGCTAGCTGCCCACACAAGACTTATAATGCATAAACTTTGATTTGACATCCTCTTCCATAGATAGTTTATTTTTCAATAAAACTCCAAGAAAAATGAACCTATTGTACCTCAAACTCGTGACCTCTCACCTACCACGACTTGCGTAGGACCTACCTGCCACCTAGGCTAGCTGCCTAGTTGGAAAACTCATGCATTGCCTCCTTTTTAAATCGCTGCCCCTACTTTGAAACGTGTGCGCTTGTCTTTTCCTCTCTCTACCCTCAACGAATGGCACGAATCATGCTTCATCAAAAACCTTGGCAAATGAATTATTTTTCTTCCTTTAATATGCAATTCGAACTTTATGAAGATGTCGACTCTCCTTTTTATTTCCACCATTTGAATTTGAATTTTGGCACCTTTTAAAATTCAAATTTATTTTTATTATAATATTTAAACCTTGGTTTTAAATATTATAATATTTTGCTTGTGAACCTTTGTCAAATGATTTTCTTTTCAACCAAATAAAGTCTTGTCTTTTTCTTGCTAACATAACCATGGAAAATATTTTTCAATCAAATGAAACCTTGTCTTTTTCTTGCTAACATAACCATGGAAAATATTTTTCAATCAAATGAAACCTTGTCTTTTTCTTGCTAACATAACCATGGAAAATATTTTTGCCTTGACAACTATTGTACCTTTGACATCAATATTTTTGCCTCATGAATCCTTTGATGATATTTGCCTTGCATTTTATTATTTCAACCTTGAAGATAAATCTCAACCATTTTGCCTTTGACATCAATGACAACCAATATACTTAATATTTCCAACACAAATATCTTGGAAACCAATTCCCTATTACAATGTTTATGGGTACCAACCCAAAGGAGATACCAATCCTCTATGCTCAAGTTTGTGGACCTCTATCCATAGGAGACACCAATACCCTTTGCTCTAGTTCATGGACCTCTATCCACAAGAATCACCAATCTCCTTTGCTCCAATACCTGCTCTCAAATTTGCTCAAATCTGCTTACCAAAACCTACTCAAATATGCTTACAAATTTCCTCAAATATCCTCACATAAACCTGCTCAAATTTTCTCATAATACCTGCTCAAATCTACTCATAACACCTTCTCAAACATCCTCATATAAACCTTCTCAAATATGCTCATAATACCTGCTCAAATATGCTCATAACACCTGCTCAAATTTGCTCACATATAATGCTCATGTATTTTTAATTTCAATCCACTAACCATTCATTTCAAAGCAAATATCAAATGCATAAATTTGTCATGCTTATCAAACATGAATCATGCACAAATTTCCTTTCAAGTTTGATCTATAATCCTTGCAATTTTTTCCCAACATTAATCACAATAATGCACAAATTTACTTTCAAACCCTTGCACTTATATTCCCAATTTCATTCAACACTAATGCACATCAAATCAATCCTTATACCTCCAATCATAAAAATATTTTCCTCAATCAAAAACACCTTGAGAAAGGATTAAATCACCATACCTCTAAATCTACCTTGATAATAACGTGCTTCTATGAATTTTCCAAACCTATCTTTAACAAATAATTTTTCTTTCTTTTGCTACTTCAAAACAGGTCAACACTTCTCCCTTTGTAATGTCAAATCATACAATAAAAATTCCTTATTAAAATATAAGCAATACAATTTCAATCAATATCCAAGTAACCTTTTATCCCTTCTTTTATAATATTCAAAATACAAAATTGAAATACCAAAGATACACCTTATTTCTCCAACTTTGAAACATAAAATATAATTTTAATACAATAAAAAATTACTCCTTATTTCTCCAATTTAAATCATACAATACACTTTTCAGATAATCCAAAAATACACCTTATTTATCCAACTTCATCACATACATAATGCAATATAAATAAGTCACAATGAAGCACTAAAATCAATGTGGCACCTTATTACTCCAAATTTAATGAAAATAAAAATTATTTTGCATACCTTTCACCTAAAAGCCTTTGCTATCACGGATGGGGTTTGACCCCTGAACCTCCCAAACCACAATGCCTAGCCACCACCACCATGACCAATTGGGCTAGCCCAGCGGGTAGCAACCAAAAGGGTTGCCCTTATATCTATATCCTCATGCGCTTCCAAACTAAAACTGCCACAATGTCTTACTAGACAAAAATGCACCTGACAGGATTCAACCTTCGGATCTCTCCCATGATAGGATCCTTGCATGACCTAGCCAATCGGTTGGACTCCATACCAGCTTGAGAACCAAACACATACAAAAAAACTTTCACCCCTTTGCGCTTCACGAAATGAATACATAGCAAAAATATGATACAGCTGAGAATCAAACTCAGCACTGATTGCTTTGTAGTGCCCTGTCCAGAGCTGGATAGCCAGTTGGGATACTCCAATGGTTAGAACAACACAACAAAATCTCCTTTCCTTGTTCAAGCTTTAGAACCCATGAATTCTACCTTTTTTTATATGTCTTCTCCTTGCCTTGAATTTTCAGAATGGCATACAGGGAGATATCAAAATCATTCACATTAGAAAATAATTTGCATTAAAATATTTCAAACATTAGCAATCGTGGTGAGTAAATGAAATATTTTATTCCATATATATATACCTTTCTTTTCATTATCATGGAGTCAACTTCAATCTTTATTTTTTGATTTTTAAATCCTCCAAAGACGTTGGTGCCAAACCCTTATTTTTAAATTATAATATAAAAATATTATAATAAACCCTTTGGCCTTCTCTTGTAGTATTTGGACCTTTGTCCAAGCAAATTTTATAAACTCCACTTTTAAACCTTTTAAAACTTTTGGCCCTCTCTATAAAATTTAAATCCTTCTTAAAATTTTGGCCCTCTCTATGAACTTTTGAACTTTCTTTATAATATTTAAATCAATATTATAATCCTTTTATTTTCAACAATTTCCTTGCTTTGAGATATACCTTGCCTTGAATAATTGTTCATCCTTAGAAGAATATTTTTGCCTTGAATACCATGCATCCTTTTGACATCAATTACAACTCAATATGATTAATATTTCCAACAAAAAGCCCCTACTTTTAACTAATTTAAGTACTTATTAAACCATTTCATTTAATAAATTTAAATTGAATATCCTTCCTCCAATAAACCAAGCATCCTTCTTTTCATTTAAATAAATTAAATATCATTATTTAATTTACTTAAAAATAAATATATATCTATTTCAAAGGGGGTTTTTATAGTCATGACCACAACTCCACCAGTCAACAAACAAATATACTGACCTCACCATTCATGTGGTGGTCCAAACAATACCAAGGCGAGTCCATAATCTACAATAATTTATCAAGTGATCGATCGAGCAACAACTCTAAGCCAAGCACCCTTATGCTTGGTTGATCAACTAAATGTGCTAAGGGGCTAATAAAATGGGTCTAAGCCCATTTTATAATACATGTGGGATCAATGTTATCCTAGTTAAAAAAGTTGCTTTAAATCAATATGGGAGGCAATCAGCTCAATAGTGGTCAATGCAACATAGGTTTCCAAGAGGGATGGTTCCAAAAAACCAATGCACAGGTAGCCCCACTCGATGACACTTTAGATCATCAAGTGATGGTAAATAGGCCTACAAGGTGCTCACCTCTTTAAAGGGATGAGAATACCCCCAAATCCCTGATGTGGGATTAAGATTAGGGAATTCCTAAGCGACCTTCCCTTACTACATCTTCTCAAGCATGGAATCACCACACTATGATTCTACAAAGTGGTATTGGGATAGTGATTAAACCAAAATAAGGTTTAAAACTTAGGCTTGTACAAATTGTGAGGTGGTAGGAATATTCACCATATTTACCTACACGAATAGAGATGACTACATCATACTAAATGAAATAGAAGGTTGTGAAGGAAATACTTACTTCACATGTCGTTCAAGTGATAACAAAGCACAACAAGAAGCCTAAAAAATCCCAATTCCATAGTCATGCTTAAGCCATTCTTAGACAATAAAAAATAGGCCATAAAGAATTAAACAACTTGGTTTCAAGAGCTAGATCACATTTTTAATAAGGGTATACGTGCCCAAGATTTCTCAGATTGCAAACACCCACAAAAGGATTAAACAAAGGTTTAATTAAGTGGATGCACATCATTATGGCAAAGGTGTAACATGGTCAGAACATCATGAGAGTGGTTTTAAAAAGGGGTATTAGAAAGCTAATATTATGGCTAGAACATAGGTCTATTAGCAAGAAACACTTCGTTGAACAATGATAAAAAAGGGGTCTAAAATTATAAATTCCATTTTTCTAAGACACAAGTTGTATCAAGTTTATTATAGCAACAATATTTTATCAAATGATCTATAAATATTATGAAGCTTAATATTATGATATTAAAGCTGAAATGAGAGCACCCCAACCTGATTCTCCTATGAAAAACTCTCCTTCAACAATTAAACTCCTTGCTTTTCCCTTGATTCTCTCCTTCAACTTTTGCATAGTCCCAAAAAGAATTCTCCCTTTCCTTCTTTTCTCGACCCTCTTAACAAAAAAGACCTATCTACCCCTTTCCAAAAGTCTAAATTTTTACATAAATGCCCTCTACCCAAAAGTCATGCAAGATGGCAAGAGGGGAGATATTTGAATTTAAAATGATTCTTTCCCTTTTTAAAATATCTTGATTTTAAATAAAACCTTTTATTTCTTTATTAAATCTATGAAAGGTATAAGGGAGAATCAAATGGAACTTTTAAAGCATTAATATTTATAATATTGAATTCAATTTAATTCAAACCATAGAAGCCATAAATCATTTTCTCATTTGATTAATTCCAATAAAATACCCATACTAATATCAAAAATTAGTAAGGTATTTTAAGTGGCCAATGAATTAATAGAACCTCTATATCTATTCATTCATTTATGAGGGGATTTTTCACCAAATCCACTTGCACAACAACACATGTGTAAGAAAAAGCAAGCATTCAAGTGCATCAAAAAAGGGTGGGTGAATTCATTGCAATCCAATTGTTGATCCGTAACTTCTAGAATACCAATTTCTAGCTGAGGATGGTTGGATTATTTTTGATCACCCTAAAGGTAAGAATGCATGCATATATATGGGGTAGTCATTCATGTTACCCAGAGCTACCATAATCATTATTTACCTTTTCAAGTACCTTGTTCTTGGTGGTTGATTCTACCTCTTCCACCCATAAGTGTACCTGGTCCTACAAATTGTCATTACATTAGCAGTACCATATTATTCAAGGATAAATCAACATAAATAATTGTGTAACCATTCATAAGAATCAAAACTAGGCATCAAGTTATCTTACATCAATACATAGTCTATAAATGCAAAGTCTTACCAAGGCAAGTCATGATAGATATTTAGTGTCTCCCTATGAGGAGAGAGTGCATCTTCACCCAATGCATAGGGTAATAATTGTAGTCAATACAATGCTTTCTAGCATGTTGCTACTTAGAAGATCCGTGTTTGAATCTACATGGGCATCATTTTTTATTTCACAGGAAGAGTGGTTTTGGTTTTAAGGGTAAAATAATGATTTTAGCATCTATGGACCATGTGATCCTTGTCTGGGTGACATAATGACATTATGTTTTAAATATCCATTTAAATGGGACTAGGTATGGGTTCAAACTCCACTCATCCTTTCATTTATTAATGGTTGTTGAGTATGTGCCCTCTATAGAGGAATTGACCATTTATTTCCCATGGTGTTTACTGCCTAAATGGAAAGCATGGATATTTTAGGGAGAAACATTTGCATGATTGAATCATACATTAGTGGTTTGTGCCAAAGGTTGTGCCATAGGTGGTAATTAATATGTGTTTGCATTTCCTTTTGTCCTATATATGGCTAGGATTAGGATTGTTAGCTCATGGTGCTTTTCTTTGGGGTGACCCAAGTTTGATCCCCTCCAAGTATATTTAGATGCTTTAAGATTGGTAAGTGGATGCTTAGCTAACATGGCCATCTATTGTGTTGCATCACCCTTTTTAACCTATATATCAATACAACAAATAAAGCAGAGAGAAGTGGCATTGACTGGACATAAAAGAGGAGCTGAAATTATATTTGGAGCATAATAACAAATCAATTTTTTCCAAGTGGAAGGTTGAGATTAGCACTTGAAACCCAAACCTTTGAGAACTTAATTTTTTTAAATTTTTGGGTTCATTAGGGCAAATATTATAAAGGCCATAACTTTTGCATATAGAAATGTCTTGAGCTCTTTTTTCAAATTGTATGATTTTTTGAGCTCTATGCATTGGTTGCATTAGTTCATGTAATTTCTATAGTTATAAGGGTCATATTGTATAATATGGACCACAAAGCCCTAGTTACTCACCCCAATGAATAAAATTATAGTATTTGGTCAACTCAAGTGATCAAATTACTATGAGGTAAGAACCTATGGTGCATATTTTAGGAGGATAAAGTATTTGTTCCTAATTAGGAATGTCAGAACCAAAATATAAAAGAGGCTCTAGGTTAATTTTCCTTGTTGATCGAACTAGAGTTGCTTCTCCATATCAAAGAGGAGGGTGACCCTATGAAGGTATGGTTAAAACTACATCAAAATTTTTGGAAAGGTTAATATTATTGAAGTCATTTTCTTATAATTGGATCTTTCTTCTCTTAATTTAGCCAAGTTTTATAGCATTGAGAACTATATTGCAAGATTCAAGGCTTTGAGGAAAGATATTATGTCTTCAAGAGGTAATTATAAATATGATGTAGAATGCATTAAGTTTACCCTTGGTAATATTTCATCCTCCTCTTAGATGTTAAACCTAATGGTTCATATGATTCCAATATTTCTAGAATATCAAAGGACTCTTACTTTTGATTAGTTATTTTCTCTCCTTGTTCACGTTTAAGTGGCAATGCATAATTGTGGTGGAACTCCCCAAGTACAGGCTCATATAAGGAATTCAAGTCTAAGGAGACTAATATGTAGAGGCCCAAGGGCTAGGATAAGCCTTAAAAAAAAAAAAGACCACTTGCAAATCCTATAAAAGGGAAGGTCATATAATAAATAATTGCTTTCTAAAGCTACAAAGTATTGAAGGTACATACTTGAAGTCAGGTGAACATCTTCTAGGTGATGAGGGAGATGGATCTGTCTTAACTATAGAGGCCATATAGAGCATCTGTTATGGGGGGAAGATATTACTATCACTAATGTCTTCTCTCCTTGGCCCCTCAATTTAGATTATGGGGGGTGTTGAAATAATAATTTGCTTCATAAACTATTATTTTGTAATAGTTTATGATGTAAGCCCAATGGACCATGGTTAACCTTGTAATGGCTAAATCCTATTTATTATTTATAATAAATCTAAAGCCTAGATGTTAAATTGGCTTAGGTTAAACTTTAGGATGTAATTAGGTTTTTCGATATTGCTATAAATACCCCTTTACACTCCTCTTTCTTATCAAAGTGTTATGTAATATAATCTACAAGTAGTGATTATTTATGATGCCTATGGGTTCCCACCAAATTCTTCTTTTGTCTTTCTTTTTTATTCTATGTATAATATTTGAGTGTATGGTTTGCTTCAGTTTATTTTTAGAAAATATTATGAATTATGTGGAGACTAGGGTACACTATAGTCAACCTCCTTATATATATATATATTTATTAAAAATACCCCAATTTGGATGCCACTTTTTGGTAAGTCCCAAGGAGGCAAGGGTATCTATTTCACCCAAAATGCCTAGGGCTCACACTTGGCTTACCCCCTTCGACACACTCAAAGAGCGTGCCTAAAACAACAAAGGCACAAGCAAACAAACACAACAAAAAAACAACAAAAAAAAACACAAAAACAATAAAAGACAACAAAAAACACAAAATGAACACAAAAACAACAAAAAACACAAAAACAACAAAACACAAAACACAAAACACACACTAAAAAACCATAAAAACAACAAAACAACACACAAACACAACAAAACACAAAAAACACAAAAAACACAAAACACAAAAAAATACAAAAACATAAAAAACACCAAAAACAACACAAAAATAAAATAGAATGAAAATAAAATAAAACAACACACACACACACACACACACACACACACCAAAAAATTAAAAAGAAGGAAAAAATAGAAAATAACTTTGACCTTTCTAGGCCTAAAGGCTATTAAGGTAAGATTCAATAGAGAAAACATAAGAAGGATCAGTCTGATCAAGGAAACTAAAATACCCTAACCAAACCAAAGATAATGAAAAACAAAGGAAAAGGAAATTAGGTACCTCTAGTACTGGAGCCATTCAGAGAAAGGATAGAAAGAATAGCTCCCCTTATTTGTGAATCCCACCATCTGGGAGGGTGGTCGTAGTAAGTAAGATCACCTTTGTCCAATGCCCAATTAGCTAAAGCATAAACACTCCTATTATGTTCTCTAACCACATGATTGTATTCAAATTTCAAAAATCCCATCTAGATTAATTGAATCTTCTCAACAATTCTTTTTATTCTCCAATCAACCTTATGATTCTTAGGATTCTTCATGATATTAATCATGCTTTGAGAGTTGGATTCAACCAAAACCTTTTTGCATATGACCTTAGAAGCCTTTGTAAGACCTCTAAGGATACCACACCCCTCAACAAGGTTATTGGAAAGGATACCCAATTTCTTAGAAAAAGTGAAAACCAAGGAACGATCTGAAAGTCTATCGATTCCTCATGCACTAAATTTTCCAAGGTTCCTCCTAGAGGCTCCATTGGTATTGAATTTTCTAAAATTCTTATGAGGAGGTTGCCAAATCCTAGTTCTATCCATCTTTTGATTACTCACATTCCCTTTAAGTTGGTTGCACTTAAAAGAGTTAATCTTCAATATTTGCATCACTTGATCCCATATTTGGTGGGAGTTCTAGGTGTGTTTAAGAAGCTATTGGATAGATTCAATTAATTTGGAAAATATATTTTTATAGATATAGTGAATGTCCTTCCATTATTGATTTAAAATCATGTTGTTTCTTTCCTTCTAGATATTCCAAGGTAGAATGGTAGAACCCATCCAAAATAGCTGCCTAATAAAATGATCAACACCCTCCTAATTAGGCCAATCCCTTCGAATTTGTTCAAAAGTAAAAAAAATTGGACCATTTTAATCCAAGTAATATGGCCATTCTCCTTGATAGCTTAGAGGATAAGGTGCACTCAATTAAAGTATGGTTGAGATTTTCCACATGTTATCCACACATTTCGCATATAAATGGGCCATGAAAACCACATAAGTTGCTCACCAGTAAGCACCCTGCGATGCAATAAAATACAAGTAAAGAACCTTACCTTAGGCTAAATTTTTTGAGTCCACAACTGAGTAAAAATATTATATGATTGATTGGGATTATTATGACATAAGGTCAAATAACCTTGAGCAATTGAATACTCACCCTTAGTAGTGTTGTTCCATCTAAAACAGTCCTTATCATGGGACCAAGAGAGAGATATCATATGAAGGATGCTTTGGATGTCTTTTATTTGTCTTTCTGGAATTTTAATAGGCCAATCCTCAATAGGGATCCAATATCTACCAACCTATGAATTACCAATATGTTACCAATAGTAATTAGTAACCTTTGTCTAGTTAGCTCGATGAAGCTCCTCCATCCAAGACCTCCAATTAGGAAACTAATTTATCAAAGGTTGGTGACCATCCCAAGAATATATCCAAAAAATTATCTATTGACCATTATGAATGATCCAAAATAATTTTTTCTTAATCAAATCCTTACTAGTCTTAATAGCCACTAAAATGGGGGAACCTTTGGTAGGAAATTGATAACAAATAAGGTCTTCAGGACTTTTTTTCATAGCATATTTAGCACAAATATTCTTGGCCCAAAGAGCACTGGTTTTATGCAAAATCCTCCATTACATTTTAGCAACTAAAACCTTATTGTTATTAATAGAAGATCGAAATCCTAACCCCCTTTCATTCTTGGGAAGGCATAAAGTATTCCATTTCACCAAGGCCCATTTTATTTTCTCCTTAGTACCACTCTAGAGGAACCGATGATTGATTTGATCCAATCCTTGAAGAGCTACATTTGGGACAACATAGTAGAAACATAAATAGGTATAGCTTGAAGGACTAATTTTACCAAGGTAATTATGCCCCCATTTGTCCACTTTTCAATTTTCTTCTTTACTCTATCCAAAAACCAATTCATTTTTTTTTTTTTTTATCTTTGAATATTGATATAAATGCCTAAATAAGTGATTGAAAGGGAGGTCTTCTTATATCTTAATTTCTCAAAGACCATAGATTACTTTCTAGGAGAGCAATGAAAGAAAATGACTTTATATTTTTCTTGATTTATCAATTTCTTGATAGCATTAGAAAAACAACTAATTATTTGCTTAATTTTAGAAGATTTCTTAACTGTAGCTTTACCTAATAGAGTAGAGTCATCAAAAAATTGAAGATGAGAAATAGACCTAGCTCCATGAGCAATGGTAACTCCCTCAAGGGTTTTATTTTCTCTATTTTGGTTATAGTCCTACCCAAGCATTCAATAAGAATGATGAATAAATAAGGGGAGAGGGGGTCACCTTGCCTAATACTTATGGAATTAAGGAATAGCTGAGAAGGCCTTCCATTGATAAGAATAGAGTAGGACACTAGAGAGATACATCTCATAATAAAGTGCATTCAATCTTGAGAGAAGCCAAATTGCATTAAAACTTTGACAAGGAAGTGCCAATCCACTTTGCCATAAACTTTAGATAAGTCCAAACGAATGAACATAGATGGAGATTTTTGCATTTCCATGGAATGGATGGCTTTGAAGAAACATACACTTATAATGAGATGGGGGTGAACAGTATAAGATAAAACTTTTCCTTCTAAACAATAATTGCAATAATAAATTAATGCACAAAATCCACACACATAAGAGACAAGAGTTTTACATGGAAACACCCTATCGGGAGAAAACCATGGTAAAATATTACTTATATTTCTTCAATAAAATTCATGGGCACCAACCCATAAGAGACACCAATCCCCTTGTACAAGTTGGTGGGTACCAATCCACAGGAAACACCAATCTCCTTATGTAAGTTTATGGGCAACAATCCACGTGAGATGCCAATCTCCTTGTTCAAGTTTGTGGGCACCAACCCACAGGAGACAATAATATCCTTGTGCAAGTTCATGGGAACCAACCCACAGGAGACACCAATCTCCTTGTTATAATCATGTAGGCACCAAACTATGGGTGAAACCAATATCCTTGAGGTACCAACCTCAAATCTAAAGGTACCAACCTTCAAATACAAAATTGATCAACAAGTCTGCTCCACAATATGATATTGAAACTTGCTTAGGTCTGCTCCCAAATATGATCATTAATAGCATCAACTTCTACTCACAATATCTTCTTATTCCTCCTAATGAATTAAGATTTATGACTTCTCCTTATAACTCATCCTTGTAATTTTTTTCTATGTTTGAATTTCTTGTTTCAATATTGAAATTTTTTCTAAACAAGTTATAATGAATCCTTTGCCATGTGCTTATTTACTTGCTTCACCTCCATGCAGAATTTTTTTTACTGTTCGTCTTGCTACACTTTGCACTGTCATGACTATAGCATCCCACTGCCATGTGTAAACATTTCTACTAGGGTAGCACAAATAGGGAGGTCTACCTACACTCTTGTAGCTACAGTGTATCCAAAATATGGTATCTGACTATGATCTTCGCAAGCCTTGTGTTATCCAGATTAGCACAAATGCACTAAGCCAGTATACATGGCCACGTTGTTCATGTGGAAACCCCAACATACTTCATGAAACTATTTCAACTTCAACAACCATAGATTCTAGGCTTTGTTGAATCTACCAATGGTTTTCAATATTCACTCCTTAAATCTTGCTATGGTGGATTGTTTCACAGTGCTACTTCTTTTTTAGGATATTCAATCAAAGAATTGTGATGGTGTTGCTTCTTTCGATTGAATTCAAGCTTGAAATTTACTTGATGTCTCACTATCTTCATCAAATATTTCTATCATAAAATTCCTTCTCAACTTCGATGGCTACACCCTTCCACTACACTCTCCACAATGTAGTGAAATCTACTTTAAGCATAATTTCTATCATAAAATTCCTTCTCAACTTCGATGGCTACACCCTTCAATTGTAGTACAGTGCATCCAACCACATGTTAGGTTGCCTCTACCCCCAACCAATCACTACCTATCAATATTGAAATTTTGGACAACAATATTTGGTTTGTAGGAAATACAAACTGAATAGCATCAATGAACCAAACTAACATCCAAGGTAGTACTCTTTTACAAGATTCGAAGAGAGATTACTGAAAACATGCATTACTAGCTTCATTGTTGAACCTGATTCAATAACCAGTAAAACTTGATCATTTCACAATAATCAAGAGCATAGAGGAGTTGAACCATAATGCATGAGTATGACTATTTCACTATACAAGTAGTCTGGTAGAACAATGTCTATTTCAAGCACATTACTTTAGCAACAAAATGCGTAAATAAAGCTCACCCGATTTAATGATGTTCATGGAGTTCCTTGAGTTTGCAATCAAAACCACCAATGTTGTGTCTCCTTCACTACTCCTATACTCTAATCGATTATCATTTACTCCCAGCGCTCCCTCACCATCAATGCTTGTACAATATTCTACCTCCACACTCTGTTCTACCGCATTGTCTTTCTTATGAAATCGAAGATTCTTCAATTGAAGTGTATTTTCCTCTGAAATAAACTTTGGATTTATTTTAATATACAAATATTCCACTTTTTGCTTTGGCACTCAGGAAGTCAGCCCATACACTTCACAATAATATTTTATTTTTATCCACCACCTAGTTGCTCATTGTGCTCCTCATGCTAACATTGTCCACAGTGGCAACTAGGGCTTGTTCTAGTGAACTCACTCCAAATTGCACTACTCCTCGTGAAGACATTCTCGAATAAGAAATATTTTTGTTCTCCATTAATTTGTCATGCAATACCATTTCACCACTCACAATCCATCTTGCCAAATCGTATGTGTTGGACATTTTGATTCCCTAAGCTAAAATGTTGTCATTGATGTCAAAAGGTTACTTGATATTAAAAGGATCTATGATGGCATGCACTATATTTTGTGAAAACCAAGGTAGGCAAAATAAAAGGTTTTATTTAAAACCATGGATGGAAAATTTGAAATGGATTTTTCTTAAAACCCAAGTTGGATTTTTGTTTCATCAAAAAAGGTGCCCCGATGATGGAGATATTTAATTTTAAATATTTAGTTTAAATTTTAAAATTAAAATAAAAGTAATCCACCGACATCGTCGAATATGAGGGAGAAGACTATATAAAAGGATGACTAAGGTTTATTATTCCTCATCCTTGATCTTGTGGTTAATGCAATTATTATAAAGTGAAAAGAGCTCGTGTGAAAAACGTTTAAAGGCAGAGGCAACAAATAAGTTAAGGTGTGGTCGATTGATTTGAATTGAGATTGGGATTTGAGTATAGAATATATTGAGTCTCTAAAAATTCTCTTTATGCTTCTATGATATTGAATTGAGATATTTATTGAGCATTAAGTTTATAACATATTGAGTCTCTAACAATTCTCTTTATGATTCTATGATATTGGACAAGTTCTGTGTGAGCTTGTTAAGCTGATTTGAGGTAAGTCTTTGAGAAGGCTTGTGGACTGATTTTGAGTAAGCTTTTATAAAAATTTTCTATGCATATTTAAGCATGTTCTGAGTGAGCCTATTGAGCATATTTGAGCAGGCTATGAGTGAGATTATTGAGTAGATTTGAGTAGGTTCTGAGCGAGCCTATTGAGCATATTTGAGCAGGTTCTGAGTGAGCCTATTGAGCAGATTTGAACAAGTTCTGAGTGAACCTATTGAGTATATTTGAGGAGTTTCTGAGTGAACCTATTGATAGAGCTTTGGAGGTGAAAAAATATAGAGGATAGAGTAATAGTGGATAGAGATCCATAAGCTAGGATAATTGAAGATAAATCCGAGTGACGAGTCTTCAAGTGGAGAGAGATCAACAAGTTAGAGCAGCAGAGAGATAGAGTCTTATAGAAGATCACTAGCCAGAGCATAAGGAGAAAGAGTTATCCTATGGAAAAGATCCATGAACTTGATATTTAGGGGATCAACATCTCCTTTGGACAGAGGTCCATAAACATTGTAATTGGGAAGGATTCCCAAAGAGATTATTTGATAAATATTTAGAAGAAATATTTTTTGTGGACGTAGCCCACATTGGGTGAACCACATTAAAAATGATGTCTCTCATGTGTGTTATGCTTTGTGTGATGTTTACTTCTTTATTAATGCTGATGTTACTATTTGGGGAAAAGTTTTATATTATATTGTTCACCCCCCTCTCAATATAAGCATATGTTCTTCAATTGGTATTAGAGCGGGTATCTCCGTGAAGAGTCTAAAAACTTGTAAGAGGATCCTTCGAAAGCACACATGACTTCAGAGAGTGAAGAAAGTATAGACTTTGAGGAAGCACTTTTCAAATGTCTCCAAGATTTTGAAAGGATTCAAGAAGAGAGGGCACAATTAAAAGAACAAATTTGAAATGATGAATTGACAAGAATTGAGCTTCTACAAAGGCTAATAGAACTCGAAATAGAAGTAAAAGAAAGAATAGATATTGAAAATCAATTGAGAGATATGTTGGAAACCAAAGAAGCAGGACTTGAGAGAGTGGCAGTAGAGATTGTGAAGTTAAAATGCAGAACTAAAATAAACAAGATATTACAAGAAATAGCATCAATTAAGCAATAGAAAGAGGTATGCTAGCAAGAGGTAGGAACATCAAGCAAAAAGGAGGTATCTTATCATATCTCAAAGAAATAATACCATAAAATAAAGAATATCAGATTAATTCCATAGCAAGACAGGTTGCAAAATTCCTTCCATGGACATTGTTTTTCTTACAATAAATATGGTCATAAAGCTATGCAATGTACTAATAGAGACAATGATAGTAGTATAGATTATCTTGCATCACATATGTATAATTATGTTAAGTGTTACAAATGCAATAGTTTTGGGCATACAACTAGAAGATACAAGATATAAATCTTTAAGTCTAGTACTAAGAAAGAAGAAAAAGGGAAAGGAAAATTAAAATTCTTGTTAGTTCAAATAGCAGTACATGCACTAGATAGAGAAGAAAAATGGTTTCTAGATAGCGGATGCTCTAGACACATGACAGGAGAAAAAGACAATTTTATAGCTTTAGAAAAAGGAAATAGAGGGTCAGTAAATTTTAGGGACAATGGTTCAACAAAGAATTGTGGAAAAGGAACTCTAAGTATAGGCAATGGAAAAGCAAAAGCTGAAAATTTCTACATGTGGAAAGTTTGAAACATAATGTCTTGAGCATTAGTCAACTTTGTGATCAATGTCATATTGTGACTTTTCATCAAGATAGATGTGAAGTAAGAAAATCTGAATCAGGAAAACTAGTAGCTAGTACTATAAGAGAAATAAATATTTATGAACTCAATGAGATAAAGAAGGAGAGATGTCTCTTACCCAAAGAAAATGACATCTATGTTCAAAATATAATATTGGGACCAAATGAGAATCTTATAATGGCTTTGGAAAGTAAAGAAGATGATCCTATAGAAGACAAGCCAAAAGGAAGTAATGATAAGGACAAAGGCAAACAAATAGAGGATTATTCAATAGAGAATGGCTATGATCTCAAGGGAGAACTTATCCATACCCTTGACACAATAAAGAAGGTAAGAAAGCAACACTCTAAGTTTGAAAGTCAATTTAAATAATATGATGAAATATTATTGTTCATAGAGGACTTAGAGAAGTCAAAGGCCAAGGCAAGTAAGTTCAAAGAAAATTTAGAAGCAAATATTTTGGAATGTGAAAAGTTAGCACAAGAAGTGGCTACTCTAAAGTAATATTTAAAGGACTCCAAGATCAAGATGAAGAGTTTCACAAATAGCTCTAAGAACTTGGATAAGTTCATTTATGGACAACAAAGAACATCATGTTCAATAGGATTTGGAAAGAAACAATAAAAATAATCTACTTCAAGTCTTGAAGAAGAAAGATCTTCAGAAGAAGATACTTCATAAAATGATAGTGTAAGTAGGAATGAGACATCAAAGGATAAGTTGGACAACAAAGAGTTCAACAAAGATAGAAATAATACACAAAGAAGATATAGATGGAAAAATAATTAGAATAGGAGACCAATGAGGTCTAGGCAAGGAAGCTTCAATGGGAGATGTTTCTCATGTCACAGTTTTGATCACAAGGCAATGGATTGCAGGGTTCATGGCAGAAGAGGATATGGATTCACTAGGAGATATCCTAAGACATTTACACCTCCAATAAATAATAACATTAAGTATTAAAAGTGCAATAATGATGGTCACACAACAAGATGGTGTAGAGCAAATATTCTAGAAGCAGGCATGAACAAGAACATGAACATGGATGAGAACAGGAATAGGAACAGGAACAGGAACAAGAATATGGATGAGAATAGGAAAAAAAATAGGAACAAGAACATGGATGAGAACAGGAACAAGAACTTGGATGAGAGCAAAAATAGGAACAAGAACATGGATGAGAACAAGAATAGGAACAGGAAAAAAAGTGATGATTACTTGGAAAGAAACAGTGAGAGGATTCAAAAAACTCATAAAGGAAGAGAGAAAGATAAAGGAAAAGAGTAGTGCTTTTAGGGAGTATAAATAATCCCACCCCAGAATTAACCATCTCATGTGGAGGTGGGGGAGGGGCTAAGCTAAGAGGCTCATTCTTAGCCCCGAGCCCCAAAGGTGACCCTTTGCCATTGATGTCAAAGGGGGAGAGATTTGTGTATATTAAGGAAAGTTTTGATATGGGAAGAGATTTAATATTTGAGAGAGCATTGAGCCAGGGGGATCAAAGTCCCAGGGGGAGCAGACAAGAAGTTCAAATTTTAGTAAATGAATATGGGTTACCATCAATGACAAAGGGGGATATTGTTGGACATTTTGAGTCTCTAAGCTAAAATGTTGTCATTGATGTCAAAAGGTTATTTTATGTCAAAAGGATCTATGATGGCATGCACTATGTTTTGTGAAAACCAAGGTAGGAAAAATAAAAGGTTTTATTTAAAACCATAGATGGTATATTTGAAATGGGTTTTTTCTTAAAACCCAAATTGGCTTTTCGTTTCATCGAAAAAGGTGCCCCGATGATGGAGATATTTAATTTTAAATATTTAGTTTAAATTTTAAATTATTTAAAATTTTAATTTTAATTTTAAAATTAAAATAAAAGTAATCTACCGATGTCATCAAATATGAGGGAGAAGACTATATAAAAGGATGACTAAGGTTTATTATTCCTCATCCTTGCTCTTGTGGTTAATGTGATTATTAGAAAGCGAAAAGAGCTCGTGTGAAAAATGTTTAAAGGTAGAGGTAGCGAATAAGTTGAGGTGTGGTCGAATCCAAAGACATCATGGGCAGTGTGGCCTTTTGGAAACTCGAGCAGCATAAAGGTGTTGGGAGGCAAGTGGTTGAGTGTTCGAATCATGTGCACTTCATTTTTCTTGAGAAAGGAGGATTTTTTTTGCGTTGGTTATTGCATGGAGGATAAAGGAGAGTGAGGCACTTTTGGTCTTGTGTGGAGCACTAGCTCACATGGTGCACAAGCGTATGTTAGGACGCAGGAGCCACAGAACTCAGGTTCGAATCCTGTGAATTTCCTTTTGTTGGGTAAAATGGAAATAGTGCGTTGGTTGTGGTTTTTCGTGTGCATGCTACCAAGGTTTATATGTTGTGTTTGATATTCAAAAATTCGTGCCAAGGTATGCATTCAAGTTGTAAAAGAAAATTAAAACAAATTTTTGTTTTATTGGGTGCTAAAAGTTAGTTTAAAATTTATAGTAAAAGTGGTTTTTGGAGAGATAAGTAGGTAGGCATATATTTTAATTTCTTTAGGGTATAAGTGGTTTGAGGAGTAATAAGGATTATTACTTATTTGGCACATTGTTGAGATGTTATTTGGAGAGTGCTTTTAATTATTGAAACATTCTTGAGAAAAATATTTTGCTTGAGGGTTATTGAATATATCTTTGGTGGATGTGATTATTGAGTTGGAGTAAAAAGGTGTAAATTGGGTTATGATTTATTTTGTGATTATTATTTTGAAGTCCACTAACCCTCATTGAGATTGGAAAGAAAAGTTGTGTTGAGTGTGGCAGATTTTGTGGACAACTTCTTGGTATTAATAAGGTATGGGCAATATTCTCTATTGATTTTTTATGGTGGTTGATTTCTGAAATATCATTGGAGAGAAAAGGATTGATTGTGGTTTCCTTTTTGAAAGTGTTGGTTTAAATGCTTCAAGGTTTTCTGGTTTGAGTGTTGTGATTAAACCTTGTTTTATAAGCATTGTTGTTGAAGCCCATTGGTTGAGCAAAGAACTTGAACTTGAGTTATAAAAGAACATGAGTATCATTGTTATGTGAGATTTGTGGTTGAGCATTGTTGGAAATATTTTGAGTTGATTGATTCATGCTTGGACTAGGGTTTGTGAGAAAGAGTTATTCCTAGAGGTGATTGGTTGAGTAGAGTTGTTTGATCCTAGTCAAGTGAATGTGTGAAGTGGTTGTTCAAGTTCCATAAAAAAAACTTTTCAATATTCTGATTTGAGTTGAGATTGAGTTGAGAAATAAATTGAGTTTGTGAATAGAACATATTAAGTCTCTAAAAATTCTCTTTATGCTTCTATAAGAAAGATCTGAGTTGATTTGAGTTGAGATTGAGTTGAGAAAGAAATTGAGTTTGTGAAGAGAACATATTGAGTCTCTAACAATTCTCTTTATGCTTCTATAAGATTGAGCTAAGTTGAGATTGATTTGAGTTGAGATTGGGATTTGAGTATAGAACATATTGAGTCTCTAACAATTCTCTTTATGCTTCTATGATATTGAATTGAGATATTGATTGAGCATTGATTTTAGAACATATTGAGTCTCTAACAATTCTCTTTATGATTCTATGAGATTGGACAAGTTCTGTGTGAGCTTGTTAAGCTGATTTGAGGTAAGTCTTTGAGAAGGATTGTGGACTAATTTTGAGTAAGCTTTTATGAAAACTTGCTATGCAGATTTAAGCAGGTTCTGAGTGAGCCTATTGAACATATTTGAGCAGGTTCTGAGTGAGCCTATTGAGCAGATTTGAGCAGGTTATGAGTGAGCCTATTGAGCATATTTGAGTAGGTTCTGAGTGAACCTATTGAGCAGATTTGAGGAGGTTTTAAGTGAATCTATTGATAGAGCTTTGGAGGTGATAGAATACAGAGGACAAAGTCTCAATGGATAGAGATCCAACAACCAAGACAATTGAAGACAGATCTGAGTGAGGATTCTTCAAGTGGAGAGAGATCCACAAGTCAGAGCAGTAGAGAGACAGAGTATTCTAGAAGATCACTAGCCAGAGTAGAAGGGGAAAGAGTTCTCCTATGGAAGAGATCCATGAACTTGATATTTAGGGGATCAGCATATCCTTTGGACAGAGGTCCATAAAAATTGTAATTAGGAATGATTCCCAAAGAGATTATTTGAGAAATATTTAGAAGAAATATTTTCTGTGGACGTAGCCCACATTGGGTAAACCACGTTAAAAATGATGTCTCTCAAGTGTGTGATGCTTTGTGTGATGTTTACTGCTTTATTAATGTTGATGTTACTATTTGGGGAAAATTTTTAAATTATACTATTCACCCCCCCTCTCAGTATAAGCACATGTTCTTCAGGATGCGCATTCGCCTTTCTATGCTCATGTGTTCGTCTCTCGAAGTCGTTATGTCAAAATATCACCACAAATGAACTTTGTACTTATATGCAATTGTTCATTTTTTTTGGCACTCTAGAGGGTCGGCTCACTTTTTTAATTTTAAATTAACCTTTCTAACACCTTAAATATTATGGTGCTAACACTTTATATTATAATATTTAAATATTAAACCTTAACTTAATTTTATAATGTTTGCCTTGAATAATTTGTCCAATCACACCATCATTTTCTATCAACCAAATCAGCCTTTGAAATCAATGACAACTCAATAGTGAATAACTCTAACAATCTTCCCCTTTATCATTGATGGCAACCTTGCAAGGAAATTTTCCTTTATTGCAATAGGATCATAAGTTGCTCCCCTTGTCAAGTTGCTTTCCCTTACTGAAATTCTCCCCTTTTGAAATCAATGGCAAAGGAGTTTTGGGGATAAAGGATAAGACCCTTGACAATGAACCCTTTCTAATTGCTCTGACTAAGACTTCAATGATGAGATGGAAGTGAAATTACTTCCAACTTACTATGATAATTTTCTTGTTCTATTTTATTTTTTCAAACTTTGGAGGATATATCCTTTTGAATAGTTTGGTGATCCTCCTTCTTACTATATTTTTTAAATTCAGGTAACACCGTTCTACACAATTTAGTTGTATGCCTAAAATTATCACATTTATAACAAATGATGTTGTAGTCCATGAGAGGTGCAAATGAATTTAAATTACTCTTGGTGAAGCCAAAATCATTTTAGCATGAACCCTGCAATGTACAGCTTTATGAACAAATTGGTGACATGAAAAGCAATAACCCCAAAAAAATAATGAAACCTATCTGATTGCCTTGGAGGATATGATCACATGGTTCTATCATTGTTGTTTCTATGATGGTCCTTCGTCCATGATGATGCTTTGTTTTCTTCCTTCTTGATGCTTCCACTTATCAACACATCAACATGGATCTTAGGCTCTTCTTTAATTATTTTGTTTGATTCCTATGTTCCTTTTGAGCTCAACTCCTCCTTTTGTTTCTTTTGAATTTCTTCAAAACCAAGTCCAATATTTATAATCGAAGATCTTTGTGCTTTGATAATATCATCCAAGATTTCTATGCTTTTTCCAAACCTAATATTTTTGATGTAGATTATCATTATATTCTTCCACTTCTTTTCTTAGAGAGACAACCTCATGCTCCAATTTTTCACATTCCAACTCTTTTACCTTTAACTTCTCAGCCATACCTTCTTCAATTCACTTCGCCTATTCAATTTTCACTTCTAAGTCAGTGAGATCTTGTGAAAGCTTTACCTTTGTCTTCCCATCCTCTTGTACTTGAGTCTTCAATCTTGAGTTCTTCTTTCTAAGCCTCTTCAACTCTTCAAGAGCAAAAACAAGTTCCTCTTTTATTTCAAATATGGCTTCCTCTTCATTTTCCAATTCTTTTTCCTCTTCTTGTTTTTCAACAACAAGAGCATCTTATTTTACCTCCATAGCCATAAATAGGATTTCTTTTTTTTCTCTATCAAAGAGACTTTCATTACTACTTTTGGAATAAATTCTTACTTCTTCAACATAAAAACTCTTCTTGTGCCTTTGATAGATCTTCTTCTCATGATTTATTTGATCTTGCCTCTTTTTCTTTTCATGATAGAATTTTCTTTCATTCTTTTTCTTGTATTCCTTTTCTTCTTCACTGCTACTACTTCCATCTTGTGGGCACTAAGCTACATAGTGACCAATGTTACGACAATTAAAACATTTCTTAGTATGCTTACCTTTGTATTTTCTTGATCCCTTCTTATTTCTTTGCACAAAATTAGCTTCTTCTCTATTGCTCGATTCTTCACTTGAATCTGGTTCTTTATTCCTTATCTTCTTTAAATTTTTAAACATAGTCTCCCATTTATATGTTTGATCTTTTTCAGTCCTCATATCATAGGTTGTAATAATTTCGTGTAGCTCATCCATGCTTAAGGTTTTAAGACACTTCATTTCTTCAATCATTGAGACATTTGCATCAAACCTCATGGGAAGTGACCTTAAGATTTACTGAATAATCTTAGAGTGATCAATATTTTTTGCAAGTCCACGAATGGTGTTGATAATTTCATCATCGTAGAGTAGATATTTGAAAATATCTTCGTCATATTTCATCTTTAAGTCTTTGAACTTCCTCTTGTGGGTTTGAACTTTTGCCATTTTAACCTTGTCATCTCCTTCATATGTTCTTTGTAACTTATCCCATAATTATTTTATTGTGGTGCATTGCATGACTTTCGCAAACTTTGATTCATATAACCCACTTAATACTGCATTCAATGCCTTGGTATTCTTTTCAAAACCCATCCAAAACTGATCACCATATATCATAGACATGTGCCATCAAATAGGTTTGCATCCTCATGCTCCAGAAACCATAATTACTCTCATCTAAAAATGGAGCCCTACTTTATGAAAATACTTCTTGGTAAGCCATGTGTGTTCCTATAAGACCTTTCTTCAAGTGGTTAGGTTTTCATGAAGGAACCTGCTCTGATACCAATTGAAGAAACACATTCTTATACTGAGAGAAGGAGGTGAACATTATAATATAAAACTTTTCCTTCCAAACAATAACTACAATAATAAGGTCCGAGGTGTAGACCAATTAGTTCATCCAAACCCCATAAGGGGCGGAGGTCCAAGGTTCAAATCTTGGGCCTCGTTGGACTGAATGCTTATCCCTTTCCTGGTGCTTTCAGCGGTGTAAAAGGTTTAAAATGATTGTGGCATGGTGGTTATAGGGGCGGACTGCACGAAGATCTATGTGGCGGATTCTGGGGCGGACAACGCAGAATACTGTGGCAGCCATAAAAGCTAGACAACCTGCCGGATTCATGGCGGCTATCGATTCCACCATGTAAATACAAAAAAAAAAAAAACTACAATAATATGAATACAATAATAAATCAATGCACAAAATCCACACACATAAGAGACAATATTTTTACGTGGAAACACCCTTTCAAAATAAAACCATGCAAAATATTGCTTATATTTCTTCAATGAAATTTGTGGGCACCAACCCACAGGAGACACCAATCCCCTTGTACAAGTTCATGGGAACCGTTGGTCATCAAATCCGCACAGGAAAGGACTTTCGGTGGGTTTGCGCGCCCTGGACCTGCGACCAACGTTGAAAGGCCGAGGGGAAGAGATGCCCCTCGTGCCAATCTCCGGAGAAAGGCCGGCTCCTATACTAATCTACTTTTGGGGTTTGAGATAAGAGTGCAGGAAAGAGATAAAAGGAGTTCGGGTTAGAGAAAGAAATAAAAAGGATAAGGGTTAGAGATTGATGATTCAAGGTGGGGAAGAACAGGAAGCACGATCACTCACTAATAACTCGAATAGCAGCAAAGAACACCAAGAATAGATGAAAGAAACGTGATACTCGCTTTCCTATGTATCCTCCGGACGAGTTCACGGGGTTCTCCTTTCTCTCTCGCTGGAATTCAGGGTTCAAAGTAGCAGCGATTAAGGCAAGGGAATAACAGAAACCACGACCCACCGGGCAGCATAAAAGAAAGCTTATACGACGTTTTTCCTCTCCTATGTATCCTTCAGGGCGAATTTTAGGGTACAGTCCCCAATCGCACACTGGATTCAGAGTCTCAGTATACGAGTGCAGACAGACAAAAGAATTAAGCACAGAAGGCAGCATAAAAGAGAGAAATGGAGTACAAAAATCTTTAGTATTAGACGCAGGACATCAAGTTACAACAGCTTTCTAGCAGAAAGTTCCCCCCATTTTACATTGCAAAGCCTGGGTTTTTATAGAGGACCCGGCCCTCTGAATCATTATTACAAAAATGGTGGAGTACACCCTCGGGCCCTGAGAAATCGGCTCCTCGCTCGCTGCTGCGGATGATCTCTCAAATCGGCTACCAAAACTGGTAACGGTGACCGAGTCAACCGGGGAAAGACGCATTAAATGAGCCACCCGGGTGTCCTTGGATTGCAGGTGCGGTGCTCGAGTGGCGGCCATGCTTGTCGGGCTCTTCTTCTCGGGCTGATACTTCGCATCCAATTGCCAAAAATGAGCAACGGGCTTTTCGGGCAAGAAAATATGCATTTATGAGGCTTTTTGATTGCCTCGAGAAAATACCCAACTTGGGAAGCGTTCTTGGGAAGCGCCTCGCTGATTTTCGCTTCGCAAAACTACTTCGAGGGCGTGGAGTGCCGAAGCCGATCCTCCTCTATCCTTCACTGCTTCGTTTATGGGTTGGGACAAATGCTTCGGGCCGATCTTCTTTTGAAACGGTGGTTCGGGGGAGTTTTGGCCGAAGCACTTTCTCGACTTCTACTGCTTCGGGAGAAATCTGGCCGAAGTGGATTTTAGAAATACTTCGGGCCCGAAGTAATTTCTTTGCCTTAGCCGATTCGGGCTATCTTTTCTTCTTCGACGAACTTGCTTGGATGCCGCTTCGCAAACTCTTCACCCGAAGTAGTCACTGGGAATGCTTCGGGTGCGAAGTGTTTCCTTCATCCCCTTTTCGGCAAAGTTCTCACCCGAAGTGATGATTTGAAGCGCTTCGGGCCCGAAGCTCTTTTCTTTTCATTTTGTCCACCAGGGGGCGATAGGGAAAACCAAAATTGCTATAACTTATAAACAAAAGAAAACTTTCAACAAAACAAATATTATACAAAGTTTCAATTTTTCTGCCCCTTGGTGGAATGTGACAATATTGTCAACATTCTTGGTGGCTCACGGGGCAACGAGCTCGTCTCGGTGGTAGAACCCTCAACTTTTATCCATTGGGCCAGAGTTACCTCCAGACCCTTCTCCTTGTTCCTTTTTCGGGGCGCTTCCACAGCTTGTCCTTCCTCTTCCTCTTCTTTCTCCTCTTCTTCCGCTACTGCTTCTTCTTCTCCTGCCGCCATTGCTTCTGCTACGTCCTCAGCTGTTGGCAGTGGGGCCAGGCGGACGCGGATGTCTCTTAAGGTTCGACGAACCTGAGACCAGACGCTTTTCGTGAACAGCTCCTGATCCTCCAGGGATTTGACCAAAGCGTGGAATCTATCGATCTGCCCGATTTTTGCATGCTGGGACCTGGTCTGCAGATCATTTAGGGAAGCGATGATTCTACAGTATTTCAATATGTAATCAGCAACTTGCTTCTCTGTTATTGGTTCGGCCCACTCGTCTATCTCCGAAACGTCGCCTTCAAACTGCTGCCACTTCGGCATGATTTCTTCCTTGGCTAAGGGCTTCCCATCATTATCCATGAAGCTCGGGAAGCCTAAGGAGAAGAGGTCCTCGAAGTAGCCCATTGACGCGTGCCTCTCGCTTTCGAATGCGTCCAGTAGGATTTTTGCCTTTTGAGCTTTCTTGGCTATGGAGAAAAAGGCGCGAACTGTGGCCTGGGCCGTTGACCAATCCCTTGTTGTCCGACTCATCGCTGCGAGCTTCAAATCTTGATACCTTGCACCCTGGACCTTGAGGGCCAGCTTGAGTCGGGCTCTGACATTCTGAATGACTTCTTCGACGATTGGCCCTCCTTCGACGGTGGCAACCTGGGCTTCTATGGTGTAAACTAAAACTGAAAGGGCACTGACAGCCCGAGACCTAAAATTCTTGAGCAGATATGAGCGAATCTCCTTGATTTTGCTCCTGTCAAATAGCCCTAGGCCTTCCTTCTCGTGCAGCTGTATCTGAGCTTGCAAGATCTTACTTTCAAGTTCCTTGGCCCTCAAATCATTTTTGGCCTGCCTTTGTGCTTGATTCTCAGCTGTGCACTCCAACTGGGCTATCCGTAGCTTTAGGGCATGTGCTTCTTTCTGCATCAGCTTGCACTGCTCCTCGGCCTCTGCCAATTTGGAGCGAGCCCTTGCTAGCTCCTCCTCCAGCTTGATGTTAGCGCTCTCGGCTTCGAACCTGCGCTTGTTGGCAATGTTGGCATGTGCCTTGAAGGTCTCGATTCCAATGTGCATAGAGGCGGACTCCTTGTCCACGTTCAGATGTTCCAAGTCCTTCTCTTTATCCCGATATTCATAGTCCGCTGGAGTCATTTCATCCAGGGGCTTCTGGACTTTGGGTATCTTCTTTACTTTATGCAACTTTCTCGCCTCGAAATCGAAGACGGCACATTTCTCAACTTGAGCGAGCGAGCGCCCTTTCTTCTTTCTTGCCTCTTTTAACATTCTCTCTGTGTTCTGTCGGGCTTGGAGGAGTTTTTTGGCCAAGGGGGATTCCCGTATTGAGGACAGCTCGGAGTCGAATGCGGCTGGGTCTACAACCGAGGGATTGAACAAATATAAGGAGTTGAAGGGGGTAGCCTCACCCGAAGGTTCGACAGCAGGGGTGACGGGGGCTTCGACGAGGGGGAGCACGTTATGTACAATGGAGGAATGAGCCTCGGGGTTCGGCATTGGACTATTAGCTTCGCCCTGGTTGATGACTGAAGGGTTGGCGGTGTGGCTGGGTGAAGTAACTTCGACAGGTTTGTCCTGGACGGAAGACTCAGGGGGAGTAGTTAGGGACACGACGTAAGAAGGTGACTGACCTTGTGGAGGTAGGGTGGACAGGTGAGAGCTTTCGGCCAGGGCCGGGGTGGACTTACGAGCAACCAGAGCATAAGGTGAAGAAAATGTACCTGCGTGCCCTCCTGGCAGAGCGGCCATGGTGATCTCCTGGGTGATTGGTCCTTGTTCCTCCTGGGCCTCGGTACTCTCGGCTTCAATGACTTCCACGAGTTCCTCCACGTCAATGACATCTACGTTTGGGATCGTTTCGACACTTGGTGGAGTTTCTCCGTTGTTTGCTTCGGTCGAGCCCGATATTGATCTTTCGATAGGAGCGCTCGGAGTGCCTGTACGTGGTCGCTTTGGGAAGTTCGGGGGTGCCTGTGTAGGTTCCCGCTCCTTTCTTTTCTTCCTCTTGAGGGGTTGCTCTGATTCCTCTATTGCTGTCTCAAGATCTTCGGATGGACTTTGTAGTACAGCTTTTGGCGCAGCCCTGGCTGCTTTTTCCTTGGGGACATTATCAGTCCTCCCGGGGACTTCGTCTGAACTTGGGGTGGCCGGTGGAACGAAATCGGCGAAGGACAAGGGTTTCCAAGACCCAATATTGGTCTGATACACAATTGCGAATTCCCTGTCCATTGTTAGAAGCCCGTAAGAATTCATCTTTCGACGATGGACTCTCATAATCCACCATTCTCTTAACTGCTCCTCGTCCCAGTCTTTTAACTCCTCTTTTAAATCGTCCCTTGCTTTTTTCCAGAAAGTGGAGTCAGGAGTTGGGAATGGGTACTGGTCTGGGTCGAATTCGACCTCCATAGGATAGAAGTCATGCCAAGGAGGCAACGTCCTCATCTCCTCTAAGTGCCACTCCAGGTCCGTACCATTGGGGTTATTCCTCTGCTCCAGAATTTTGGGGCGAGGACAGACATGGAAGTTTTTGCTTTTCAAATGGTCTCTCATCACCCCCAACGGGTCGTAGAGCCACCTCTCGTGGTATTTGGAAGCAGACCAAAATCGGTGAGCTTCTCCTCCAGGTATATGTTCTGCTTCAGGGCGAAGACTTCGATCACTCCCATCTTGAAGGGGAAGTCGCAGGTGTGTGCCCACTTCCATCCGTGGCCGTAGGTTTCGTCGGTCGCGTCGCTTTGCCGAGCAACTTCCAGGGCAAATTGGTACTCCGAAGGGAAAAAGGGCAGCAAGAAGGGCTTCCTTGTGAAGCCGAAAAGGCGGATCACAAGCCCTTGTGTCAATTGAAACACATCCCCTCTTCTCTCCAGTACCACTTTATCTCTAAGGCAGAGAGGCACCCGAGGGCTAGACCCTGTCAGAATGTGCATCGCAAGTCCCAAAAACTGCTGATTGAAAGGGTAATAGGACTTCGACCTCAGCAAGAGACGGGTCCACTGATATACAGGCAAAGGGATCCCATCCTTGTCGACTGGTGAAACATCACAATGGTGAAGGGCTTTATGTACATGAAAGAAGAAAAGCCAAACCAAGAAGGAACAAGGCTGGAAGTGCGGCTCCTTGCTAGCATCCTTCATGGATGTCAACCGCGTATGCAGATTTTGGGCCACCCATTCTGCCCAATCGAAGAAAACTGGGTTGGTGTTCGGCCGCGAAGCGTCGGGGGCGTAGAACTCTCCTCTGGAAATGCATTCGGCTAGCGACACCTGCCATGGGTATACCAAAGTATCGCTTGACAAGCCTCCCACCCATGCAATGATAGAGAATATATCTGTGTTCTTGAAGGCCTCCAAGGGCAGGGGCATCTGGGGTCGCTTGTCGGAAGAAAGTCCGCTTTTGAGGTTTTCACGCAAAAAGTTCAGGATGAAGGGATTAGAAGTGAACTTATCCATTTGTTCGCTCAGGCTAACATTGCGAATGGTATAGCCTTTTGGTGGCCTTTGCTGTGGTGCGAACGCTGCCTGCACATCCTCCTTCAGAATGGAAAACAATTTTTTACCCGAGGCGTCCAACACCTATCTCGGTTTGTGGTTGATAGTTCTGAGCAATGGCGTATATGAGCTCGGGGCAGTGATGTGTAGGAGGGACTAGATACCAGTATATGTGGGAATAATACGCCGTGGCCCTCTTGTTCTCCGTTGAGAGCCTACTTTTCATGAAGTCGATGGTATACCGAAGCTCGGCCATGGTTCTTGAGAGCTCTGGGTCTCTGATTTTTGCCCACTTATCGACAGGTGGTTCTATGCTGGGCTCGTCATCAGACTCTTCCCTTTCTTCCATCACTTGTTTTCCTGGGCGTGGGGGAGGATTGACCCTCCTAGGTCTCTGTTTCTTTTCTTCCATGGCTCTCGCCTTCTCTGGAACCGTCGTCTCTGGTTCTTTTCCTTTCTGAGTGGGGTTCTTCCTTCCCATTGTGAACGATCACAGCAGAATAACTTGTGATGTAGAAGAGTTCAGCACCTCAAAACAAGGGATGGGATAATCACGGCGAACAGCGGAACCTTTGATGCAGAAGCTCTCCGAGGTGACAGAATGCAGACTCGACTCTCACACTTGCAAATGGTTTGTTCTTAACGGGCATCTGCATTTTATAGCTTCGGAGGGCAACTTTCGGCATTTATGGCAACCACCATAATTACTTCGTGGGCCTGGCCCGAAAGTATCGTTGTGGCATCTGATTGGCCATATGGCGGCGTCGTACGTGGGGCCATGCAATTCGGCAATTGGATTTTGTATTGGGAACGCGAATCGCTGCCACCGGGTACCCTGGCGTGGCTTTTCGGTTAACGAACTGCCTTGGGATGAGTGCCGCTTCTTTCGTATTGAGTTCATCTGCTTCGGCCCCCTTTTGAGGCTGCTATCGGCACGTTCCCCGAGGCACATCCTAAATGTGTCCGCCTCGCATGCGCGGTTCGGCGATATGGGGTTGGCGAAGAAAATACTTCGCCGCGAAGTTCTTCTTCGGGCTGATTTTCTTCATTTCGGGCCCGAAGTTCCCCTTTGCCATGTTGTTGCTTCGGATCACGAACACCGCCGATCGAAACCCATTTCATCGAGGAGGGCCTCGCCAAGAATTACTTCGGACAACGCCTTCGGCACATTTCTTTAGCGAAGCATTTTCCACGTCCTTGATTTGCATGTGGTTTGGTTCTACGAGGATGAACTGCTTCGCGGTGAACTTCCCTTCGTCGGCTACTTCGGACCGAAACCCCCCGAAGGCGATTTCGATCGTGCTTTGTGAAGCCGAAGCCAGGAATCTAGCTTTTGCGGTTGAAGTGGCGCTTGCTCCTCGTGATCTTTTGAACAGAGTACGGACAAAGAACTGAAAACCCTATATACAAAGATATATACAAAAGTTTTTTTTTTTTTTTTGAGAGCACATAACTCAGCGATTGAAGGTCTTCAGGTGAAGACCATTGACGGAGATTGGTAAAACTTGGCCATTCACATCTTTGAGGATGAAGGAATTGGCCGAATTCACTTTTACTATTTCAAACGGTCCGTCCTAGAATGCATCCATTTTGTCATGATTCCCAGGCTTGGCCTTCCACGAATCCCACCTCCATACCAGGTCTCCTGCTTTGAATGTGCGATCGGATGATTTCCTTTTGAACCATTCTCGGGTGACCTCAGCATGCCATGCGAAGTTCTGGTAGGCCTTTTCACGTTCCTCTTCTAGTTGTAGTAGCTGGACCAGGCGTTCCTCCATCGGGTTGGCTTCATCTTCTTCTAGCAACTGTAATGCAGGGATCTCGAGGTGAGTGGGCAGGATGGCCTCCTTGCCGTAGACCAGAGCATAAGGCGAAGTCTTGATTGACCTTTTGATAGAAACCCGATCGGCCCACAAGGCCCGATCCAGAAGGAGGTGCCAAGTTCTTTTGTTTTGATCGATCAGCTTTCTCGGTATCCTCAACAGGGTTTTGTTGGTGGATTCTGCCAATCCATTGCCCTGGGGGTAATAGTTGGAAGACACCTTGTGATATATCCCATACTTGTATAGGAACTCGTTGATCTTTGCGCCCGTGAAACCAGGACCGTTATCTGTAATAATTGCTTTGGGGATGCCGAAGCGGGTAATCAATCCTTCCAGGAAGGTGACAACAGTATCTTGATCGGCATGTTTTGTGGGGACTGCCTCGGCCCACCTGGTGAAGTAATCAGTCATAGTCAGAATGAATTTGTGTCCAGCGGAGGAGTTTGGCGATATGGCCCCTACGAAATCCAGTCCCCATTGCTGAAAGGGGGCTTCCACTTGTATCGGTCGGAGTGGCATCGAAGCATTTCTGCTTCGGTCGACGAATCTCTGGCATTGCTCGCACCTTCGGCAAACGGAGAAGGCATCGACAAAGAGTGTGGGCCAATAGTAACCCGCCTTGATTATCTTTAGCACCGTCGCTCTTCCAGCAAAGTGTCCTCCAGATAGTCCTGAATGAAATTCGCCCAGGATTCTCCTCTTATCATCATCTTTTATGCATCTGAGGAGGACGCCGTCGATGTTCCTAAAAAATAGGCCTTCTGGGCGCATAGCGTATCGGGCGGACCGCATCCTGAAATGCCTTCGCTACGAAGCATTCAGATGCGAGGGGCATCTGTCGGTGCTGAAATATTCCACTATTTCGTCGACCCAATATTTCTCGGCCTCTTCCTGATTAGCGAGGCATTCTCCTGTTGGCAAGTCCTCCGACTGACAGTCTGTTATTTTGGCCGTTGCGTTCTTCGCCAGCTCTTGACATAGTGCGCGACCGTGAACTAGTTTGGTGGGCTTGATCTCAATATCGAACTCTTGGATTTTGCTTACCCAACCAGCTCTCTTGCTTCCTAGTTCCCCTTGAATAATGAAACTACGCACATCGGGGTGAATGACGAAGACTGTGGTTCGACTCTGAGAAATGAACTGTTTGAATTTCTTGAGAGACTTCATTACTGCATGCACTTGACGCTCGATGAAATTGTACTTTTCTTCATGGGGATTGATTATCTGGTTGAGGAACGCGATGGGACGTTCCTCTCCATCTTCCCCCTTTTGCGTCAAGACCGCGGCGTAGCTTTCAGGTTCTCCTATTGCATACAGGATAAAATCTCGACTGTAGTCGGGGTTGATCAAGACCGGTGCCTGAACAATTTGGGCCTTGATTTCTTTGAATGCTTTTCTCCTCTCTTCTGTCCAGACGAATTCTGCGCCCTTCTTTAAAAGCTCAGACATCGGCTTAATGACCTGGGCGAAGTCTGGGACAAACTTCCTTACGAAGTTAATCTGACCGAAGAAATATTGAAGGCCCTTTTTATCCGCTGGGATTGGGAGTTTCATCAGAGCTTCGGCTCTGTCAGGATCCACGGCGAGACCCTTTTCCGAAATTGCGTGTCCCAGCAGCTTTCCTTCGCTGACTGCGAAGATAGACTTTTTTGGATTGATTGAGATGCCAAACTCTCGACATTTTTCAAAAATTTGTTGAAGATGTTCTGGGTGGTTTTCTCTCCTTCGGGAGAAGACGGTCATGTCATCCAAATAGATAACAATAACCTTGTTCAGAAGCTCGCCAAAAGCTAGATCCATCGCCCTCTGGAAAGTAGCTCCCGCATTTGAGAGGCCAAAAGGCATTCGCTGGTAGGCGAATGTGCCCCACTTGGTTGTGAATGCGGTCTTATGCTGGTCTTCGTCCCTGACCCAGATTTGATTATATCCGGAGAAACCATCAAGCAGGGAGAATCGTTGAGCTCCAACCATCGAATGCAAGATCTGATCGATCTGCGGGAGAGGATAGTGGTCCTTGAGGGAAGCATGATTCAGGTTGCGGAAGTCCACGCATAACCGGATGTCTCCGTTCTTTTTTTTGACAGGGACCAAGTTCGCTACCCAGGAAGAATGCTTGATGGGATAAATGATCTTTGCTTCGAGCATTTTTAGCAGTTCGGCCTTCATCAGGACCTCGATCTTTGGATTAACCGGCCTTTGCTTCTGTCGAAAAGGTTTGGCCCCTTCTTGTAATTCGATTGTATGTTGGATCAGCTGCCGATCATATCCCTTGAGGTCGTGATAAGACCAAGCCACGATATCTGGGTACCTTTTACACAAACATCGGATTCGCTCTATTTCTTTCGAAGTACAATCGGTCCCGACCTTTATTACTTTCCCTGGTTCCAGTTCTAAATCTTGATATTGCTGCGCGCTGATCTGAATCCTATGGGAGAGCGATCGATCATTTTGATCGAAAAGGCTTTCAAGCGTGATCAATCCTTTGGGAACGTGGTTGTTCTTCAACTGGACCAATCCTTCATATTCTTCCTCATCCGGGCTTCGGTCTTCGACTGTAGCGGCTTCTTGGATCATGAAATTGATGATCTGCTCATCGTTGTCAAAAACTTGCCAGTGTAAATCTCTGTCGGGGACAGAGGGTCTATAGATCATCCTTACAGCCTTCGGCTTATGCACCATATCATCCACTGGAGAATATCGGGCTGCGATGGATGCTAAGACATCTGCATGTCGATTCTTTTCTCGTGGAATAGACTGTAGATTGAGGGATTCAAACTGGTCAAACAGGTCCCATACCCTATTGCGGTATGATTTAAGATAGTGCTTCTTTGAAGAGCATCTGTTGGTGACCTGGTTGCAAACTAGTTCGGAATCTCCGAAGATTTGAAGATGCCTTATGCCTAACTTGTCAGCTTTCTTGAGTCCCAAGCACAAGGCTTCATACTCTGCTGCATTGTTGGTGCAGCTCCATGTCAATCGGTAGCAATATTCCTTTTGCTCATCGGACGGTGAAATCAGAAGGATTCCTGCCCCGACGCCATTTTTGCATCGGGCACCGTCGAAGAACAATTTCCATAGTCCTTCTTGAGCAGAAACCTTCCCCTCCATTTTGGCTGGTTTCTCGGACTTGGCGATGGTGTAACACCCCACCTCAGTCTCTATCATGGCATTGAAATCTGCCAATGAAAATTCATCTTCACAACATAACTGTGCGAGGGATTCCTGGACCAGATCCACTTGCTCTAGCTCCTCCGCGATCGTATGCACAGGGCCACTGCTCTCTTCTTCGGACATCTTCTGAACCAGGAACGTAGAAGGCTTTTCATTATAGATCTTCACCTTCTTCCCTTTGAAGGGGATCTCCAGATGAGTGTAGTCCATGGACAGATATCCGCCCAGCTTTGCCGTGAATTCCCTCGACAGGCACATGCTGAAGTAGGGCTCAAGGTCCACGACTACCACCTCTTGTATGACTATGATTTGAGGTGCCTTATGTAGCCGAATAGGAATATCTTTGATGACACCTATAGTCTTCACTGGGGTACCGTCCAACTGGAGGACTCCGTGACTGCTTCGTGTGTATTCCATGCCTATTTCCTCGCATACTGCCTTCGGCATTACTGTCGTCGTAGCTCCAGAATCTATCATACAGTTATGCACGATATACCCTTCCATTTGTAAGGATAAGTAGAACGGTGGTGGTCTATTTTTCCCCGTGATGGACGCGGACAGGGTCTGCACCAGGGCGAGCGGTTCTGCCTTCTTTGTATTAATCCTCTTCAATGATTCTTGCAGCAGGTCCACTTGTCCAGGAAGTTGCAGAGCATCATACAGACTGATTTTGGCTGGAATCCTCTTCAACTCTTCTACGATGTTGTAGGCTGGGGAGCTATGCACCTCAGGTTCCTTTCTTGGTTCGTACTTGGTGCGATATTGCTCTGTCGCTTCGACCCTTTGTCGCTTGGTGAGCGAGGGAAACTTGAGCTTCTCCTTAGCCTGTTCTTTGGTCTCCACCTGAGGTGGTTCGACAGTGGCCTTTTGGGCCTTTTCTTTGACTGGAGCTGGCGGAGGAGCTTCGCTCGGGGCTGAAGAGGATGGTTGTCCCTTCTCAAATCGAGCGTGTACCTTCAAAGGAGCCATCTGAGTAGCATCCACCTCTATCGACCTTTTACCTCCCCTGGTAAGGACTGCGACTGGCTCTTCCTCGCCGATGGACAAGTTTTGATCCAATTGTCTGATGACGTTGACTTGGCCGCCTTGACCGCTGCTTGTTAGTGTCTGCACGTAGTGTTGATGCAACATGCATGTATTTTCCTCGTGAGGATCATTACATGTAGAGCACCAATATACATGATCGGAAGTGCTTGGGGCTTCATCTATCGCAGCATTTCTTGTCGAAGCTTTTCCTTGATGGACCGCTTGATCTTTGGTAAGTGCAGGCGTGGGATAAGACCTTCTTGGTAGAAACTCTTGTTGTGCTTGCTTCTTCTTGACAATGGTCATGTCGTTGGACAAGGTCTGCACTGTGGCATTTAACGATTGCATTTCTTGCAGTATTTTGGCTTGCATATCATCGGCCTTGGGAACTGATGGTAAAGAAGCCATAGTCGGTATCGGAGGTAGGGCAGGATGTTGGAGGGGTGCTGGCAACATCAAAAATGTTGGAGTGATAGTGGGGGGCATAGTTGAAAGTGTGGGGAAATGTATCTGTGGAGCGGTGATCTACGACACAACGGGATTCGGGTTCCAGGATGAGATCGGATATGCAGGGGTTGCAAAAATCTGTGGAGCGACTGCGCTCGCGTACTGGGCTTGAAGGAACTCGGGGAGTATGGGCATTGGCATTCTTTGAGGGAGTTTACCCATGGCTATGAGGTCCGTTTCTGCTTTCTTGGCTAACCCATACAACTCTGGAAAGGTATTGACATTTGAGTACCTTATCATAAGACCTATATCAGGGTTGAAGGCCCGAAGGAAGTAGTATGCCGTGGCTTCGTCAGTTGGGTGAAGTCCAACTGGGACTCTTTGCCAGGTTCGAGCGAACCTAACATTGAAGTCCGCAATCTCTTCTTGTGGATGTCTTTGGATTGAAGTGAATTGCTGCAGAAGAGAAGTTGGATCGGCGGACTCGTTGAAGCCTTGCATCAACTGCCCGGCTAACTGGTCCCATCCCGTAATAGTGCCGGGTGGCAGAGATCTGTACCAATAGAGGAGTTTTCCTCTAAGGGAGAGAACCAGGAGCTTCACCATCACTCGCTCTTCTATGATATCATGGATTGCCGCCAGGGAAATGATGTCCTGGATATGCTCTAGAGCAGTCTTTCCGATTTCGTCGAACGTCGGGAGCTTTTTGATTGCAGCAGGTGGAACTTGCCCTTGGCCCGCGAGATTCAATGGTGACGAAGAATTCCATGCTGGAAATAATCTGGGTGGCGGTTGCTACTGCATTTGCTTTGTTGTTGTTGTTGTTGTTGTTGTTGGGCCATATTTGTGCCTGGGTTCTGTGGAACAGAGGTCCCCGAAGTCCCTCTTGGGTTGCTCGTCGGAAGGCCAATGGGAACGGAGGCACTAGGATGCTTCGGTGAGTTGGGAGGATTTGGAGGAAAACTAGCTGCTGTGCTATCGAAAGTTAGGCCTTGCTCGTCAACAATAGCCTCTTGCGAGGATGTTCCACGTAAGAGATATTCGAGGGTAACTAACCTAGAGCGTTCCCCAAAGGCATCAATATCAAGCTCAAAGAACTCGGTTTCCTCTCCTCTATTCCTAACTCTCCATCTTGTTTGCATGAAGGCACAAGCTTTAGTACTGGTCTTTACGACTTGAAGATTCTCGGGTAAAACAGAGTCGCCAGATGCTAAGAGTCTCTTAGTAATGAGAGCATCGATTCTCACTACTACTCAGGGGATGAGACTGACCGGATCTCACCGAGAACTTTGTTAGAACTACTGGCTCCGGTGAAGACGGGCTAGAAATTTTCTCAAATATGGGACCTTGAGTCCCACCGGGCGTGCCAAAAACTGTTGGTCATCAAATCCGCACAGGAAAGGACTTTCGGTGGGTTTGCGCGCCCTGGACCTGCGACCAACGTTGAAAGGCCGAGGGGAAGAGATGCCCCTCGTGCCAATCTCCGGAGAAAGGCCGGCTCCTATACTAATCTACTTTTGGGGTTTGAGATAAGAGTGCAGGAAAGAGATAAAAGGAGTTCGGGTTAGAGAAAGAAATAAAAAGGATAAGGGTTAGAGATTGATGATTCAAGGTGGGGAAGAACAGGAAGCACGATCACTCACTAATAACTCGAATAGCAGCAAAGAACACCAAGAATAGATGAAAGAAACGCGATACTCACTTTCCTATGTATCCTCTGGACGAGTTCACAGGGTTCTCCTTTCTCTCTCGCTGGAATTCAGGGTTCAGAGTAGCAGCGATTAAGACAAGGGAATAACAGAAACCACGACCCACCAGGCAGCATAAAAGAAAGCTTATACGACGTTTTTCCTCTCCTATGTATCCTTCAGGGCGAATTTTAGGGTACAGTCCCCAATCGCACACCGGATTCAGGATTCAGAGTCTCAATATACGAGTGCAGACAGACAAAAGAATTAAGCACAGAAGGCAGCATAAAAGAGAGAAATGGAGTACAAAAATCTTTAGTATTAGACGCAGGACATCAAGTTACAACAGCTTTCTAGCAGAAAGTTCCCCCCTTTTACATTGCAAAGCCTAGGTTTTTATAGAGGACCCGACCCTCTGAATCATTATTACAAAAATGGCGGAGTACACCCTCGGGCCCTGAGAAATCGGCTCCTCGCTGCTGCTGCGGATGATCTCTCAAATCGGCTACCAAAATTGGTAACGGTGACCGAGTCAACCGAGGAAAGACGCATTAAATGAGCCACCTGGGTGTCCTTGGATTGCGGGTGCGGTGCTCGAGTGGCGGCCATGCTTGTCGGGCTCTTCTTCTCGGGCTGATACTTCGCATCCAATTGCCAAAAATGAGCAGCGGGCTTATCGGGCAAGAAAATATGCATTTATGAGGCTTTCTGATTGCCTCGAGAAAATACCCAACTTGGGAAGCGTTCCTGGGAAGCGCCTCGCTGATTTTCGCTTCGCAAAACTACTTCGGGGGCGTGGAGTGCCGAAGCCGATCCTCCTCTATCCTTCGCTGCTTCGCTGGCAAAACTGCTTCGCTGATGGGTTGGGACAAACACTTCGGGCCGATCTTCTTTTGAAACGGTGGTTCGGGGGAGTTTTGGCCGAAGCACTTTCTTGACTTCTACTGCTTCGGGAGAAATCTGGCCGAAGTGGATTTTAGAAATACTTCGGGCCCGAAGTAATTTCTTTGCCTTAGCCGATTCGGACTATCTTTTCTTCTTCGACGAACTTGCTTGGATGCCGCTTCGCAAACTCTTCACCCGAAGTAGTCGCTGGGAATGCTTCGGGTGCGAAGTGTTTCCTTCGTCCCCTTTTCGGCAAAGTTCTCGCCCGAAGTGATGATTTGAAGCGCTTCGGGCCCGAAGCTCTTTTCTTTTCATTTTGTCCACCAGGGGGCGATAGGGAAAACCAAAATTGCTATAACTTATAAACAAAAGAAAACTTTCAACAAAACAAATATTATACAAAGTTTCAATTTTTCTGCCCCTTGGTGGAATGTGACAATATTGTCAACAGGAACCAACCCATAGGAGACACCAATATCCTTATGCAAGTTCATGGGCACAAACCCAGAGGAGACACCAATCTCCTTGTTCAATTTTATGGGTACCAACCCATAGGAGACACCAATCTCCTTGTGCAATTATGTGGGCACCAACCCATAAGAGACACCAATATCCTTGTTACAATACGTAGGCACCAACCTATGGATGACACCAATATCCTTGAGGTACCAACCTCAAATATGAAGACACCAACCTTTGAATACAAAACTGATCAACAAGTCTAATCCGCAATCTAATATTGAAACTTGTTCAGGTCTGCTCCCAAATATGATAATTAATAGTATCAAATTCTGCTCACAATGTCTTCTTATTCCTCCTACTGAATTCAGATTTATGACTTCTACTTATAAATCATCCTTTGTCCTTTTGTTCTTCATTTGAATGTCTTACTTTAGTGTTGAAAGCTTTTCTAAACAAGTTACAATGAATCCATTGCCACGTGCTTCTTTACCTGCTTCACCTCCATGTAGATTTTTTTACTGTTTGTCTTGCTACACTTTGTATTGTCATGGATATAGCATCCCACTACCATGTGTAAACCTTTTTGCTAGGGTAGCACAAATAGGGATATCTACATACACTTCTGCATCTACAACATGTCCAAACTATGGTATTCAACTACGATCGTTATGAGACATGTGTCGTCTAGATCAGCATAAATGCACCAGGTAAACACACATGGCTACATCATCCACGTGGAAACCCCAACACACTCTGTGAAAATATTCTAACTTCAGTTACTAGGCATGGTTCTCATTCAATATTGCTACAGTGGATTGTTGCATGGTGCTACTTCTTTTTTAGGATCTTCAATCAAAGCATTGTGATGGTGCTTCTTCTTCTGATTGACTTCAAGCTTCATATTTTCTTGACATATCACTACCTTCATTAAAGAGTTCTAGCAAGAAATTCCATCTCAATTTTGATGGCTACACCCTTCTGTTACACTCTCTACAATGTAGTTAAATCTATGTTAAGCATAATTTGGTGAACTCAACTTCAATTGCAGTACAGTGCAACCAACCACCTATTAGGTCACCTCTACCCTCAACCAATCACTACCTATCAATATTGAACTTGTGGACAACAAGATTTGATTTACAATGAACACAAACCAAAAAGCATCAATAAACCAAACTAACAACCAAGGCAATACTTATTTGCAAGAGCTAAAGAGAGATTACTGAAGATATGCATTGCTAGATCCACCGTTGAACTTGATTTAATAACCAATACATCTTGAGAATTTCATAGCATTTGAGAGCATAGAGGAGTTGAGCCACATAACACAAATAGGACTGTTTCACTACACAAGTAGTCTAGTAGAACAATATCTATTTCAAGTACATTAATTTAGCGAACATAATATGAAAAAAAAGCTCACCCAATTCAATGTTGTTCATGGAGTTCCTCGAGTTTACAATCAAAACCACCACTATCATGTCTCCTTCGCTACTCCACTACTCCATACTATCACCATTTAATCCTAGTGCTCTCTCATTGTCAATGATTATGAAATATTCTACCTCCACACTCTGTTCTACCACACCATATTTATTATGAAATCAAAGATTCTTCAATCGAAGTGCATTTCCCTCTGAAATAAAATTTGGCTTTATTTTAATATACAGATCTTAAACTTTTTTCTTTGGAACTCAGGAAGTCGGCCCATACACTTCACAATAATATTTTATTTTTATCTGATGCCTAGCTACTCATTGTGCTCCTTCTGCTGACATTGTCTGCTGCGGTGACTAGGGCTTGTTCCAGCGAACTCACTCCAACTTACGTTGCTCCTCGTAAAGACATTCTTGAATAACAAAGAAGTTTTTTCTCTGTTAATTTATCATGCAATACCATTTTACCACTCACAATACATCTTGCCAAATCAGTTGCATATTATTCTTTCTATGTTCATATGTTTGTCTCTCGAAGTCGTTATGTCAAAATCTCACCACAAATGAAATTTGTATTTATATGCAACCTTTCATATTTTTATTTTTGGTGCTCAAGAGGGTCGGCTCACTTTTTTTAATTTTAAGTTCACCTTTCTAACACCTTAAATATTATGGCGCTAACACTTTATATTATAATATTTAAATCTAATATTTAAATATTAAACCTTCACTTAATTTTATAATGTTTTCCTTGAATAATTTACCCAATCATGCCATCGTTTGCTAGCAACCAAATCAGCCTTTGACATCAATGACAAATCAATAGTGAATAATTCTAACAGGCTTCCTAAGCAAGAACTATCTCATCCACTATTTGATGCCCTTCCACATAACCCTCTTGTTTAGGTAAAATAATCTTATGTAAAAGAGTCTTAAACTTTTATGCCATGATCTTTGTAATGATTTTGAGAAGAACATTACATAAAGATATAGGTCTAAAATATAAGATATGATCTACTTCTTGAGCTTTTGGGACAAGAGCTATATAATTTTTATTGATAACCTTCAAAATTTCTTTGGACTTCCTAGCATCTTCCACCAAATCTAATAAAGCAGCATGAAGGATATCCCAAAACTTTTGATAGAAGCCCAGGGTTTTTCTTTTTTTGTATTTAAAAACCCACCCTTCGAAGCTCATTAATAGTAACTAGAGCAGTCAAAATAGAGTTATCCTCAAAAGTGATAAGAGTAGGGATTGCTTGAAGAATATTCTGTTGAGAAGCCTAGTCAAGAGGTGCAACAATAAATAGATTAGAAAAGTAATTAAAAACAGATTTCATGCCATCCCAAGTGTCGACAACATCTCCAAAATAATATTTTAGGGAAGAAATAAAGTTGTGAGATCTTTGAGCTAGAAGAGATTTGTGTTTCAATCTTCTTTGAGCATTGGATCCTAGATTTATGCTTCCATAAGAGTTCTCTTTTTTCCATTCCTCTAACTAAGCTGTGAATCTAATTTCATTTGTACTTCTACTCTCTGTGAGGCTATCTAAATGGATTTTATTATTCAAAATTTTCAAGTTGAGCAATAACTTCATTTTTGTTTTTTGGACAGCTCCAAACCCCTTTAAATTCTAAATCTTGATTTTGGATTTAATGTATTGCAACCTTTTGGCGAAACAAAACATATTTGTCCCATACCTTGGTTTAGCTTCCTTCCACCATTGGTGCACTCAAGGTCTGAGGGAACTATCTCTAAGCCACATTAACTAAAATAAAAAAGGTAAGAAACTCACATTGGTTTTCCAAATTTCCACCATGGCTGGCCAGTGACATGAACCAACATTGTTAAGAGTCTTCACCTTAGGAATGTGACCATGGATTAATAAATTGCTAAATAACAAGAACCTATCCAATCTCTCCATGATCCAATCTGAGCTTTACCTTCTGTTAGACCAAGTCATAAGACCATTATCTGGCTAGATATCCACAAGATGAAGGTTTGCAATATATTCACTCATAAGGTCAGTGCTTTTGTCCAAATTTCTATTTCTCCCTATTTTTTATCCAAAGAGAGGATGGTATTGAAATATCATCTGATCAAGATCTAAGCTTAAGGAAAATGAGAGATAATAGAAGTTATATCCTTCCACTATCTTCTCTTTTCCTTCAAAGTAGTCAAAGCATAAATAATTATGCAAAACATAATTTGGTTAGAATATATGCATTGAAAAACTATAACCAAAAGACCCCAACTACCAACCATATGGTGAATAACTACCTCTAGGTGTAGACACCAAATCCTAACCATTTGCCTTCCATCTAGGCTTTCCCACCATTTCCACCACCAAAGCATAGTCAATTTATCTACTATTCATATTTTCACCATTTTTTATCATTATTCACATTTGTTTATATATATTTATTTTATAAATTTAAATATAATATTTTATATTATATTTTAACATATATTTAATAATTATGTATTTATTTAAGTGAATTAATCCCAACCATCCAATTTCACTTAATCCTGACCACCTATTTACATAAATCCGTGCCACACCCTATATTTATTATCTACCCTTGGATGCGCTTTAATATTAGCCACACGATTAGTGTCATTGAAACCCTAGCATACCCTAGGTTAGATTATAAATAAGAGCCATTTTGATGGCTCAACCCCTGATTCCCGATTCCTGATTCAAAGTTTCTTGAGTTTTGAGTACCCTGATTCCTTGAGTGCTAAAAGCCTTGTAACAATCCCTTTTGTTCCCTAGCCCTATTCCATCCATCACATTCCATACCCCTCACTTACCTCATTGTAGCCACATCCTTTGCCCTCATCTATTCTACTTTTGTATAATTTTCCATCAACTGCCAGGTGCCTCCAGGAACTTCCTATCAACACCAAGCACTTCTAGGCACCTCCCTACCAGTGCCAAGTACCCATGGGTATTTCCTGCAACCATTATGTTCCTGTAGAAATTTCACGCTCCCATTCCTGAAGTCTCTCTAGCCTCTGGGTGATGCTAGAGCATCGTCATACCAATCATATGCATTAGGTTTTCACATCATAACATAGTACGTAAGATGGATCTACCTTGCATTTGTTTATTTTATATATGTGTGTGTGTGTGTGTGTGTGTGTGTGTGTGTGTGTGTGTGTGTGTGTGTGTGTGTTTTAGATTCTATTCATATTATTGGTAGCATCTAGTTAGGATTTTATTATTGCATATAGAGGATCTCACATTGTGGAGCCCTCGCATATACTACTAACTATTTTATGTGTCTTTGTGTGCAGATCTAGAGCACTACATCAACATCTAGAGTGGCCCAATATTGGATATCAAAAAGCCCACTCAACCTTGTTGGGATCAAGATGCGCTTGAATACACCACAACCTTGCTTATTAGGGTTTCAAAGAACCCTAAATTGTTGTAATATTGTATCAAAAAGATTCAAGGATCCAAGATTGTAAACAATGGAGTTTCTAGGCTCCCCCCATCAATGAAAATTATTCTATTATGCAATCTTGTATTTCCTTGCATTTTATTTTATTCAAAGCATTGTTTGTGTGTTGTGTTTTGTATCTTTCAAATGGCAATCACGATGGGACCCCCTAAGGGTTTATATAAATGATTTGTTTTACTAATTCGCTTACTATTTTCTATCATCTTGCAGGTTTTTTAGAAGTGTGGATTTCATAGTTTTTGCTAGATCTAGAGTTTCTAAAGTCTATAGAAGTTTGCATAAGGTGTGAGAAGCGCTTGGTAGTGTCCGAAGGTAATACAAAAAATCCCATAGGTTTTTGAAGCCATCCATAAGCACCCACAAACATCTCAATAATATTCTAAAGCACCAAGAGGCATTTACAAAGAGTTAGAAGCAAAAATGTAGGCTTTCCAGTAAGTCTACTATTTAAAAATCCTAGTTTTTTGCTTTACATATTTTGAGTATCTTCTGTATTTTTCAAATTTTAAACAATAAAATGAATCATCATTAAGAAATCTAGAAATGGATGCATATTAGTTTTGCATTTTATATTTACATTTCATTCACATATTCAGATTAGGGTTTTTGTTTTCTAGGTGTAAACTACTGCATTTTGTGTGCATTTGAACTGAAATTTCATAACCTAGTGTTGCATATTAGGGTTAAAGATATTTTCTTTCGTCTATCTAAGTTGGAACAATATTGGATTTCCAAAATTATCTTTTCCAATTGGGTAATTCCAGGCAGAGGTGTGGATGAACCCTCTGGTTTTTATTTAGATAGGGTGTCTTAAGAGATGTACTTCACACCCTTTAGAAAACTTGATAATATTTTGTTGGTTTTTGATTTAGGTTTATGAAATTAATTATTTTTAACATTATTTGTCTACAATAGAAAACATAAACCTTAAAAATAATTCACACACATCATGATTCATGCAAAATAGTAGTGGTTGGATTTCATCACCAAAAAGAATCGTGTTGCCCTATCTTAGCCATAGTTTTTCACCTTTGTTTCATTAAAAAAGATTAAAAAATAAAAACACACAAAATTGGCACATAAAATGAACACACATTAAAAAGGAGATAATTAATGAACAAGGTAAGTCACATTGATTGAGACTTAGTATTTTTTGTTTATTTCATTAAGCATTTCAATTTTTGGATTAGATTTGGTATTTTAACTTGCATCTTGATTTGCTTTGCTTATGGTATTAACTCAAAATCAAAAGAAAGCAATAAATCAAGAAAAATTAATGGAACATTCATCCACCTTCCCCACCACTTCAGTGGTAGATATCCTGAATGTGACACAGGTAGATTCGTCTATAGGTCCCTCCCATTCCTTGCCATCCACAACCTTCCACATGGCTATGCCTCAAGAGGAGCCATATTCTCCTACTATATGCAATCATATCACCCATATAGACATGGCTAGAGTATATGCCTTCATGAATTCTTCTAATTATACCTTAGATTCTATTCCCAACTCACCTAGATAGGATTCTAATCTACAGCAAGAACCTATCTATTCCCAACCCCCATCCACCTTTACCCAGGTGTATACTAACCCTCTTTTTGAGGCATCAATTGCACCTTCATCCCACATATCCATTCCTCAACCATCAAGTTCTCCTAGCACTTTATATACCTCCACCTACATCAACCCCTTGTATGAAGCATAAGTTAATGCTGCTTTACAAGTACCAACCTCACAAGTTTTCCTACCTAGTGTAACTTGTATCCCAGCCACATCTTCTATATCGTCTACCTTCATACCCTTAGCCTCTGATAGATATATTAGTGAAGCATGGAAATATCTAAACAAATTGCTTAGACAATGTCAAAATGCTTAACAACAAGTATAGGTTAACCCTATGCCTTTACATAACTCTACTCAGACTACCCTTGTCAACCAGGGTCCATCATGGGTACCATAGTCTTTGATGGTATCTATCCCAATTCCCTCATCAAGCCATATCATTACCCATCCTATTCCCATTGACCATGCTAGACATAACCTTCATCCATCAACATCATTCCATAATTCCCCATATTTTCATTAGTAATTTCCCATTCATCATATTCCATCCAATTTGCCTAACCAGGAATACCAATATCCTCATCATTTGATCACTCCACAACATCTCTCCACACCACCGTAAGCTCATCGGGTAATTTAGGGCTTTCACATTCCTGAGGAATACCCTAGAATAAAGGCAATGCAGAAACAAATAGATCAATTGATGCAATCCACTCCTGGATTTTCAAATTAGAAACCAACTTTATGCCAATTGACCAAACAACCAATCCATCCTTCAGTACCAACCCTGCCATACTAAGAAGATTTTATGGTACCCAAGTTTAACAAATTTAAGGGAACCGAGGATCCCAAAGAACATGTGAGCACCTTTGTTCATGCATGCTTCAGAATTCAAGATGATAATGCTCTCATGCTTTGAAATTTTCCTCAAACATTAGGAGGAGATGCCATAGAATGGTACAATCAATTGCCAACCCATAGTATCTATACTTTTGAACAATTGATTGATCAATTATTTGACCACTTTATCCTAAATTTCAAAAAGAAGATCTCATTATCTAATGTCTATGCCTTAATACAATAGGATGATGAATCTATCTATGATTTTAGAAACCGTTGGAGGGTTATCATCACAAAAATTGCCATTCACACTACCAATGGATGAGCTAATTAAGCTATTCACCAAGAGTTGTTTAAAACCTATCTCTTGGATGCTCTAACTAAATACTTATCAATCCTTTGAATAATATTTAGCTTAGTCTAGTGTCATTGAGGATATCAAAATTCAAGAAGGCATAATTAAGGCCAAGAAGAAAGAATGGCAAAAAAAGGGCCAATACAAAAGCAATTATTCGGGCCAAAAAAATCATCACAGGCTATCCAAGCCACCCAATCCAATCAAGTCAATCAAGTGGTCATGATTCAATTAGTTTTGGCTCAACAATAACAACCTGTGTAACAAGTACCAAAATAAATTTCCTATCATGCGGTCCCCTCAACAACACAAGCTCCAACAATTAAAAACATAGTGTCAACTATGGAAAACTATCCTCGACGATAGTCTATCCAAAAAAATCACCAATATACCCCATTAGATGAGTCTTATGCCTCTCTTTTTAGAAGGCTATACAAGACAAATAAACTTGCTCTACCCAAAATTATACCGGATGACCCTACCAAACATAGTAAAAATTATTAGGAATACTTATTTTTCCCCTATCATAGGTAAAATGGGCATGACATCAACAATTATCGTATGTTTAAATATGTATTCCAAGACCTTATTGACTTGGATATAATCAAAGTTGGTAATCCCCTTGATCAAAAAAACTAAAACCTTGGTATATTTTATATACCACTTCCTCATCACGAGGAAGTACAACCAAACATAGAGGGAGCTAACACTAAAATGTCCCAAAATAAAGTTAACCATATTCAACAATACCAAGGGTTTGTAAGGGCCATTCATGTGGTCACTAGAGGTCAACGAAATAACCAACAAAGGCAACAACGTCTATCAAGTGTCTCCCAACCATCTAAATTTCCACCCATCCAAGTTTCCCCCATTCCATCATCACCCATTCATATACCTAGCCAATTGAATCAATAAAATCCACCCATCAATCATCCACCTCGACCAGTCATCTCATTGATTATTTGGTTAACCATAAGTTTGAAAATGGCATCCACCAAATTATCAATATATGAGCTAATCCAAAAATATTCCCCACATCGAGAGGCATTAATGGAAATTCTAAAATCCATCAAATTGCAATTGCAAGATCCTAATGCCTTCAACAACTTTGTGGGGAGCATTTAAACATGCATGGATCCCTCCATAATATTTTATGACTTTGATATTAAGCCAATCTCATCAGAATTAGTAGACCCTCCATTGCACATCATGGCTCTAATTGATAGGAAGCATTTTAAGAGAGTCCTCATTTATACCAGTTCCTCTATCAACATAATATTCCTCCATCTCACATTACCAAGTCATCCTTCACCCTCAAAGCATTTAATTATGTTTTGTGTTCCACAGTTCGCATTGTCATTTTTCCCATCGAAGTAGGGTTAAAAATGTTGCACACAATGTTGCACATCTTGGAAGGATCCATGTCGTATAATGTACTCCTTGGAAGACCTTGGATGAGGTAAATGAGATGTGTCCCTTCAATACTACATCAATTCTTGAAATATGTTCATGAGGGATAGGTACATTGCATACCAACGGATGTCAAGTCATTTAAGTATTGCAATATCATATCAAAACCCTATGAGTCCATGTTCCCATCCACTCATCTTTTTCTTTCGCCATCATCCAATCCATCCACTACTTCACCAATCTCTTCATCAAAGGATCTCATTCCTAAAGAGCTCTCTATCACCAACCATCATCAAACCACCACACCCTCATCATCATAACCATTGACTACATGCACATGTGGTCATGGTCATCCACATCATCAACATCATTTCCATCCACTTCATCATCATCATCCATTCTCCAACCTTCCCAATCCAATCCATATCCTTCGCCTAATTTTTCACAAGTCAAATTGATGGATTATGAGATACCTTAATTTCCCCTATTTCCCAATCCATCGTCTAACCATGATCCTCCTATATCATCCCAAGTCAAATTCCATCTCACTAATCCTGGTATTGGTGAATACATGGTTGATGAAATCACCATCACACCCCTCGTCATACCTAGTGCTAAGGATTTCAGTCACCCATGTGACCAAAATTTAGCAATAGGAGCAGTTTACAATATGGGTTCAACTCCAAATAGTATTAATTTTGTATATGGGGGCATTGAATCTTCATCAAGCCCAATACCTATAGAAGAGCCCAAAGAACCAAAACTTGCCAATATTTCAAACATGTCAGGATTTCCATCTCGATACTTCCATATTTTCAATTGGCAAGGCCATGGCCTAGGATTGCATGAATAGGATGTGCATCAATAAATTAATGTTCCATATCAAGAGATGAACGACCATTCAGGTCTCGGTTTATACCCACTTCCTCCCATATCTTCTTTTAAACAAGCCTTCCAAAGGCTTAACCTCAATTTAGGAGAAGCCTTCCATCCTGATAATTATGACAATAACATCTATGAAGAATTCAATCTTATGTCAATAATTTTAGATGAATCTGAAGAAGAATTGAAGCTCCTCATTCCCCATTATGAATAATATGAGTTTTATCTCAACATATTCCCCATCCATGAGTCCATATTTCACTTTCTTCTTCCATAAGAGTGAGCCATCCCTACCGGTGAACCACCACCTCCATTCCATAATTCAACTTGTAACATATGTACATAATTCAAAATAGTGGTTTTCACCACTACTAAAAAAATAATCAAAAATAAATAAAATAAAAAACATGTTTGCTTTCTTAGAATTACATATGTAAATACATCATTTAATAAAACATGTTTTGTGTTTCTTGTTGTTGTTCAAGTTAACCAAACCCCTAGCACTGGTTCCTATGTTCCATTCATTCCATCCAACCTCATTCCCATTGCCCATAAGTCAACATGAATCCTGTTGGTTTATTTACCCTACTCTGCAATCCATGCAATCTGGCTAAGCCAATTCCAATTGACATAAGCCTCATTGACATGGACTATATTTCCTCATCTCCAAAATTTGTCGGTTTTTTCTTATTCGAGGAATTTTTAAGGGCTTTTACCAACTACATTCCTCCATACCCTCCACCTTCACCTTCACCTTCACCTTTACCTTCGGATCCTAAAGGTTTTCCATATAGATGATGATAAACTAGAAGAGTTTGATAACATCTTAGACGATATTCATCTGATCCCTACACCCCATCAGATTGAGGAAGGTTCCCACATATCTATTTAAGATACCATTGATGTGGACCTTAGTTCAGACAAAGACAATCCCCAAATTGTCAACCTTGGAAAAATTTTATCACTCGATAAAAAAGAGCGATTAATTACTCTCCTCAAGAGGAAGAAGGGCATACTCGCATGATTCTATAAGGACATGCCTAGTATTGACCCTGGTTTGGTGGTCCACAATCTCACATTACATCCTAATTCTAAGTCGATCAAACAAAATCTTAGGAGAATGCATCCTACTATGGCCCTCTTGGTAAAAATAGAGCTTCAAAAAATCTTAGATGTGAAATTCATAGTTCTTATCGACTATCCTGAGTGGCTCTCAAACATGGTACCTGTTCGTAAGCTTAACGGGGTGATACATGTATGTAATGATTTTCGAGATCTTAAAAAAGTGTATCCTAAGGATTACTTCCCTCTTAAAAATATTGATACTCTTGTCGATACCTATGTTGGCCATGAAATGCTTTCACTCATGGACGTTTTTCAAGATACAACTAGATTTGAATAAATCTTGATGAGCAATACAAAATAGCATTCACTACACCTTGGGGGAATTTTTATTACAAGGTGATGCCCTTTGGCCTAAAAAATGTAGGTGCCACTTATCAACATGCCATGACATACATTTTCCATGACTATATGCATAAGATTATCGAAGACTATATGGATGATCTCTTGGCTAAAATCAAAACTTGACAAGAACATATTGGTGTATTGGAGAAAGTTTTTGATCGACTCCTAGAGCATAATGTAATGTTGAATCCCAAGAAATGTATCTTTGGTGTTACCTCGAGCAAACTTCTAGGATTCATTATCTCTAAAATAGGTATTGAGGTGGACCCTAACTAGGTCAAGGCTATCTTAGAGAGATCTCCCCCAACTAACTTAAAGGAATTACACAGTTTACAAGGAAATATCCAATAAATCTGTTATTTTATTGTGTAACTTTCTGACAAATGTAGGTCATTCAATCACCTACTATAAAAGGGAGTGTCATTATCTTGGATAGATGAATGTCAACAAGCCTTTGATGACATTAATCAATATCTAGCTTCTCCACCACTCTTAGCTCCTCCTCATCCGGGGTCCCATTTTATCTTTATATCTTAGCAATGGACTTTGCATTAGGGACAATGTTGTTAGTCTTACAATGGCACTGAGAGGGGGGGTGAATCAGTGTAGTTCTTTAAATTTAAATCTACAACTCTTAAATCTAAAACAATGAAAACTTAAAGCCACATAAAGCAAGTATAACAAGAGAGCATCACATAACACAAGATGTAACGAGGTTCACTAATTTGGCTACTCCTCAAAAATTGACTGCTTGGACTCCCATCCAAATCTAGCCTTTGCAAAGCACCAACTTTATAATCAATTTACCAGCACCCACTAGAAGGAGCACCAAACCCTAATTTATCTGCACCAATAGAAAGGAGCACCAACCCCTAATTTATCTGCACCAACAGAAAGGAGCACCAACCCCTGATTTACCAGCACCAACTGGAAGGAGCACCAACCCCTGATTCCAAGCACCAACTTGGACTTCTATTTTGAATCTAGATTGACATAAAAATGCCTTCGCTTTTACAAGACCCTCACTGGTCTATTGCTTACCCAACCTCTCTTTCAATTCACGAAACACACACACTCTTACGGCTCTGCTTATCGCACTCTTATGGTGCTTTTTACTGTACTATTACGGCTCTGCTTACCACACTCTTACAATGCTCATGGCTCTGCTTAACGCCCTCTTAAAACACTCTTCCAACCCTATTTTTGTAGCGCTTTCCCTCTAGTAGCAACACTCTAATTCTCCATGCAACACTGCTTTTATAACAATATTTTCATATCGTAACTCCTGGTCTTCTGTAACTTCCATAATCTCACATGCAGCCTATCAATAGTAACTTCTATAAGTAACTCCTTTATAACACAATATTCTTACATGCAACCTATTAATAGTTTTGTCTCTTTGTTTGGGACTTTCAGTATAACCACCGCTCGACGATTTCACTCCGTAACGGGCCCTGTAACTGCCGTTCTGACTTTAGTTCACTGTTCTTATTTTAGCTACATGATTTCTCTCTAATAACTGCCCCTGTAACTGTCGTAATGACTTCAGTTAACTCTTCTTATTTTTGCTACATGATTCTACTCTGCAACGGCCCCTGTAACTGTTGTATGACTTTAGTTAACTGTCACATATCTTACTTCAGCTGGGTTCTTCTTACATCATGCAAATGCGACTTGTCATGAAATCGTGACACTTTCACCTCCTTGCTTCTCTTCTTGGCTTGTACCCACAAAAATACATGTGATATCACGACACTTTCACCTCCATACTCTTCCTCTTTGCTTTTGTCACGATATCGCGACACTTCTGCCTTCGTAGTGTTTCTCTTTCAATATGTCATGATATCACGACACTTTTTATTTCATACTATCTCTCTTGCAATATGTCATGATATCGCGACACTTTTTCTTCCATGCTCTCTCTCTTGCAATATGTCATGATATCGTGACACTTTTTCTTCCATACTATCTCTCTTGCAATATGTCACGATATCGCGACACTTTTTCTTTCGTACTATCTCTCTTGCAATATGTCGTGATATCGTGACACTTTTTCTTTCGTACTATCTCTCTTGCAATATGTCACGAAATCGTGACACTTTTTCTTGCTTGCCCTTTCTCTTCCAATATGTCGCGAAATCACGACACTTTTTCTTGCTTGCACTTTTTCTTCGAACATGTCGTGAAATCGTGACACTTTTTCCTGCTTGCGCTTTCTCTTTGAACATGTCGCGAAATCATGACAGTTTTTCCTCTTGCCTTTTTCTCTTCCAATATGTCACGAAATCACGTCAGTTTTTCCTCTTGCCTTCTTCTCTTCCAACATGTCACGAAATCGCGACAGTTTTTCCACTTGCCTTTTTCTCTTCCAACATGTCACGAAATCGTGACAATTTTTCCACTTGCCTTTTTCTCTTCCAACATGTTGTGAAATCGTGATAGTTTTTCCACTTACCTTTTTCTCTTCCAACATGTCGCGAAATCGCGACAGTTTTTCCTGCTTGCGCAACATGTCGCAATATCATGACAATTTTTCATTCTTGCCCAACATGTCACGATATCGCGATAGTTTTTCATTCTTGCCCAACATGTTGCGATATCGCGACAGTTTTTCATTCTTGCCCTACATGTCACGATATCGCGACACTTTTCTTACTTGTCTTTTTCTTTGATCTTTTGCATATGGGCCACTTCGGTCTTCTTGGAAAAACACTGTAAATACTCTGAATAGCTTCTGAAATTCCTATCCACTGCATTTGAATGGCTTCTAAACTTTCATCCACTACATCAACCGATCTATCTAATGACCTCTAAACTCCTGTCCACTGCATCAACCGATCTATCTGACTGTGTTGACAACAATGACAATACTATTGCTGCACCTTGCTCAACAATCTCCCCCTTTGGAATTGTTGGCAACACACATGCAATTTCCTGTAACTCTTCTCCCCCTTTGACAATAATACCAAAGGGCTGCTGCAAACTCCCCCTGAGTCCATGCACAACATTCTCAGGCAAAAATTATTACACTTTAGAAAAAATCACAAACATGAGCAAAAATATTAACAAATACATAAATGCTTCCCCTGAGAATTTGGTCCCGATAGCTAGTAAATTCTTAGTCTATTCTTGGGAATATGTGACCACTTCATTTCACACTGTCTTCTGAGCATCAACCCTCTATTGCTTTGCAATCTCAAACTTGTCCACTGTTAGTGAAGGCATACAATGTTCGTATATAGCCAAATTTTTGTTCTGCAATGCTAGCAGCTTCTGCATATGCATCTTGGATATTCTCAACAAGCTTGAACCTAATGACAATTGTTTGTCTCTCTGAATATTTGTACTCAATTTGTATTGATGTAACTTCCTACTCATGTAGCCACTTTGAATGTAATAATAAAATGTGAGATTTTTGATTTTGCACGTGAATTAAATATTTTCACCAAAGCGTCATAATAGATTTAACAATCTTCACATCAATGTGTAGTACAAATACACGCTGCTTTTATCGAAACACATATATGCAGCTAGGGCAACATTCTTTCACTAAAACAAATTATCTGAACTATTATAATCCATAACTTTGAACAGTGGTAGTAAGAACCATCAACAGTACAACAATGACATATAGCAATACTACCAATGGTGACAACTCTCAATTTAATCACCACCCTTCACGACACTTCCACAAACCACTACATAAACTAAAAACACACTTTAACAACTATACGACAATTCCTTGATTGCTTGCCTTTCATCCTCAGATAACCAAACAAATACATAGGAGCATTAAAATAAAACTTTAAGATTGCTCCCCTTGAGGATGTGCCACCTGGAGTTGCTTAGTGCAATAGCGGAGTAGTCTCCTTCAGTCCAAGGAGACACGATTTCCTTTCTTCTGTCTTTCTCCAGACTTTCTTGAACTTGGGCTTGAGTTTTTCAACTACATCCCTATTTTGCACCTTTTCATGAACTTGATCATTTCTCTTGCGAGGTTGTCTCTTGTGCATCCTTGATGGATGATTATTTTCCTTTCTTTTATGCACATGATTTATTCCCTGTCTGTGTTGCATTCTTTGTGTCTGATGAAATCTACGGTCTTGCCTTAGATTAGATACAGAAGTGCTTGGACAAAACCTTGCTATGTGCCCATGGCCATTACATTTAAAACATTGCACATGGTGTTCACTTAGAAAAGCAGATGTATTTCTACCAACATAACTCTTTGATTTATTATTCAATCCATAATAAATTGCCTCGTGACCATAATGGTTGCATCTGAAACAATAGCCATTAAAAGCATTATTATGAATAGAGTGAGAGTGATAGAACCTCTTTTGTTGTGGTTGCTTTGCTGTAGATCTTCTTTGATATTTTCTTTCTTTTGAAGATTCAGCTTCAAACTTTTCTTGCTTCGATCCTTCAACAGTGAACTTCTTCTTCTCTGCATATTTGGAAGATGAAGGTTGTTCAACTTCATATCCAAGACCAAGCTTAGCCGTGGAGCTTCTTTGTTGCTTTATCATTTTATCTAGCAACTCTGTGCTCTTCTCAAATTTGAGATTTGTATTGGCTTCTTCTAGTTGTTTCTTCAATAAAACAATCTCTTCTTCTTGTTTGCAACAAACAATCTCTTTCTCATTGATCTGTGACCTAAGAATTTCTTCAATCCTTTTGGACTCTTCTACTTGCAGCTTTAGATCAACAATAACTTTGTTAGATTCCTCTTCACGTTTGCTATATACATCGACTTCATCATCCAGGTGTGTCTTCAAGGCTTCTTCTATTTTCTTGGCCTTTTGAACTTGTAAGAAGAGATCTTCAATCTCATCCCCATATTCTTCCAACTTTTTGGACAGTCTTTTGTTCTTTTTCCTTTCTATACTCAACTCTTCAAGTGCAGCGATCAACTCACCTTCTAGATCTACTTCAGCCTCAGCCTCAAGGTTTTCATCACATTCCTGTTCTTTTTCTATTTTTTCTTCTTCGAATGCCATGAAAAGAGCTTCACCTATTTCCTCTTTAGAATCCTCACCGGAGCTATCTTCTGATGAACTGACATTCTTGGAGATGAAACTTTTCTTCTTGAAGTTGCATTTTCTGTAATTTGTTTTTTCCTTCCAGTCACTTCTTTCTTGGTGCGATTTTTCATCACTTTCGTTCTTCTCATTAAGTGGACATTTAGCTGCAACATGCCCAATGCCTCCACAGTTGAAACATTTAAATGGTAACTTTCCTCTGTATTTTCCTTGTCCCATTTTTAGTTTTTGAACAAATTTTGCTTCCATTTCATTTGATGTCTCTTCTTCTTCGGATTCTTGTTTTGCTTTCATATTTTTGTGGGCTTTAAAAGCAGCTTCTCTGTCTATGGGTTTAGATTTTCCTATTCTCATCTCATACGCAGTCAAAGAACCATGCATCTCATCCATACTAAAAGTATTTAGATCTTTAGCTTCTTCTATAGCTGATACTTTAGAATCAAATCTTTTGGGAAGAGATCTTAATACCTTTTTCATGATGACAGAGTCTTCGATTTTCTCGTCGAGTCCTCTAATCGCATTAATGACTTCATTAACTCTCAGCATATATGCCTCTATGTTCTCATCGTCATTCATCTTTAATACTTCATACTGAGCTCGATGTGTTTGTAACTTGGCCTCCTTGATCTTATCGTCTCCTTCATGAATGCTCCTCAATTTTTCCCATATTTCTTTTACCATTTTACAACTCATAATCTTTACCAGTTCACTGTTTGCTACACCGCACATGATAGCATTCTTTGCTTTTGAGTCATTCTCAAATAGTTTCTTATCGACAGCATCGATTGGAGAAGTGGTGGGTATTGTGTATCCACTTTCTACTGAATCCTAGATGTCATATCCCAAAGCACAAAGATATGTCTGCATCCTAATTTTCCAAAACACGTAATTAGTTCCATCAAACAAAGGTGCTTTGTTTGATGAGAATCCTTCACCACCTGCCATTGTGTCACTTCCAAGATCACCCTAGCCGGTTAAGCTTGTTCAAGAACTTGGCTCTGATACCAATTGTTAGTCTTACAATGGCACTGAGAGGGGGGGTGAATCAGTGTAGTTCTTTAAATTTAAATCTACAACTCTTAAAGCTGAAACAATGAAAACTTAAAGCCACATAAAGCAAGTATAACAAGAGAGCATCACATAACACAAGATGTAACGAGGTTCACCAATTTGGCTACTCCTCAAAAATTGACTGCTTGGACTCCCATCCAAATCCAACCTTTGCAAAGCACCAACTTTACAATCAATTTACCAGCACCCACTGGAAGGAGCACCAACCCCTAATTTATCTACACCAATAGAAAGGAGCACCAACCCCTAATTTATCTACACCAACAGAAAGGAGCACCAACCCCTGATTTACCAGCACCAACTGGAAGGAGCACCAACCCCTAATTCCAAGCACCAACTTGGACTTCTATTTTGAATCTAGATTGACATAAAAATGCCTTCACTTTTACAAGACCCTCACTGGTCTATTGCTTACCCAACCTCTCTTTCAATTCATGAAACACACACTTACGGCTCTGCTTACCGCACTCTTACAGCCCTGTCTTATGGCTCACTCTTACGGCTCTGCTTACCACCCTCTTACGACTCTTTTTACTATACTCTTATGGCTCTGCTTATCGCACTTTTACAGTTCTCACGACTCTACTTAATGCCCTCTTACAACACTCTTCTAGCCCTCTTTTCGCAACGCTTTCCCTCTAGCAATATCACTCTAATTCTCCATGCAACACTCCTTTTATAACAATATTTTCATATCGTAACTCCTGGTCTTCTGTAACTTCCATAATCTCACATGCAACCTATCAATAGTAACTTCTATAAGTAACTCCTTTATAACACAATATTCTTACATGCAACCTATTAATAGTTTTGTCTCTTTGTTTGGGACTTTCAGTATAACCACCGCTCAACGATTTCACTCGTAACGGGCCCTATAACTGCTGTTCTGACTTTAGTTCACTGTTATTATTTTAGCTGCATGATTTCTCTCTGTAACTGCCCCTATAACTGTCATACTAACTTCAGTTAACTCTTCTTATTTTTGCTGCATGATTCTACTCTGCAATGGCCCCTGTAACTATTGTATGACTTTAGTTAACTGTCACATATCTTACTTCAACTGGGTTCTTCTTACATCGCGCAAATGTGACCTATCATGAAATCATGACACTTTCGCCTCCTTGCTTCTCTTCTTGGCTTGTACCCATGAAAATACATGTCGTGATATCACGAAACTTTTGCCTTCGTACTCTTCCTCTTTGCTTTTGTCATGATATCGTGACACTTATGCCTTCGTAGTATTTCTCTTTCAATATGTCATGATATCACGACAATTTTTCTTTCGTACTATCTCTCTTGCAATATGTTGTGATATCGCGACACTTTTTATTTTGTACTATCTCTCTTGCAATATGTCATGATATCACAACACTTTTTCTTTCATACTATCTCTCTTGCAATATGTCATGATATAGCGACACTTTTTCTTTCGTACTATCTCTCTTGCAATATGTCATGATATTGTGACACTTTTTCTTCCGTACTATCTCTCTTGCAATATGTCGTGATATCGCGACACTTTTTCTTCCGTACTATCTCTCTTGCAATATGTCATGAAATCGTGACACTTTTTCTTTCTTACTCTCTCTCTTCCAACATGTCACGAAATCGTGACACTTTTTCTTCTGTGCTTTCTCTCTTGCAACATGTCGTGAAATCGCGACACTTTTTCTTGCTTGCGCTTTCTCTTCGAACATGTCACGAAATCGCGACACTTTTTCCTCTTGCCTTTTTCTCTTCCAATATGTCACGAAATCGTGATAGTTTTTCCACTTGCCTTCTTCTCTTCCAACATGTCACAAAATCGTGACAGTTTTTCCACTTGCCTTTTTCTCTTCCAACATGTCGTGAAATTGTGATAGTTTTTCCACTTGCCTTTTTCTCTTCCAACATGTCACGAAATCACGACAATTTTTCCACTTGCCTTTTTCTCTTCCAACATGTCGCGAAATCATGACAGTTTTTCCACTTGCCTTTTTCTCTTCCAACATGTCACGAAATCGTGACAGTTTTTCCTGCTTGTGTAACATGTCGCGATATCACGATAGTTTTTCATTCTTGCCCAACATGTCGTGATATCGCGACAATTTTTCATTCTTGCCCAACATGTCGCAATATCGCAACAATTTTTCTTTCTTGCTCTACATTTCGTGACATTGCGACACTTTTCTTACTTGTCTTTTTCTTTGATCTTTTGCATATGAACCACTTCGGTCTTCTTGGAAAAACATTGTAAATACTCTGAATAGCTTTTGAACTTCCTATCCACTACATATGAATCGCTTCTGAACTTCCATCCACTACATCAATCGATCTATCTAATGACCTCTGAACTCCTGTCCACTGCATCAACCGATCTATCTGTCTGTGTTGACAACAATGACAATACTGTTGCTGCACCTTGCTCAACAAATGCATGCACAAAAGAATGAACAAAATCAAGAGCAAGTTGTCTACTACATTAGTCAAACATTGGTAAGCTATGAAACTAAATATGCTTATGTAGAAAAATTATGCTTAGTAGTGGTTTTTTTTGCTAAGAAACTCTGACATTATATGCTTAACCACACAACCTATGTCATAGCTAGAGAAAATCCTTTGCATTACATGATGTCCCACACTTACAATAACACCTGCATCACTAAATGGATAATTCTTCTTACTAAATTTGACCTAGAATTCATTAGTCAAAAATCCATTAAAGGTTAGGTAATAGCCGATCAACTTGTAGAAGCTCCACTACCTAGTGATCACCCTTTGATTATTGATCTCCTAGATGATTCGGTATTTGAAACAAGATAAATATGTCATTCTGAAGGAAGATGTCGATATCACACTATTCTTTGATGGCTCTAAGTGCACAAAAGGTCAAGGTGCCAGAGTCATATTTCACACACCACAAGGGGTACCTATCCCCTTGTCATTCAAACTAGACTTCCAATGCACAAACAACACTGTAGAGTATGAAGCCTTAATATTAGGTCTTCAATCAGCTATAGCTATGAGCATTAAGCGTATTAGGATATTTGGTGATTCTCAACTTGTTGTAAAGCAAATCAAAGAATAATACCAATGAAAAGAACCTAACATTAAGTTTTATCATGAGGTGGCAATGAAGTTGCTCTCTAAGTTTTATTGGTATGAAATCAATAGTTTTCCATGTTTGACTAACAAATTTGTAGATGTGATGGCCTCCCTTGGATCATTGATTCCAAAATATTCTTTTGGAGAGGTAGAGCCCCTTATCATTTCAATGGTCTCTAAATCTTTATTTTTCTGTTCTAAGTCAAAATATGAAAAGGATGTTTGTTTTATATAATTGGATTCATACAAGCCTTGGTTGAGCCAAATATTAGCCTTTCTCAATTCTAGAACACTCCCATATGACATGTCTCGAATTTCCAAGCGAAATTTCAAGCAAAATGTAGTTTGTTTCATTCTTTTGGGAGACATGTTGTATAAACATGGTTATGATGGAATCCTCGTTCATTGTCTTGAGGCTAGTGAAGCTCAAAGAGCCATAACTGAAGCCCATTATGGTACTTGTGGTGGTGATTTTAGTGGAATGGCCATTGCAAAATGTATTCTATGCATGGGTTATTATTGACCCACATTGGAATATGATTGTTGCACCTATGTTAAATATTGCAAAAAGTGTCAAGAACATGCTAATCTAACTCATGTACCATCATAATATTTACATCCTATTCAAAGCCTTTGGCCCTTTTCACAATGGGGCCTAGATCTAATTGGAAAAATTTCACCTCCTTCCTTGGGACAACATACATTCATCATCATAACCATTGAATACTTCACAAAGTGGGTTGAGGTAATTCCTCTAACCAGTATGACAGGTCCTAGAATTATGGATTTTATACTCCATCACATCATTTATCATTTTGGTATCCCCTCAAAAATCATTTTAGATAATGACAAGTCTTTCAAGAACAAGGATGTTTGAGAACTTTGCAAGAAATATAACATCCAACATAGTTTCTCGACTCCTTATTACCCACAATAAAATGGACAAGTTGAAGCTTCCAACAAGACCTTAATTTCTATTCTCAAGAAAATTGTCAAAGAAAATCATAAATATTGGCATACACAAATTCCCTTGGCATTATGGGCTTATCGAATAAGCATCCGCACGCCTATAGGGGAAACACCATTTTCATTGGTCTATGGAGCTGAAGCAATCATGCCTCTTGAGCTCGAGATCCCTTCCTTGCAAATTTCTTTGTAGGAATTCATAGATGATGACACTGCTATACAAGCACGTCTTGACCAACTCACACTTCTTGATGAGAGGCGAGTCAATGCTTTAGAGCATTTACAAATTTATCAAGACCACCTCAAATGTGCTTACAATGCCAAAGTTCATCTACGTGAATTCCAAGTAGGATATCTTGTTCTTAAAGAGAATCAATAAAACACCAATGCATTACCACATCTTCATGATAAATTCATGGCTAATTGGTTAGGTCCATACATAGTTACACAAAGAGTGGGTAATGGTACTTATAGAATTGTCAGTCTAGAGGGAGAGGAAGAATCTAAACCACTTAATGTTATACACTTGAAAGTATTCTATGCATGATATGATTACTATATATATATGTATACATGGCTAATACACAAAAACATTTGCATACATTTCATTCATAACATTGCATTTCACTTGCATCTACATTCCAAAAATAATGCATTCACCTACATTTCATTTTTCATTCCACATTTTACAAAATTGCATTTCATACATTACATTTACATCCACATTCCACATTTCATATAGGGATAATTTATTCAAGGTCTTAATTGGTCCAACAAAAGTCATGTTGCCTTAATCAGGGGCACCTTCACAATATCATCCACACAATTCCACAAAGTCAAATTGTCATTCACACAAGCCACATTCACAAAGTCCTAGGTATTTTTGGTCACTCAACCACCCCTAGTGTTTTAAGCAACCTCCAACATACATGTCGAGTTCTTTTAGGACCATTGCACATATACACTAAGAAAATATTGAGTTTGGGAATTGATTCCAAAAACATTCTTGAACCAAGCACAATTCTCACATCTTAAAAACATCTTGTGTCAAAGAGGGATAACACCATACTTGGTATGAACCTTGAGGTAAAAAGGGTCATCCTTGCTAGTCCCATCATGCAACATAGTCCATAAGAATAGTGGTTTGCACCACTATCATAGTTGCTTCAAATTCAAAAGATAAAGTAGTAAGGATAGGGTACAATTCTCATCACACTTAGGTTGAGAATCCAATTCCCCAAAGCTCTAAACCTTTTACATCACACACCACTGATTAATTGGGTTGTAAGGATCATACTACATTTCCAGTCAGATAGTTAGGTAGTCATCCCCAAAATTCAAGAAATCAAAAAAAAAATCGTGGACTATGGAGTTAGCCTCCATCGGAGCTATAGACACTTGACTGGTAGTGGAGTACGCTCATACATGGTGACATGTCTCTTCCAAAGAGACCTCTGACCACTCATACGGACAAGATAGCCTCTTGGTTTCAACCATAATAGGTTTACCCAATTTGCTCAAGATGAGTTAATGAACTCACTTGCACACACACTGGTTCTTGATTATCTCGGGTCATTACCTTGCTCTTGATTTGGTAAATGAATTCACTGCACACACATTTGGTCCTAGAAGGATTAGGTAGTTTTAGTGGGTTTGTTTGATGCCACTAGGATGTTTGAGTCTCTACAAAATAAGCAGTCTTCCATATCAACATCCATATCTTCTTCCATATCAACATCCATATCTTCTTCCATGTCAACATCCATGTCAGTTCATAAGTCATTCATACCATATGCCACCAAGTCTGGTGCCCTTGATTAAACAACAATGCTATAAAAGGGTCAAGCAAATATCTAAACCATAAATAATCATTAGAATATACCATCTTGCATAAATCATCCATACATTCCATCTTGCATTAATAATCCATAACATCTCATATGAATTAGTCATAAACATAAACATGCATTCCACAAAAAGCATTCCATAAAAAGCATTCACACAAAAATATAACACAAAAGTAAAAGCCATGTATATATATATATATATATGAATATCACATGTACAATGAGTACCAAATGGCTACATACAATGGAGCACCAAGGCTCATATACAAAAAGTGCATCTAAGCACTAGCTACATCCTCCAAGAAGACCCTTGTGACCTAGTAGAAGTCCTAGACCTAGAGCTATGCCTAGAATGACTATGCCTAGAACCCTCGGATATAGATGAGGTTGGAGGATCAGGAAGTGGAATATGATGTTCCATCAACCTATCCTCCAATGCCTCAATATATCTATGTCGAGATTGAAGGCATCGTATGTCGACCTCATGTCGATGCTCCCTCTCCGCTAGCTCTACCTAGAGAACCATAATCCTTGCATCTCACTCTACCACCTACTACTCCAGTTGTGCCCACTCCTCCTCACTCTAGCCTGGGGATACATCTGGAACCTCCTCCATCTCATCTCCATCTCTACCATCTCCACTAGCCTCGAGTGCCTGTTGAGCTGCACCCTTCGCCTTCCACCTTTGACTATCAGATCGAAGGCATCTTTACCTCTTGTGGGCATCCTCGATCCCCTCACCCTAAGTCTCCTAGGCACCCTCATCCTAGATCTCTTGGGTACCCTCATCCCTAGCCTCTCCACCTCCATCCCCGTTAGCTACTCCTTGAGGTAACATCCATGCTGGCTGAGCCATGAACCATACATCATACTCCATGGTCATCCCTACATCCTCCACATCTGGGATGTCCACCTCCTCATCATCCTCCAAGGCTACCCTCCATGGCTCCATGCATGGTAACCTTATCTCCTCCCGATGCCTCCTATACCACACTGGCTCATCAGGGACATCCTACCTCAACCCAAACTAGTGGAGCACTCATGAGAACTAGAAGTACTCCACCTCACTCCTATGCCTCCCAACCACCCATCTACCCTGATCGCACCCATCATAGATGCTCTCCATCCCCAATCCACTGAGCACCAAGCCATGGCCTCCACACCACTTGGGTGGATATCAATCCAACCCATAAATCCCTGTACCACTGACTCATCCTCACTGGATGACTCGATTGCACCTCCTCTACCAATGCCCATAACCTAGCATAGGGCTACTCCCTACCAAAATCCTCCATAGGTAAGCCCTCTGATTGAGCAACCCTGAAGTGCTCCCATCCCCAAAATTGTAGTAGTAAGTTGCATCCCAATCCCTTTCATCCCCACCTCATCACATCATAAAGCTCCCAGTACACCTACACCAGTAAGGCGGGATCCCATGCATACACCTACCTCATCATGAGCATATCACTCACCACCCCTATCAGGTTCCAAGGGAACCTACACCCGATACTATTCAGGGCCACAATGTTGGCCAACATGAACATCACCAAAACTTGAAGTGGGTCCAACTCCTTGTCCACATACATGGACAGATAAGGTATGCCTCTACTCTCCACCTTCACCCCCTCCCATGTATCACCAAACATCTACCTCATCTTCATATTTCTAGTTGAGCCCAACCTCAACCCGGATCCCCTCCATCGATACCTTGAGGATGCGATATACATCCTCCAAGGTAATAGTCACCTCACCCGTAGGGAGCTAAAATATCCCCCTATATGCATCCCACCTCTCTACCAAGGTAGAGAGGTACCCCTCATCCACCCTAACCACATCTATCCAAGCTACCTCCGCTAGCCCCACCTCCTTGAGAAGCTCCCACTCATCCCTTGTAATCACCTTCCTCATCCTAGGGATATAAGGTAAAAACTAGTGTCGAGCCTCCAAAACTCTAAGTTGCAACACAACACAAAATATTTGTTAATAAATTGTTCATAATTTCAAAAAAAAACAACAACACACACACACACACAAATTTTGCACAATATAAAAATCATAATCAACAACGGGTTACCTCAGCCACTCGTGCTCCATCTGCAGCCCTATCCCCCACACCAACTCCCTTTTCTACCATAGCTTCCGTGCTCCAAATGCCTCACCTCCATTTCCTCCTCACCTCCCTTTCCTCCTCACTCACCCTTCACTCCTCAGACGCAGCTTCTCAAACTCTATAGATGCACAAATGAGCTTCAAACTCACCCAACAAGCTATTTATAGTTGTTTCAAGTGCTTTGGAGCACCCATGGGCATTTCTTGGTATGTTGAAGCACCTACGGGTATTTCTATAGACCACAAGCACCCACGGGCATTTTGCATCAGCATTGACAAAAGCCAAATCAACACAAAATAGTAGCTTCCCCCAACCAAATCACTTCAAATTTCACTCATCAATGCATTCCATCATTTTATCAAGTTTTGTGAAGATTCCAACTGATTTGGATGCATAAATCTCATTTGCGACCACATTGACCAAAATTCACCAAATAGATTCTAAAAGTACCTAAAATGGTCCAAATCTTCACAAAATGATGACCATCAACATTTTTCATCATTCATACATCATCTCCACTTCATTTCACATCATCATTTACATATTTTCCAAGTTCAAGTAACATGCAAGTGAATCTTGTATCTAGTGGGTTATTCTACACACTTGGCGATTGCAGCGATTTGCATCCATGCAATTCGATAAGATGAATAGCTTACCATAAGGACACTTGACCATGATCATCATCACTTATCTCCTTGCTCAAAATCATAATCATATTTGGTATTTCCTCATATTTAGAGTGAAACATTACCAAGAACAATTTGCACAACTGTTGTCATTGATGGCCTAGTTCGTGGGGCTTAAAACATGGACAAAAACTCAAATTTCATCATTCAAAATCTCCTTAACACCTTAGAGATAGGCACTAGCTAGGATGATTGGTTCCATCGGGGAATTAGGTGAAGAATTTTCCACAGTCACTAGCAGGCCATCCAAGGTTGATTCTTTTTCTTTTGCATCATCATTTTGCATATCAATGACATCAAAAAGGCAAAGTGTTTCAACAACATCAAATCACCCCAAATTTGGGATAACCACTTTTGGTTTTAACTTTCCCACAATGGGATACATCTTACATGATCATGGCATCTACACTTGGCAAAAATCCCTTCTTCTATTGGGGCAAAAATAGACACAATCATATCGCCAGATTACAAAACTCCCCTTCCCACCGTTGGGGCAAAAATGGTATCAAATTTTACATCATTCATATCATCCTCATCACCTCACATTTGCACAAAACCCTTCATCTTTTGGGGCAAAAATAGACACATCATATCACATTTTTCAACAACCCCCTTCCCACCGTTGGGGCAAAAATGGTATCACATCATCCATCATTCATTTGCATAGATTTTTCAATTGGCTCGTGAGATTCATCCATAACCTCATTCGCCAATTGAGGGGGTAAGCTACGCAAAACTCCAAATTATTTTATTCTTTTATCTTCAAGCTCATGCTCCACATCCCAAGAGAAGTTACTTCTACACCTAGCCAAAATAGGTGTCTCATGTTTTTGCACTGCATTGTGTTTCACACAACACAGTACAAAAAGGGGCATCTATAGACACCAAATCCTAGCCATTTGCCTTCCATCCAGGCTTTCCCACCATTTCCACCACCAAAGCATAGCCAATTTTTCCACCATTCCTATTTCTCGCCATTTTCGATCATTATTCACATTTATTTATATATATTTAAATATAATATTTTATATATATTTAAATATAATATTTTATATTATATTTTAATATATATTTAATAAATATGTATTTATTTAAGTGAATTAATCCCAACCATCCAATTTCATTTAATCTCGACCACCCATTTACATCAATCCATGCCACACCCTAGATTTATTATCTACCCTTGGATGTGCTTTAATCTCAGCCACACGATTAGTGTCGTTGAAACCCTAGCATGCCCTAGGTTAGATTATAAATAAGAGACATTTTGATGGCTCAACCCCTAATTCTTAATTTCTAATTCAAATTTTTATGTAACATCCCCATTACTTGTCATTATTTTGTTTGGAAGAATGTGATTCTACGATAAGTTATGTGGTGCAGGTATAGGTATACGCGTGGAGGGCAAAAGAAGACACCCATTAAGGTGGGATATGATGTCGTGCCTCATGCACCTTGGCCCATGGGTATATTGAAGCCCACCATAGAAATTTGCTTATAAATATCATTTTGCCTTCCATTGCATTTAATGCATGCGTAACTGCATTTCATATATGACTGCTACTGCATTTTATGCATGTTGCTTGTTATAGCTCAAAGTACCAATGCTTAAAAAATATATATTAAAAAAATAATAATAATAAAATAGATAAAAAATATATAATAAAAATATAGATAATATAAAATAGTGTATATGTTGCTTGCTTTCATTTTGGGGAAAGGAACTCATACGAAACTTTAAGTTATATAAGAGTATGTACCAATAAGCAAGCCTTAATAATATACAAAAGCTAAAATAAAAAAAAATAAAAAACAAATATAATAACGTTATATGAAATAGGGGGAGTAGTAGAACATAACCAAGGAGGAAATATTATTAAAAAAATAGAATCAAAGAAAATTACTCCTCTCCACTCGGAAGAAGAAAGCATTACCACCTGGCTATGTTTGAAGGGAATTATTTGGTATTGTAAATTTGAAAGGTGTCATTCTGATGTCTCATGAATTCCTCTATAAAACAATATCAAATGATATGTTCTTGATCATCGGATTTGCATTCTAGAAGTTGTCATCTTTTTCTAAAGTGTTGGAGTCTGATAGTTTACTGTCATGTTGTGTGGTGAGCTGGTATTTGTATTGAAAGTGGACAACACTGTATGACCAGGTTAGACCCATCCGTTATCTTGTGGGGTAATTGTATGCTGTGTAAAATATGTCTGAATTAATATGTTGCTTTTGTGTTTAAAATAACCAAAATGTTACTCTGGATGATAATTCGTGAATGTTACAAAGATATTGTGTCTTGTTTTATATAGGGAGGTATTTTTATTGTATTTATGATAAAAAGGAATGCAACTCTCTAGTTGGCTTCTTTGCGAGATTGCATTATAGCAAGGCATTGTTACTGTTTAAACTTGTTTTAATGCAAAAACCTAGATTGTTTACTTTGCATATTGCTTGGTGCATTTAGTTGCATTCAATGGGCCAAGATGACCCTAAAATTTTAAAAGCCTTCAAGGCCTTGTCTCTGTCTGTATGAGTGGGACCGTGGGCAAGAGTTGGAAAATCGATGTCATGGATGAGATGCACTTTCATTTCAGTTTTTTTAAAAGAGTTGTAGTGCTATAGAACCATTTCGAAGAACAACAGTGATTTCATTGACATAAGTCTTAAATTGTTACCTTTTTGAATTATATTGGTCTACTGTATATGAGAAAGGGTTATGCACAAGTGCTAAACCAGGTCACTCTTCCTTGTTATTTTCAAGGAAGAGGATTTATCATTTGAATCTAAAATTATTGTGTTTAGATAAACTAAGGCTTCTATTATAAATTCTTGTTAATTGTAGATATGGAAAATTCATATCATATTTTCCTACTGTGCTTTGGTCGTGTTGCTGACTGAGTTTAAAACCTCAAGCTTAAATTATTTTAAAATAAAGAATTTTGTTTAGTATTGGCCAAGTTAGCCTCTTTCCTTTTCTTCGTGTATGCATTGTGTGGGAGTTGCATAAAACGTAGGTGAACTATGATAATAGAGGGATAAATAAGTGATAGAATTTGTTTTTAAGTTTTTAATGTGAAAGCCTGATTTCAAATATGAATTCGTTCACTTTATCATAGAAAGAAATGAAATTCATAGAGTCTATCACTTTAGTATTTGTGAAATTAATTGTAGATTCAGGGTAAATACTTCCAAAATATTAGAATTATTTCTCCCATGTGTGATAGTGTGATGCTCATTTAGAGTATGTTAGGTAACTAACCAAATATTGGTATTATCTAAGGAGGCTCTTAGTACAGTTAAAAAATGTAAGGAAACACGTTTGTCATTTGAAGGATTAGGGAAAAACATATGTAAAAATAAGAAAGTTATACTTTTATTTAAATAGTATATGAGCACTCATAGTAAGGTATGATTATATGGTCTTAATAGATAGAACTTAGCTTTCCATATATGAGTTATGAGCACTCATAGTAAGGTATGATTATATGGGCTTAATAGATAGAACTTAGCTTTCCATATATGAGTTATGGTGCTCAATTTAACCTTTAAATAACTATAGTGGAGAACATGATTAATAATATCACCAATGCTTTACAGGAAATTAAGTGTAACAAGGAGATTACTGTGTTTATGATGTAAAAATATCAATAAAAAGAAAAGCAATTACTTTCCATTCGATCTAATTTTAGATTTTCATAGATGGATTCGTGGCTATCTTAGTTATGTATAATATTAAGTAGATAATGAATTTCAGGTTTTTCTTTATGATTATTTAGGACTGAATTAATGTTGGGTAGATAAAGTGTTGTATGTTTTTCTTTAAAAAGTAAGTAGAAAAGAGTAGCCTTATTGCTTGCATTATATGAGAGCTTTAATATTTTTATAGCTATGTTTAATGAAGTTCTTATTTTGCTTTACATATGAGATTTATTATTATGTTTAGGTTCTCTATAGAACTTTAGTTATGTAATTATAAGTTTGATTTTATATATGATACTTTAAGTTTTTTACACTTAAATGGTTAATTATATGATAATTTTATTATCTGTTTCTTTATTAAAAAATAACCATGTCATACGAAACTAAAACTGGGCATAAGAATAATCAATACCATGGGAACTTTGGCATAAGGGTATTGAGATAATACCGAGAAGAGTGTATAAAAATAAACAATAAAATTACACTCATATGAGATCCAGTGATTATCAAGAAGGATAGCGCTAACCCAACTCCGGTAGCTAGCAGTGGCGGCTACCATGAACTAGTGTTATCCATATTTTAGCCAAGAGTATGTACAGAGGTTCTACGCTAATAAGAGCAAGAGACAATGGTATGGGATATTTCCTTTGGATAACACATGTATGGTACATGAGGATGCTCATGAACCTACTCGGTTGCGGAATCACCAATGGAACTCATAACCAAAGGGTTGGTTTATGAGGTTGGAAGGTCCAATGGTATATGGTATGGGCAGCATTATCATCAATCGGAGCTGGAACTGAGAGATCTGGTCCATGACCATGCGATGGGGACCTTGATCATACCTTATTTTAAGGTCAAAGGTTAGTCACATACATAGCAATGCTAGTTCCAAAGTGTAAAAACAATGAGTTCTTTCAGGAATGAAAAGGGAATTATGAATTCTCAAGCTTCAGTACAAGGGAATTATTGTGTCCACTCCTCCAGGTGTTATGGGCCCTAGAAGAGAAAATCCATGCCAAGATCTAAAGATACCTAAGGGAGGGGTAAGATCTTCTAAATGGTAATCTATTGCGGGAAGTTGGCCGGTCCCAAGCACTTAAGTCACCATATGTAGTGGTTGGAAAACTTGAAGTGCAATTTCTCTATACCTTGTACTATATTGTAGTTGGGTAAAACAATGAATATGTGTGACATATAAGTAGGCTCTTGACAAAATTTTATATTGTGAACTTGAAAACCAGGTGAGTAGACCTGGGTTGTGACAGTTGGTATCAGAGCCTAGGTTGCGAAACCTTGGCTAATAAACATGAATAGTTGTTCTGACATAACTCTTTTGATGCCAGGTATGGCAGGTACCTCGCGGAGGACCAGTGTTAATCTGCAAGAGGAAATTGTAGAGGTCCCGAGGAAGGGACTAAGGTGACTCGTAAGAGATTCTAAAAGGGTGCAAGTTGTTGATGTACCATGGTGAGTGGTTAGGAAAGAGAAGGAGCTAGTAGCTACAAGAGCTACGAATGATGAGAATATGGCTTGAATGATTCAGTTGATGCAAGAACAACTGAATCAACAATGTGAGCAAATGGAAATCTAGAAAGCTCAAATGAGTGAGCATATGGATCAACAAAGGGCACAAATGGCCCAATAGTAGGAAATAATCACCCAACAACAAAAAGTCATAGAGAATTTGGCTAAGAGAAAGGAAACTAAAAATGTGAGTGAGTTTCCAGAGGGTTCCTCGAGAAGGAAAGTGGGTGAAGAGCTGAAAAAGGAAATTAAGAAGTTGGATATCTCTAAATTTGATGGTAAAGGTGATGGTGAGACAGACATTAATTGGCTAAGTGAAGTCGAGGGATATTTTGCAATTCAACCTCTTTGCTCAGAATCCAAAACTACTTGGGCAGTGGCACATTTAGAGGGTCCTACAAGAGACTGGTGGACCACATATAAGAAAATTACTCAGAAGGAAGTGGTAGATATACCATAGGAAGAATTTGAAAGAGAATTCAAAGATCGCTTCCTTACACTGATCAATTCTATATTGAGAAACATGGTGAGTTCACCAACTTACGACAAGGTAATATGATGGTAATTGAATATTACCAAAGGTTTGTGCAACTTCTTAAGTATGCCCCAAAATATGATGGTCAAGAAAATTTCAAAGCTCATAAGTTTGTTATGGGGCTACACCTAAAATACAGTCAATCAAGTGGGAAGAAAAGTACCTCAAACACTGTCAGTTGCCTATGATGTTGCTCGATATGAGGAATCAAGCCAGAAAGAGGTAAAGGCTTACTATCAACAAGTTGAAAGAGAAAATTCAAGGAAAAGAAGATATCCCAAGCAAAATAGAGGTAAATATCAGTACAAGAAATTTAGAGATGGAGGGCATAATATAAATGATAATAAAAGCAAGGGTAAATTCCAGGGGAACAGAGGGCAGCCAAATCGAAGGAATTTTTAGGAGAAGAAAAACAACAATAGGGAACAGGGTAAAAATGGTAATCAGAATAAGGAAAGTGATAAACAAAAGAATGATGGACCAAATGCATGCTTTGCATGTGGAGCACTAGACCATTTTTCCAGATAATGCCCAAATAGAGCGGATCAAAGAAATCCCACTGAGGAAGCCCCACACAAAATATTTGCTGCCACAGGTAACCCTAACCTTTTGGGCCAAGCTACTCCATTTTTATTAAAGGAAAACTAGGCAAAAGAGATGTACACATTTTAATTGATAGTGGTGCTATAGATAGTTTCATTTCAAATAGTATTTTAAGGGACATACCTATTAAACCTGGGGTTATGGCAAGAGGGTGGCAAGTCGAGTATGGCTTGGGATAAACTTACTTGGTCAACCAATGTCTATTTGACCCACAAATAGAAATACCTCAAGGAAAAATCAATTGGCATTTATATGTGGCTCCTTTACATGCATTTGATATAGTCCTAGGAGTAGATTGGTTAAAAGCCCATAAAGCCCTATTGAATTTTGAGGAAAGGTGGTTGGAATTTACGGATGATGCTAATCGGTGAATTTGTATCCACTATAATAGAACATCTCTTGAGCCTCATTTGATGACCACCATGCAGGTCAAAAGAGCCTTGAGAAAGGGATGTAGACTGTATGTGGTTAAATTAAACAAAAAGGAAGAAACTAATTCAAGTTCTGCATTATTTCAACAATACCCAGTATTAAATGAATTTAGGGATGTCTTTCTTGAAGATCTGCCTGGACTACCTCCAAAAAGGGAGTTTGATTTTTCAATTGAGCTTATGCCAAGAGCAACTCCAATAGTCCGAACCCCATATCGTATGACACCTCTTGAGTTGTAGGAACTTAAGACTCAACTACAAGATTTGTTGAAAAAAGGGCACATTAAACCTAGTGTCTCACCATGGGGAGCACCAGTTCTATTTTTAAAAATAAATATGGATCCTTGAGACTATGCATTGATTATAGGATGCTTAACAAGATGACAGTTAAGAACAAGTATCCCTTACCTAGAATTGATGATCTGTTTGACCAGCTGAGAGGAGTTACAATATTTTCAAATATTGACCTTAGGTCAGGATACCATGAGTTAAGAATCAAGGAAGAGGATACATACAAAACTACTTTTAGAACTCGCTATGGACATTATGAGTTCATAGTATTACCATTTGGGTTAACAAATGCACCAACTACATTTATGAATTTGATGAATAACATATTTCATGAGTACCTAGATCGATTTGTGTTAATATTTTTGGATGATATTTTGATTTACTCCCATAATAGAGAAGAACATGATCAACACATGAGGATAGTGTTGGAAGTCCTTAGGAAGAATCAATTATATGGTAAGTTGTCCAAATGTGAGTTCTATACATCACAAGTTCAATATTTGGGACACATTGTCTTAGCTGAAGGAATAGTTGTAGATCCTAAAAATATTGAAGCCATAATAGATTGGCCAACCCCAACCAATGTATCAGAAGTAAGAAGTTTTATGGGAATGGCTGGTTATTATCGACGATTTTTTAAGGGGTTTTCAAAAGTTGCATTTCCTATTACCAACCTGCAAAGGAAAGGGAAAGTATTTAGGTGGACGATGCAGTGTGAAGAAGCCTTCAAAATTCTTAAGGAAAAGTTGACAACTACACCTATACTAAAAATACTTGACCCGAACAAATCATTTACGGTATGTACTGATGCCTCATTGGAGGGACTAGGTGGCATTTTGATGCAATATGAGGTCGTAGTAGCATATGAGTCCAAGAAACTCAAGAAACATGAAATAAACTATGCTACACATGATTTAGAACTAGCAGCAGTAGTTCATGCTCTTAAGATTTGGAGGCATTATCTACTAGGAAAGCCCTTTGAGCTTAAAACCGATCATCAGAGCTTGAGATATATTTTTACTCAGCCTCTGCTAAATTCTAGACAATGAAGATGGATGGAGTTCCTAGCTAAATATGATTTTGGTATTGAATATATCAAAGGAAAAGAAAATAAACTGGCAGATGCCCTCAGTAGAAGAAGACATATAGCAACACTTACAAAATGTCAGTATGGTCTGAAGGAGCAGATCAAGGAAATGCAAAAAAATGATGAGTTTTGCAATCAATGTCGTAACAAGGTTGAGCGAGAACCAAATCAACACAAGTATTATAATGTCAAGCAAAATCTAGTGTATTTTCGAAATAGAGTAATAGTACCTAATGATGAAGGACTTAAAAGAACTATCCTGCAGGAAGCTCATTATGCACCATATTCTGCACATCCAAGGGTAATTAAGATGAGGGAAACTCTGAAAAAAGATTATTTTTGGCCTGGGATGAAGAAGGATGTGGTTCAATTCATTGCAAGATGCTTGGAATATCAGAAGGTCAAAGCAGAGCATCAACATCCTGAGAGGACAATTGCACCTGTTCGATGTGCCAAAACAAAAGTGGCAAGTAATATCTATGGATTTTATTGTTGGCCTTCCCAAGACACGATTTCAGCATGATGCAATATTTGTGGTAGTGGACAAATTAACTAAAGTAGCGCATTTTATACTAGGTAATGTTCGTGATGATGCAACAACTATAGCACAAAAGTTTGCTCAAGAAATTGTAAGACTACATGGGTTTCTCAAAATAATCATCTCCAATAGAGATTCAAGATTCACTTCTGAGTTTTGGCAAGCCTTGCATCGAGCTTGGGGAACAAATCTCAATATTAGCACTGCTTATCATCCTAAGATGGATGGATAGACCGAGTGGGTCAATCAAGTGCTAGAAGACATGCTACGCATGTATTGTATGGACCACCAAAGTAAATGGGAAGATTATCTCTTCCTGGTGGAATTTTCTTATAACAATAGCTATCATACCACGTTGGGCATGGCCCCTTTTGAGGCCCTATATGGGTGTAGGTGTAGGACACCATTAACATGGGATAATTTGGATGATCGAGAAGTGATCGATCCTGATGTTGTTAAAAAAATGGAGGTCCAACTTAAAGAGATTTGCCAATGACTTCGTGAAGTTGTTGATCGTCAGAAGAGTTATGCTGACTTAAAGCGAACCCCTCGAGAATTTTTCATTGGTGACAAAGTTTTCCTTAGAGTCAAGCCAACCAAAAGTTCAATTAAGTCCACTAAATTAAGCCCAAGATTTGTTGGTCCTTTTGACATTGTTGCCAAAATCAGTCTTGTTGCCTACAAGCTCGCACTACCACCGAACTTGTCAAAAATCCACAGTGTTTTCCATGTGTCCCTCCTTCGCAAATATGTAGCTGACCCATCTCATGTTCTGGATGTATCTCATTTGTAGACGTCGGACCCGCAACTCATTGAGGTTCGACCAGTTAAAATTTTGGGTTTCAGAACCAAACATCTAAGGAAAAGGACTGTGGAGCAGTGTAGGGTCCAGTGGGATCACTACTCTAAGAAAAATGCCACCTAGGAGGATGTTATTGCTATGAGAAACCAATTTCCTTACTTATTTGAAAATTGATAACCAAAAGATAATTTGCTATTATATATTTGAGATGTAAATTTTTATGTGTTGACATGATGGGACTTGATGCAGTAGATATGATTAGCATATATATTTTTATTTTGTGATAATTGCATATATGTATATGACCAGATGTTATAGAAATCTGTATCTGTATCTTCTAGATAACACAGGGACTGTGTTAATTCCTAGTGGGGGAGTATGTAACATCCCCGCTACTTGTCATCATTTTGTTTGGAAGAATGTGATTCTGCGATAAGTTTTGTGGTGCAGGTACAGGTATACATGCGGAGGTGAAAGAAGACACCCACCCCTGATAGAGACAGAGGAAAGAGGCGTCAGGTAAGGTGGGATATGATGTCGTGCCTCATGCACCTTGGCCCATGGGTACATGGAAGCCCACCATAGAAATTTGCATATAAATATCATTATGCCTATCGTTGCATTTAATGCATGTGTAACTGCATTTCATATATGACTGCTACTGCATTTCTTGCATGTTGCTTGTTATAGATCAAAGTACAAATGCTTTAAAAATATATATATAAAATAATAATAATAAAAAAATAATAAATAAATATATATAATAATAAAAATATAGATAATATAAAATAGTGCATATGTTGCTTGTTTTCATTTTGGGGAAAGCAACTCATATGTAACTTTAAGCTATATAAGAGTATGTACCAATAAGCATGCCTTAATAATATACAAAAGCTCAAATAAATAAATAAAACAAATATAATAATGTTATATGAAATAGTGGGGAGTAGTAGAGCATAACCAAGGAGGAAATATTATTAAAAAAAAAAATATATAATCAAAGAAAATTACTCCTCTCCACCCGAGAGAAGAAAGAATTACCACCTGGCTATTTTCGAAGGGAATTATTTGGCATGTAAATTTGAAATGTGTCATTTTGATGTCTCACGAATTCCTCTATAAAACAATGTCGAAGGATATGTTCATTATCGAATTTGCATTCTAGAAGCTGCCATCTCTATCTGAATTGTTGGAGTTTGATGATTTACTGTCACATTGTGTGGTAAGCTCGTATTTTTATTGAAAGTTGGCAGTGTTGTATGACCATGTTAGACCCATCTGTTATCTTTTGGGGTAATTGTATGTTGTGTAAAATATTTCTAAATTAATATGTTGATTCTTTGTTTAAAATAACCAAAATATTACTCTGGATGATAATTCGTTAATGTTACAGAGATGTTGTGTCTTGTTTTATATAGGGAGGTATTGTTATTGTATTTTTTATAAAAAAATAATGCTACCCTTTAGTTGGCTTCTTTGCAAGATTGCATTATAGCAAGGCATTGTTATTGTTTAAATTTTTTGGAATGCAACTCCCCAACTTGTTTTCTCTGCATGATTTCTTAGTGCATTTAGCTACATTCAATGGGACAAGCTGACCCTAAACTTTTAAAAGTCTTCAAGTCCTCGTCTCTATCTATACGAGTGGGACCGTGGGCAAGAGTTGGCAAATCTATGTCGTGGATGGGATGCGCTACCATTTCAGTTTTGTTAAAAGAGTCGCAACACTGCAGAGCCATCTTCGGAGAACAACAATGATTTCATTGACATAAATCTTAAATTGTTACCTTTTTGAATTATTTTTGTCTATCGTGTATGAGAAAGGGTTACGCACAAGTGCTACACCAAGTCACTCTTCCTTGTTATTTTCAAGGAAGAGGATTTATCTTTTGAATCTAAAATTGTTGTGCTTAGATAAACTAAGGCTTCTATTACGAATTCTTGTTAATTGTGGATATGGAAAACTCGTATCATAATTTCCTACTGTGCTTTGGCTACATTCCTAACTGAGTTTAAAACCTCGAGCTTAAATTATTTTAAAATAAAGAATTTCATTTAGTATTGACCAAGTTAGCCTCTGTCCTTTGCTTCATGTATGCATTTTGTTGGAGTTGCATCAAACGTAGGCGAACTATGATAATAGAGGGATAAAGAAGTGAGAATTTATTTTTAAGTTTTAATGTGAAATCCTGACATCAAATATGAATTCGTTCACCTTATCATAGAAAGAAATGAAATTTGTAAATTCTATCATTTAAGTATTTGTGAAATTAAATGTATATTCAAGGTAAATGCTTCCAAAAGATTATAATAGTTTCTCCCATGTGTGATAGCGTGATTCTCACTTAGATTATGTTAGAGAACTAACCAAATATTGATATTATCTGAGTAGGCTCTTAGTACAATTAAAAAACATAAGGAAACACGTTCTTCATTTGAAGGATTACGGGAAAACATATGTAAAAAATAAGAAAATTATACTTTGATTTAAACATTGTATGAGCACTCATAGTAAGGTATGATTATATGATCTTCATAGATAAAGCTTAACTTTCCATATATGACTTATGGTGTTTAATGTATCATTTAAATAGCTATAGTGGAGAACGTGACTAATAATATCACCAGTGCTTTACAGGAAGTAAGTGTAACAAGGAGGTTACTGTGTTTATGATGTAACAATATAAATAAAAAGAAAATCAATTAATTTCCATTCGATCTACTTTTAGATTTTCATATATGGATTCGTGGCTATCTTAGTTATGTATAATATTAAGTAGATGATGAATTTGATGTTTTGTTTTATGATTATTTAGGACTGAATTAATGTTGGGTAGATAAAGAGTTGTATGTTTATATTTAAAAAGTATGTAGAAAAGAGTAGCCTTATTTCTTGCATTATATGAGAGCTTTAATATTTTTATAGCTATGTTTAATGAAGTTCTTATTTTTCTTTACATATGAGATTTATTATTATGTTTATTGGATTGAATTCGTATTAAGTAGATTAGGTGCTCTATAGAAATTTAGTTATGTGGTTATGAGGTTTATTTTATATGTAAGACTTTAAGTGTAAAATACTTAAATGGTTAATTATATGAGAATTTTATTATCTGTTGCTTTATGCAAAATAACCATGTCATACGGAACCAAAATTGGGCATTAATAATATCAAGACCATGGGAATTTTGGCATAAGGGTATTGAGATAATACCAAGAAGAGTGTATAAAAAAAATAATAAAAATTTACACTCATATGAGAGCTAGTGATTATCGAGAAGGATAGCGCTAACCCAACTTTGGTAGCTAGCAGTCGCAGCTACCGTGAACTAGTGTTATCCAAATTTCAGTCAAGCATATGTAGGAAGGTTCTACGCTAGTAAGGTCAAGATACAATGGTATGGGATATTACCTCTGGATAACACATGTATGGTACATGAGGATGCTCACAAACCTGCTCGATTATGGAATCACCAACGAAAATCATAACTAGAGGACTGGTTTATGAGTTTGTAAGGTCCATTGGTAGATGGTATGAGCAGCATTACCGTCATTGTATATGGAACTGAGAGTTCTAGTCCATGACCATACGATGGGGACCCTGATCATATCTTAGTTGAAGGCCAATGGTTAGTCACAGACATAGCAATGCTAGTTCCAAAGCGTAAAAACAATGAGTTCTTTTAGGAATAAAAAGAGAATTGTGAATTCTCAAGCTTTGGAATAAGGGAATTATTGCATCCACTCCTTCAGGTGTTATGGGCCTTGGAAGAGCAAATCCACGCAAAGATCTAAAGATACCTGAGGGAAGGGTAAGATATTCTAAATGGTAATCTATTACGGAAAGTTGACTGGTACCAAGCACTTAAGTCACCATCTATAGTGGTTGAAAAACTTGAAGTGCAGTTTCTATATGCCTTATACTATTTCATAGTTGGATAAAACAGTGAATATGTGTGACATATAAATAGGCTCTTGACAAAATTTTATATTGTGAACTTGACAACCAGGTGAGTAGACCTGGGCTGTGACAGTTCCTAAGTTTTTGAGTACCCTGATTCCTTGAGTACCAAAAGCTTTGTAACAAGCCCTTTTTTACCCTAGCCCTATTCCATCTGTCATATTCCATGCCCCTCACTCGCAATCACTATTACCACATCCTTCACCCTCACCCGATTTTCTTCTATAAAATTTCCTATCAACCACCAAGTACCTTCGAGCACTTCCTATCAACACCAGGTACCTCTGGGAACCTCCCTACCAATGCCAAGTGTCCACGAGCGTTTCTTGTAGCTACCAAATACATGCGGGTATTTTATGCTCCCATTCCTAAAGTCCCCCTAGCCTCCAGGTGCCACTAGGGCATTGTCATACCAGTCATCTGCATCAGGTTTTTCACATCAAAACATAGTACATAAGATAGATCTACCCTGCATTTTTTTATTTTATATATATGTGTTTTAGCTTCTATTCATTTTATTGGCAGCATCTAGTTAGGGTTTTATTATTTCATACAGAGGGTCTCACATTGTGGAGCCCTCGCATATACTACTAACTATTTTATATGTCTTTGTGTGCAGATATGGAGCACTACATCAACATTTCGAGTGGTCCAACCTTGGATACCAAAAAGCCCACTCAACCTTGTTGGGATCAAGATGTGCTTGAAGACACCATGAACTTACTTCTTAGGATTTTAGAGAACCCTAAATTGTTGTAAAAATGTATCAAAAGGATTCAAGGATACAAGTTTGTAAACAATGGAGTTTCTAGCCTCCCCCTGTCAATGAAAATTATTCTATTGTGCAATATTGTGTTTCCTTGTATTTTATTTTGTTCAAAGCACTGTCTGTGTGTTGCATTTTGCATATTTCAGTAAGCAATGCCACCAAAAGTCCCCTAGGAACTAAGGGAAGCAACTTTTCCAACTGGTCAAGTTTTACTAGCAATTGAATCCATTTCCTCTATTGACATCTTTGTTTCCTAAAGGAAAACAAGATGTGGATGGTTTGTCTAAATCATTCTTCTAATTTTGTTTTGTTTTGAAAGACTCCCTTTGAGTCCTCTAATATTCCAAGTGATAATATTCATTAATACCAGGGCTAAAAAAATTGGTAAGGGAATTAATATTACTTTCCTCTATAAGGTTTTCACCTTCTTTTACCATATGATGTTGATTGGTCTTGTGACTTACCTTTTGATTAGAATCCATATTTAGTTTTTTTTCCTGTTTCTTGACTTACCCCAATTGAATATGAGATGGATTTTAACCTTGAATAATGTGTGTACAAATCCAAAGTGGTACTTGAAGGTTCAATAGAGTCTATCTTGGGACTTGTACTATTTGAAGTCTCAACATTTAAAATATTATTTTGCTTGTGTATATTTCATCTTTTTTTCCATTAAAATCCTTTAATTTGTTTGTTTGATTTTGAGCTCTTCCCTACATCTTTAAATTGTGTTTCTAATATTTTTATCTCCATTATTTCCTCTTCCTCACATAGGACATCATTTGTGAAAATAATTTAAAACACATTAGCTTATAACTTCGATTGATCCTTCATAAGTATTTTTTTAGTGTTCTTCTTAGGCATTTGGAAACCTGCTAAGTTTGTATCCTCTTTATTTTGATCTAGAATTTTATTTGGGAAAACACTAGCAAAATGACCATATTTATGGTAAATTTTACAACAAAAAGGAATTTTCTCATAGTCCACCACTTGCTCCTAAGTGTCCTTCCTAAATTGTAATGAGATATTTTCAGGTAGGGGTTATCAAGATCTATTAAAACACAAATTCGAGCATAAATAATATGTTCAAAATATTGAGCACAATCAAAAATCATCATAAAATTTCTCAAATATTTTACAATTGAGAAAAATAACCAAATTTAAAAATTCAACTAGGAGGCCAAAGAGTCTAACCCACACAGGAATTGTAGAGGGAATCTCTTCTTTGGATTTAAATTTAGTATGCTAAGGCTTCATGAAAAGCCTCGCCCTTCTAAAGAACTAGGGAACCCTTGAAATATTTTCTCTCTATATTCATTATTAGCAAATAAAAGAAGAAAATAACCATTTGGATAAATGGATATTTGTAATTCACCTTTCATTTTCCAGTTTTTTGTAGCCCAAACTTTGAAAATAGATAGGCTCAGATGAAAATCCAAGAAATGACAAATTAGTCCTATTTTTTACATATCTTATATGCTAGTCTAAACATATTTAAATTAAAAATTAGAGTTCCATAAACTACCCTAAGACATCCCAACTCAGTTTTCTTGGGATAAATCTTAGGTATTCTCAAAGGTTTACAAGAAACCCTAAGTAAATTAATTTAAGCATTAGGCTGAGGTTTTCCACCATGGAGGGCATCCCTAAAATTTATTTTTGGGGCTGAGTATTTTAAATCCTTTCCCTTGAAAGGGGTTTGCATAGTGGATTTTTTTTTGAGGTGCTCCTTAGTGCCAAATTTGCTTGATATCTAAACCATTTTTTGATTAGCTACTTGAAACTTATTTTGATATCTTTTTAATCCATACCTTGGACACCAAGAATAGGTATGATTTTCACTTTTGTTTTGTGCAACAAATTGGAAGCCATTTACAATCAATTTTGTAGCATTAAGATCTATTGAAAGACATATTTCTAACCCATCTTGGATTCCTTGCAACATAACCCACTAAATTCTTGAGTAGAAACCATAAAAATACTAGCTGCTAGGGTTCGAAGGCCCTGAAAAACAACCTCTGGAGCTGCTTGCACTCAATACAGATGAAACCCTCATATAGTCGCTCGCTTTCAAAAAAAATTGTAACTCTCATTCCATCCTTTATGATTTTTATTTAAATCAATGGAATTTTACTTTAAATAGTTTAAAACCTATAGCATTTTCTATGGGAAGGTCCAAGTCTTGCTTGTCATGTAAAGGACCACTTGTGCTGAGCAAGCATTGGTGATTTCCTCTCATTTGTTTCCTTTCATGCTTATGTTTTTTAGGTCTTCTTACCTTCAATAAAAATGTGTATGATTATTTATTTTTCTATAACTCTATGATTTATTTCTTTTTGTCTAGATTTGTTCTTTATATTTTTGTAACTCGGATTGTTTGTCCTTTTTGTAGGATTATATTTTCCAATTCGACATAGTTTCAGTTCTAGTAATTTAGTTCAATATTATTAACAACATTTGATTTAGTTTAGTTACCTAAGTTATCACTTTTATTCATATTTTATTATATTCAATTGTTAGAGTATATTACATTATTTGGGTCATGTAAATGTATCACCTTTGATACATAGCTAGAGTAGGAGTTTACTTTAGAGTAAAGTTAGTTGGTTACTTCAAGTATTGTAATAAATGCACAAGTTTCAATGTGCAAGTTGTAAATGTGCATGTAGTCCACATGCACATGAGTCTTAGGTAGAGTAAGGACCAAGGAATCTATCTTCCTATATTAAGGCCTCATAGTGTGTTATTATAGAGGAGGATACAGAGCATAGTAAATATAGATAGTGTATGGTATAGTTTAGTAGTATGGTACAATGTAGTCTTTTCATATCCTTTCATAGAGTGTTCATGTCCTCCATTATATAGCATTGTAATATTTTCATCACTTTCATTAATGGCATATTTTGAGTTATTTAGAGATGCTCATCTCATTATTTTCTTGCATATTATTGTGCCATTAGTTTATAGTTATCTCAAATTAGTTATCTTTCAACCTGTGGTTGTTCTTCCTGTATTATTGTCCCATCAAAAGCTAACAATGGTATCATATCACATAGTATATCAGATAGAAAATAGGGAGAGTACACAAAGAGATACTAAGATAAGTTCATAAATCTTAGTTCCAAAATTTTTGAGATCACATTTGGCTAGAGTATTTCCACAAGGTTGTAGAAAAACTCATGAAGACTAGGACTTGTTGAGCAAGGTGCAGCGATAGTATTGTCATTGTTGTCAACACATTCAGATAGATTAGTTGATGCAGTGGACAGGAGTTAAGAGGTTATTTAGAGTATGTACAGTGATTTTCCAAGAAGATCGAAGTGGCCCATATGCTAAAGATCAAAAGAAAAGATAAGTTGAGAAAGAAAGAAAAAGTGTCGCGATATCGCGACATGTTGAGCAAGCAAGAAAAAGTGTCACGATTTCGTGACATGTTGGAAGAGAAAGAGCAAGCGAGAAAAAGTGTCGCGATATCACGACATGTCGCATTTTCATGACTAAAAGAGGAGAGAGAGTGTAAGAAGGAAAAAGTGTCGCGATATCGCGACATGTCGCATTTTCACGACTAAAAGAGGAGAGAGAGTGTAAGAAGGAAAAAGTGTCATGATATCGCGACATGTCGCATTTTTGTGACTAAAAGAGGAGAGAGAGTGTAAGGAAAAAGTGTCGCGATATCGCGACATGTCGCATTTTCGTGACCAGAAGAGAAGAGAAAGAGCAAGAGAGAAAAAGTGTCACGATATCGCGACAAAAGCAAAGAGAAAGAGTATGGAGGCAAAAGTGTCACGATATCGCGACAAAAGAAAAGAGAAAGAGTACGAAGGCAGAAATGTCACGATATCATGACATGTATTTTCATGGCCAACAGCAACAAAAGAAGACAAAGAGGCAAAAATGTCATGATTTCGTGATAGGTCGCATGTGCGCGATGCAAGAAGAAGAACCCAACTGAAATAAGAAGTGTGACAGTGGACGAACGTCACTACGATAGTTACAGGGGCCGTTACAGAGTGAATTCATGCAGCTAAAATAAGAAGAGTGAACAAAAGTTAGTACGGCGGTTACAGGGACTGTTACAGAATGAAATATTCGAGCGATGGATATACCGAACATCTTCATTAGTTGAAGCCAACGAAGACCGACGACAGCCGACGAAGACAAGGAGTTACATTATGAAAATATTGTTATAAAAGTTGACAAAGACTAGGAGTGCAATGAAAGCCGACTAAGACTAGGGTTTACATTATGAAAATATTGTTATGAAAGCCGACTAAGACTAGGGTTTACATTATGAAAATATTGTTATGAAAGCCGACTAAGACTAGGGTTTACATTATGAAAAATATTGTTATAAAAGGAGGGTTGCTTGGAGAATTAAAGTGTGTCGAAATGTGTGAAATGCGGTCGTAAGAGTGTAGAGAGCATAGAGGCATCGAAAATATGGCGAAGTGAGTAGAGTGCATAGAGAGCGAAAAGGGCAAAGACGAGCGCTAAGTGCAGCTGTAACGGCACAGAGTGTGTGAAGAGAATGCGCAAAGGGTGCATAGAGTGTGCATAGAGAGTGCGTAGAGTGTGCATAGAGAGGTGGCTAAAAGAGGGTGAAGTGCGGCTGTAAGAGCACAGAAGATGCATGTGTTTCATGAACAGTGAGAGAGATCGGGTAAGCAATAGACCAGTCAGGGTCTTGTAAAAGTGAAGGTATTTTTCTATCAAAACTTCTAGATTCAAAATTGAAGTCCAAGTTGTTGCTTGGCATCAGGGGTTGGTGCTCCTTCCAATTGGTGCTAGTAAATCAGGGGTTGGTGCTCCTTCCAGTTGGTGTTGGTAAATCAGGGGTTGGTGCTCCTTTTTGTTGGTGCAGATAAATTAGGGGTTGGTGCTCCTTCTAGTTGGTGCTGGTAAATCAGGGGTTGGTGCTCCTTTCTATTGGTGCAGATAAATCAGGGGTTGGTGCTCCTTCCAGTGGGTGTTGGTAAATTGATTGTAAAGTTGGTGCTTTGCAAAGGCTGGATTTGGATGGGAGTCCAAGCAGTCATTTTTTGAGGAGTAGCCAAATTGGTGAACCTCGTTAAATCTTGTGTTGTGTGATGTTCTCTTGTTATACTTGTTGTATTTGGTTTTAAGTTTTCATTGTTTTAGCTTTAAGAGTTGTGGATTTAAGTTTAAAGAGCTACACTGATTCACCCCCCCTCTCAGTGTCATTGTGAGACTAACAATTGGTATCAGAGCGGGTTTCTTCGAAAAAGGTTTAACAGCTTGAAGGAAGATCTTACAAGAACACAAATGGCAAAGAAAGGCAAAAGTAGAACCATGAGACACAAGAAGAAAAGAACACACATGGTCATGAAAGAAAATGAAGATGAATTCAATGTTGTTGTTTTGGGAGGAAGAATGAAAATAGATTCAAGAGATGAATCAAACAATGGAGAAAATGCCAAGAGGCAACTCAGTCATGATGCAGGTTCACAAGGTGAAGAATGTTTTGTTTGTGGTCAACTCGGTCATGATGCACGTTATTGCAATGGGTTTAGTAGCAGTGAAGATGAAGATGATACTTTCAAAATTGAAGTCCTAGAGGATGATTCTGAAAAGGAAATAGGTGGAGGTCTTTTCATGGCACTCGAAGAAGAAAAAACAAAAAAATAGGAATGTGATGAAGAAGAAATTGATGCAGAAGTAAATTGGGAAGAGGAACTAATTGTAGCTCTGGATGAATTGGAGATAGAAAGGAAAAAGAATAAGAAAATTTCAAGAAATCTTGAGGATGCAAATGAAATAATAACCAATTTGAAAGTACAGATAGACAAATCCAAGAAAATATCTGAAGATCTCGAAGTGCAAATAACCATGAAAATAGAGTATTGCAGTAAGCTAGAAGAAGAGATTGTTGGTTTAAGGATGCAGACAGAAGAGATGAATCATAAAGTCGATGTATGTAGCAAACGTGAAGAGGAATCTAACAAAGTTATTAGTGATCTAAAGCTACAAGTAGAAGAATCCAAAAGGATTGAAGAAACTCTCAGGTCACAAATCAATGAGAAAGAGATTGGTTGCTGCAAACAAGAAGAAGAGATTGTTTTATTGAAGAAACAACTAGAAGAGGCCAATACAAATCTCAAATTCGAGAAGAGCACAGAGTTGCTAGATAAAATGATAAGCCAACAAAGAAGCTCCACGGATAAGCGTGGTCTTGGATATGAAGCTGAACAACCTTCATCTTCCAAATATGCAGAGAAGAAGTTCACTGTTGAAGGATCGAAGCAAGAAAAGTTTGAAGCTGAATCTTCAAAAGGAAGAAAATATCAAAGGAGATCTACAGACAAAGCAACCACAACAAAAGAGGTTCTATCACTCTCACTCTATTCATAATAATACTTTTAATGGCTATTGTTTTAGATGCAACCATTATGGTCACAAGGCAATTTATTGTGGATTGAATAATAAATCAAAGAGTTATGCTGGTAGAAATACATCTACTTTTCTGAGTGAACACCATGTGCAATGTTTTAAATGTAATGGTCATGGGCACATAGCAAGGTTTTGTCCAAGCACTTATGTATCTAATCTAAGGCAAGACCGTAGATTTCATCAGACACAAAGAATGCAATACAGACAGGGAATAAATCATGTGCATAAAAGAAAGGAAAATAATCATCCATCAAGGATGCACAAGAGACAACCACACAAGAGAAATGTTCAAGTTCACGAAAAGGTTCAAAATAGGGATGTACTTGAAAAACTCAAGCCCAAGTTCAAGAAAGTTTGGAGAAAGACAGAAGAAAGGAAATCGTGTCTCCTTGGACTGAAGGAGACTACGTCGCTATTGCACTAAGCAACTCCAGGTAGCACATCCTCAGGGGGAGCAATCTTAAAAAGTTTTATTTTAATGCTCCTATGTGTTTGTTTGGTTATCTGAGGATGAAAGGCAAGTAGTCAGGGGGAGTTGTCGTATAGTTGTCAAAATGTGTTTCAGTTCATGTAGTTGTTTGTGGAGGTGCCATGAAGGGTGGTGATTAAATTGAGAAGTTAAAGCAATATGAAGGTGGCTCAGTAAAATTTGGAAATAATTATGGAGCTAAGATAGCTGGCAAAGGTTTAGTTAAGATCAGTGACAAAAAATTCAAGTCAAAAGAAGTCTTGTTTGTGGTTGGTCTGAAGCATAACTTGTTGAGCGTAAGTCAGATTTGTGATCGAGGTCCAAAAGTATGAGTTTGAGTAAGGTGCACTATAGTTGGTCGTGAAGTGTTTGACAAAATGTCTTCTCCTGATTTGAATAGTTGAAAGTAAGGTGTGACCAGCAGTGACTGTAGAAAACATAGACCAGGTTGAAAATATAAAAAGGGATTTGGTTGGTGTTGTGGTACAGTGTTTGGTGCTTGTACAGAGTTGGCAGTGAAATTGTAGTGTCGGTACAGTGTTGGACAAAAGTTGGTACAAGTGTGAGTCACTTGAAAATTTTTTGACAGGTGCAAAATTAGCGCAGGAGGCCTGTTTGAAGGAATAATTCCAAGCAATCCGAAAAGAGTTAGATGCTAAAATTTGAACTGAAGTTTTGGACAGTTTTATGTGACAACAGTGAAGAGGATTCTTCGGTACCTCAAGGGTACTATGGAGTATGGGTTATGGTATCCGAAAGGTAAGGACCTCACCCTTATTGCGTATTTAGATGCAGATTGGGCAGGATGTGTAGAAGTCAGAAAAGCAAATAGTGGAAAGTTGATAGCAACTGGATCGAAGACATCTGGCAACCTGTACACTCTCTCAGAGACTTTAGGAGGAGCTTGCTTGATTGGATAGGAAGAAGAAAATTGGTTGTGGCACAAGAGGTCCGGTCATATCAGTTTTGACAATCTAGTAAAATCAGCTCAAAAAGACCAGTGAGAGATATTCCCAAGAATTGACTAGCTATCGGGATCACATTCTCAGGGGGAGCATTTATGTATTTGTTTATCTTTTTGCTCATGTTTGTGATTTTTGCTAAGTGTAATAATTTTTGCCTGAGAATGTTGTGCATGGACTCAGGGGGAGTCTACAATAGCCCTTTGGTATTATTGTCAAAGGGGGAGAAGAGTTATAGGAAATTGCACGTGTGTTGCCAACAATTCCAAAGGGGGAGATTGTTGAGCAAGGTGCAGTGACAATATTGTCATTGTTGTCAACACAGTCAGATAGATCGGTTGATGCAGTGGACAGGAGTTCAGAGGCTATTCAGAGTATGTACAGTGATTTTCCAAGAAGACCGAAGTGGCCCATATGCTAAAGATCAAAGGAAAAGACAAGTTGAGCAAGAAAGAAAAGTGTCGCGATATCACGACATGTTGAGGAAGAAAGAAAAAGTGTCATGATTTCGTGACATGTTGGAAGAGAAAGAGAAAGAAGAAAAAGTGTCGCGATTTCGCGACATGTTGGAAGAGAAAGAGCAAGCAAGAAAAAGTGTCACGATTTTGCGACATGTTGGAAGAGAAAGAGCAAGCAGGAAAAAGTGTCATGATTTCGTGACATGTTGGAAGAGAAAGAGCAAGCAGGAAAAAGTGTCACGATTTCACGACATGTTGGAAGAGAAAGAGCAAGCAAGAAAAAGTGTCACGATTTCGCGACATGTTGGAAGAGAAAGAGCAAGCAGGAAAAAGTGTCACGATTTCACGACATGTTGGAAGAAAAAGAGCAAGCAGGAAAAAGTGTCGCGATATCGCGACATGTCGCATTTTCGCGACTAAAAGAGGAGAGAGAGTGTAAGAAGGAAAAAGTGTCATGATATCGCGACATGTCGCATTTTCATGACTAAAAGAGGAGAGAGAGTGTAAGAAGGAAAAAGTGTCGCGATATCGTGACATGTCGCATTTTCATGACTAAAAGAGGAGAGAGAGTGTAAGAAGGAAAAAGTGTCATGATATCGCGACATGTCGCATTTTCGCGACCAGAAGAGAAGAGAAAGAGCAAGAGAGAAAAAGTGTCGCGATATCACGACAAAAGCAAAGAGAAAGAGTACGGAGGAAAAAGTGTCACGATATCATGACAAAAGAAAAGAGAAAGAGTACGGAGGCAAAAGTGTCGCGATATCACGACATGTTGTATTTTCATGGCCAACAACAACAAAAGAAGACAAAGAGGCAGAAATGTCGCGATTTCGCGACAGGTCACATGTGCGCGATGCAAGAAGAAGAACCCAACTAAAATAAGAAGTGTGACAGTGGATGGACATCACTACGGCAGTTATAGGGGCCGTTATAGAGTGAATTCATGCAGCTAAAATAAGAAGAGTGAACAAAATTCAGTACGACGATTACAGGGACTATTACAGAATGAAATCTTCAAGCGGTGGATATATCGAACATCTTCATTAGTTGAAGCCGACGAAGACCGACGACAGCCGACGAAGACAAGGAGTTACATTATGAAAATATTGTTATAAAAGCCGACGAAGACCAAGAGTGCAATGAAATCCGACTAAGACTAGGGTTTACATTATGAAAATATTGTTATGAAAGCCGACTAAGACTAGGGTTCGCATAAATTCCACTAGATTGACAAATCAACTAGTAAATATTAATTATATCTAGATTTAGATTTTATTCCATTACATTTCTAATACTTTACTACAAGAAAAAGGAGATTCAAAGTGAGTTTGGAAGCTTCCTATAAAAGATCTAGGAATAATATCTTCTTTAGAATCAATCTGTCATCGAAAGCAAAAAATAAATGAACACAATTTTGGAGGACTAAATAAAAGGTCCTATTGTTAGATATTGCATACCTACATAGTGTAGAAGATAAAATGCCATAGCATACTTGTTACAAACTCAAGGGTGAGAAGAAGACTCTAGTGAAGAGTCCTGATCAAGATAGGAGATTGCTGATATCCAGTGTAGATTGAAGAATTCACCCTAAAGAAGGTGAAGAGACCCTTAGAAAATCCAATAAAAAAACTCCTAGTTTTGAAAGATTGGAGTTTGGTGATATCCATTAAAGCCTCCATATTTTATAAGTGAAGGACTAGTAAGGTCCTATTCCAAATTTTATCAGCAACAAATTTTAGAGATCTGAGAGAAAGATCTCATTACCAATACTTCCATAGTAGAAGGTTGAAGGAAAGGTCTCATTTGGAAGACCATAAGAACTACGAGATTGAAGACCTTGGTGATGTCTCAAGGAGAAATAAGGAGTGTCGGTGAGCCTCATTAAATAAGAAGGCCATTAAAGGATATTCTTAGGAGAACTCATTGGAGAAATTTACCACCAAAGAGAAGTTCTTGATAAAGAAATATTTTGGGACAAATGTTGCCATTTGACAACAAGCCCAAAAATAAGATAGATTTGGCAAGGATCTTGCCAAAAATTAGAGGATATTGGTGAATACCTCAAGAATTTTAGATTCTTGAGAAGAGAGACTATATTGAAGTCATTATTCAATAAGGAGGTTGAAGGAGAAAGGAGCCAAACATTACTACCAAACCTGAAATATTTGAAAACTACCTTTGAAGGCTAGAAGGCTCATTCAGATATGGGGGTTTATTGAATCTTTAGCAAAAAATTGAAGGATTATTGAAGGAAAAACTTAGCTATAATTTGGAGGGAATTTCCTACAAAATTTTTGAGTTTCAAGGATAACATTTCAATGTAATTGACTGTGAAAAGGGTAGCAATTAGGAAAAAATTACTAGCTGCAAAAATTTAGATTTCCAAGATACATCCTAAATGATAATCAAAGTCACCTACTACAATTAAATGGCAACAAGTTAGAGGTTTTTCTGAGCTATAAAAAGGTGAGTTAGAGAGTTTTTTTAGACAGTCAAAAATAGCTAAAAGTTTATCAGGGTAGCAATAAGGTGAATCTAATTACCTATAATCCTTCATTTATAGAGATCATTAAGGTAAGAAAATTTAGGTAAAAATAGGTTCATTAGTTGAACTTTAATTTGGTTCATTACTTAGCTTCATTAAGCACCATATTACAGTTTGAAAGTTGCAAGGAGAAGGATTCATTTTAAAAGTCTTCAAGGGAGTGCAGAAGTCAATTTCTTTCAAGGATTAATGCTTGCACAATTAAAATAGGAGTTAGATATATTTTGTCAAAAATAAAATATCATCTTCCTATTATCTAGTTACAACAAAGAAGACTGGTTTTTTATTGGTAGAAGGGCTTAGAAAGGACCCAAAACCTTTTACAAAGAAAAACAGGTGTGAACCCAACTGGGATCAACACCAAAATTTGAATAAAACAAAAAATAATTTAAGAAAACCTAGCCAAACCATCCAAAAAGACAAAAAGGAAAACCTAGAAGTTCTCAAAAAATCTAGCAAACCCATAAAATAAACAAGAGAAACCGTCAATACAAGTAAACCATGAATAGGAACCACATAAACTAGAACATGAACCATGTAAACCAGAATAGGAAACCATAACTGTCACTTGAGCTGATATTGACTTACATCTCAGAATTCTCATGAGGAGAGATTATAGTGCATTAGAAGGAGAAATAATGTGATATTGCTATTGCACTATTCCAATTATTCTTAAGAGCATCAAACTTAGAGATATTATTGGTGCATTAATACTAGTTACCCTTAAGTTTTAAAGTGTATTAAGAGGTTATCATTGAAGGAAGTTATAGTGCACAAATTTGGGTAAAAGTGAAGTGTTTAAAGACACTATAGAGCATCTAGAACCTGTTACATATCTTGGTGGAAGTATGTCACCAAAATAACGATAAAGGAGTTAGCATTGCAACGACCAACAAGCATGTCTATAAGGCAGTCATTTCAACAAGGTAAATGGGTAGAGTTTGAGTGAGAAAAGAGAGTCATTGAAGGGATCACATTACTCAATAGTCAAGGTGCCTAAATACATTGTAACCACGACCAAATCATGTGCCTATAGAAAGAATCTGACCTATAGTATCAAGCCAATATAATGAGGCCATTACTAACTACTATCTATGTAAACAAGGGACAGCATTAAGGTCATTTATCTATTGCACTTCTAAGTAAGATATAGTATCAAATATTGCATAAAGTGACTATAATATATAAATGTAGAAGGAACAATGCTAAATATAAGCACAAATAAGCAAGGTATAAGGAGATTTACCCAAGGTAGAATCTGGAAGAACCACTAGCTAAAATAAATCTCCCAAAGCCACCATTGGAGTGCCATAGAACCTCCAAAAAATCATTACTTATCACCTTAGTTGGACCCACCCACACAACATCTATGTTTGGTTGGAAAGAAGGAATTGGAGATAAGTTATCAAGAGCATTTACTGGAAAAGGATATTCAAGGTATAATATGTTGGAGGGAAGGTCTACATGTAGAAAACCTAAGTGCCACTTATAATCTAGAGCCAAGGTATCTTGTTCCACTTGGCACAACCTTTCTAGGTGCCCTCACATTCCTCAACATACATCCAAGAGAAGAATACTCAATGGATAATCTAACGCCTATCTTTGAGACATTACAAGCATCAATGGGAGGTTACTTGCCACAGTCATCATTGCAAGGATAAATGAGTGTTGAAAAAATCTAAGTATCAATGCCCATATTTAACATAACTCGAAAGTGCCACTTGTCCAAAGTTGAAAGGCATCCTTGCTATTTAAAGTGCCTAAACCTGAAAGGGGAGCAGAAGTGTATTCATAGCGAGCATTAAGTGAGAGCAAAATCAAGGTATATGATCAAGCATTGAAGGGAGGAGTCTAAGCACTATTCAAGAGGAGAGAAATATACTTATTTAAATTTAAGAGCCTCTATCATTCATAGGAATACGCAAGAATATAGAACAAACTCCATACACCAATAAACATGGATGAAATATCTTACAAGTAAGGTAAAAGTATTACTTGATTTAAATCTTGCTTTCCTAAGTTAATAGGAGTTATAAGGTGCCAAATTAAATGTTGAAAATTATGTTATTGCATTGCATATCAACCTTAGGAAGCAAAGAAAGCAATTTCATTACAACAACATATCTTTAGTGATATTATCAATTGCTTAGTATCTAAACCTTACAATATTTGCAAATAATTAATCTAGGAGGTATAAGGTTTTCAACATTGGAGAATCAAAAATTATTTTGCAAATATTATTTTCTAATATTCCAAATTAAGGAGTTATAAGGCATACTACATCAAAATCTTATTTTATTGGAATTTTGAAATGTTAAACCATTGGATATTAAAAAGAAAAATTATTATTTACTTATAGAAGTCATAATCATATACGTACACTTATCTCATACTTATACAAAAGGGATAAAATAAATCCAACCATAGAGAACTTCAAGTTAACAAGTGCATAGTTCATTAGGAGAGATAAGGTGAAATAGGAGTTGATTATTGTTATTTATAAAACACTACAAAATCAACCCAAAAGGTGAACTATTACTTACTAAGAACTTTATCAAACTTAATAAACATTCCAATCACTAGGGAGACATAACGAATCCTACAAAACCTAAGTCTAAAAAGGTTTTATCAAATTGGTTCATGTACTCTATACTAAGGAGTTATAAGGATGTCTACTCCAAAGAACACATTAAATAATGTAATTCAAAAAGGAGTAAGTAAAATACTATTATGGCTTAAAATCATGATTAATGATTCAAAAAACTCAATGGATAATTAAGAAGATACAAATGAAAGAGAAGCGTCAATAGAATTTTAAAGGATTTTTGGAAAATCATAAAATAATTATTTTATGAAAGAATATTTTTAGGCTTATCTTCTAATGAGATAGTAAAGGGAGTTGATGATAATACTAATATTGAAGATTGTATTCAAAAGGAATAAAATAACATTGATCAAAAATATCTCATACAAATCTTTGAAAATGGTAAAGATAGAATAACTTCAATTGTACACTCATGGTTCAACTATTTCATCAAAGAAATGGATAAACATGATATTCCTAAAATAGATAACAAAGATAATTGGATATATTTACTATGCACCTATTGCAAAAAAATTGGTCATGAGAAAATTAACTACTAGAATCTCAATCCATGTAAATATTGTAGAAGAAAATTTCATCCATCTTACTGCTATTACAACAAAAATAAATACTATTAAATATTCGAGGAGAAACTAATATTCAGAATAGAATGTTTCTTCCAAGATCTTATTTTAGAAGCATCCACTAACAACAAGCTCAAGTTTAACTTTTGTAAAGATGAAGGAAATAAATCATACAAGAAACCAATGAACTGAAAAGGAAGCAATTATAATCCACTGGTGACTTGCAAAATTATAAGATCATTAGTCCATAAAGGATGCTTAGAAGACTACAAGGTCAAATATTCTTCCAAATACTCAGAAAAAAGAAAGGTCATGGAATAAAAATGACAAGAAGAATCAACATGAAAACAAAAGCAGAAGAAGAAGAAGAAGAAGAACCAGACCAAGTTGAATATTTTTTTTGATTGGTTGAAAGGGTGTTGAAAGGTCCCTGAACCTTGTACAAGAAAAATTACATGAATTCCAGATCGACCGAAGTGATCCAAGAAATAAAGATCAAAGAGTGAGCAAACCTCCACACAAGGAAAGGTGTCGCGAAATCATGACCAAATTGGTGATGTCGCGAAATCGTGACAAGTTGCATCGTTGCTGCCAAGAGAAGAAAGGATGTCACGAAATCATGATAAGAAGCACCATCGAAGCCGAGTTGCGATATCGCGACATGTTGCAAGGTTGCTGCCAGAAGAGAGGAAGTGTCGCGATATTGCAACGTGTTGCTAGATTGGAGCCGAAAGAGAAGAACAGTCACGAAATCACGACATGAAGGAAAACCATGACCAGACAGAAAATGTGTCGCAAAATCACGACAAGAAGTAAGACCGTTGTCGAAGAGAAGAGGTGTCATGAAATCATGACAAGAAGGAAGACCGCAGTCGAAGAGAAAGAGTGTCACGATATAGCAACAATTATGGAAGACCTCTGCCAAAGAGAAAGGGTGTCACGAAATCGTGACAAGATGGAAGACCGTTGTCGAAGAGAAAAAGTGTCGTGATATCACGATATTATGGAAGACCGCTGCCAAAGAGAAAAGGTGTCGCGATATCGCGACAAGATGGAAGACCGCAGTCGAAGAGAAAAAGTGTCGTGAAATCACAACAAGATGGAAGACTGCTGCCAAAGAGAAAAAGTGTCGCGATATCGTGACAATATGGAGGACCGTAGCCGAGGAGAAAAAGTGTCGCAATATCACGACATGATGCAAGAAAGAGAAAAAGTGTCGCTATATTGCAACAAGATGGAAGACCGCTGCCAAGGAGAAAAAGTGTCACGATATCGCGACAAAATGGATGACCACAGCCAAAGAGAAAAAATGTCGTGAAATCATGACATGATGCAAGAAAGCGCCTGAAGAGAAAAAGTTTCACGATATCGCGACATGAATATTATTCTAAATATAAAGATTCATATTGAAGGCTAAAGTCTTAAATACCCAAATAATGTAATACATGGGGGTGTTAGAGTATATTACATCATTTGGATCATGTAAATGTATCACCTTTGGTACATAGCTAGAGTAGGAGTTTACTTTAGAGTAAATTTAGTTAGTTACTTCAAGTATTGCAATAAATGCATAATTGTCAATGTGCAAGTTGTAAATGTGCATGTAGTCCACATGTACATGATTCTTAGGTAGAGTATGGGCCAAGGAATCTATCTTTCTATATAAAAACCTCATAGTGAGTGATTATAGAGGAGGATACAAAGCATAGTAAATATAGAGAGTGTGTGGTATAATTTAGTAGTATGGTACAATGTAGTCTTTTCATATCCTTTCATGGAGTGTTCATGTCCTCAATTATATAGAATTGTACTATTTTTGTCACTTTCGTTAATGGAATATTTTTGATATATTTTCAGATGTTCATCTCATTAATTCTTGCATATTATTTTGCCATTAGTTTATAGTTATCTTATATTAGTTATCTTGCTTCCTATGGTTGTTCTTCCAGTAATATTGTCCCATAAAAAGCTAACATCAATAACTTAGATTATGTTCTTCAATTACAACTAGAGTAATATGTTTCTTTCAAAGTGCATGTGTATCAAAAGTTGATTTGCCTTTGTTTTATTCCTCCACTTAGAATATAGATACCTTTTTGCAAATGTAGATTTATCATTCCTTTACACATATTTCAATTTTGCAAATGTAATTAGTTTTCTTTCTACAAAATAGTCAATTTTATTTTAGCACATTCATTTTAGTAAGCATATAATAGTTTTAATTCCTGTTATTTATTTTTTGTAAGTGTAGCTTAGACTTTCCTTTTAGTTCATTTGAATTTTGTAAACATAATTTAGGTTTAAATTTAGTATTGTACAATTCCATAACATAACTTATTTTTTTATAGTAACAAAATCATAAGCCAAGCCTTTGCTTTTTGTAGCAAACCACTTCAAAATAGTTATTTTTCACTTTTAGTACAATTTTGATTCTTGTATTTTAGATTAAACTGATTTTGAATACACCTTTATTTTTGCATACAAGAAAAAAAATCAAAGTAATTCATCAAAACCCTCACCAAAACTATTTTTATACAACACTTGACTTCTATAAGTAGAGGGAAACACCCTTAGGTGTGCATGAATATAAATTATAAACTTTATAAAAGACTACAACTCTAGATTGATAATTAATAAAGTGAACCCATCTCTCTTTGTTGTTGGTGCTAGGGATAGTGTCAATGTATTTCCAAGGTAAGAATTACTAGGGATGATAGTAGCCAGTTTTTATTTTTCTTTACAACAAAATTTAAAAATGAATGAATCAAAGGAGAGACTCCTTATGGATATTCATTTCACAATTTCCAAAAACTAAGAGACATGGAGAAGGATATTCATTAGACACATATATCAAAGGAGAGAGACCAATTGAAACAAATAATAGTGAATTTTTGCTACAAAATAGTCTCTTGCAGAGAAAAGGATTAGTGGAGAGCTCCCTACTATAGAATATTTTTCTACACTAGGATGTAAAATTAATGTAGGGAGAATTAGATAATAAAAACTTTTCATCCCACAACCAAAACAAGTATAATATACACATTTGAATACCAAAGGAGAATTCTCACTTTGTAGGATACCTCAAGTGAATTATATTCATCTATATTGGAATATTTGGGCTTATATGATGGATAGATACTAGGAAGAAGAGAAAATGGTCTAAAAAACATTTGTATTTCCTATTAAGATGCCCAAGGACAACTCCCATAAAAAATATATTACCATCCACTTTCTGACTTTCATGGGATGACAACTAAAGACCTGTACATATTCTTGTTCAAGTTTAATATTTTATGTATAAGTTATGACTACTAAAGAGATGCTCAAAAAATAAAACTATTCCTTGTGACCTTGAAAGATGCAATCTAATATGGTTCATGAGTTTGGTTGGTAATATTATCACAAATTTATACCAAATGAGGCAAAATTTCCTAAATAAATATTAGGATTATTATAGGTATCATAAAACCTTAGATATAAACTTTTGTGTGGTGCAATAAAAAGATAAAATATTAGAAGTTTATGTGCATAGATTTCATTTTAGTCTCTATAAAGTGACCAAATGTAAAGTCAACCATGAATACATAAATATCATATTCTTGAGAGAGGTCTAAGATGAATTTCTAGAGGAATTGAATTTGATGGGAGAAAAATATTTATTGACTTGAGGAGTTCTATGAGTTGTGTCAAAACTACTTATAAATGAGGATATTGAGGGGCCAAAAACAAGGATCCCAATGAATGAAAGTTATAGGAAGTATTATTGAGGTAAAGATTGAAAAATTGTTTGAGAACCTCATAATAGATATGTTGAGTTCTCTTGTGGCACAATTGGATTCCCTATAGACATGAAAAAGTCAAAAGAACCTTTGGTGCCTTTTGCACTTAATGTACTAATAGGCACTTGCCCCATGAGTGCTCCTTGGACAATATGATCAATTGTAGCATCTATGAAGAAACACATGGCAGTGAAAATTACCTTTCAAACCTAAACTAAAATATATCTACAAAAAAAATGTGGAAGACCTAAAAGAGGTATACTTCTTCAATTAGAAGAAGTTGTGACAACCACTATCAATGTATCCTAGGAATTTTATGACTCATTCAACTTTTATCATATTTCCTAGTAAAAAACTCCTTAGCACAACTTACCTCAAGTTATTATACTCCCACTAAATATTAATAATGACCACCGAAAAAATCTAAGTTGAAAAATCCATAGTGGAGGGGCCCATCAATCTACCAAAAAAATTGATATTTTATCCCTTGAAAACCATAATTACCTCCAATTCTCCCTCAAAAACTTCCATGTACAATTAGTTCTACAAACAAAAATCCTTGGCCACCACTTTTACCAGCCCAACTGATCTCAAATACAAAAAATAAATCTTCCTAATCTATCTACCAAAATAAGACAATTAAAATTTTGACCTATTCTATTGTTCTTGTAGAGTGTGAGGAAATACAAATATTCTAAGTAAGGATTGTTTTGGATCCTAAATACCCCATTTTCATTGAAAAAGAAGAAAAAGAAATAGAAAAAGAGAAGAAATCTCCTCGAGAAAATTTTGTAATATAAGAAGTTCATTGGTATAAGTTTCTTCCTGAAGAAACTATGACATCTACTCATCCATACTCAAAAAAACTTACTAGAGGTAGGTATATCTCCAACTAGAATTCAACTTTATAGGAGAACTAAGAAATATTAATGTTGGAATTTAGTTATTCCAAGTAATACAAGACACCACTATATATGCTAAAGTTGTTAGGGAGTTGTGCTTGAAAAATCTATATTTCAAAGGGAAGATCCTAGGTTCATTTGTATAGTGGAAAACTTGGCAGACTTAATGCTAGGCATATTCCTACTTCCAAAATACAATGGTCTTAGAAGTGCAACAATGAACATATGGATTGGTAATAAGTTGATAAAAATTACTCTTATTTACCTAGGTAAAACTATTGACAAATCCATTATAGATAGTCTAGGTATGTAAAAACTTAGGAGTACACTCACAGTGCTTCAAATGATAGATTGATCCACCATAAAAAAAAATGAATCCTTAAAGATATTGATTTTCTTGACTCATGGGAGTGTTATGTGGACTTCATAGTTCTACAACCCAAATAGAGTCTAAGGGTTATCTATTTATTCTAGGTTGATATTTTCTCATTGTAGTTGATGCATATATTTATTGTAGGAGGGGGAACATGACCATATATGATGGAATACATATAAAACAACTTATATTATACCCACAAAACAACCCATAATGTAAGAGGACCCTATCTAGATTGATGATAACAAGGATGATGAACAACCTATATACCCTATACTTACCATTTATCATCTTCAACACTCCAAAATCTTAATGAATTTTCTTTTATTTTAGGTATCATCGAAAATGATTACTTGCCAAGTGGCCCTACTGGGCATCTCATGAGCAAGTTTAGAGAGCGTATGAATGACAATCCTTTTGAGGACTTGTCATCAAAAGAACTAATTTTGAATTTCAATAAGAACTTGTATGATTTCCACAAGTACTTGATTCTTCTATGCTACTTCAATGATCTTTTAAATTTAGTTTCAAGGATAGGAGATAACAATGAGAATGTTAATATGGTATAAATTCTTTCTCGTAAAAACTTGAATTTCAATAATTGAGTTCATCACAACAAGAATAATTCACTAAGCTTCTCTTGGGGAAACCATGATGAGTTCACCTAAGACTACAAGGATATGAAAATTATTCATCTTGTAGTTTATACACATAATATATACATAAAGGATGAATGTTGACCCATTACACAACCTCAAATAAACTTGGCCTTACAAGAGATATCAAAAGAAGATTTGTAGAGCAAGTAGGTTTTGTTTATTTGATCTTAGATATCAAATGGTATTTTTCCAAATTATAGTACCTAAAAAGAATTAAAAATGGCATATTTGTGTTGACTATACATAAATAAATAAATCCATTAGAAAGGATCGCTTTCCATTACCCTTTATCAACCAAGTACTAGATACCCATGTGGGAAAAATTATTCTCTTTTATTGATGGATGCAATGGCTATAACCAAATCCAAATAACCCTTTATGTTTAATATAAAACAACATTTACACACCCATGGGGATATACCCCTATAGTGTGATCCCCTTAAGCATTTTTAATTCACCCACTACCTCCCAAAAAGCTATCTTGAATATTTTCTCCAATATTGTACATTGTTGTGTTGAGATCTACTTGGGTGATTTCATTGCATAAAAATATAGTTTTGACCAAGCCATGAATAATATCAAAAATATCTTATAGAGGTGTCAGGAGAATAATCTTTCCTTCAGTTATGAAAAATCTTATATGTTAATCACAAAAAAAAATAGGGCATTAGAACCTAAGGGTATATAAGTTGACCTTACCAAAATTTAAATTATTCAGACCTTAAAGCCACCTCAAAAACAAAAGGATGTGCATAGGTGTTTGGGACATACATGCTACTATAAATTATTTATGATGATTTTGGTAAGATTTGTACATCATTGTGTGCATTATTGGCCAAGGATGTAGATTTTATCTAGAGGGAAGAATAACAATAGTTTTTGAAACACTTAAAGAAAAATATCCATGGCCCCTATCTTAAGAGGCTTTAATTAAGGGCTCCATTTCCACATTTACACAAATACATCTCACACTACCTTGGAATTTATCTTAGGATAAAAAGGAAGGCCAATAATCCCATTCTATCTACTTCATTAGTAAGATCCTTTTTGGATTCGAATTGGAATACATAGTCATTAAGAATTTCTTTCAATAGTATCAACCATCAATAAATCTAGGCATTGTGTTATAGGATATTTTATTTTTGTGCACATTGACCATTCAACGATTTTTTACCTAATAAAAAAAGCTATTACAAATAGTCACACAATTAAGTGGCTTCTTCTACTATAATAATTTAACATCACCATCCTTGATAATTTGGAAAAATAAAATGTGGTAGTAGACCTTTTGTGTAGAATCCCTAATAATAAAGAGTCTTCCCCTATCAAGGATGTTTTACCCAATGGAAACTTATTTGTTGTTTCAGTATAAACTCTATGGTATATTGAAATTGCTAATTATTTGGTTGTAGGAGTTTTCCTAATAATTTTCTTATAGGAAAAAAAACATTTGATCCACTAAAATAAAACATATACTTGGATTATAGGTAATATTTTTTAGGAGTGGACTTGACCATATTTGTAGCATTGTGTATGTGAGGACAAGTGCTATGACATCTTGAAGTTATGTCATAATGAACCATGCGAAGGACTCTATAAAGCTAAGCATACAACTTAGAGGTATCATGATAAGCATACTACTCTTCCTCCCTACATTGATATGCCCTTAAATATGTGAAGCATTGTGATTAGTGCCAATGGATATGTCAAGCCATTAGAATAGATGAAATACCATTAAAATCAAATATTTTGTTAGAACCATTTGATAAATCAAGGCTTAAATTTGTAGGCCCTATTGATCCTCCATCATAGAAAAATGAGTACATAATGGTGTGCATAAATTATGAGATCAAATGGGTGGAGGTTAAGGCATTTTATCATGCAGGTGATAAGAAGGTGGTAGAATTGTTATACAAATACATCTTCACTAGAATTGACATACCCAAATAAATAGTCATAGACAAGGGGCTATAATTCACCTCTAAATTGATGACCTCACTCACTTAGTAGTACCCTATTAGAATTTAAAATTCTTCATCATACAATCCATAGGCTAACAGTAAGGTTAAAGCAACCAATAGGGAATTAGATAATATTTTAACCAAAATAATGGTGATTCATTGATGCAATTGAGTCAAACTGATTTCCAGAAGCACTATGATATTATTGCACCACATGGAAAACCACCATAGGGTTCATGCGTGAACTTATTTTTGGTAAGAATATTCTCCTTTTTATTGAATTTGAGATTAGATCACTTTTAAGTACACTACAACTTGGTATAGACTTGTTTAAGGTAGACACAATATATTGAGAAACTTAATACCTTAGACAAGTATAGGTTGGAGGCTCTACATAACCTTGAGATGATATAAAAGAAAAGAGCACAATAGCATGACATAGTCATCAAAAACAAGGAATTTAAGAGAGGTGATTGTAATTTCCTTTTTGACTCAAAGTTTAAAGAATTTAGTAGTAAATTGTATATTATATGGATAGACTCCTATGAGATCAACATTATTTATGGAAATAAAATAGTAAAATTAAGAGAAAAACAACTTTATACACCCATGGGTATATACCCCTATAGTGTGATCCTCTTTAGCCTTTGTAATGCACCCACTACCTTCCAAAAAGCTATCTTGAATATTTTCTCCAATCTTGTACATTGTTGTGTTGAGATCTACATGGATGATTTCATTGCATACAAAGATAGTTTTGACCAAGCCATGGAGAATATCAAAAATATCTTATAGAGGTGTCAAGAGAATAATATTTTCTTCAGTTATGAAAAATGTTATATGTTAATCACAAAAAAAAATAAGGCATTAAAACCTAAGGGTATATAATTTGACCTTACTAAAATTTAAATTATCCAGGACTTAAAGCCACCTCAAAAATAAAAGGTTGTGCATAGGTTTTTGGGACATGCATGCTACTATAAACTCTTTATGATGATTTTGGTAAGATCTATACACTATTGTGTGCATTATTGGCCAAGGATGTATAGTTTATCTAGAGAGAATAACACCAATAGATATTTGAAATACTTAAATAAAAATATCCATGGCCCCTATCTTAAGAGGCTTTAATTGGGGGCCCCCTTTCCACATTTACACAAATACATCTCACACTACCTTGGGATTTGTCTTAGTATAAAAGGAAGGCTAGAAATCCCATTCTATCTACTTCATTAGTAAGATCCTTTTCGGATTTGAATTGGAATACATAGTCAATGGAAAATAATTCCTTGCAATGGTATTCACCATCAATAAATTTAGGCACTGTATTATAGGATGTTTTATTTTTGTGCACATTGATGATTCAATGATTTGCTACCTAATCAACAAATCTATTACAAATAGTCACACAATTAATTTTCTTCTCCTACCATAAGAATTTAAGATCACCATCCTTGATAATTTGGAAAAATAAAATGTGGTAGTAGAATTTTTGTCTAGAATCCCTAATAATAAAGAGTCTTCCCCTATCAATGATATTTTACCCAATGGAAACGTATTTTTTGTTTCAGTATAAACTATATGTTATATTGACATTGCTAATTATTTGGTTGTAGGAGTTTTCCTAATCATTTTATTATAGGAAAAAATAACATTTGATCCACCAAAATGAAACATATACTTGGATTATAGGAAAAAAAATTAGCAGTGGTGACCATGTTTTGTAGCATTGTGTATGTGAGGACAAGTGTTATGACATCTTGAAGTCATGTCACAATGAATCATGCAAAGGACTCTATAAAGCTAATCATACAACTTAGAGGTCTCGTGAGAAGGATACTACTATCCCTCCCTACATTAATATGCCCATAAATATGTGAAACATTGTGATTAGTGCCAATGGATATGTCGATCCATTAGAATATATTAAATACCATTACAATCATATGCTTCATTAGATCCATTTGATAAATCAGGGCTTAAATTTGTAGGTCCTATTAATCCTGCATCATAGAAAAATGAGTACATTTTGGTGTGCATAAATTATGAGATCAAATGGGTGAAGTTTAAGGCATTTTATCATGTAGGTGATGAGAAGGTGGTAGAATTCCTATACAAAGACATCTTCACTAGAATTGACATATCCAAATAAATAGTCACAGATAATGGGTCATAATTCACCTCTAAATTGATGATCTCACTCACATAGTAGTACCCTATTAGAATTTAGAATTCTTCATCATACAATACATAGGCTAACAATAAGGTTGAAGAAACCAATAGGGAATTAGATAATATTTTAACCAAAATAAGTGTGATTCATCAATGCAACTGAGCCAACTGATTGGTAGAAGCACTATGAGCTTATTGCACCACATGGAAAACCACCATAGGTTTCACACGTGAACTTCTTTTTGGTATGAACAATCTCCTTTTTATTTAATTTGAGATTAGATAACTTTGAAGTACACTACAAATTGGTATAGACTTATTTAAGGTAGAGACACAACATATTGAGAAAATTAATGCCTTAGAAAAGTATAGGTTGGAGGCTCTACATAACATTGAGATGATATAAAGGCAAAGAGCACAATGACATGACATGGCCATCAAAAACATGGAATTTAAGAGAGGTGATTGGGATTTCCTTTTTGACTCAAAGTTTAAAGACTTTAGTATTAAATTGTATATTATATGGATAGACTCCTATGAGATCAACATTATTTATGGAAATAAAATAGTAAAATTAAGGACAATAGATGTAGCCATAATTCCACTGATGTCCAATGGCCACCTTCTAAATATTTAGAGTTTTTCATTATACAATGAAGAGTTCAAAAAAACCATTCTCACCTTAAAGGAATTGCAACTAGTAGAATATATACATTCTACATATTCCACTTTGAAGGAATAAGAGAATTAGTTGTGCAAAAAATAATTCTAGTAACGAAAACCTTTTTTGGTGTTACTTGATGGAAGGATGTTTGAAAATCATGCAACTAATAGATGTTCTCTATGATAAAAAAATTCTCTTAGTAAAAACTCTTTTGGGCACTAGAATACATGGGATATGTTAAAAAATAAGAAACTACCAAGAATCCATGATTTAAAAAGGGTATATATCTATATATAATTTGCATGTTTTACAACTATAGAAATTAGCTCTAGATAGATGGTTATTGACTACTATTGTGTAAGATTGCCTTATTAAAACTATTATAAAAGTATATTTTTAACTACTACAATAATATTGAAATACATCTAATATGGGAGAGTTGACTATCATTTGATTGTTATTTAATAACTATCACTGAATGTGAACTACCATAGAAGAGTGTTGCTATTGAAAGGTTGCTATTGACCATCTACTATAGAAAACCCCTATGGCCATATATTGTAGAACAATATAGCTACCTAGTGCACATTAGTTGCTATGAATCCAAATTTGGTTAGGAGTTATTACATCAGTCTATGTGAGATGGATGAAGAACACAAGCTTATACTAAGAGGGGGGTGAATAGTATAAGACCAATTTTTACTTTTTCTTCCAAATAAATATTATGTTGTGTAAAGATAGCAGTATCAATAGCAGTAATAAAATAAATGCACAAAACCCATACACAATAGAGACAACACAATTTATGTGGTTCACCCAATGTGGGCTACTCCACGGAGAAATTTTTTTACTAAAAATTTCTCAATAAATCTCTTTGGGAATCACTCCCAATTACAATTTTTATGGATATTTATCCAAAGGAGATGTTGAACCCCTAATATCAAGTTCATGGATATCTTCCATAGGAGAACTCTTTCCCATTCTTCTCTTGCTATGTGATCTTCTATAAGACTTTGTCTCTCTACTACACTGACTGGTGGACCTCTCTCAACTTGAAGACTCCTCACTCAAATTTATCTTCAACTATGCTAGGTATCTATCCACTGAGAATCTGTCCTCTGTACTTTGTCACCTCCAAAGCTCTTTCAATAGGCTCACACAGAACTTGCTCAATAGGCTCACACAGAACCTGCTTAACAAGCTCACATAGAACTTATCCAAAACTGAATAACAAGCTCACACAGAACCTGTCCAATGCTGAATAACAAGTTCACATAGAACCTGTCCAAATCTGCTCTAGCAAGCTCACCAAGAACTTACCCAAATCTACTCTAGCAAGCTCACCAAAAACTTGCCCAAATCTGCTCTAGCAAGCTCACCAAGACATTGCCCAAAACTATCCACAAATATATCCCAACAGTATCTTCAAATCTATCCCAAAGGCCTTCTCAAAGGCTCAATCAATCTTGCTCAAGTAGCACTCAAATATCATCCACAAATATATCAAGGTAAAGCTCAAATATGAACTCAAAAATGAATGGCAATGTATTCTTCAATGGATGACAACACTGATCTCAACTCAACTCAACTCATAGAAGCATAAAGAGAATTGTTAGAGACTCAATATGTTCTAATCTCAATCTCAACTCAAATCAACTCATAGAAGCATAAAGAGAATTTTTAGAGACTCAATATGTTCTAATATCAATCTCAAATCAACTCAACTCAAGTCAATCTCATAGAAGCATAAAGAAAATTGTTAGAGACTCAATATGTTCTAATATTACTCTCAACTCAAATCAGAATAATGGAATAGTTTGTTTCATAGGACTTGAACAATCACTTCACACATCACTTGACTAGGCTCAATCAACTCAACTCAACCAATCACCACAAGGGACAACTCTCTCTCTCTCACAACCCTAGTCCAAGTATGTATCAACCAACTCAAATGTTTCCAACAATGCTCAACCACAAATATCACATAATAATGATACTCATGTTATTTTCTAACTCAAGTTCTTTCATAACTAATGGGCTTCAACAACTATGCTTATAACACAAGGTTTAAACACAACTCTCAATTCATAAAACCTTGATGCATTCAACCAACCACTTTCAAAAAGGAAACCACAAACAATCATTTTCCCTCCAATGATATTTTAGAAATCAACCACCATAAACAATCAATAGGAGAATGTGCCCATACCTTTTATGAATCCAAGAAGTTTTCCACAAAATCTTCCATACTAAATACAACTTTTGTTTGCCAATATTCACAAGGGTTAGTAGATCATAAAACAATCAACATTATTCCACTTTTCAATAATCATCACCAAGGCCTTTAATTGCACAATTTCGTTATCTCTTCTAAAACCACTTGTACCATAAAATAAAATAAATTAAAACATTGCATAACCTTTTCACTCCCAAAACCACTTATACCATAAATAAAATAAATAACAATATTGCATACCTTGTCACCTCATGAAAGAATTAATCCTCTTGAAAAAGAACAAGGCAAACTTCACTTTTGGAACCCCTTTGCAAAATCATAAATATCTCTTTACACACATCTTATTTCTCCTTCTAAATAAGTTATTCAAATATCCCTCGAAATAAGCTTTTCGACGATATATAATATGCTACATTTTTGAATTAAATTGAAACCTTTACATATATATATGCCAACCTCCATTAATTGCACATCGTTCGGCCCTCCATTAATTACACATAGGTTGACCCTCCATTAATTTAAACTTAAACTTTAAACTTTAATATCTTCATCACCGGAGGTCCTTTTTTGATGAAACAAAATTCCACCTTGGCTTTTAAGAAAATCCCTTTCCACATAAGCCCACCATGGTTTTAAATAAAACCTTTTATTTTTCCTGCCTTGGTTTTCATAAAAACCCTATATATATCCATGCTCTCCAAAATATCATAGATGATTATCTATGAAATTCTTTTGCCACCAAAAATCAATGTGACATCAATGATCCATGTGACATCAATGACAACATAAAATGCCTCAAATTAACTCAAATTTCCAACAATAGAAAGTGGTATAACCACCCATTACAAGGTCTATGCATGTAGCATAGAATAGAAGTGGTTTCAAGTTTGGTCAAGATTTTATTATACCTGAAATAGAAATTCTATGTACTTAAATACCTATCATTGCATAATGTAAATTATTGAAGCAATGAGTTCTAAAATATTGTATTAGAGAAGGTAGAAGGATGAAAAACTCTCCTTCTAATCCTCCCCTAGATTCAACACAGAAAAACCAGAAAGTGCACTCTATTTAAGAAAAGAAGTTTCAAGGGTAAAACAAACCTATTGAATATTGATTAATATTAACATCAAAGGAATAGGTGACCATATTCTCCATGAAGCAAATCCCATGAAATAGAATTAAAATATTTGGACAAACCTCAAAAGAGAGATAATCATCTTTGTGAAGCAAATTCCATGAAAATTTTATCAAGAAATAAAACTCTTGAAAGGTCTTAGGGTGAAAATTACCTACCATATATTAGAGAGGGAAAAGCCTCCAAGTATTTAAAAGGGTCTTAAACCCTTCCAAGACCAATAAGGTCATAAGCTTACAAGTGACAACAAATTCAAGAGCAACAAAAAGAAACAAAATCACAAAATTACCTAAAGAATCAAATTTTCCTTCAAAGGCATGGGACATATTTTATTAATTCTTTCCTCAAGAGGAAAATTATTACACAATATTCCTAAAGAAACACAAGAAATATTAGATATAGAAGGGTGGATTCAAACAACTAACACAATTCAAAAACCTTTGTAGAAAATGCAAGGAAGTTGGCTAAGCCTTAGTCTCAACTGGAGTTAACGACAAGGTAATAGATATTTTATCTCTATAAAAACAAATACAAATGTTATGATATTAGAACAATGATTAAAATAAGTGGATTTTACATGAAGAAGGAAACATACAAGTAGTTTATATAAAACACCAAAGTACAAACCTCGCATGGGAGGTTAAATCCAAACTAGCAAAGCGTCTACTTTGCAAGCATCCTATAAAAGCAATAAAAGATGTCAAGGATAGTGACAAGAGTATAATAATCATAATGAAATTTTGGTTATACTCATTTGGTTCAATAAATATATGAAAACAAGGCCAATAATCCCATGTTTTTGAAAGAAAACAATCAAAGAGAATGTAGTTGTTGAAAGAGCCTATGCATAAGTACCTCAAATTTTACACAAGTGACAAGCCCATGCTTTGATGAAATATTGACCATGAGTGCATTATGAAGAACCAATACAAGCATTTGCATGTGATAAGGCATGTTAAAAAGTGTAATATATATATATATATATATATATATATATATATCAATGCAAAGATAATACAAAGGCATGGAAGGAATAACAATTCACAGCATGAAATGAGATCAGGCTCCTTCAAGCATGATCCAGGGCACATTTATATAGTTTTAGAGATGTCCAAAATATAACAATAATCACTTGTACTTTCTATAATATTAGAAAATATACCATCATGATGTGGACAAAATAAAACGTTTTATCTTCATTCAACAATTCATTTGTGTTTATGGTTGCTCAATTTTATCAAATGTTTGATTTCGTCCACCTCATGATGGTATATTTTCTAATCTTATATAAAGTACAAGTGATGGATGTTATATTTTGGACATATCTAAAACTATCTAAATGCACCCTAGACCATGCTTGAAGAAGCCTGATCTCATTTCATGCTATGCCTTGTTATATCTCCCATGCCTTTGTACTATCTTTGCATTGTTATGTATATATATATATATATATATATGTGTGTGTGTGTGTGTGTGTGTGTGTGTGTATATATATACACACACACACATATATATACACACACACACATATATATATATATATATATATATATATATATACATAACAATGCAAAGATAGTACAAAGGCATGGGAGATATAACAAGGCATAGCATGAAATGAGATCAAGCATATATATATATGCTTGATCTCATTTCATGCTATGCCTTGTTATATCTCCCATGCCTTTGTACTATCTTTGCATTGTATATATATATATATATATATATACCTTATCTCATTTCATGATATACCTTGTTATTTCTCCCATGCCTTGATATTGGAAATAAATTATTAGCTTACTCTAGAGAATATTCCTTAGAGAAAGAGTATTCCCTCTAGTTATTATTTTTTCTTGGTGAGACACTTATTCTCAAAATTTAAGACATAAATATCATGAGTGTTGTTGTCTTTGAATGCACCTGCCCATCTAGATAGAAAAAGCAATGAGCTAGGAGAAATTACACCTCGTATAGAGTGAAACAATAGGAAGCATTATATATGGAAGATCATGTATGCGACAACCTCTAGATAACCAAAAGATAATTTATTATATATTTGGGATGTAAATTTTTATGTGTTGACATGATGGGACTTGATGCAGTAGATATGATTAATGTATATATTTTTATTTTGTGATAATTACATATATGTATATGACCAGATGTTGTGGAAATCTGTATCTGTATCTTCTAGATAACACAGACTGTGTTAATTCCTAGTGGGGGAGTATGTAACATCCCCATTACTTGTCATCATTTTTTTTGGAAGAATGTGATTCTGTGATAATTTTTATGGTGCAGGTATAGGTATACGTGTGGAGGTGAAAGAAGACACACACCCCTGACAAAGATAGAGGAAAGAGGTGTCAGGTAAGGTGGGATATGATGTCGTGCCTCATGCACCTTGGCCCGTGGGTACATGGAAGCCCACCGTAGAAATTTAGATATAAATATCATTCTGACTATCATTGCATTTAATTCATGTGTAACTGCATTTTATAGATGACTGCTACTGCATTTTATGTATGTTGATTGTTATAGCTTAAAGTACAAATGCTTTAAAAATATATATTAAAAAAATAATATTAATAAATAAATTAAAAATAATAAATAAATAAATATATAATAAAAATATAGATAATATAAAATAGTGCATATGTTGCTTGTTTTCATTTTGGGGAAACGAACTCATATGGAACTTTAAGTTATATAATAGTATGTACCAATAAGCATGCCTTAATAATATACAAAATCTAAAATTAAAAAAAAAACAAATATAATAACGTTATATGAAATAGAGGGAGTAGTAGAACATAACCAAGGAGGAAATATTATTAAAAAAAATATAATCAAATAAAATTACTCCTCTCCACTCGAGAGAAGAAAGAATTACCACTTGGCTATGTTTGAAGGGAATTATTTGGCATTGTAAATTTGAAATGTGTGATTTTGATGTCTTACGAATTCCTCTATAAAACAATGTCAAAGGATATGTTCTTGATCATCGGATTTGCATTCTAGAAGCTGCCATCTCTGTCTGAAGTGTTGGAGTTTGATGATTTACTGTCACATTGTGTGGTGAGCTCGTATTTTTATTGAAAATGGGCAGCGTTGTATGACCAGGTTAGATCCATCTATTATCTTGTGGGGTAATTGTATGCTGTGTAAAATATATCTGAATTAATATGTTGATTTTGTGTTTAAAATAACCAAAATGTTACTTTGGATGATAATTCGTCAATGTTACAGAGATGTTGTGTCTTGTTTTATATAGTGAGGTATTTTTATTGTATTTTTGATAAAAAAATAATGCAACCCTTTAGTTGGCTTCTTTGCGAGATTGCATTATAGCAAGGCATTGTTATTGTTTAAACTTTTTGGAATGCAACTCCCCAACTTGTTTTCTCTGCATGATTGCTTGGTGCATTTAGCTACATTCAACGGGACAAGTTGACCCTAAAATTTTAAAAGCCTTCAAGTCCTCGTCTCTATCTATACGAGTGGGACCGCGGGCAAGAGCTGGCAAATCAATGTCATGGATGGGATGCACTACCATTTTAGTTTTGTTAAAAGAGTCACGGCACTATAAATCCATCTTCAGAGAACAATAGTGATTTCATTGACATAAATCTTAAATTGTTACCTTTTTGAATTGTATTTATCTATTGTGTACGAGAAAGGGTTATGCACAAGTGCTAAACCAGGTTACTCTTCCTTGTTATTTTCAAGGAAGAGGATTTATCTTTTGAATCTAAAATTGTTGTGCTCAAATAAACTAAGGCTTTTGTTATGAATTCTTGTTGATTGTGGATATGAAAAACTCATATCATACTTTCCTACTATGATTTGGCTACATTTTTGATTGAGTTTAAAACCTCGAGCTTAAATTATTTTAAAATAAAGAATTTCATTTAGTATTGGCCAAGTTAGCCTTTGTCCTTTGCTTCATGTATGCATTTTGTTGGAGTTGCATCAAACGTAGGTGAACTATGATAATAGAGGGATAAAGAAGTGATAAAATTTATTTTTAAGTTTTAATGTGAAAGCCTGACATCAAATATGAATTCCTTCACCTTATCATAGAAATAAATGAAATTTTTAGAGTCTATCATTTCAGTATTTGTGAAATTAAATGTATATTATGGGTAAATGCTTCTAAAAGATTATAATAGTTTCTCCCATGTGTGATAGCATGATTCTCACTTAGATTATGTTAGATAACTAACCAAATATTGATATAATCTGAGTAGGCTCTTAGTACAGTTAAAAAATGTAAGGAAACACGTTCGGCATTTGAAGGATTAGGGGAAATCATATGTAAAAATAAGAAAGTTGTACTTTGATTTAAATAGTGTATGAGCACTCATAGTAAGGTATGATTATATGGTCTTCATAGATAGAGTTTAGCTTTCCATATATGACTTATGGTGTTTAATGTAACCTTTAAATAGCTATAGTGGAGAACATGATTAATAATATCACCAATGCTTTACAGGAAATTAAGTGTAACAAGGAGGTTATTGTTTTTATGATGTAAAAATATCAATAAAAAGAAAAGCAATTTCTTTCCTTTTGATCTACTTTTAGATTTTCATATATGGATTCATGGCTATCTTAGTTATGTATAATATTAAGTAGATAATGAATTTCAGGTTTTGCTTTTGTGATTATTTAGGACTGAATTAATGTTGGGTAGATAAAGTGTTGTATGTTTTTATTTAAAAAGTAAGTAGAAAAGAGTAGCCTTATTTCTTGCATTACATGAGAGCTTTAATATTTTTATAGCTATGTTTAATGAAGTTCTTATTTTGCTTTACATATGAGATTTATTATTATGTTTATTGGATTGAATTTGTATTAAGTATATTAGGTGATCTATAGAAATTTAGTTATGTGGTTATGAGGTTTATTATATATATAAGAATTTAAGTGTAAATACTTAAATGGTTAATTATATGAGAATTTTATTATATGTTGCTTTATGAAAAATAACCATGTCATACGGAACCAAAATTGGGCATTAATAATATCAAGACCATAGGAATTTTGGCATAAGTATATTGAGATAATATCGAGAAGAGTGTATAAAAACATCACTCATATGAGAGCCAATGATTATCAAGAAGGATAGCGCTAACCCAACTTCGATAGCTAGCAGTGGCAGCTACCATGAACTAGTGTTATCCATATTTTAGCTAAGCATATGTACGGAGGTTCTATGCTAATTAGGGCAAGATACAATGGTATAGGATATTACCTCTGTATAACACATGTATGGTATGTGAGGATGCTCACAAACCTGCTCGATTGCAGAATCACCAATGAAACTCGTAACCAGAGGATTGGTTTATGAGGTTGTAATGTCCATTGGTAGATGGTATGGGCAGCATTACCGTCAACCGTAGCTGGAACTGAGAGATTTGGTCCATGACCATGCAATGGGGATCCTGATCATATCTTATTTTAAGGTCAATGGTTAGTCACATACATAGCAATGCTAGTTCCAAAGTGTAAAACCAATGAGTTATTTTAGGAATAAAAAGAGAATTGTGAATTCTCAAGCTTTGGAACAAGTAAATTATTGCATCCACTCCTCTAGGTGTTATGGGCCTTGGAAGAGCAAATCCATGCCAAGATTTAAAGATACCTGAGGGAAGGTTAAGATCTTCTAAATGGTAATCTATTGCAAAAATTTGGCCTGTACAAAGCACTTAAGTCACCATCTACAGTGGTTGAAAAACTAGAGGTGCAGTTTCCCTATACCTTGTACTATTTCACAGTTGGGTAAAACAATGAATATGTGTGACATTTAAATAGGCTCTTGACAAAATTTTATATTGTGAACTTGACAACCAGGTGAGTATACCTGGGTTGTGATAGTTCCTAAGTTTTTGAGTACCCTGATTCCTTGAGTACCAAAAGCCTTGTAACAAGCCCTTTTGTACCCTAGCCCTATTCCTTCCATCGTATTCCATACCCCTCACTCACCATCACTGCCACCACATCCTTCACCCTCACTCAATTTTCTTATGCATAATTTCCCATCAACCACCAGGTACCTCCGGGCGCTTCCTATCAACACCAGGTGCCTCTGGGCACCTCCATACCAATGCCAAGTGTCCATGGGCGTTTCCTGTAACTACCAAATACATGCGGGTATTTTATGCTCCCATTCCTGAAGTCCCCCTAGCCTCTAGGTGATGCTAGGGCATTGTCATACCAGTCATTTGCATCAAGTTTTTCACATCAAAACATAGTACGTAAGTAAGATAGATCTACCCTGCATTTATTTATTTTTATATAATTATATATATATATATATATATATATATATATATATATATATATATATATATATATATATATATATATATATGTATTTTAGCTTCTATTCATTTTATTGGCAGCATCTATTTAGGGTTTTATTATTTCATACAGAGGGTCTCACACTGTGGAGACCTTGCATATACTACTAAATATTTTCTATCTTTGTGTGCATATATGGAACACTATGTCAACATCTAGAGTGGCCCAACCTTGGATACCGAAAAGCCCACTCAACCTTGTTGGGATCAAAATGCGCTTGAAGACACCATGACCTTACTTCTTAGGGTTTTGGAGAACCCTAAATTGTTGTAAAAATGTATCGAAAGGATTCAAGGATACAAGTTTGTAAACAATGAAGTTTCTAGGCTCCCCTTGTCAATGAAAATTATTCTATTGTGCAATCTTGTATTTCCTTGCATTTTATTTTGTTCAAAGCATTGTCTATGTGTTGCGTTTTGCATCTTTCAGTAAGCAATGCCACCAAAAGTCCCCTGGGAACTAAGGGAAGCAACTTTTCCAATCGGTCAAATTTTACTAGCAATTGAATCCATTGCCTCTATTGACATCTTTGTTTCCTAAAGGAAAATAATATGTGGATGGTTTGTCTGAATCATTCTTCTAATTTTATTTTGTTTTGAAAGACTCCCTTTGAGTCCTCTAATATTCCAAGTGATAATATTCATTAATACCAGGGCTAAAAAAATTGGTAAGGGCATTAATCTTACCTTCCTCTACAAGGTTTTCACCTTCTTTTACCATATGATGTTGATTGGTCTTGCGACTTACCTTTTGGTTAGAATCCATATTTAGTTTTTTTTCCTATTTCTTGACTTACCCCAATTGAATCTAAGATGGATTCTAACCTTGAATAATGTGTGTACAAATCCAAAGTGTTACTTGAAGGTTCAATAGAGTCTATCTTAGGACTTGTATTATTTGAAGTTTCAACATTTAAAATATTATTTTTCTTGTGTATATTTCATCTTTTTTCCATTGAAAACCTTTAATTTGTTGGTTTGTCTTTGAGTCCTTCCCTACATATTTAAATTGTGTTTCTAATATTTTTATCTCCATTATTTCCTCTTCCTCACCTAGGACATCATTTGTGAAAATAATTTTAAACATATTAGTTGATAACTTCGATTGATCCTTCATAAGTTTTTTTTTTAGTGTTCTTCTTCTTATGCATTTGGAAACCTGCTAAGTTTATATCCTCTTTATTTTGATCTAGAATTTTATTTGGACAAACACTAGAAAAATGACCATATTCATGGTAAATTTTACAACAAAAATGAATGTTCTCATAGTCCACCACTTGCTCCCAAGTGTCCTTCCCAAATTGTAATGAGATTTTTGTTGGACATTTGGGGTAATTTGAGGCATTTTATGTTGTCATTGATGTCACATGGATCACATTTGGTTTTTGTGGCCAAAATATTTCATAAATAAAAGGTTTTATTTAAAACCATGGTGGGCTTATGTGGAAAGGCCTTTTATTAAAAACCAAGATGGAATTTTGTTTCATCGAAAAAGGACCTCCGGTGATGAAGATATTAAAGTTTAAGTTTAAATTAATGGAGGGCCGACCTATGTGCAATTAATGGAGGTTTGCATATATATATATATATATATATATATATATATATGTAAAGGTTTCAATTTATTTTGGAAAGTGGGCATATTATATATCGTCGGAAAGCTTATTTCGAGGGATATTTTACTAACTTATTTAGAAGGAGAAATAAGGTGTGTGTAAAGAGATATTTTTTATTTTGCAAAGGGGTTCCAAAAGTGAAGTTTGCCTTGTTATTTTTCAAGAGGATTAATTCTTTCATGAGGTGACAAGGTATGCAATATTGTGATTTATTTTATTTTATGGTATAAGTGGTTTTGGGAGTGAAAAGGTTATGCAATGTTTTGATTTATTTTATTTTATGGTACAAGTGGTTTTAGGAGAGATAAGGAAGTTGTGCAATTAAATGCCTTGGTGATGATTATTGAAAAGTGAAGTAATGTTGATTATTTTGTGATCTACTAACCCTTGTGGTAGATTTACAAGAGGTTTTTTTCATCTTCATAAAAGGTATGGGCACATTCTCCTATTGATTGTTTATGGTGGTTGATTTCTGAAATATCATTGGAGGTAAAAGGATTGTTTGTGGTTTCCTTTTCGAAAGTGATTTGTCTAATGCTTCAAGGTTTTCTAGTTTGAGAGTTGAGGTTAAACCTTGTTTTATAAGCATTGTTATTGAAGCCCATTGGTTGTGAAATAACTTGAGTTAGAAAATAACATGAGTATCATTGTTATGTGATATTTGTGGTTGAACTTGAAACCCATTGGTTGTGAATGAAGAACTACTTGATATCACAAGGATATGAGGTATGGCAGATGGTTGAAAAGAGTATAAGGTTGAAGGTGATCCTGAGGAAGATAAGACTACCAAGAAATTGGTTGAGATCAATGCAAGAGCAATGAATTTTATTTTGAGTGGGCTACGTGAGATAGATTTTATAAAGGTCATGGTATGTACTTTAGCTAATGAGATGTGGATCAAGTTGAGGAATACTTATGAAGGAGATTCCAAGGTAAAGTTGGCAAAACTACAAACTCATAGAAAAATATTTGAGGAATTGAAAATGGAAGATTTTGAAGATATTGCAAAGTTCTTACTTTGAGTTGATGAGATTACTAACACTATGAGAGGCCTAGGTTTTGATATGAAAGAATCAAAAGTTACTCAAAATATTTTGACATCACTTCCCATAAGATATGATGCAAAGGTTTTAGCAATAGAAGAAACAATGGATATCAACAAGTTAACAATGGAATAATTACAAGGTACTCTCACAACTTATGAGATGAGGGTAAGAATCAAACTCCAATAAAAGAGATTGCATTCAAGGCTTCATAAAAAGAGAAAGGGAAAGTTTTAGAAATAGATGGAGTTTTAGAAAATGATGAGGAAGCTAACTTCATCAAAAGGAATAAGGACTCAAGGAATTTTAGAAATATAAGGAAAGTCAGGTGCTACAAGTGTGGTGATCTTGGTCACTATGCATACAAATGTCCACATGAAGAAATTAGTGATGATGAAAAATAGGGTCACAGAAGAAAATAATATGGAAAGCATAAGCATGACAAAGAAGATAGATTCAAGTAAAATAGGTATGAGAAGAAGAAAATTTTTTGTAAGGCAAAGAAATCTTACTATATTGTAAAAGCAAGTGATAGCTCAGATCATAATGATAGAGATAATTCATATGATGAAAAGGAAGAGTGTTTATTCCTAGGAATAGAAGGTGAAAGAGAACAATGTTCTGTGTGTGGTCAAATAGATCACAGATTAGGGTATTGCAACGGTTTTAGTGATAGTGAAGATGAGATGACACATCAAGGAAACAGGCATGGTCAAAGAAATATTGAGATTTTGTTTGCTATAGAATATTATAATGATCTTAGTGACAGTGAATATGAAGAAGGATTTTTCTATGGAATAAAATAAGTAGAAGAAGAACATTCACTCCAAATAGAAGAAGTTAAACAAGAGGATAATGTCTTAGTTTATCTAAAGGAAGACTTCAATGTTATCCATGAGCAACTACGAGAGGTTAAGGAGAATCTAAAAGAATTGATATGTTCCCTACATGAGAATTTTGATCCATTACATGACTCAAAAGGTCAAGATATTTGTCCTAATAAGGAAATATGTATTTCAGAGGCTATAGAGATGGATGCCAAGTTGCTACTAGACACAAATGAAGAGAAAGAAGAGGAAGATTCCAAAGCACCAAAGGTCCCATATTTCAAGTTTGGGGAATCACACTCAAAATGAAAGGAAGTTCTAAAATATGAAAGCAAAGAAGCACCTAAGATTTGTGAGGAAATTTCCAAAGTTCCTATGGCTCCAAATATTCATTTTGGTTCTTGTTTTGAGATAGGTGAATCAAGATCAAAGGGAAAATAAATTCTTGAAGAGAAAGGCAAGGAAGAGGTTTTAAATGCTACAAAGAAGGTTCAAGAATGCAATTCACAAGTTGAATATGATCATAAGGATAATGGTAAATAAAGGTATGAGGAACCAAGGCATGAACAAAGGGATTTTCAAGGATATTGTTTTTCTTGTAATGTATTTCGACACAGGGCTATACACTACAGGGTTCAAGGATCAAATAATTTTGATTTTGCTAGAAGAAATTTCAAGGGAAGAAGGTATGGTTTTCAGGGACATTGCTTCTCATGCAACAGGATTGATCATAGAGCTTTTCAGTGCAAAGGAAATGATCAACATGGTTTTGGTTTTAGAGCTACACAATTCAGAATTCATGGTTATAATGGTCATGAAAATAGAGCTTCACAATACAGGGTTCAAGAAAGGAATGGATATGGAAATTATTTTAAGAATTCAGGACATGGGAACCATCCAAAGGCTACAATATCAAGTATTTTAATTGCAATAACTTTGGGCATATTGCAAAATGGTGTAGGACTCAATTCAAAATAGGTTCAAGGCAAGAAGGTCAAGAAGTTTCAAGATAAGAATGTCAAACAGGTTCAAAACAAGAAGATCAAGTAATTCATCAAGAGAAGAATATCATAAAAACATGAAAGGAAGTTGATAGAGGAAAGAATCAATGTAATATGGGAGTAAAGGTACTCCCACCCCAAAATTAATCACCTCAAGAGAGAATGTGGTGAGGGGGCTATTCTTATGAGTCGTATCTTTTATCCCCATAGGTGTCTCTTTTGCCATTGATGTCAAAGGGGGGGAGATTTGAGTAAGGGGGGAGCATTGAGTTAGGGGGAGCAGCCTCTAAAGATAGCATTGATTTAGGGGGAGAAACCTCCATAGAGAGTATTGAGTCAGGGAGAGCAGCTTTGATTCTTAGAGATGGTTTTCGCAGTGATTGTGGTGTTTGCATTAGAGGTGTTGCCATCAATGACAAAGGGGGAGATTGTTGGACATTTGAGGTAATTTGAGGTGTTTTATGTTGTCATTGATGTCACATGGATCATTGATGTCACATGGATCACATTTGGTTTTTGTGGCCAAAATATTTCATAAATAAAAGGTTTTATTTAAAACCATGGTTGGAAAATGAGTTATAAAATAACATGAGTATCATTTTTATGTGAGATTTGTGGTTGAGCATTGTTGGAAACATTTGAGTTGGTTGATACATACTTAGACTAGGGTTGTGTGAGAAAGAGTTGTCCCTTGTGATGATTTAAGATTAATGTTAGAACATATTGAGTCTCTAACAATTATCTTTATGGTTCTATAAGGCTTGATTTGATTTCAAGTTGACTTGAATTGAGTTGAGGTTGATTTGAGTTGAGAGTGATATTAGAACATATTGAGTCTCTAACAATTCTCTTTATGCTTCTATGAGTTGATTTTAGTTGAGTTGAGATTGATTTGGGTTGATATTGAGTTTAGAACATATTGAGTCTCTAAAAATTCTCTTTATGCTTCTATTAAGTTAGTTTGAGTTGAGATTGCCATTCATTATGGAGTTGATTTTGAGTACTACTTAAGCATGATTGATTAAGCCTTTGAGAAGGCCTTTGGGTCATATTTGAGGATAGTGTTGGGACAACTTTGTGGATAGATTTTAAAGTAGATTTGGGCAAGTTCTTGGTGAGCTTGCTAGAGCATATTTGGGCAAGTTCTTGGTGAGATTGCTAGAGCAGAATTGGGCAAGTTCTTGGTGAGCTTGCTAGAGCATATTTGGGCAAGTTCTTGGTGAACTTGCTTGAGCAGATTTGGACAAGTTCTGTGTGAGCTTCTTATTCATATTTTGACAAGTTCTATGTGAGCTTGTTAAGTAGGTTCTATGTGAGCGTATTGTGCATGTTTTGTGTGAGCCTATTGATCAGGTTCTTAGTGAGCCTATTGACAGAGCTTTTGAGGTGACAGAGTACAGAGGATAGAGTCTTAGTGGATAGATATCCAACAGCTAGCATAGTTGAAGACAGATCTGAGTGAGGAGTCTTCAAGTGGAGAGAGGTCCACCAATCAATGCAGTAGAGATACAGAGTCTTCTAGAAGATCACATAGCCATATCAGAAGGGGAAATAGTTCTCCTATGGAAGAGATCCATGAACTTGAGATTAGGGGATCAACATCTTCTTTGGACAGAGATCCATAAACATTGTAATTGGTAGTGATTCCCAAATATATTGATTGAGAAATTTTTAGTAAAATATTTTCTCCGTGGAGTAGCCCACATTGGGTGAACCACATAAATTGTGGTGTCTCTATTCTATATGGTTTATGTGCATTGCTTTGATTACTGCTATTGATACTGCTATCTTTACACAACATAATATTGAATTGTAATAAAAAGTAAAAAGTGGTCTTATACTGTTCACCCCCCCTCTCAGTATAAGCTTGTGTTCTTCAATATTTTTAGGTAGGGGTTTATCAAGATATATTAAAATACAAATTTGAGCATAAATAATATGTTCAAAATATTGAGCACAATCAAAAATCATCATAAAATTTCCTAAATATTTTACAATTGAGAAAAATAACCAAATTAAAAAATTCAACCAGGAGGCCAAAGAGTCTAACCCACACAGGAATTGTAGAAGGAATCTCTTCTTTGGCTTTAAATTTAGTATGCTAAGGCTTCATGAAAAGCCTTGCCATTCTAAAGAACCAGGGAACCCTTGAAATATTTTCTCTCTATATTCATTATTAGCAAATAAAAGAAGAAAATAACCATTTGGATAAATGGATATTTGTAATTCACCTTCTATTTTCCTATTTTTTGTAGCCCAAACTTTGAAAATAGATAGGCTCAGATGAAAATCCAAGAAATGACAAATTAGTCCTCTTTTTTCCATATCTTTTATGCTAGTCTAAACATATTTAAATTAAAAATTAGAGTTCCATCAACTACCCTAAGACATCCCAACTCAGTTTTCCTGGGATCAATCTTAGGCATTCTCAAAGGTTTACAAGAAACCCTAAGATTAATTTAAGCATTAGGCTAAGGCTGTCCACCATGGAGGGCATCCCTAAACTTTATTTTTGGGGCTGAGTATTTTAAATCCTTGCCCTTGAAAGGGGTTTCCATAATGGATTTTTTTTTAGGTGTTCCTTAGTGTCGAATTTGCTTGATATCTAAACCATTTTTTGATCATCTACTTGAAACTTGTTTTGATATCTCTTTAATCCATACCTTGGACACCAAGAAAAGGTATGATTTTCACTTTTGTTTTGTGCAACAAATTGGAAGCCATTTACAATCAATTTTGTAGCATGAATATCTATTGAAATACATATTTCTAACCCATCTTGGATTCTTTGAAACACAACCCACTAAATTCTTGAGTAGAAACCATAAAAATATTGGTTGCTAGGGTTCACATACCCTAAAAAACAACCTTTTGAGCTTCTTGCACTCAATACATATGAAACCCTCATATAGTCGCTCGCTTTCAAAAAAAAATTGTAACCCTCATTCCACCCTTTATAATTTTTTATTTAAATCAATGGAATTTTACTTTTAATAGTTTAGAACCTATAGCATTTTCTATGGGAAGGTCCAAGTCTTGCTTGTCATGTAAGGGACCACTTGTGTTGAGCAAGCATTGGTGATTTCCTCTCATTTATTTTCTTTCATGCTTATGTGTTTTAGGTCTTCTTTCCTTCAAAAAAAATGTGTATGATTATTTATTTTTTCTATAACTCTATGATTTATTTCTTTTTGTCTAGATTTTTTCTTTATCTTTTTTTAACTCAGATTGTTTGTCCTTTTTGAAGGATTATATTTTCCAATTCGATATAGTTTCAGTTCCAGTAATTTAGTTCAATATTATTAACAACATTTTATTTAGTTTAGTTACCTAAGTTATTACTTTTATTCATATTTTATTCTATTCAATTGTTAGAGTATATTACATTATTTGGGTCATGTAAATGTATCACCTTTGATACATAGCTAGAGTAGGAGTTTACTTTAGAGTAAAGTTAGTTGGTTACTTCAAGTATTGTAATAAATGCACAAGTGTTAATGTGCAAGTTGTAAATGTGCATGTAGTCCACATGCACATGAGTCTTAGGTAGAGTAAGGACCAAGGAATCTATCTTCCTATATTAAGGCCTCATAGTGAGTGATTATAGAGGAGGATACATAGCATAGTAAATATAGATAGTGTGTGGTATAGTTTAGTAGTATGGTACAATGTAGTCTTTTCATATCCTTTCATGGAGTGTTCATGTCCTCCATTATATAGCATTGTACTATTTTCATAACTTTCATTAATGACATATTTTGAGTTATTTAGAGATGCTCATCTCATTATTTTCTCGCATATTATTGTGCCATTATTTTATAGTTATCTCAAATTAGTTATCTTTCAACTTGTGGTTGTTCTTCCTGTATTATTATCCCATAAAAAGCTAACAATGGTATTATATCACACAGTATATCATATAGAAAATAGGGAGAGTCACAAAGAGAGACTAAGAGAAGTTTATAAATCTTAGTTCCAAATTTTTTTACATCACATTTGGCTAGATTATTTCCACAAGATTGTAGAAAAACTCATGAAGACTAGGACTCAGCATAAATTCCACTAGATTGACAAATCAACTAGTAAATATTAATTTTATCTAGATTTAGATTTTATTCCATTACATTTCTAATACTTTACTACAGTAAAAAGGAGATTCAAAGTGAGTTGGGAAGCTTCCTACAAAAGAGCTAGGAATAATATCTTCTTTAGAATCAATCCAACACCAAAAGCAAAAAATAAAAGAACACAAATTTGAAGGACTAAATAAAAGGTCCTATTTTTAGAGATTGCATACCTACATAGTGTAGAAGAGAAAATGCCATAGGAGCATTGTTACAAACTCAAGGGGGAGAAGAAGACTCTAGTGAAGAGTCCCGATCAAGATAGGATATTGGTGATATCTAGTGTAGATTGAAGAATTCACCCTAAAGAAGGTGAAGAGACCCTTAGAAAATCCAGTTAAAAAACTCCTAGTTCTGGAAGATTGGAGTTTGGTGATATCCATTAAAGCCTCCATATTGTAGAAGTGAAGAAGGACTAGTAAGGTCCTATTCCAAATTTCAACAGCAAAAAATTTTAGGGATCTGAGAGAAAAATCTCATTACCAATACTTCCATAGTAGAAGGTTGAATAAAAGGTCTCATTTGGAAGACCATAAGAGCTATGAGATTGAAGACCTTGCTGATGTCTCAAGGAGAAATAAGGATTCTTGGTGAGCCTCATTAAATAAGATCCAGATAAGGCCATTAAAGGATATTCTTAGGAGAACTCATTGGACAAATTTACCACCAAATAAAAGTTCTTGATAAAGGAATATTTTGGGATAAATGTTTCCATTCGAAAACAAGCCCAAAACTGAAATAGATTTAGCAAGGAGCTTGCCAAAACTTAGAGGAGATTGGTGAAGACCTCAAGAATTTGTTATTCTTGAGAAGAGAGACTAGATTGAATTCATAATTCAATAAGGAGTTTGAAGGAGAAAGGAGCCAAACATTACTACCAAACCTGAAATATTTGAAGACTACCTTTGAAGGCTAGAAGGCTCATTCAGATATGGGGGTTTGTTGAATATTTAGCATAAAATTGAAGGATTCTTGAAGAAAAAACTTAGCTATAATTTAGACGGAATTTCCTACCAAATTTTTGAGTTTCAAGGATAACATTTCAATGCAATTGACTATGAAAGGGTAGCAATTAGGACAACATTACTAGCTACAAAATTTTAGATTTCCAAGATACATCCTAAATTAGAATCAAAGTCACCTAATACAATTAAAGGGCAACAAGTTAGAGGTTTTTCAGAGCTATAAAAATGTGATTTAGAGAGTTTTTTCGGATAATCAACAATAGCTACAAGTTTATCAGGGTAGAAATAAGGTGAATCTAATTACCTACAATCCTTCATTTATAGAGATCATTAAGGTAAGTAAATTTAGGTAAAAATAGGTTCATTAGTTGAACTTTAATTTGGTTTGTTACTTAGCCTCATTAAGCACCATATTATAGTATAAAATTTGCAAGGAGAAGGGTTCATTTTAAAAGTCTTCAAGACAGTGCAGAAATCAATTTCTTTTAAGGATTAATGCTTGCACAATTAAAATAGGAGTTAGATATATTTTTTCAAAAATAAAATATCATCTTCCTATTATATAGTTACAACAAATAAGACTATTTTTTATTGGTAGAGGGGCTTATAAAGGAACCAAAATATTTTACAAAGAGAAATAGGTGTGAACCCAATTGGGATCAACACCAAAATTTGAACAAAACAAAAAATCATTGAAGAAAACCTATCCAAACCATCCAAAAAGACAAAAAGAAAAACCTAGCATTTCTCAAAAAACCTAGCATTTCTCAAAAAACCTAGCAAACCCATAAAATAAACAAGAGAAACCGTCAATACAAGCAAACCATGAACAGGAACCACATAAACTAGAACATGAACCATGCAAACCAGAACAGGAAACCATAACGATCAATTGAGCTAATATTGACTTGCATCTCAGAATTCTCATGAGGAGATATTATAGTGCATTAGAAGGAGCAATAATGTGAGATTGTTATTGCACTATTCCTGTTATTCTTAAGAGCATCAAACTTGGAGATATTATTGGTGCATTAATACTAGTTACCCTTAAGTTTTAAAGTGTATTAAGAGGTTATCATTGAAGGAAGTTATAGTGCACAAATTTGGGTAAAAGTGAAGTTTCTAAAGACACTATTGAGAATATAGAACCTATTGCATATCTTGGTGGAAGTAAATCACAAAAATAAGGATAAAGGAGTTAGCATTGCAATGGCCAACAAGCATGTCTATAAGGCATTCATTTCAACAAGGTAAAGGGGTAGAGTTTGAGTGAGAAAAGAGAGCCATCGAAGGGATCACACTACTCAAGATTCATGGTTCCTAAAGATATTGTAACCACCACCAAATCATGTGCCTATAGCAAGAATCATACCTATAGTATCAAGCCAATATAATGAGGCCATTTTTGACTACTATCTATGTAAACAAGGGATAAAATTAAGGTCATTTATCTATTGCACTTCTAAGTAAGGTATAGTGTCAAATATTGCATAAAGTGACTATAATCTATCAATGTAGAAGGAACAATGCTAAAGATAAGCACAAATAAGCAAGGTATAAGGAGCTTTACCCAAGGTAGAATCTGGAGGAACCACTAGCTAAAATAAATCTCTCAAAGCCACCATTGGAGTTCCATAGAACCTCCAAAAAAGCATTACTTATCACCTTAGTTGGACCCACCCATACAACATCTATGTTTGGTTGGAAAGAAGGCATTGGAGACAAGTTATCAAGAGCATTTACTGGTAAAGGATATTCAAGGTATAATATGTTGGAGGGAAGGTCTACATGTAGAAAACCTAAGTTCTACTTGTAATATAGAACCAAGGTATCTTGTTCCACTTGGCACAACCTTTCTAGGTGCCCTCACATTCCTCAACATACATCCAAGAGAAGAATACTCAAGGGATAATCTAACGTTTGTCTTTGAGCAATTACAAGCATCAATGGGAGGTTACTTGCAACAGTCATAATTGCAAGGATAAATGATTGTTGAAATAATATAAGTATCAATGCCCATATTTAACATAACTCGCAAGTGCCACTTGTCCAAAGTTGAAAGGCATCCATGCTATTTAAAGTGCATAAACCTGAAATGGGAGAAGAAGTGTATTCATAGTGAGCATTAAGTGAGAGAAAAATAAAGGTATATGAGCAAGCATTGAAGGGAGGAGTATAAGCACTATTCAAGAGGAGATAAATATGCCTATTTACATTTAAGAGCCTCTATCATTCATAGGAATACGCAAGAATCTAGAACAAACACCATACACCAATCAACATGGATGAAATATCTTACAAGTAAGGTAAAAGTATTACTTGATTTAAATCTTTCTTTCCTAAGTTAATAGGAGTTATAAGGTACCAAATTAAAGGTTGAAAATTATGTTATTGCATTGTATATCAACCTTAGGAAGCAAAGAAAGCAATTTCATTACAACAACATATCTTTAGTGATATTATCAATTGCTTAGTATCTAAACTTTACAATATTTGTAAATAATTAATCTAGGAGGTATAAGGTTTTCAACATTGGAGAATAAAAAATTATTTTGCAAATATTATTTTCTAATATTCCAAAGTAGGGAATTATAAGGCATGCTACATCAAAATCTTAGTTTATTGGAATTTAGAAATATTAAACCATTGGATATTAAAAACAAAATTCATTAGTTACTTAATGGAGTCATAATTATATACTTACACTTGTTTCATACTTATACAAAAGGGATAAAATAAATCCAACCATAGAGAACTTCAAGTTAACATGTGCATAGTTCATTAGGAGAGATAAGGTGAAATAGGAGCTGATTATTGTTATTTACAAAACACTACAAAATCAACCCAAAAGGTGGACTATTACTTACTAAGAACTTTATCAAACTTAAGAAACATTCCAATCACTAGGGAGACATAACGAATCCTACAAAACCTAAGTCTAAAAAGGTTTTATCAAATCGGTTCATGTACTCTATACTAAGGAGCTATAAGGATGTCTACTCCAAAGAACACTTTAAATAATGTAATTCTAAAAGGAGTAAGGAAAATACCATTATGTTTTAAAAGCATGATTGATGATTCAAAAAACTCAATGGATAATTAAGAAGATACAAATGAAAGAGAAGCATCAATAGAATTTAAAAGGATTTTTGGAAAATCATAAAATAATAATTTTGTGAAAGAATATTTTTAGGCTTATCTTCTAATGAGATAGTAAAGGGAGTTGATGATAATACTAATATTGAATATCATATTCAAAAGGAAGAAAATAACATTGATAAAAAATATCTCATACAGATCTTTGAAAAAGGTAAATATAGAATAGCTTCAATTGTACACTCATGGTTCAACTATTTCATCAAAGAAATGGATAAACATGATATTCATAAAATAGATAACAAAAATAATTGGATATATTTACTATGCAACTATTGCGGAAAAATTGGTCATGAGAAAATTAACTGCTAGAATTTCCATCCATGTAAATATTGTAGAAGAAAATATCATCCATCTTACTGCTATTACAACAAAAATAAATACTAATAAATATTCGATGAGAAACTAATATTCAAAATAGATAGTTTCTTCCAAGATCTTATTGTAGAAGCATCCACTAACAACAAGCTCAAGTTTAACTTTTGTAAATATCAAGTAAATAAATCATACAAGAAACCAGTGAACAGAAAAGGAAGCAATTATAATCCACTAGCGACTTGCAAAATTATAAGATCATTAGTCCATAAAGGATACTTAGAAGACTACAAGGTCAAATATTCTTCCAAATACTCAGAAAAAATAAAGGCCATGGAATAAAAATGACAAGAAGAATCAACATGAAAATAGAAGAAGAAGAAGAAGAACCAGACCAAGTTGAAGATTATTCTAAATATAAAGATCTATATTGAATACTAAAGTCTTCAATACCCAAATAATGTAATACATGGGGGTTTTAGAGTATATTACATCATTTGGATCATGTAAATGTGCCACATTTGGTACATAGCTAGAGTAGGAGTTTAGTTTAGAGTAAATTTAGTTGGTTACTTCAAGTATTGCAATAAATGCATAATTGCCAATGTGCAAGTTGTAAATGTGCATGTAGTCCACATGTACATGAGTCTTAGGTGGAGTATGGGCCAAGGAATCTATATTTCTATATAAATACCTCATAGTGAGTGATTATAGAGGAGGATACAAAGCATAGTAATTATAGAGAGTGTGTGGTATAATTTAGTAGTATGGTACAATGTAGTCTTTTCATATCCTTTCATGGAGTGTTCATGTCCTCCATTATATAGAATTGTACTATTTTTGTCACTTTCATTAATGGAATATTTTTTAATTATTTTTAGATGTCCATCTCATTAATTCTTGCATATTATTGTGCCATTAGTTTATAGTTATCTTAGATTAGTTATCTTGCATCCTGTGGTTGTTCTTCCAGTAATACTGTCCCATAAAAAGCCAAGATCAATAACTTAGATTATGTTCTAAGTTTCAATTACAGCTAGAGTAATATGTTTCTTTCCAAAGTGTATGTGTATCAGAAGTTGATTTACCTTTGTTTTTTTCCTCCACTTAGAATCTAGATACCTTTTTGCAAGTGTAGATTTATCATTCCTTTACACATATTTCAATTTTGCAAATGTAATTAGTTTTATTTCTATAAAATAGTCAATTTTATTTTAGCACATTCATTGTAGTAAGCATATAATAGTTTTAATTCCTGTTATTTATTTTTTGTAAGTGTAGCTTAGACTTTCCTTTTAGTTCGTTTGAATTTTGTAAACATAATTTAGGTTTAAATTTGGTATTTAAAATAGTAATTTTCCACTTTTAGTACAATTTTGATTCTTGTATTTTAGATTAAATTGATTTTGAATAGATCTTTATTTTTGCATAGAAGAAAAAAGATCAAAGTAATTCATCAAAACCCTCACCAAAACTATTTTTATACAACACTTGAATTCTATAAGCAGAGGGAAACACCCTTAGGTGTGCATGAATATGCATTATAAACTTTATAAAAGACTACAATCCTAGATTGATAATTAATAAAGTGAACCCATCTCTCTTTGGTGTTGGTGCTAGGGATAGTGTCAATGTATTTCCAAGGTAAGAATTACTAGGGATGATAGTAGCCAGTTTTTATTTTTCTTTACAACACAATATAAAAATGAATGAATCAAAGGAGAGACTCCTTATGGATATTCCTTTCACAATTTCCAAAAACTAAGAGACATGGAGAAGGATATTCATTAGACCCATCTATCAAAGGAGAGAGACCAACTGAAATAAATAATAGTGAATTTTTGCTACAAAATAGTCTCTTGTAGATAAAAGGATTAGTGGATAGCTCCCTTCTATAGAATATTTTTCTACAGTAGGATGCAAAATTAATGTAGGGAGAATTATATAAGAAAAAATTTTCATCCCACAACCAACACAAGTATAATATACACATTCGAATATCAAAGGATAATTCTCACTTGGTAGGATACCTCAAGTGTATATTGGAATATTTGGGCTTATATGATGGATAGACACTAGGAAGAAGAGAAGATGGTCTAAAAAACATTTGTATTTCCTATTAATATGCCAAGGACAAATCCCATAAAAAATATATTACCATCAACTTTCTTACTTTCATGGGATGACAACTAAAGACCTTTACATATTCTTGTTCAAGTTTAATATTTTATGTATAAGTTATGACTACTAAAGAGATGCTCAAAAAATAAAACTATTCCTTGTGACCTTTAAAAGATGCAATATAATATGGTTCATGAGTTTGGGTGGTAATATTATCACAACTTTAGACCAAATGAGGCAAAGGTTCCTAAATAAATATTAGGATTATTATAGGTATCATAAAATCTAAAATATAAACTTTTGTATGGTGCAATAAAAAGATAAAATATTATAAGTTTATGTGCATAGATTTCATTTTAGTCTCTATAAAGTGACCAAATGTAAATTCAACCTTGAATATGTAAAGATCATATTCTTGAGAGAGGTCTAAGATGAATTTCTAGAGGAATTGAATTTGATGGGAGAAAAATATTTATTGACTTGAGGAGATCTATGAGTTGTGTCAAAACTACTTATAAATGAGGATATTGAGGGGCCAAAAACAAGGATCCCAGTCAATGAAAGTTATAGGAAGTATTATTGAGGTAAAGATTAAAAAATTGTTTGAGAACCTCATAATAGATATATTGAGGTAACGATTTGCTACCTAATCAATAAATCTATTACAAATAGTCATACAATTAAGTGTCTTCTCCTACCACAAGAATTTAACATCACCATCCTTGATAATTTGGAAAAATAAAATGTGGTAGTATATTTTTTATCTAGAATCCCTAATAATAAAGATTCTTCCCCTATCAGGGATATTTTACCCAATGGAAACGTATTTGTTGTTTCAGTATAAACTCTATGGTATATTGACATTGCTAATTATTTGGTTGTAGGAGTTCTCCTAATCATTTTATTATAGGAAAAAATAAAATTTGATCTACCAAAATGAAACATATACTTGGATTATACGTAATATTTTTTAGTAGTGGACTTGACCATGTTTTGTAGCATTGTGTATGTGAGGACAAGTGTTATGACATCTTGAAGTCATGTCACAATTAATAATGCAAAGGACTCTATAAAGCTAATCATACAACTTAGAGGTCTTGTGAGAAGGATACTACTAGCCCTCCCTACATTAATATTCCCATAAATATGTGAAACGTTGTGATTAGTGCCAATGGATATGTTGACCCATTAGAATAGATTAAATACCATTACAATCATATGCTTTATTAGAATCATTTGATAAATCAGGGCTTAAATTTGTAGGCCTTATTAATCCTGCATCATAGAAAAATTAGTACATTTTGGTGTGCATAAATTATGAGATCAAATGGGTGGAGGTTAAGGCAATTTATCATGCATGTGATGAGAAGGTGGTATAATTCCTATACAAACACATCTTCACTAGAATTGACATATCCAAATAAATAGTCACAGATAATGGGTCATAATTCACCTCTAAATTGATGATCTCACTCACATAGTAGTACCTTATTAGAATTTAGAATTCTTCATCATAAAATACATAGGCTAACAATAAGGTTGAAGCAACCAACAGGGAATTAAATAATATTTTAACCAAAATAATTGTGATTCATCGATGCAACTGAGCCAAATGATTGGTAGAAGCACTATGAGCTTATTGCACCACATGGAAAACCACCACAGGGTTCACACGTGAACTTCTTTTTGGTATGAACAATATCCTTTTTATTGAATTTGAGATTATATCACTTTAAAGTACACTACAACTTGGTATAGACTTATTTAAGATAGAGACACAACATATTGAGAAAATTAATGCCTTAGAAAAGTATAGGTTGGAGGCTCTACATAATATTGAGATGATATAAAGGCAAAGAGCACAATGACATGACATGGCCATCAAAAACATGGAATTTAAGATAGGTGATTGGTATTTCCTTTTTGACTCAAAGTTTAAAGACTTTAGTAGTAAATTGTATATTATATGGATATACTCCTATGAGATCAACATTATATTTATGGAAATAAAATAGTAAAATTGAGGACAATAGATGTAGCCATAATTCCACTGATGTCCAATGGCCACCTTCTAAATATTTAGAGTTTTCCATTATACAAGGAAGAGTTCAAAAAAATCATTCTCACATTAAAGTAATTGCAACTAGTGGAATATATACATTCTACATATTCCACTTTGAAGGAATAAGATAATTAGTTGTGCAAAAAATAATTCTAGTAACGAAAACTTTTTTCGGTGCTACTTGATGGAAGGATGTTTGAAAATCATGCAACTAATAGATGTTATCTATGATAAAAAAAATCTCTTAGTAAAAACTCTTTTGGGCACTAGAATACATGGGATATGTTAAATACTTAGAAACTGCCAAGAATCCATGATTTAAAAAGGGTATATATCTATATATAATTTGCATGTTTTACAACTATAGAAATTAGCTATAGATAGATGGTTATTGACTACTATTGTGGAAGATTGCCTTATGAAAACTATTATAAAAGTATATTTTTAACTACTACAATAATATTGAAATACATCTAATATGGGAAAGTAGACTATCATTTGACTGATATTTAATAACTATCATTGAATGTGAACTACCATAGAAGAGTGTTGCTATTGAAAGGTTGCTATTGACCATCTACTATAGAAAACCCCTATGGCCATATATTGTAGGACAATATAGCTACCTAGTGCACATTAGTTGCTATGAATCCAAATTTGGTTAGGAGTTAATACATCATAGTTTGTGTGAAATGGATGAAGAACATGAGCTTATACTGAGAGGGGGGGTGAACAGTATAAGACCACTTTTTACTTTTTCTTCCAAATAAATATTATGTTGTGTAAATATAGTAGTATCAATAGTAGTAATCAAAGCAATACACAAAAACCATACACAATAGAGACACCATAATTTATGTGGTTCACCCAATGTGGGCTACTCCATGGAGAAAATATTACTAAAACTTTCTCAATAAATCTCTTTGGGAATCACTCCCAATTACAATGTTTATGGATCTTTATCCAAAGGAGATGTTGATCCCATAATCTCAAGTTTGTGGATCTCTTCCACAGGAGAACTCTTTCCCCTTCTACTTTGGTTGTGTGATCTTCTAGAAGACTCTATCTCTCTGTTGCACTGACTGGTGGACCTCTCTCTACTTGAAGACTCCTCACTCAGATCTATCTTCAACTGTGTTGGTTGTTGGATATCTATCCACTAAGACTCTGTCCTCTGTACACTGTCACCTCCAAAGCTCTGTCAATAGGCTCACTAAGAACCTACTCAATAGGCTCACACATAACCTCGCTCGCTTTCAAAAAAAAATGTGTAACCCTCATTCCACTCTTTATAATTTTTTATTTAAATCAATGGAATTTTACCTTAAATAGTTTAGAACCTATAGCATTTTCTATGGGAAGGTCCAATTCTTGCTTGTCATGTAAGGGACCACTTGTGTTGAGCAAGCATTGGTGATTTCCTCTCATTTATTTCCTTTCATGCTTATGTGTTTTAGGTCTTCTTTCCCTCAATAAAAATGTGTATGATTATTTATTTTTTCTATAACTCTATGATTTATTTCTTTTTGTCTATATTTGTTCTTTATCTTTTTGTAACTTGGATTGTTTGTCCTTTTTGAAGGATTATATTTTCCAATTCGACATAGTTTCAGTTCCAGTAATTTAGTTCAATATTATTAACAACATTTTATTTAGTTTAGTTACCTAAATTATCACTTTTATTCATATTTTATTCTATTCAATTGTTAGAGTATATTACATTATTTGGGTCATGTAAATGTATCACCTTTGGTACATAGCTAGAGTAGGAGTTTACTTTAGAGTAAAGTTAGTTGGTTACTTCAAGTATTGTAATAAATGCACAAGTGTCAATGTGCAAGTTTTAAATGTGCATGTAGTCCACATGCACATGAGTGTTAGGTAGAGTAAGGACCAAGGAATATATCTTCCTATATTAAGGCCTCATAATGAATGGTTATAGAGGAGGATACAGAGCATAGTAGATATAGATAGTGTTTGGTATAGTTTAGTAGTATGGTACAATGTAGTATTTTCATATCCTTTCATGGAGTGTTCATGTCCTCCATTATATAGCATTGTACTATTTTCATCACTTTCATTAATGGCATATTTTGAGTTATTTAGAGATGCTCATCTCATTATTTTCTTGCATATTATTGTGCCATTAGTTTATAGTTATCTCAAATTAGTTATCTTTCAACCTGTGGTTGTTCTTCCTATATTATTGTCCCATAAAAATCTAACAATGGTATCAGATCATATGGTATATCAAATAGAAAATAGAGAGTCACAAAGAAAGACTAAGAGAAGTGCATAAATCTTAGTTCCAAAATTTTTGAGATCACATTTGGCTAGAGTATTTCCAAAAGGTTGTAGAGAAACTCATGAATACTAGGACTCAGCATAAATTCCACTAGATTGACAAATCAACTAGTAAATATTAATTATATCTAGATTTAGATTTTATTCCATTACATTTCTAATACTTTACTGCAGGAAAAAGGAGATTCAAAGTGAGTTGGGAAGCTTCCTACAAAAGAGCTAGGAATAATATCTTAAGTAGGTTCTGTGTGAGCCTATTGTGCAGGTTTTGTGTGAGCCTATTGTGTGGTTCTATGTGAGTCTATTGTGCAGGTTCTGTGTGAGCCTATTGTGCAGGTTCTATGTGAGCCTATTGTGTAGGTTCTAGGAATAATTTTTATTTAGACAAATTTGGAGGACTAAAGAAAAGGTCCTATTGTTAGAGATTGCATACATACATAGTATAGACTAGAAAAGGCCATAGGAGCCTTGTTACAAACTCAAGGGGATAATAAGACTCTAGTGAAGATTCCCGATCAAGATAGGATATTGGTGATATCCAGTGTAGATTGAAGAATTCACCCTACAGAAGGTGAAGAGACCCTTAGAAAATCTAGTTAAAAAACTCCTAGTTCTAGAATATTGGAGTTCGGTGATATCCATTAAAGCCTCCATATTGTAGAAGTGAAGAAGTACTAGTAAGGTCTTATTCCAAATTTCAGCAGCAAAAAATTTTAGAGATCTAAGAGAAAGATCTCATTACCAATACTTCCATAGTAGAAGGTTGAAGTAAATGTCCCATTTGGAAGACCATAAGAGCTATGATATTGAAGACCTTGGTGAGGTCTCAAGGAGAAATAAGGAGTCTTGGTGAACCTCATTAAATAAGATACAGAGAAGGCCATTAAAGGATATTCTTAGGAGAACTCATTGGAAAAATTTACCACCAAAGACAAGTTCTTGATAAAGGAATATTTTGGGACAAATGTTGCCATTCGAAAACAAGCCCAAAACTGAGATAGATTTGGCAAGGAGCTTGCCAAAAATTAGAGGATATTGGTGAAGACCTCAAGAATTTTATATTCTTGAGAAAAGAGACTATATTGAAGTTATAATTCAATAAGGAGGTTGAAGGATAAAGGAGCCAAACATTACAACCAAACCTAAAATATTTGAGGACTACCTTTGAAGGCTAGAAGGCTCATTCATATATGGGGGTTTGTTGAATATTTAGCAAAAAAATGAAGATTTATTGAAGGAAAAACTTAGCTATAATTTGGATGGAATTTCCTACCAAATTTTTGAGTTTCAAGGATAACATTTCAATGCAATTGACTATGAAAGGGTAGCAATTAGGATAGCATTACTAGCTACAAAAATTTAGATTTCCAAGATACATCCTAAAGGAGAATCAAAGTCACCTACTACAATTAAAGGGCAACAAGTTAGAGGTTTTTCAGAGCTATAAAAAGGTGTGTTAGAGTTTTTTCGGACAGTCAACAATAGCTACAAGTTTATCAGGGTAGCAATAAGGTGGATCTAATTACCTACAATCCTTCATTTATAGAGATCATTAAGGTAAGAAAATTTAGGTGAAAATTGGTTCATTAGTTGAACTTTAATTTGGTTCATTACTTAGCTTCATTAAGCACCATATTACAGTTTGAAAGTTGCAAGGAGAAGGGTTCATTTTAAAAGTCTTCAAGGGAGTGCAGAAGTCAATTTATTTTAAGGATTAATGCTTGCACAATTAAAATAGGAGTTAGATATATTTTGTCAAAAATAAAATATCATCTTACTATTATCTAGTTACAACAAAGAAGACTGATTTTTTATTGGTATAGGGGCTTAGAAAGGAAAGGAACAAAAATATTTTACAAAGAGAAACAGGTGTGAACCCAATTGGGATCAACACAAAAATTTGAACAAAAAAAAAATCATTGAAGAAAACCTAGCCAAACCATCCAAAAATACAAAAAGAAAAACCTAGCCGTTCTCAAAAAACCTAGAAAACCCATAAAATAAACAAGAGAAACCGTTAATACAAGCAAACCATGAACAGGAACCACATAAACTAGAACATGAACCATGCAAACAGAATAGGAAACCATAACGGTCACTTGAGCTGATATTGACTTGCATCTCAGAATTCTCATGAGGAGATATTATAGTGCATTAGAAGGAGCAATAATGTGAGATTGCTATTGCACTATTCCAGTTATTCTTAAGAGCATCAAACTTGAAGATATTATTGGTGCATTAATACTAGTTACCCTTAAATTTTAAAGTGTATTAAGAGGTTATCATTGAAGGAATTTATAGTGCAAAAATTTGGGTAAAATTGAAGTGTCTAAAGACACTATTGAGCATCTAGAACCTGTTGCATATCTTGGTGGAAGTAATTCACCAAAATAAGGATAAAGGAGTTAGCATTGCAACATCCAGCAAGCATGTCTATAAGGCATTCATTTCAACAAGGTAAAGGGGTAGAGTTTGAGTGAGAAAAGAGAGCCATCGAAGGGATCACACTACTCAAGATTCAAGGTGCCTAAATATATTGTAACCACCACCAAATCATGTGCCTATAGCAAGCATCAAACCTATAGTATCAAGCCAATATAATGAGGCCATTTTTGACTACTATCTTTGTAAACAAGGGACAATATTAAGGTCGTTTATCTATTGCACTTCTAAGTGAGGTATAGTGTCAAATATTGCATAAAGTGACTATAATCTATCAATGTAGAAGGAACAATGCTAAAGATAAGCACAAATAAGCAAGGTATAAGGAGCTTTACCCAAGGTAGAATCTGGAGGAACCACTAGCTAAAATAAATCTCCCAAAGCCACCATTGGAGTTCCATAAACCCTCCAAAAAATAATTACTTATCACCTTAGTTGGACCCACCCATACAACATCTATGTTTGGTTGGAAAGAAGGCATTGGAGACAAGTTATCAAGAGCATTTGCTGGTAAAGGATATTCAAGGTATAATATGTTGGAGGGAAGATCTACATGTAGAAAACCTAAGTTCCACTTGTAATCTAGAGCCAAGGTATCTTGTTCCACTTGGCACAACCTTTCTAGGTGCCCTCACATTCCTCAACATATGTCCAAGAGAAGAATACTCAAGGGATAATCTAACATCTGTCTTTGAGCGATTACAAGCATCAATGGGAGGTTACTTGCAACAGTCTTCATTGCAAGGAGAAATGATTGTTGAAAGAATATAAGTATCAATGCCCATATTTAGCATAACTCGTAAGTGCCACTTGTCCAAAGTTGAAAGGCATCCATGCTATTTAAAGTGCCTAAACCTGAAAGGGGAGAAGAAGTGTATTCATAGCGAGCATTAAGTGTGAGAAAAATCAAGGTATATGAGCAAGCATTGAAGTGAGGAGTCTAAGCACTATTCAAGAGGAAATAAATATGCCTATTTACATTTAAGAGCTACAAAAAATTGGAAAACGAAAGGTGAATTACAAAAATCCATTTATCCAAATGGTTATTTTCTTCTTTTATTTCCTAATAATGAAGATAGAGAGAAAATATTTCAAGGGTTCCCTGGTTCTTTATAAGGGTGGGGCTTTTCATGAACCCTTAGCATACTAAATTTAAATCCAAAGAAGAGATTCCTTCTACAGGTCCTGTGTGGGTTAGACTCTTTGGCCTCCTAGTTGCATTTTTGAATTTGGTTATTTTTATCAATTGTAAACTCTTTGGGAAATTTTATGATGATTGTTGATCATGCTCGATATTTTGAACATAGTATTTATGCCCAAATTTGTGTTTTAATAGATCTTGATAAACCCCTACCTAAAAATATTGAAGAACACAAGCTTATACTGAGAGGGGGGTGAACAATATAAGACCACTTTTTACTTTTTCTTCCAATTCAATATTATGTTGTGTAAAGATAGCAGTATCAATAGCAGTAATCAAAGCAATGCACAGAAACCATACACAATAGAGACACCACAATTTACGTGGTTCACCCAATGTGGGCTACTCCACGGAGAAAATATTTTACTAAAACTTTCTCAATCAATCTCTTTGGGAATCACTCCCAATTACAATGTTTATGGATCTCTGTCCAAAGGAGATGTTGATCCCCTAATCTCAAGTTCATGGATCTCTTCCATAGGAGAACTCTTTCCCCTTCTGCTCTAGCTATGTGATCTTCTAGAAGACTTTGTCTCTCTGTTGCACTGATTGGTGGACCTCTCTCCACTTGAAGACTCCTCACTCAGATCTATCTTCAACTATGCTAGCTGCTGGATCTCTATCCACTGAGACTCTGTCCTCTGTACTCTGTCACCTCCAAAGCTCTGTCAATAGGCTCACTAAGAACCTGCTCAATAGGCTCACATAGAACCTGCACAATAGGCTCACACAGAACCTACTTAACAAGCTCACACAGAACTTGTCAAATGCTGAATAACAAGCTCACACAGAACTTGCCCAAATATGCTCTAGCAAGCTCACCAAGAACTTGCCCAAATATGCTCTAGCAAGCTCACCAAGAACTTGCCCAAATATGCTCTAGCAAGCTCACCAAGAACTTGCCCAAATCTGCTCTAGCAAGCTCACCAAGAACTTGCCCAAATCTGCTCTACAAATCTATCCACAAAGTTGTCCCAAAACTGTCCTCAAATCTGTCCCAAAGGCCTTCTCAAAGGCTCAATCAATCATGCTCAAGTAGTACTCAAAATGAACTCAACAATGAATGGCAATCTCAACTCAAATTAACTTCATAGAAGCATAAAGAGAATTTTTAGAGACTCAATATGTTCTAATCTCACTCTCAACCCAAATCAATCTCAACTCAACTCATAGAAGCATAAAGAGAATTGTTAGAGACTCAATATGTTCTAAACTCACTCTCAACCCAAATCAATCTCAACTCAACTCAAATCAACTCATAGAAGCATAAAGAGAATTTTTAGAGACTCAATATGTTCTAATCTCACTCTCAACTCAAATCAACCTCAACTCAATTCAAGTCAACCTCAACTCAACTCAAGTCTTATAGAACCATAAAGAGAATTGTTAGAGACTCAATATGTTCTAACCTTAATCTCAACTCAACATAGAATGATGGAATAGTTTATTTCATAGAACTTGAACAATCACTTCACACATCACTTGACTAGGCTCAATCAACTCAACTCAACCAATCATCACAAGGGACAACTCTTTCTCACACAACCCTAGTCCAAGTATGTATCAACCAACTCAAATGTTTCCAACAATGCTCAACCACAAATCTCACATAACAATGATACTCATGTTCTTTTCTAACTCAAGTTCTTTCACAACCAATGGGCTTCAATAACAATGCTTATAAAACAAGGTTTAAACACAACTCTCAAACTAGAAAACCTTGAAGCATTAAACCAACCACTTTCGAAAAGGAAACCACAAACAATCCTTTTCCCTCCAATGATATTTCAGAAATCAACCACCATAAACAATCAATAGGAGAATGTGCCCATACCTTTTATGAAGATGAAAAAACCTCTTTGTAAATCTGCCACAATCACAAAATTCTTTTGCCAATCTTCACAAGGGTTAGTAGATCACAAAATAATCAACATTACTCCACTTTTCAATAATCATCACCAAGGCCTTTAATTGCACAACTTCCTTATCTCTCCTAAAACCACTTGTACCATAAAATAAAATAAATCAAAATATTGCATAACCTTTTCACTCCCAAAACCACTTATACCATAAAATAAAATAAATCACAATATTGCATACCTTGTCACCTCATGAAAGAATTAATCCTCTTGAAAAAGAACAAGGCAAACTTCACTTTTGGAACCCCTTTGCAAAATCAGAAATATCTCTTTACACACACCTTATTTCTCCTTCTAAATAAGTTAGTCAAATAGCCCTCGAAATAAGCTTTTCGATGATATATAATATGCCCCCTTTCCGAAATAAATTGAAACCTTTACATATATATATATATATATATGCCAACCTCCATTAATTGCACATAGGTCGGCCCTCCATTAATTTAAACTTAAACTTTAAACTTTAATATCTTCATCACCGGAGGTCCTTTTTCGATGAAACAAAATTCCACCTTGGCTTTTAAGAAAAGCCCTTTCCACATAAGCCCACCATGGTTTTAAATAAAACCTTTTATTTTGCCTGCCTTGGTTTTCATAAAAACCCTGTAATAGCCATGCTTTCCAAAATATCATAAATGCTTATTTATGAAATATTTTGGCCACCAAAACCAAATGTGATCCATGTGACATCAATGATCCATGTGACATCAATGACAACATAAAATGCCTCAAATTACCTCAAATTTCCAACAATATCCCCCTTTGTCATTGATGGCAACACCTCTAATGCAAACACCACAATCACTACAAAAACCATCTCTGAGAATCAAAGTTGCTCCCCCTGACTCAATACTCTCTATGGAGGCTACTCCCCCTAACTCAATGCTCTCTTTGGAGGCTTCTCCCCCTAACTCAATGCTCTTCCCCTTACTCAAATCTCTCCCCATTTGACATCAATGGAAAAAGGGACACCTATGGGGATAAAATATATGACTCTTAAGCATAGCCCCCTCACCACCTTCTCTCTTGAGGTGATTAATTTTGGGGTGGGAGTACCTTTACTCCCATCTTACATTGATTCTTTCCTCTATCAACTTCCTTCCATGTTTTTATGATATCCTTCTCTTGATGAATTACTTGATCTTCTTGTCTTGAACCTGTTTGACCTTCTTGCCTTGAACCTGTTTGGAATTGATTCCTACACCATTTTGCAATATGCCCAAAGTTATTGCAATTAAAACACTTGATATTGTAGCCTTTGGATGGTTCCCATGTCCTGAATTCTTTCTTAAAATAATTTCCATATCCATTCCTTTCCTAAACCCTGTATTGTGAAGCTCTATTTTCATGACCATTATAACCATGACTTCTGAATTGTGTAGCTCTAAAACCAAAACCATGTTGCTCATTTCCTTTGCACTAAAAAGCTCTATGACCAATCCTATTACATGAGAAGCAATGTCCCTGAAAACCATACCTTCTTCCCTTGAAGTTTCTTCTAGCAAAATCAAACTTCTTTGATCCATGGATCCTTGTAGTGTATAGCCTTGTGTCCAAATCCATTACAAGAAAAACAATATCCTTGAAGAGCCCTTTTTTCATGCCTTGGTTCCTCATACCTTTCTTTACCATTATCCTTAGGATCATATTAAACTTGTGCATTGCATTCTTTAACCTTATTTGTAGCATCTAAAACATCTTCCTTGACTTTCTCTTCAAGAATTTCTTCTCCCTTTGATCTTGATTCACCTATATCAAAACAAAAACCAAACTGAATATTTGGAGCCATAGGAATTTTGGAAATTTCCTCACAAATCTTAGGTGCTTATTTGCTTTCATATTTTAGAACCTCCTTTCCTTTTGAGTGTGATTCCCCAAATAGGAAATATGGGACCTTTGGTGCTTTGGAATCTTCCTCTTCTTTCTCTTCATTTGTGTCAAGTAGAAACTTGGCATCCATCTCTATAGCCTCTGAAATACATGTTTCCTTATTAGTACAAATATATTAATCTTTTGAGTCATGTGATGGATCAAACTTCTCATGTAGGGAACATATCAATTATTTTAGATTCTCCTTAACCTCTTGTAGTTGCTCATGGATAACATTGAAGTCTTCCTTTAGATCAACTGAGACATTATCCTCTTGTTTAATTTCTTCTATTTGGAGTGAATTTTCTTCTTCTACTTTTTTTATTCCATAGAAAAACCCTTCTTCATCTTCACTGTCACTAACATCATTATAATCTTCTATAGCAAACAAACTCTTAAGATTTCTTTGACCATGTTTGTTTCCTTGATGTGTCATCTCATCTTCACTATCACTAAAACCATTGCAATACCCTGATCTGTGATCTCTTTGACCACACACAAAATATTGTTCTCTTTCACCTTCTATTCCTAGGAATAAATTCTCTTCATTTTCATCATCTGAATTGTCTCTATCATTATGATCTGAGCTATCACTTGCTTCTACAATGTAGTAAGATTTCTTTACCTTACAAAAAAATTTCTTCTTCTCATACCTATTTTGCTTGAATCTGTCATCTTTTTCAGGCTTATGCTTTCCATATTCTTTTCTTCTATGACCCTATTTTTCATCATTGATTTCTTCATGTGGACACTTTTATACATAGTGACCAAGATCACCACACTTGTAGCACCTGAGTTTCCTTATATTTTTGAAATTCCTTGAGTCCTTATTCCTTTTGATGAAGTTAGCTTCCTCATAATTTTCTAAAACTCTATCTATTTCTAAAACTTTCCCTTTCTCTTTTTCTGAAGCCTTGAATGCAATCTCTTTTATTGGAGCTTGATGCTTACTTACCATCATCTCATAAGTTGTGAGAGTACCTTGCAATTCTTTTATTGTTAACTTGTTGAGATCCATTGTTTCTTCTATTGCTGAAAACTTTACATCATATTTCATGGGAAGTGATCTCAAAACCTTTTGAGTAACTTCTGATTCTTTCATCTCAAAACCTAGGCCTCTCATAGTGTTAGTAATTTCATCAACTCGATGTAAGAACTTTGAAATATCTTCAAAATCTTCCATTTTTAAAAATCGCATATTTGTGTTGACTATACATAAATAAATCAATCAATTAGAAAGGATCGCTTTACATTACCCTTTATCAACCAAGTACTAGATACCCATGTGGGGAAAATTATTCTCTTTTCTTGATGGATGCAATGGCTATAACCAAATTCAAATAGCCCTTGATGATTAAGATAAAACAACCTTTACACACCCGTGGGGATATACCCCTATAGTGTGATCCCCTTAAGCCTTTTTAATTCACCCACTACCTCCCAAAAAGCTATCTTGAATATTTTATCCAATCTTGTATATTGTTGTGTTGAGATCTACTTGGGTGATTTCATTGCATACAAAGATAGTTTTGACCAAGCCATGGATAATCTCAAAAATATATTATAGAGGTGTTAGGAGAATAATATTTCCTTCAGTTATGAAAAATATTGTATGTTAATCACAAAAAAAAAATACGAAATTAGAACCTAAGGGTATATAAGTTGACCTTACCAAAATTCAAATTATTCAGGCCTTAAATCCACCTCAAAAACAAAAGGATGTGCATAGGTGTTTGGGACATACATGCTACTATAAATTATTTATGATGATTTTGGTAATATCTATACACCATTGTGTGCATTATTGGCCAAGGATGTAGAGTTTATCTAGAGGGAAGAATACCAATAGTTTTTGAAACACTTAAAGAAAAATATCCATGGCCCCTATCTTAAGAGGCTTTAATTAGGGGCTCCCTTTCCACATTTACACAAATACATATCACACTACCTTGGGATTTATTTGAGGATAAAAAGGAAGGCCAACAATCCCATTCTATCTACTTCATTAGTAAGATCCTTTTCGGATTCGAATTGGAATACATAGTCATTAAGAATTCCTTTCAATAGTATCAACCATCAATAAATTTAGGCATTGTATTATAGGATCTTTTATTTTTGTGCACATTGACCATTCAACGATTTTTTACCTAATAAACAAAGCTATTACAAATAGTCACACAATTTTAGTGGCTTCTTCTACTATAATAATTCAACATCACCATCCTTGATAATTTGGAAAAATAAAATGTGGTAGGAGACCTTTTGTGTAGAATCCCTAATAATAAATAGTCTTCCCCTCTCAAAGATGTTTTACCCAATGGAAACTTATTTTTTGTTTTAGTATAAACTCTATGGTATATTGAAATTGCTAATTTTTTGGTTGTAGGAGTTTTCCTAATAATTTTCTTATAGGAAAAAAAACATTTGATCCACTAAAATAAAGCATATACTTGGATTATAGGTAATATTTTTTAGGAGTGGACTTGACCATATTTTGTAGCATTGTGTATGTGAGGACAAGTGCTATGACATCTTGAAGTTATGTCACAATGAACCATGCAAAGGACTCTATAAATCTAAGCATACAAATTAGAGGTATCATGAGAAGGATACTACTAACCCTCCCTACATTGGTATGCCCATAAATATGTGCAGCATTGTAATTAGTGCCAATGGATATGTCAAGCCATTAGAATATATGAAATACAATTACAATCATATATTTTGTTAGAACCATTTGATAAATCAAGGCTTAAATTTGTAGGCCCTATTGATCCTCCAACATAGAAAAATGAGTACATTATGGTGTGCATAAATTATGAGATCAAATGGGTGGAGGTTAAGCCATTTTATCATGTAGGTGATAAGAAGGTGGTAGAATTGCTATACAAAGACATCTTCACTAGAATTGACATACCCAAATAAATAGTCACAAACAAGGGGCTATAATTCACCTTTAAATTGATGACCTCACTCAGTTAGTAGTACCCTATTAGAATTTAAAATTCTTCATCAGACAATCCATAGGCTAACCATTAGGTTAAAGCAACCAACATGGAATTAGATAATATTTTAACCAAAATAATGGTGATTCATTGATGCAATTGAACCAATTGATTTCCAGAAGCACTATGAGATTATTGCACCACATGGAAAACCACCATAGGGTTCACGCGTGAACTTATTTTTGGTAAAAACATTCTCCTTTTTATTGAATTTGAGATTAGATCACTTTGAAGTACACTACAACTTGGTATAGACTTATTTAAGGTAGACACAACATATTGAGAAACTTAATACCTTAGACAAGTATAGGTTGGAGGCTCTACATAACCTTGAGATGATATAAAAGAAAAGTGCACAATAGCATGACATAGTCATCAAAAACTAGAAATTTAAGAGAGGTGATTGGAATTTCCTTTTTGACTCAAAGTTTAAATAATTTAGTAGTAAATTGTATATTAGATGGATAGACTCCTATGAGATCAACATTATTTATGGAAATAAAATAGTAAAGTTAAGAGAAAAACAACTTTATACACCCATGGGTATATACCCCTATAGTGTGATCCTCTTTAGCCTTTGTAATGCACCCACTACCTTCCAACAAGCTATCTTGAATATTTTCTCCAATCTTGTACATTGTTGTGTTGAGATCTACATGGATGATTTCTTTGCATACAAAGATAGTTTTGACCAAGCCATGGAGAATCTCAAAAATATCTTATAGAGGTGTCAAGAGAATAATATTGCCTTCAATTATGAAAAATGTTATATGTTAATCACAAAAAAAAATAGGGCATTAAAACCTAAGGGTATATAAGTTGACCTTACCAATATTTAAATTATTCAGGACTTAAAGCCACCTCAAAAATAAAAGGTTGTGCATAGGTTTTTGGGACATGCATGCTACTATAAACTTTTTTATGATGATTTTGGTAAGATCTATACACCATTGAGTGCATTATTGGCCAAGGATGTATAATTTATCTAGAGAGAAGAATACAAATAGATATTTGAAATACTTAAATAAAAATATCCATGGCCCCTATCTTAAGAGGCTTTAATTTGGGGCTCCCTTTCCACATTTACGCAAATACATATCACACTACCTTGGGATTTGTCTTAGTATAAAAGGAAGGCCAACAATCCCATTCTATCTACTTCATTAGTAAGATCCTTTTCAGATTTGAATTGGAATACATAGTCAATGGAAAATAATTCCTTGCAATGGTATTCACAATCAATAAATTTAGGCAATGTATTATAGGATGTTTTATTTTTGCGCACATTGACGATTCAAATATTTTCTACCTAATCAATAAATATATTACAAATAGTCACACAATTAAGTGTCTTCTCCTACCATAAGAATTTAACATCACCATCCTTGATAATTTGGAAAAATAAAATGTGGTAGTATAATTTTTGTCTAGAATCCCTAATAATAAAGAGTCTTCCCATATCAATGATGTTTTACCCAATGGAAATGTATTTGTTGTTTCAGTATAAACTCTATGGTATATTGAAATTGCTAATTATTTGGTTGTAGGAGTTTTCCTAATCATTTTATTATAGGAAAAAATAACATTTGATCCACCAAAATGAAACATATACTTGGATTATACATAATATTTTTTTAGCAGTGGACTTGACCATGTTTTGTAGCATTATGTGAGGACAAGTGTTATGACATCTTGAAGTTATGTCACAATGAATCATGCAAAGGACTCTATAAAGCTAATCATACAACTTAGAGGTCTCGTGATAATGATACTACTAGACCTCCCTACATTAATATACCTATCAATATGTGAAATATTGTGATTAGTGCCAATGGATATGTAGACCAATTAGAATAGATTAAATACCATTACAATCATATGATTTATTAGAGCCATTTGAAAAATCGGGGCTTAAATTTGTAGCCCCTATTAATCCTGCATCATAGAAAAATTAGTACATTTTGGTGTGCATAAATTATGAGATCAAATGGATGGAGGTTAAGGCATTTTATCATGCAAGTGATGAGAAGGTGGTAGAATTCCTATACAAAGACATCTTCACTAGAATTGACATATCCAAATAAATAGTCAAAGATAAGGGGTCATAATTCACCTCTAAATTGATGACCTCACTCACATAGTAGTACCCTATTAGAATTTAGAATTCTTCATCATACAATACATAGGATAACAATAAGGTTGAAGCAACCAACAGGGAATTAGATAATATTTTAACCAAAATAATTGTGATTCATCAATGCAGTTGAGCCAACTAATTGGTAGAAGCACTATGAGCTTATTGCACCACATGGAAAACCACCACAGGGTTCACACATGAACTTCTTTTTGGTATGAACAATCTCCTTTTTATTGAATTTGAGATTATATCACTTTGAAGTACACTACAACTTGGTATAGACTTATTTAAGGTAGAGACACAACATATTGAGAAAATTAATGCCTTAGAAAAGTATAGGTTGGAGGCTCTACATAACATTGAGATGATATAAAGGCAAAGATCACAATGACATGACATGGCCATCAAAAACAAGGAATTTAAGAGAGGTTATTGGGATTTCCTTTTTGACTCAAATTTTAAAGACTTTAGTAGTAAATTATATATTATATGGATAGACTCCTATGAGATCAACATTATTTAAGGAAATAAACTAGTAAAATTAAGGATAATAGATGTAGCCATAATTCCACCGATGTCCAATGGCCATCTTATAAATATTTATAGTTTTCTATTATACAATGAAGAGTTCAAAAAAACCATTCTCACCTTAAAGTAATTGCAACTAGTGGAATATATACATTCTACATCTTCCACTTTGAAGGAATAAGAGAATTAGTTGTGCAAAAAATAATTCTAGTAACGAAAACATTTTTCGGTGCTACTTGATGGAAGGATGTTTGAAAATCATGCAACTAATAGATGTTCTCTATGATAAAAAAATTATCTTAGTAAAAACTCTTTTGGGCACTAGAATAATGGGATATGTTAAAAACTAAGAAACTACCAAGAATCCATGATTTAAAAAGGGTATATATCTATATATAATTTGCATGTTTTACAACTATAGAAATTAGCTATAGATAGATGGTTATTGACTACTATTGTGTAATATTGCCTTATGAAAACTATTATAAAAGTATATTTTTAAATACTACAATAATATTGAAATACATCTAATATGGGAAAGTAGAGTATCATTTGACTACTATTTAATAACTATCATTGAATGTGAACTACCATAGAATAGTGTTGCTATTGAAATGTTTCTATTGACCATCTACTATAGAAAACCCCTATGGTCATATATTGTAGGAAAATATAGCTACCTAGTGTACATTAGTTACTATGAATCCAAATTTTGTTAGGATTTATTACATAATATTCTATGTGAAATGGATGAAGAACACAAGTTTATACTAAGAGGGGGGTGAACAGTATAAGACCACTTTTTACTTTTTCTTCCAAATCAATATTATGTTGTGTAAATATAGTAGTATCAATAGTAGTAATCAAAGAAATGCAAAAAAACCATACACAATAGAGACACCATAATTTACGTGGTTCATCCAATGTGGGCTACTCCATGGAGAAATTATTTTACTCAAAATTTCTCAATCAATATCTTTGGGAATCACTTCCAATTACAATGTTTATGGATCTTTATCCAAAGGAGATGTTGATCCCCTAATCTCAATTTCGTGGATCTCTTCCATAGGAGAACTCTTTCCCCTTATGCTCTGGCTATGTGATCTTCTAGAAGACTTTTTCTCTCTACTACATTGACTGGCGGACCTCTCTCCACTTGAAGACTCCTCACTCATATCTATCTTCAACTGTGTTGGTTGTTGTATCTCTATACAATGATACTCTATCCTCTGTACTCTGTCACCTCCAAAGCTCTATCAATAGGCTCACTAAGAACCTGCTCAATAGGCTCACACATAACCCTGCTTAACAAGCTAACATAGAGCTTATCCAAAATTGAATAACAAGCTCATACAAAACCTGTCCAATGTTGAATAACAAGTTCATATAGAACTTGTCCAAATATACTCTAGCAAGATCACCAAGAACTTTCCCAAGTCTTTTGTTAAGATTCTGCTATAAAATAAACTCAAATAACACACTCTCACACGATTGCTTGGAAATAAACTCACATAAACATCATATTAATATAACAAAAATTTGCATAAAGGAACAATCTCACAATAAGACAGAATCGTAGGCCTCTTCGAGGGGGCAACCTCCTTCAATACTTCATTAATTTGCAAAAATATGGTTACATTGGTGCCTTTTCGGGTATTTAAGGAGTTTCCTTCCAAGGTTGGCTTACATGCAAAATGCCACCTGGATTACATGCATAATGCCACCCGAATTACATGCATAGTGCCACTTTGAATTACATGCACAATGCCACTCGAATTACATGCATAATGCCACATGAATTACATGCACAATGCCACCTTACCTAACCTATCTACCATGTGTTACATAAAAAGGGTGCCATTTGTCATAGGCACTACCTAAGCTAAAACTTAGAACATTACAAAATATTAATCATGGGTACTACCCACGTTCACTAGGAATTATTACATCGGGGAAGTTATTACATTAAGGGTTAGGATGAGATCCTAACATGCCCTTCTCCTTGAAGAAGCTTTGTCCTCAAAGCTGAAAATGAGGAAACTATTGCTGGAGTTGATGGAGAGACTCCCATGTAGCATCCTCAGGTTGAAGTCCACGCCACTGAACCAGGACCTCTGTAATGGTACGGTTGCGTAGAGTGCGAGTTCGACGATCCAGCAGCTACTTTGGTGCAAGTAAGATGGAGCCTTCTTCATCCAATTCGGGGAGTGTTGATTGAACCTGTACCTTTGTGCCCACAACTTTCTTGAGAAGGGAAACATGAAAAATAGGGTGGATCTTGGAAGTGGGGGGAAGAGCCAATTTGTAAGTTGTTGGACCAATCCGTTGTAGAACCTGATAAGGACCATAGAATTTTGGAGCGAGCTTCTGACACTTGTAGAATTGTAGGGATGATTGTTTGTATGGCTGTAAGCGAAGGAAGACCATATCACCCACATCAAAACTGCGCTCAGAACGATGTTGATCAGCTTGTTGGCGCATCCGATTCTGGGCCATGTTCAAATTTTGCTTGAGTTGGCGGAGGACCTCGGTGTGTTGACTCGGAGCATTGTCGACGGCCTGGACCTTGGAGCTGCCCAGAATGTAGGAGGAAGGCATGAGTGGAGGGCACCGATAAACTGCCTCAAACGGTGTGAGTTTGGTGGCGGTATGATAGGAAGTGTTGTACCACCATTCGGCCAAAGAAAGCCATTTTGCCCAATGAGTAGGATGATCGGAGGCAAAGCGACGAAGGTAGGTTTCCAAGCATTTATTAACAACCTCTGTTTGACCATCCGTTTGCGGATGGTAGGCTGAACTCATTTTGAGCTGAGTCCCCTGCAACTTAAACAACTCTTGCCAAAAATTGCTAGTAAAGGTGGGATCACGATCGGATACAATGGAGGTTGGCATGCCATGAAGGCGAAATATGGAGTCAAGAAAAATTTGGGCAATAGTGGATGTTGTGTAAGGATGGGTTAGGGCACAAAAGTGAGCATACTTTGAAAGGCGGTCCACTACCACGAAAATAATAGACTTGCCTCCAGATTTAGGTAGCCCTTCTATGAAGTCCATGGAGATGTCAGTCCACACCTGATCTGGTATCGGCAATGGTTGAAGAGTGCCCGGAGAGCGCACTTGTTTCTCCTTTCATCCTTTGACATGTGTCGCGATCCTCTACAAAAGATCAAATGTCCTATTTCATACCTTTCCAAAAGAAGGTGCGCTTGAGTCGCTCATAAGTTTTTAGGAACCACTGAATGGCCAGCGAGATGGAGTAGCATGTGATTCCTTCATGAGGAGCTCTCGAAGTGGGGACTTAGGAGGAAGAACCAGGCGTTGATGGTAACGCAGATCCTGGCCATCCCAACTATATCCTGGTGTAGACTCTGGATCATCCCTAAGTGAAGCAACCGGGTCTTTCAAATCTGCATCCTGAAGTATTTCCTGACGTAAGGGCTCAATCCATTGGGGCAATGGTGCAGAGATGGCACACAACATACTAAGGGTCTCAAATTGGCGAGAGAGAGCATCTACCACAAGATTTTCCTTCCCTTTTTTGTACGTGATGTCATAATCATAGCCCATGAGTTTTGATACCCACTTTTGTTGCTCGGGGGTGGCAACCCGTTGTTCTAGAAAGTATTTCAGACTCTGGTGGTCAGTTTTGATGGAGAAATGGCGCCCAATGAGGTAAGGTCGCCAATGTAGGATTGCATGCAATATTGCCAACATTTCCTTGGCATATGTGGATTTCCCCAAATTGCGATCAGATAGGGCTTTGCTGGTAAAAGCCAAAGGGCGTCCTTCTTGCATCAATACCGCCCCAATACCACGACCAGAAGCGTCACTTTCAATGACAAATTTTTTAGAGAAGTCTGGCATGGCTAAAACTGGAGTGGTGGTCATGGCATGCTTGAGGTCCAGGAATGCTTGCTCAGTCGGCCTCTGTCCAAGTAAAAGAATCCTTCTTCAACATGGAGGTGAGGGGGCGGCTATCTTTCCATAATTGCAGACAAATTTATGGTAATATCCTGTAAGCCCTAAAAATCCTCGAAGCCCCTTGAGTGTGCGAGGTTTCGGCCATTCTTGGACTGCTTGGATCTTCTTAGGGTCAACCTTGACACCATCCTTTGAGACAATGTGTCCCAGATATTCTACTTCAGTCAAACCAAAGGAGCACTTGGACCTTTTTGCAAATAGTTTATGGTCGGCCAGTAGTTGGAGGGTTTGATCTACATGCTTGAGATGCTCTTCCCATGTGTGACTGTAAATCAAGATGTCATCGAAGAACACAAGGATGAACTTCCACAAAAAAGGGTGAAAGATGTTGTTCATCAGGCTTTGGAATGTGGAAGGAGCATTTGTGAGACCAAATGGCATTACCAAGAATTCATAATGACCTTCATGAGTGCGAAAAGCAGTTTTAGGAATATCTTCATCCCTGAGCCGGATCTGATGGTACCCGGAGCGGAGGTCTAGCTTGGTGAAGTACATGGTCCCATGTAATTCATCTAGTAATTCATCAACCACAGGGATAGGAAATTTATCCTTGATAGTTATCTTGTTGAGTTCTCGGTAGTCAATACACAATCGCCAAGAGCCATCCTTCTTGAGGACCAGTAAGACTGGTGCAGAGTAGGGACTAGTACTAGGCCGAATGACACCCGCCTTGAGTAATTCCTGTATCATCTTCTCAATCTCTGACTTCATGGCATGGGGGTACCTGTATGGTCTGATATTGGGAGGTGTACTATCCGACAATAATGGAATGGCATGGTCGTGAGAGCGATGCGGTGGTAGTGTGGTTGGTTATGAAAAGATGGCCTCATGTTTGTGGAGAATCTGTTGCATGTCTGGTGGGATTTCACCCATTGGAGATGTGGATGGTTGGATGGAGAATAGTTGTGCAATGACCCCACGTGATGATTTCTTTAGCAATTTCTCCATGCCGTTTGAACTGATAATTTGAGGTGTTCCTGCTGGGGAGCCCTTGATGATGTGTGTTTGTCCGTTCTGGGAGAACTGCATCCAAAGTTCAGCAAAGTTCCAACTGATAGTGCCCAACGTACTCAACCATTGAGATCCCAAAACAATATCACATCCACCCAACTGGAGGGCAAACATGTCCTGCTTGAGTTCATAGTCCCCTATCTTGATTTTAACATTGCGACACTTTCCTTTACAAGGTAAGGTTCCCCCATTGGCTACCATGACCTCAAAGGAATTACAAGTGTGGATATAGCAATTTGCCCACTGAGCAACTCTAGGGTCAATGAAGTTGTGCGTGCTTCCCGAATCCAGAAGGATGGAAAGACGTTGGCCCTTGAAAAATCCTGTAACCTTCATGGTTTGAGGAGTAGTAATGCCTGCAAGGGCATGGACTGTAATTGCTTTCTCAGGTTCCTGTTTCACTTCTTCTTGTGGAGGAGGTGTTTCTGGAGGGTCCTCATCCTCATCACTCTCGTCAGAGGTATCAGGTTCTTCAACATCTATCAAGAACAATTTTTTGTGTGCACACTTATGCCCTTTGAAAAACTTTTCATCACAATTGTAGCATAATCCTTGGGCACGACGTGCATCCATCTCTTCGGTGGTGAGGCGCTTGGGTGCAACAAGTTTATTATCAGTTGGGTGTTGGGCTCTAGGAGGAAATGAAGGTCTATTTTGAGGAAACTTTGATGGGCGTCTTTGGGCGAAGAGTTTAGATTCGGCCAAACGGGCCAAAGTGATAGCTTCCATCATAGTTCGTGGTTTCAACATTTTTACTTCCGCTTGGAGTTCCACCTTCAACCCACTGATATAACAACTCTGGAAGAACCCTTCACTCAATCCTCTTGTCTTATTGGCCAATTTTTCAAATTGAGCTTGGTACTCTCGGACTGACCCTGTTTGTTGTAGTTTGGTCAAGGCTCCTGTAAAGTCCTCATACTCACTAGGACCAAATCGAGTGAGTAGTTGGGATTCAAAATCCTCCCAAGAGAGATTTGGGTAGGCAACACGTAACCATTGAAACCAGTGTAGAGCCTCAGACTCCAAGTTAAAGGAAGCCATCTGGACTCGATGAAATATGGGTACATTATGAAGTCGAAAGAATTGGTCAACCCGACATAGCCACCCATCAACATCCTTCCCACTAAATTTGGGAAAGTCCAATTTGGGCATTCTAAAGGGTGGATCATGGTCACGATTCCTTGTAGAACTCTCAGCTTGGTATTCTGATTTGGGTGGTTCTCTTTTCAGTTTGTTGTCTACTTCTATCAGTGCTTCTTCTAAGCGGTTGCTAGTGGCCTCATGCTCTAGGCGAAGACCTTGGACTTCTTCCCTTATGGAGTGAAAAGCCGAGTTCAAGTTCTCAATGGCTTTTGTTAGGGATTCCAAGTGTTCTAGTTCTTTTTGGTGTCCACGGGTACCCTGGGCCATTTTTTAAACCTTTTGTGACCCAGTTACTAAAAATAGAATTGAATTTTTAGGACTTACTATTTTTAGTAAGTGCCCAAAAAAGTGCTTGGGTGCTATATATCAAAACGATCAGCTCAAGGAGGTGGTCACAATGAGCTATATCTCTCAACACTACTTTTTGGCACCCCAGACTTTTTTTTTATCTCCTATTTTGCTGAGTCTAACGGTGTTTACAGTTTCTAATTCTGAGCTACAGAGCAAAAGTTGGGTACTAGAGCACTATCTATAACTGGCCTCGTTTCATACTCAAGATTCTCTATATTTTGCAGGTGACTATTATGATGAGTTCTATTACGACCCTGAAGACTATGAATTACGCCTCTATTGTCTTGACCTCTACGACTTGATCGACTGACTATGACTGCCATTATAAATTTGATTATTATTCTCCAGACTATCAACTTAAGTGTCACCCTCATGGCTTATCCCGAATGCATGTCCTTTCTATTATTTTTTTAGTAGAGGACTCCTTTCTCATATGCTCACTTTTGAAATGCAGGTTTACGAACAGGGATGTTTGGATTTTTATTTTTTATTTTTTTGCATTTTTTATAGGTTGAAGTTTTAACAGAACCAGGGAATGCTAAGTATAGGAGTATGTACCACCCATAGGCCCTCTAATATACCGACAGTGATGAACAATAGTGCTCGGACCAATATTTCAGGCCACTACTCAAGGAGGATTCCACACATACCCTTGAGCACACTACCTGCCTCTCTGACAATACGGGAGGGTAATCGTCCAGGATGTTGTGTCCCGTAGACTATGAGTAATACAAGGCCGAAGAGCTTCCTAATGGCTAAAAGTTTGTTTAATCCTAGATGGTCTCCCGATATACCCGAAGATACGTGGGAGCTCAAGTCCGTGCGCGAGTTCTATCTGAGGCCTGGGTATTGGAGCCTGATCGCCCCTCACTTCACTAGACGCTTTATGGGCTATCTAGCTTAGCCAATAACGACAGATCCTTCACGATATTTTAAAACCCCCGGTACAGGGTTTCTACCTACTCAACTAAAAAGATTTTTTTTTTTTTGGTCTGGAAAAAAAATGCACTGTATTTTTTTGGATTTTTTTTTTAATAAGGAAAAATAGAAATGGGAAAAACACACAGAATTTATACCTAACAGGCGGATTGGATGGCAAGAATCATTGCAGTTGCAGCAGAACTTGGCCCTGGAAAGCGCTCTGATACCACTTGTTAAGATCCTGCTATAAAATAAACTCAAATAACACACTCTCACACGATTGCTTGGAAATAAACTCACATAAACATCATATTAATATAACAAAAATTTGCATAAAGGAACAATCTCACAATAAGACAGAATCATAGGCCTCTTCGAGGGGGCAACCTCCTTCAATACTTCATTAATTTGCAAAAATATGGTTACATTGGTGCCTTTTCGGGTATTTAAGGAGTTTCCTTCCAAGGTTGGCTTACATGCAAAATGCCACCTGGATTACATGCATAATGCCACCCGAATTACATGCATAGTGCCACTTTGAATTACATGCACAATGCCACTCGAATTACATGCATAATGCCACATGAATTACATGCACAATGCCACCTTACCTAACCTATCTACCATGTGTTACATAAAAAGGGTGCCATTTGTCATAGGCACTACCTAAGCTAAAACTTAGAACATTACAAAATATTAATCATGGGTACTACCCACGTTCACTAGGAATTATTACATCGGGGAAGTTATTACATTAAGGGTTAGGATGAGATCCTAACATCTTCTCTATAAAGCTCACCAAGAACTTGCCCAAATATGCTCTAGCAAGATCACCAAGAACTTTCCCAAATGTGCTCTAGCAAGATCACCAATAACTTGCCCAAAACTATCCACAAATATGTCCCAAAGGCCTTCTCAAAGGCTCAATCAATCATGCTCAAGTAGCACTCAAATATCATCCACAAATCTATCAAGGCAAAGCTCAAATATGAACTCAATAATGAATGGCAATGTACTCTTCAATGGATGACAACAATGATCCACAATGATCTCAACTCAACTCAACTCATAGAAGCATAAAGAGAATTGTTAGAGACTCAATATGTTCTAATCTCAATATCAACTCAACTCAACTCAAATCAACTCATAGAAGCATAAAGAGAATTGTTAGAGACTCAATATGTTCTAATCTCAATCTCAACTCAAATCAAATCAAATCAATCTCAACTCAACTCAAGTCAATATCATAGAAGCATAAAGAGAATTGTTAGAGACTCAATATGTTCTAATCTTACTCTCAACTTAAATAAGAATAATGGAATAGTTTATTTCATAGTACTTGAACAATCACTTCATACATCACTTGACTAGGCTCAATAAACTCAACTCAACCAATCACCATAAGGGACAACTCTCTCTCACACAACCCTAGTCCAAGTATGTATCAACCAACTCAAATGTTTCCAAAAATACTCAACCATAAATCTCACATAATAATGATACTCATGTTATTTTCTAACTCAAGTTCTTTCACAACTAATGGGCTTCAACAACTATGTTTATAACACAAGGTTTAAACACAACTCTCAATTCAAAAAACCTTGATGCATTCAACCAACCACTTTCGAAAAGGAAACCACAAACAATCCTTTTCTCTCCAATGATATTTCAGAAATCAACCACCATAAATAATCAATAGGAGAATGTGCCCATACCTTTTATGAATCCAAGAAGTTTTCCACAAAATCTTCCATACTAAACACAACTTTCCTTTGCCAATCTTCACAAGTGTTAGTATATCACAAAACAATCAAAATTACTCCACTTTTCAAAAATCATCACCAAGGCCTTTAATTGCACAACTTCCTTATCTCTTCTAAAACCACTTGTACCATAAAATAAAATAAATCAAAACATTGCATAACCTTTTCACTCCCAAAACCACTTATACCATAAAATAAAATAAATCACAATATTGCATACCTTGTCACCTCATGAAAGAATTAATCCTCTTGAAAAATAACAAGGCAAGCTTCACTTTTGGAACCCCTTTGCAAAATCATAAATATCTCTTTACACACACCTTATTATTCCTTATAAATAAGTTATTCAAATAGCCCTCGAAATAAGATTTCCGACGATATATAATATGCCACATTTTCGAAATAAATTGAAACCTTTACATATATATATATATATATATATATATATATATATGCCAACCTCCATTAATTGCACATAGGTTGGCCCTCCATTAATTTAAACTTAAACTTTAAACTTTAATATCTTCATCACCGGAGGTCCTTTTTCGATGAAACAAAATTCCACCTTGGCTTTTAAGAAAATACCTTTCCATATAAGCCCACCATAGTTTTAAATAAAACCTTTTATTTTGCCTGCCTTGGTTTTCATAAAAACCCTGTATATATCTATGCTCTCCAAAATATCATAGATGATTATCTATGAAGTGCTTTTGCCACCAAAACTCAATGTGACATCAATGATCCATGTGATATCAATGACAACATAAAATGCCTCAAATTAACTCAAATTTCCAACAATGGAAAGTGGTATAACCATCCCTTACAAGGTCTATGCATGTAGCATAGAATAGAAGTGGTTGCAAGTTTGGTCGAGAGTTTATTATACCTAAAATAGGAATTCTATGTACTTAAATACCTATCATTGCATAATGTAAATTATTGAAGCAATGAGTTCTAAAATATGGTATTAGAGAAGGTAGAAGGAAGAAAAACTCTCCTAATCCTCCCCTAGATTCAACATAGAAAAATCTCAAAGTGCACTCTATTTAAGAAAAGATGTTTCAAGGGTAAAACAAACCTATTGAATATTTGTTAAGATTAACATCAAAGGAATAGGTTACCATATTCTCCATGAAGCAAATCCCATGAAATAGAATTAAAATATTTGGACAAACCTCAAAAGAGAGATGATCATATTTGTGAAGCAAATTTCATGAAAAGTTTATCAAGAAATCAAACTCTTGAAAGGTCTTAGGGTTAAAAATACCTACCATATATTAGATATTGAAAAGCCTCCAATTAGTTAAAATGGTCTTAAACCCTTCCAATACCAATAAGGTCATAAGCTTACAAGTGACAACAAATTCAAGAGCAACAAAAAGAAACAAGATCACAAAATTACCTAAAGAATCAAATTTTTCTTCAAAGGCATGGGACATATTTTATTAATTCTTTTCTCAAGAGGAAAAGTATTACACAATATTCCTAAAGAAACACAAGAAATATCAGATATATAAGGGTGGATTCAAACAACTAACACAATTCAAAAACCTTTGTAGAAAATGCAAGGAAGTTGCCTAAGCCTTAGTCTCAACTAGAGTTAACGACAAGGTAATAGAGATTTTATCTCTATAAAAACAAATACAAATGTTATGATATTAGAACAATGATTAAAATAAATGGATTTTACATGAAGAATGAAACATACAAGTAGTTTGTATAAAATGCCAAAGTACAAACCTCGCATGGGAGGTTAAATCCAAACTAGCAAAGCATCTACTTTGCAATCATCCTAGAAAAGCAATAAAATATGTCAAGGATAGTGACAAGAGTATAATAATAATAATTAAATTTTGGTTCTACTCATTTGGTTCAAGAAATATATGAAAACAAGGCCAAGAATCCCATGTTTTTGAAAGAAAACAATCAAAGAGAATGTAGTTGTTGAAAGAGCCTATGCATAAGTACCTCAAATTTTTCACAAGTGACAATCCCATGCATTGATGAAAGGTTGACCATGAGTGCACTATGAAGAACCAATACAAGCATTTGCATGTGATAAGGCATGTTAAAAATTGTATATATATATATATATATATCAATGCAAAGAGAATACAAATGCATGGGAGAAATAACAATTCATAGCATAAAATGAGATCAGGCTCCTTCAAGCATGATCCAGGGCACATTTATATAGTTTTAGAGATGTCCAAAATATAACAATAATCACTTGTACTTTCTATAATATTATAAAATATACCATCATGATGTGGACAAAATCAAATGTTTTATCTTCATTCAAATAAATGAAATGAGATCAAATAAAATATATATGCTTGATCTCATTTCATGCTATGCCTTGTTATATCTCCCATGCCTTTGTACTATCTTTGCATTGTTATATATATATATATATATATATATATATATACCTTATCTCATTTCATGATATATGTTGTTATTTCTCTCATGCCTTGATATAGAAAATAAATTATTAGCTTACTCTAGATAATATTCCTTAGAGAAATATTATTCCCTTAGGTATTATTTTTTCTTAGCAAGACACTTATTCTTAAAATTTAAGACATAAATATCATGAGTTTTGTTGTCTTTGAATGCACCTGCCCATCTAGATAGAGAAAGCAATGAGCTAGGCGAAATTTCACCTCGTATAGAGTGAAACAATAGAAAGCATTATATATGGAAGATCATGTATGTGACAACCTCTAGGGTTTTTAATCGAGGCTAGATCCTCATTAGACATAATCATTGATACATAAAGGTCTCCATAAGCTAATTCTAGGGGGTTTTGTAGGGAAAGGAATTGAAATGAAAGTAAAAATAAGAAAATTAAAGACTACAAAAAATAAAAACCTAAGCTATGGGGGTGTGCAAATAATTAACTCCCTACTTTCAACTACAATAAGTGGCCATAAATAAACATGACATCCATTGAATAATATATAGAATGAACACAACTGAATATCAGATAGATAAGAATTGAAAACACATTAAATAAATGAGGACAAAGAAAAATTAGTCATGTCTTCCATTAATATGCTAGAAATTATTATAAGACGTGGTCCAAAGGGTTCATTTATCCTTCTATAGTGGATTGAGGTTCAATATTTAATTATTACAATTGAAAAGAAGGGAGTGAAATAAAGAGCCCAAAAATCTAGGTACTAGGCATGAGTAGACAACTTCCAATGCCTTTACAATAAAATTTGGGCCTATTTATATGCTAGGACGATGGTCCTTTCCCTTTTAAAAATTTGTACAAAAGGCCTACAAGTTATCCTCTACTCTATAGTCAAAATCCTTCTATGACTAGAAATAATAGCTTCAAGTTATCTACATACAAGGCCATAAATAATGAGATATTATAGGAATTCATATGATAAATCATCATTGATTTATCTCCTTTATATTATGTTAGGTATGGTTGCACCATAAATTCTTTGTAGAATTTCTCTTAGAATGCCTTGCTTGTTGATGTACTGGGCATGGCCTCCATGAATGGTGTTGATTGGTAAGGTAGGCTTATGCTTATGGTGGGTGGTTGTCGTAGCTTCCATGAGGTTGGTTCTAATAGGTTGGGCCACTAAATTCAACCTTTGTGGCCAATAGTAGATGTCTCTTTAAATGTTTCTTTGCCAAACTTCTTCTTTATGTGTGTGGTTTCCATGCATCCTTGGCTAAGTTGGAACCTCCTTTGACCAATGGTAGGCCTTATCTATTTGATCATTCATGCTCTTCTTCTTGGGATCCCAATTGGTTACTACATGTCTAAATCTAGGTTTCATTGGGGTCTTTTCTTTCTTGTTATGCTCTTTGCATTTAGGACCTCAAGGATCGTTGGATTGAAAATCAATGGCGTGTGGGCATTAGCACCCTCAATTGGTTGGCTTAGGGTAAAATATGAGTGTTGACCATTGATGAAATATCTAATAGTTGGCATATATTTTGACCTTGAACACCTATTACATGTATTACTTTCATTATAAATAACGGTAGAAGGCACCTTCTAACTATATTCTTTGTCTTGTACCACTTTTGACTATCTCCTTTTGGTGAAGTGGGGCTATAGAAAAAAGTTCCCTACACATTTGGTAGCTCCCAGGGCTCTTAAACCTATTGAAAGGAGTGAACCCAAACTACTTATCTTATCCTTGGATGTAGAGTCAAAATTAGAACCTAAAATTACAAACATAAACAAAAACAACAAAATAAAACAATGATAAAAGCATAAGGGATAGGGAACAAAAATGAAAGAATACGTGGGGAGTTTAGTGAGATGGAATATCATATGAACTCTCAATTCCTCCCACTCTTCCTTAGAGGGTGTATTGCATTCTTGGAAATGGTAGTGGCTCCTCAAGAGCTCAATTTTATTTATGCATGGGAAATTCACTACTATGTGCACAACTTCTTGCACTTATTCTTCAAGTTCTAGCATAGGACCAATAGCCTTCACAACATATTTGGATGTTAGGACCTCCTACCACTTTTGGAAATTCAACCTCCTTTACTTCTAGTCCATCAAGGCTCACATGTACTCCTACATTGAGAGGGGTGTAATATTACTTACCAATGGAGATCGTAGACCCTTTTGAATTAGAGAGTCCAAAGGGGAATGTAATTCATCGATCCTCTTATTTGGGGCTTCCACTTGGGCCTCATATTTTTTTATCGCTTGTTCCCTATTAAGAGTATACAAAATTTTCTTAATTACTACCTCTCAATATTGTATGCTAGTAGCCTCCAATTCCTACTTATTATGATAACAATCCAAACTTTAAAATATTTTGCTTCATTCATTTTCATAGATTTGGCCACTAGGGTTTGCCCCATATCTTGAGTGATTTTTATACTTATTCAAAATGCTATGATGGTATATTTTATGAACCAAGACACCAAAACCACCAACTTGGCTATTCTATCCTAGTACATGGTACAAACATCTTGGATTAGTCTAATGGTATTCTATTGTAGGATTTTTTAGCATCTCTTTCTTCTTCCTCCACATCCCTCTTAAAGTTAGCCCTATATGATATGATTTGACTCTCTACAATGAACAAGTGATTCAATAGTTCATAATATTCCTTCACTCTTATTCTAAGAGGAAATCCATTTCTTGAGAACTCACAACCTATTCCATTTTATTCTAGATCCATTTAATTTTAGTTTATGAGTCTCTAAGGGCATACTTGACCTCATGGAGTATTTTCTCTTTTCTATAATATCCTCTCCAACGTCATCAAATTATATTTTATGAGCTTGCTCATATTCTTGGCTAATTCAATTATACCACTGGCTCTAGTGCCTTACAAACTAATGGCCACTCTAGTTATTTGATAATCCTATGGATGTATTTTCCCTTCTAACTTGGATATATTTGGGTCTAGATAGGAAAAGTTAAGAATCCTTCTCTCGGTAGGTCAATATGGATCTAGAGTCTACTCTTTTTTGGCATGGACATTATTTTAGTTTCCTTCTTTTATTCATATTTGGATATCCTCCTTTGGTTTTCTCTAAATTAACATACTACACTTAAGGAATAGATAAAGCTAACCGGTAATTTCCTTGGTAGAAGAAGTGGCATCACTAGCTAGAATAATGGGCATGATGGGATCAATTGAGGAATGATGGGGAAATAAAATATTCTTCTATCCAAGTAATATTGGAGGCCTACCCATGGGGTGGTAGGAGTGGAAGTCAATGGTGTGAGGACTTTGGCATTTTTAATCAAAAGCCTCATGTGTAGGATCAATGCAATGGGATTTTCTAGAGGAAGGGTCACCACTAAAGCAAGAGGGATGTGATTTAGAACCATCAGGAATGGTTCCAAAGGTGGCTAGGTTATCATATCTAACATGAAAGGAGGAGATACATTGTGTGCCTTCCCATATATTTGGGCCATGATTTCTTGGGGCTTCACCTTGGAGAAGTTTTTCTTCTTCTTGGTAGGCAAATATCTAGTGTCATGAAATGATTCCTTATTATTTCACATATATTGTTTCAAGGTGGACATCTAGGACAATTACTCTCGAGTTGGGGACTTTTGCTCAAGTGTTGTAGCTTCTATGTATCATGAGAGAATCTCCCACCCTAATTTTACATCTACTATTGCTTGGATGATGGCCTTTATGACCATTTCTCCACTACCTCCAAATGTGCTAGAGCTCTCTTCTTTGTCATGTTGCCTTTTCCAACATTATTTAAAGTCTATGTCCTCATCTATCTAACCAAATTTTGATCTTCTACTAATGATTTATTGTTGTATTTCCCACCAAGCATTGATATTTTTCATTTTTTATTTTTCCTTTAACAAGAATTTTAGCTTGGGTACATGGATCTAATATTTTAGGTTCACCTTCCCTATCATCTTATAGAATGCTTGGTAAGTCCTCTTCCCTGATGGTGGTGGTGGGACTTATTCTAACAACTATTTAAACAAGTGTGTGCCTTCCTCATATATGGGGTTTCAAAGAGATTCCAATTCTAGCCTAGACTCACATATGAACTCTATCAAGTTCTTAAATTTAATCAACCACTCTACAAATGTTCTATCAGGGTCATATTTACACTCCCTCAAAGCCTTATATAATTTAAATTCCTCAAACTTCTATTTTAGGAGCTTGTGAGCTTTACATTTTACCATGCTAACTCTATTGAAAGCAAAGAGCAACTTGAAGAGGTTGGTCTTATTCCTTCCACTTGCATACAAGGTATAACCAATATCAAACTCATATAGGGTCTCAAAGGCAAATACCCACCTAGTCAAATTTTCTAGTGACTAGTATGTTTGCTTGCTAAAACCATGCATCCTAATGAGATTCCAATCCTTGACATAAAACTAGTCACCAGAGTGTTATCCCCCCAAAACATTCTTACAACTTATAGTGAGGCAATCAAGCCTTTTTCCTTTGAGGGTTGTTAGTGCGGGGACTAGGAAATTTTAAACAAAATCATAATAATAAGAGGAAGACCTCCTCAAACTTTTCATCCAAGAGGAGATGAATAGTGTATGGTCTGAATCATCCTTGGATTTTATGGGTAGTCTAGGGTACCTTCCCTAGTTATGGAATAATATTAGATGGGCCAAGCATGCAAAAAATGGAAGATAATACCAATATTTTAGAACCTGGCTAGTCTTTCATGGATTTTATCAATGATACAATTGACAAAATCGAAGACCGTCCTTTTCTTACTAAGGATGCGCCTCATCCAGTATAGGATCTAGATCTAAGCCTAGAACAATTTCTTATCCTCATTTAGGATGAATATAAATTCCAACATCCTTGTCACCCATCCTAACACTATCCTTTATATATTTAATATCTAGAGGGAAGGTTAGTAGATCTTTCCCCATCACATTGCATTCATCTTGAAGATAGGTGAGATTCTCAAGGATGACATTGTAAAGCTCAATAACACTTGTGAAATTGACCATGGTCTTTTCTATTTCTACCATCAATATTCTTCAAATTAGGTGGAGATTGATGATTATTTTAAAACTCCCCTTAGGATCCCAAATATCTTGGGCATCAAGGTTGTATAGCTCAATGCATAGGGTGATTGTTTTAAAGTATGTTTGTACTTCAACCATCATATACTATGCTAATGTGCTACTCTAGATTAGAAGAAAAAAATTTTGGGAGGGCTTTGATTGAAGTGTTCTATTACCCCATCTATTAAGCTCTTGGACCTTCTAGATAATTTAGGATTTTTCACTCCTTTCCCCACATCTTTTATGAATTTAGGACCCATGGACTAAGGAAATGACATTGTTGCCTCTTGATCAAAATTAGTAAGGTAGGGAGCTGATGGAGTAGGCATGTTTCTGGTCCTAGGCATATGGCTTCTAGTGCTACTTCTATTTTCCTTTGCTTCTTGAACTCTCAAAAACAATCGAGCTCTTCTCAATTTAGGTTTTATCTGCCATTTACTATTTAACATATTAACACTCTTTTGAAGATTATAATTGTAATAAGAGTTTTGAAGGTTGATATTTCCCTTCTTATAGATCTTTGTTTAGGGTGTTAGCATATGGATCAACTTTAATTACTCCATGTACATGAAATATTCTCTTTTTGGGGGAGGTGATGATAATTATTCATTGTCTTCTTGGCTTGGGTTTGCTTTATTTTTTTGAAATGATTACCTTACCTTCAAGCCATATAAATGGTTCTTATGAGTATGCCACTTCACAATGGTTCTTATGATAAATTTAATCGGTTATATTAACATACCTATCACGTAGATCGTATTCTTCTATTTATGCACTTTTCTAGGTGTCACTAATCACATCCCATGAATAATTACCTCATAGTGGATGTTTGGGCATACTTTTCTAGCTATGTATTAATATCCTATCTTGTACTAGCCAAGATTGGGTTGAGTTTTAGCACCATATCCATTGATGATTTTTTTATTGAATGGTCAACTTCAACATAAATATTACTTCCCTTTGATCAAATAGATGGTTGGTACTGATATAAGTTTTATCTTGTGTCTTCAACATTTTTTGCATAAACAATTTTTTGATCAATTGTTTTACTATATATAGTATTTACTTTGTGTACAATAGGTAGAATACTTGGTAATAAATAATCCCATACTAGCTAGTTTAAATGTCGCATCAGGACCTATCCCACATGTTTCATATGCCCACTACTCCAAGTAATCATCTAGGATGTATGGATGCACCTCATCCATGAATTAGTCAAAGTCTAACAACTCCTCTTCTACCAAGTAGGCTTGCTCTTCTCTACCATTCTTAAAGGGGGTCTACTCTATATGGTACATGTGAAGGGGTTTCAATGGGATTTTAAACTTGGTCCCATAAGTATTTTAGAGTAGCATGTAAGTCCAATATAGTGATAGGTATCCTTAAATATTAGTGATGAAGTCTCTCAAGAGGAATATTCCAAATGTGGCTAGGAGATCAATCACCACTATATATCAAAAAACGATTAGTCAGGGAATTCTTGGAGTGCCAGAGGAAGGTCCAAAATTATACCAAATATTGGCATTAGAGTTTCATCTACTTGTACCACCTTGTTGTTGGCATGCTTGAGAGATAAGATAAGTTCCTTAACTACCCTTTGTGGAATTACCAATGTGCTTAACCCTAAGTCCACCATACAATTATGTATCAACTTATCTCCACAAATCAAGATCAGGTAGAATGACATAGGTTTAGGCCTACTGAGTTTTAGGTCTAAAATTTGTAGCAAGATAGACATCCCTTGTTTTCTTAGATATTTCTACTTCTTTAGGGAATCTTATAAATCCTTCATTTGTTATATAATAGAGAGGACATCCCAAAGATTAATGACTATAATCAACTTCCTTAAGTGTTCCACCATGTTAAAGGATCTAATAGAAGAGGCTTTTGGAATGGTTGATAATGTTAAAATCCTAGTCCTTTTTACCACTATAGGCAGCCTCATTAGATTTGGTATAGGTTGTCTTAGATGATCAAGGGCAACTCTTAACTATTGGGATAACTCAAACTTGATTTTTTGGTGTAACTTGTGTTGGGGAGCCTTTCAATTGTTTGATTCCCTTCTCTAAGGCCTTTGTCAATCTAGATACCCCTAGATATTTAATGACATTTTTCTTAGCCTAAGTGATGTATTCTAACAATACTTATGACCTCCCAAATTAGGTTGAGGGGTCTGCTTCATTTGACATAGAATACACTCCCACTTCATCCTAGGTAACGAAGATCTACTCCAAAGTTGGCAAGATTGAAGCTAATGACAAGGTCAAAAACTTAGTAGGTTATAAACTTGGAATCAAAACTTTTGAATAAGGAGAATGTGAAATATTGTGATTGAATGGATCCATCCCAATAACTTGAGATTTTATTCTAATATAACAATCAAAAGATGGATAGTCAAAAGCAACATAGTACTAGCCACTAGGATCTTCAACATAATTATTTTGGGTGGTAACTAAGTCCCTAGCTAAGCTTGTAGTAATTTGTTGGATTGAGACTAATACAAGTACTATCTATTGAGTTGAAGCCTATGACTGACCAAGACTTTGTTGATAAACAATGAAGGCTTGTGGTATCTAGTTAGAGGTAATCAAACATTTGGGTTCACTATTGGAAAGGAGGCTTTGAATAACTCTAGTAGGGAAACCTTTGATAATAATTTTACCTCTATAGGTATATGATGCCATTAGAGAGGGTCCTCATAGTATTGAATAAGTCATCCATTTTGGTAGCATGGTAATAGGAAATTTGATTTTACTCTCAATATGTGGTAGGATGAGTCAATTTGGTCATGAGTTGTATGGTCATAAAGAGATGATGCAAGGGATGAATAAAATGAACCAATAGAAAAGGTGGTCTAGGAGCTAGCCTTCCTATTTATATTAGATCCTTCTTAGCCTGGATGACTATCTCATAGGCATTTGATAGTGAATTCCCATCCTAAGACTTGACCATCATGGTAATCTTAGAATTGAAAGCTTTTAGACAGTAAACAAATGCTATACCCAAAGATGATCAGATCTCATTCGGGATCCTTTGCCAAGTCTTATGGAACTAGACATTGAAATTATCCATTATTTCCATTTATACCATCTTGATGATCATGAGTTGTTCTAGGAGAGATGCTCCATCTACCTTCCCTCCAAATTTTTTTATCAAGAGTTCTACTTACTACTCCCAAATTTTGACTAATCATGGGTTGAGGCTAAGGTACCATTCATGAGCTCTCCATATAAAATAATCCACTAATAGCATCAAGGCTATATCTTGCTTTACAATGAAGTGCACAATGCACAAGGTCACTAGGTGGTGCAAATGCTCTATTGGGGTGACAGCATATTCTCTCGAGAAGTAAGGTAAATACTTGAATATTGAGGTAAGAATTGAGTCCTATGCACACTACACCAAAAAAGAGCTTTAATGGTGGCTAAAATAAGGTGGTTTTTTATGATGGTAAAAAACCACCTTAATAGATCCTAAGAGGGTGTTTTAAAACTGCCCTCTTAGGATAACCACCCTCTAATATCTAAGAGGGTAGTTTAAAAGCTCCCCCTTAGGGCATATTAAGAAACCCTAAGAAGGCAATTTATAACCATCCTCTTAGGTTCTCAATAAAAAATATATATATAATGACCATGGAAAAATCCTAGAGATGAGCATTTTGGCACTTATTTCGAGCAACATATAGATGGAGAGACCACAAGAATAACAAAGCTCTCCTGATCTAGGGCTTGATAGTGAACCATTAGCACTTATTTAGAGCAGTGTGCAACACAATAGATGAAGGGACCATAGGAAAATCAAAGCTCTCCTTTTTCTTATTTCAAAGCTTGAGCTAGGGCTTTAAATTAAAATGGAAAAGATTTTTCACTGGGTGGAGTAGAACCAATCGATTTTCTATGGCTTCCCAAAACTTGCCCTCATAAATTTGTTCTCCTTTTCATTTCAAATTTTGAGCTAAGGATTGATAATAAATCATCGACACTAATTTAGATTAGTGCACAACACAACAGATAGAGGGACCATAGTAAAAGTAGAGCTCTCTTTTTCTTATTTCAAAGCTCAAGCTAGGGCTTTAAATTAAAATGGCAAATTCACTGGGTGGAGTAGTGCTAGTCGAGTTTCTAGGGCTTCCTATATGTTAGTCCTCATAATTTTTCTTAAGCATCTCATAGAAGGTATGATGTTCACTCTCTATATTTTTTTATTCCATGCAATCTTCCCCAATTCCTCTCCACCTCCCATAATATTAAGTGCTTCCATGCAACCTTCCCCAATTCCTCTTAGGAAGACCAATTTTAGTGAGTTTTGGTCCAACTTACATTGTTTTGACCTCTACAACCTGTATTTGAACCTTTCCATGTAGTCCTCTAGTTATCACCCTTCTAGGTCTTTTAGAAGATCTCATTCCTTGTGTTGCATGCCTTGCAATAGTGCTAGTACTTCTTCAAAAAAATTACTTTCATTTGCTCCTAGGTTTGTATACTATTACCCTCCCGACCTGTGAACCAACAAAGTGTTGTGTCCTTCAGAGTAGTAGGGAATAGTTTCAGCTTCTAGCCATCACTCCCATAAACTTTCACCAATTTGGGGCTTCCCACAAACTTTCATTTATTTCAGGGTTTGACTAGCCATGTCGATTGGACAAGGGTTTCAACATCACTTCCAAAATATTTTAGGGTTTTTCTACCCATGTCATTTGGACAAGGGGTTTTTATTTTAGGGGTTGACTAAACATTATTGAAGAACATAAGCTTATATTGAGAGGGGGTGAATAGTATAAGACCACTTTTTACTTTTCTTTTCTCAAATAATATTATTCAATATATCAATTGCAATATCAACAACAGTAATCAAAGCAATGCATAATCATCCTACACAATAGAGACACTAATTTAACATGGTTCACCTAATGTGGGCTACTCCACGGAGAAAATATTTCACTAAAATTTTCTCATAAAATATCTTGGGAATCCTTCCCTATTACAATGCTTATGGATCTTTGTCCAAAGGAGATACCAATCCCCTAATCAAGTTTGTGGATCTCTATCCATAGGAGAACTCCTTCTCCTCTGTTGGTTTATGGATATCTATCCACAGGAGAAATATTTCTCCTCTGCTCTGGTTAGTGATCTTCTAGAAGACTACTGCCTCCACTACACTGGCTTGTGGATCTCTCTCTATAGAAAACCTCTATCCTCACTCAAAATACCTTTGTTATCACTACCCTGGCTAATGGATCTCTATACATTGAAGACTACTATCCTCTGCTCTATCACCTCCAAAGCTTACTCTCAGCTTCGATCAACCTTTATCTCAAATCTGCACTAAACATAGTCCTTCGATCTAGCACAAATCTATTTAATATCTATCTCAAATATGTACTAAACACATTCCTTCGGTCTAGCAAAAATCTGCTCAATATCTATCTCAAATATGCACTAAACATAGTCCTTCAATCTAGCATAAATCTGCTCAATATCTATCTCAAATCTGGACTAAACATAGTCCTTCTGTATAGCAAAATCTACTCAATATCTATCTCAAATATGCACTAAACACAGTCCTTCGGTCTAGCACAAATATGCTCAATCTCTATCTCAAATATGTACTAAACACAGTCCTTCATTCTAGCAAAAATATGCTCAATCTCTATCTCAAATATACACTAAACATAGTACTTTGGTCTAGCACAAATCTGGTCAATATCTATCTCAAATTGACACTAAACATGGTCCTTCATTCTAGCACAAATCTGCTCAATCTCTGTCTCAAATCTATCCTCAAGCCTTAACACAAATCTTGATCCAATCACAAATAAATTTTTCTAGATATGCCCCAAACCTTAACTCAAGGTTTGAACAAATCAATCAATCAACTCTTCTCACAAGTCTTCTCAAATACTTGCCTCAAATTTATCCACAAGTCCTCTCTAGAACTTGCTCAAACTACTCTCAAGTCTTCACCAAGACTTGCCTCAAATCTGCTCAACAAGTTCTCTCTAGAACTTGTCCAATCTGATTGTAAGCTTCTACAAAATCTCACACAAATATATCCTTAAGATTTCACTAAAGCTTACTTAAATTTTTCCTTAAGTCCCCTCTAGGACTTAATCAATTTGCTCACTAGCTTTCATAAAAGCTTATTCAAATCATTTGCAAAACTTGCATACACAACTCAACTCAATCTCTTTCAGAAAACTTCTTCAATCACTCAAACAAGTTTCACTCAGAATCTTGTTTAACCTTAGAAACATATAGATAATGGTTAGAGACTCAATATGTTTCACACTCACAAAACACTCATAAAACTCAACTTAATCTCTTTCAAAAAACCTCTTCAATCACACAAACAAATTTCACTCAGAATTTTGTTTAACCACAAAAACATATAGAGAATGGTAAGAGATTCAATATGTTTCACACTCACAAATCACTCTATCACTTTCAAACTCTTTTTCAAATCAATTTAGAATAGAGAACAATTTATTTCACAAAACTTGAACTATCACTTCAATGCTTTCAATCAATAATGCTCAATCACCTTTACTCAACCATCCACTCAATGAAACACAACTTGCTTACAATCCCTAACCAAGTGTTTCACAATGCTTCCAACAACTCTCATTATGGAACTCAACCTTGACTCAAGATGATTCCAAATTCACATAACAATGATACTCATATTCTTTCACAAACACAACTCATGCACATAATAACTCACTCAATATTTCCAAAAATACTCAACAATCCTTTTCACTCCAACTTTGCATTTCATAACATTCAACCCAACAATATTTCACTCACAAGGAAGATATGTCCATACCTTTTAGTTTATGGATATTTGACCTCAAATACTGTATCAATCACAATCAACCTCTTTGCCAATATCAAAGGTTATATAGCAAAAACCTTCTCAAAATTTTCATTCAAATATTTCCCTCAGAATATTTCACCATACAAAACATTAAATATCAATTACACCTTATAATATCCACACTTCAAAAATGATTAGCAAATATTAAATAACTCACTTCCACAATTGATTTCCTTCATGCACCTTATTACTCCTCTCAAATAATTAACACAATAAAACTTTATTTCAAAATAAAATATAATGTCCTTTGAATACCTTATCACTCCTACTAAATTCTAACCATCAAAATCAAAATCAAATATTTTAATTTTATAAAACTTATATCTCCTTCTTAACAAACTTTCAAACCTCCTTTAAAACTTCACGCAATACCTTAATGCAATTTTTGCACATTTAAAACCTTTAAAAATTAAACCATAAAGCGCATACCTTGTTTTAATGCCACCTCAACAAAATTGCATTCGACGAGATTCAAACACCCCACCTTGCCTCTCCAAGCGCCTTAGCGCCTAGCACATCCACCACTTGGGCTACGTGCCCTCACAAAAATCAAAAGTGCACCCTGTCGCTTATCAACCTTGCCCTTCCGCTTAGCACAAAAATGGAACACTTTCCTTCAGCAAAAGGAGACCGCATGGATCGAACCCACGATCTCATGTTCCACGAATTCCTTAACGCAACCCTCGACTGCCACTTGCGCTACCAGGCATTTCGAGTTTATTTTTGTGCTCCACTTCGATTTTTCCCTTCTATCTGTCCAATCATATTTTTAACACATGCAAATATTACTTCTTCCTCGACGCTCGAATTACTTAGGTCACTTGGGCATTAATCGCATGGATAATTTATTTCATCGAAACTTTACCCCTTTTATATTATTTGCAATGCGCTTCACTATGTCGATGAATTTAGGAATTCGAAATAATTTTGAATTTTATATTTTAAATTTTATATTTTATACTTTATATTTTATATTTTATATTTTATATTTTAAATTTTGGTGCCTTTATTATTTAAATTTAAATTTTAACCTTATGGTTAAAATATTTAAATTTAAATAATTTAAACCTTAGTCCTCAAAATCTACCACATGGGTTTTTAGGAATATTAAAAAGTGATAACTCCTTGACCCTCGTTTTTCTTAAAACCAACCTGTATCCTGAAATATTATAATATTAAATATTATAATATTATTTTTCCATTTAAACCTGCTTCTTTGCCTTTTTGGAAAAACCACTGGAAGACATTAATGATAACGAAACTCGGATATCAACCTCTCGACATGAATACATGGATGACAATAAAACTTGGTCATCATCTTCTTGACATCAATGACAACAAAACTTGTTTATATTTCCAACACTTATTTCTTCAAAATATAAGCATTTTGAGAAATTGTCATGAATATAAGCATTTTGCCAAAAATTGACATAATAATCAAAGTCCAAGAAAGCATCTTGCAACAAAGAGGATGAAAGCATCCTACAACAAAGAGGATTGGACCGTAGGTTTTCATTGCAGCAAAGAGGATGAAAGCATCCTGCAACAAAGAGGACTGGACTATAGGTTTTCATGTTGACCTGGGACATGAACATTAGACAAGATGTTTTTTTATGATGTTTTTAAATTGATTATATTGTTATTGTGCTTTATTTTGATGTAAACAAATAAAGATAAATAATCACATTATATGTACATAGTTTTTTAGAGTTGTTAGCAAAGGATATATTTTAGTCATCATGTATTGGTGGTTGGATGGGTATGGCATTTGGCTTCCACCCCTTCCACCTTTTGGGACTATAAGCACCCAACCAACATAGTCTTGAGAGCAGTATTCAACCATGGTTATTCTCCCCCATTGTATTATATCCTTGTTGGAGAATACAATAAGACTCATGCATTGATTTGTTTCTCGTTGTGTACTTGTGCATTTTTTATGTGCACAAATATTTCCTTTGCATTGTCTTACTTTGTATTGTTACCTTAGAGCATTGTTTAGTATTGCATTACATGAATGGGAATGCTACTACATGGACAAAGTTGGTCTCCAATTAAAAAAATACATACACTAGCTTGCAGAGCTCTTCTATGTTAGTTGGTGTACCTTTGTGCCATCTATTGTGTATATTAGCATAGATTACTTAAAGATAATGAGTACAATATCTTTTGCAAAATATACTTGCTTAAGAATTTGGAAGTAGGTACTTGTTATACATCATCTTCATCTTTGAGGGCAAAGATTATTTTTTAAGGGAGGTAGTGCTAGGAACTCAAGTAATAACCCTTTTTAGTTTTTTATAATAGTTTTCTTAGTGATGAGTGGGAACCCCTTTTGAATGTAAAGGTGACCCTATATTATTAGTTATAGGGTTATATTATTCCCATAGTTATTATGGCTTAATATATTTTTGGTTAATATTTTAGTATTAGGGTAGGTTGAGTTGTCTTTATATATTATATTATAATAGAGGTGAAGGCATCCTAAATAATTATATTGTATTAAGCTTACTTATAATAGAGGTTACCCCTTCAAAGTGGTATGTGATACAATGCAAAATATTTAGTATATTAATCAAAATATTGTCATTTATGTTCATTCAATAGAATTGTGTTTCCTTATAAGTTTATCTATAATTGTAATTAATTCATGCTAGTAGAATACTTGCATTAGCAATAACATTGACCAATTATAATTTGGGTAATGCTAATGTCCAAAAATAAAAATTCTTTAGCTAGCACCATACCAACTCTTCAACCTACCACTCAAGCTCCTTTGTAACACTAGAACTACTTTTACACAAGTACCATAGTGCTTTTGTTGGAGTAATATTTTAGTTCAAAAAGGAACAAAATAAAAGTATATAGTCAACTATCATTGCATGCTTGCATTCAACTCATCCAAGAACAATTTGCATCGCTCCCCAATGGGTGGCTTTGATTTAGTAAATTTTCATAATATCTACAATGCAAGACTAACTTTGAAACTTATTTTTTATTAAACAAATAAACCTCATCCTCTCTAGGTCATGTTCCCAACTTAACAACAAAGCAAAATTCTATGTTTTTAGAAATTATCTAGCAATAGAGCCATCTAATTTTAAACCTATGGGAAAATATTGACACTATGAATAATTAATTCATTTCTTTGAAATTAAATTTTTATATTCTAATTACTCATTGAAAATATAACTCAATTCACCCTTGGAAAAATAGCAACAACTTTCATGCATGGCAACCTATGACTCTAAAACTCTCTACAACTATTTACCATCATTTTTGTGTGTATTTGATTTAAGAGTGTTCAAAGTAAGAAAGGAAGAGGACAAAAGCATCCAAGGATTTGTTACAAATCTATGGATGCATATGAGAGCTTTGTTAAACATTCTTTGCATTTGCTTAATTTGTATTATCTTTAATATTGTTAATATTATTGGCTTGTTATCATTTTTATGATTGTTTCATCTATTTTAATGAAGTGTTGTAGGATCTTATAGAGGATCATCTATTTGGATATCTTGGATTTATAATAACCTTTATATATTCAAATTCACTTATAGTTTAATAGTAGTTAGATCTCTTTGTAATCAGTGGATTCATTTAGTTATCATTTATTTGAATCTTGCTCCTTTAAATCATATTAAATCTTTCCTTTAGTCATATCACTTTAGTAAAAATCAAAGTTGCTTATTATTTATTTATATTACATGCATTAGTATATCAATTTTCTTGATGTTTTAACATAAGTTTATAGATTGGAAGTTGAGGCATAAGACACAAGTTGTATGCTTAGGTAAGGATCCATAGTCTTTGGATTTAACTTTAATAGACAATCATGCCAACCATGAGTGGTTATTCTATTAGCATGACCTCAATTTTGTTAGCACCATTTGACCTCATTACTTTTGTCAAAATTTCTTCAAAACTCATCTCCTCAAATAGAAAACATCATAACTCTATGCATCCTTATCATTTTCTATAGATACTATTTACTCATTACATTAGCATAAGCTTTTAATTTAGTTTAATATTTATCATAAAATTAGGTCTTTTGGATATAATTGACTTATTTCAAGTTAATTTATCATTTTCTATTATATACATTTGATCAAATTGCATATATTTTAAACATGAGTAGTTTCCGTTAGCTTTTGAGGATGTATGTTGTGGAGAGATCTAACACAGGTCCTAATGAAATATAGGAAATATGAAAGAAAGTGAAGCAACAAAATGACTAAAATATGCCATAAATAGAAATAACGAAATTACATTGTAGTATGGAGAAAATAAACACTCCATTACTATGAGCTAAAGAGATACATGGTACTCCATATGGGAGCACCACTATCTACTATACTGCACTAGATGAGAACTTGACTTCCTATCTCCTTGATGATATAATCTACCACTGTGAGGCCATTTATATAGGAAGATAGATTCCTTGGCCAACACTCTACCTAGTTGTACAAGAGGACACCTTGCACATTACAACTTGCACATTGCAACTTGTGCATTTATTACATTGCATGAAGTAACTAGATAACTTCCCCCTAAAGTAAGCTCATATCCTAACTATGTACCTAAGGTGGTACATTTACATGACCCACAAACTACTAAGGAGAGAAGGTATGTTGTCTACACTCGAATATGTGTTGCCATGGATATTTCAAAATCTTTACCTAGTCCATTAGGATTAAATATAAATCAAGAGAATGAGATCAACATGTAGATTATGAAAACATTGCATTCTAATGTTGTAAATTTCATGAGACTAGACACATGGCAAGAGATTGTAAAGTGAAAATAATAGAGAAAGAGATGGAAATTTTTGGGTATAAAGTAAACTTCAATATGAAACAAGATTATATCATAGGAGAAGTTGGGTCAAATCAAGGATTTTCCACTTCTAATAAAGTCAAATCAAAAGAATATTTACATCATAAAATGGGAAAGGCCATTATAGTTTAAGTCAAATCAGCCATTAAAAGAAAAAAAATGACAAAGGGATGAGGAAGTACAATGCACAAGTTCAAATACAAACGGAATTAAAGGTGTGAAGAAATATGGGGAGACAAATTTTAAAGAGAATGAGGTGAAGGAGGTCAAGGTTAATCCAAGTAAATCATCTTCATTTTCTTCAAGTAGCATAAAATATTTTCTTTGCAATAAAGATAAAAGTAGGACAGAGTGTATCCATTGCACTATAGGGTTTCAAGGCTAGCATAATAAATATTTATGTGGAGGATATCCGTAGAATCTAGGGTGTCTAGGGCAGAATAAGAAGAAAGTGTTTTTGAGGTATTCCTTGCACTTTAGGAATTTGGGGACATAAAGAAGAAAGAGTTTATGAGGCTATTCCTTGCATTTTTTATTCTTTAGGGCAACATAAATTTTTTGAAGTCCCATTATGAATAATATGAAAAATAAAAGAGATTAATGAAGATGAAAATGTTGATGGGAATGGAAAAGGAGAGGAAGGCCATCAAAGCATAAGAACAAAGAGAAAAAGAAAAAGAGATATTGATTTGGGAATCCAAATAAAAATATCAAAGGCATTAAGAAATGGGGCTAAGCCCACTAATAAAAATAAAAAGTGATGTTAAAAATGATATCATAGAATATTAACGACATGAATAAGACCCCTAAAAAATAGTTATTAAGGAATTAATACATTGTTATAGTCCTGAGTTTATTATAATACAAAAAAAAAATTAATTAATTAGTGAAGAATGTAGATGTTAAAACAATTTTGAAGATGGATTATTGTCTAGCAGTTTCTACTATAGGAGCTTCAACATAGTTCTATACTCCAATATGGTCTAAATCAATGCAAGTTTTTACTTCATTTGTCACTTTAAATGGCATTTGGGATGTTATTCCTTTAATTTTTCAATATGCATAGGCTTATAGACGCATTGGGCAAACTCATATAGTAGAAAGATTGGATAGATTCTTGTTATCCAACACATGGTTGCAAACAAATTATACAATCTCTTTAGATATTTTAATGTAAGCAGGTTCATATCACAAACCCCTTCTTATGACTTGTGATTAATTTCTTCCTGATGGTTATGTTATGATGGGATGAAGCAAAATTTTAAGGAACATGTATGGTTTGTTCAAAATATGAAATATTTAAAGGAGCAAATAGAGATTTGGAATGTCAAATATTTTGGTAACATTTTTAAAGAAAAGAAGGAAATTGAATCTAAGCTCAAATATTTACAACATAGTAGAAATCAATGGAATGGTCCAAGATTCTTATGTGAAAGAAAAACAATCATTTTTTCACTATCATATTGAAAAAGGAGTCATATTGGTTTCAAAAATCTAGGGAGAAATGGTTCAAGAAAAGGAGATAGAAATACGAAAAATTTTCATGCTACAACAAAAAGAAATTTTTCTTTTCATCACATCAAAAATAATTTAACTTGAGATGGAATAAATATTGAGGAAGAAGAAGATATAAAGAAGCAATTAATTATTTTAAAAATATTTTGTCAGATACTACGCAAGATAAGGAGGTACATGATAAGTTTTTGCAAAATATTCCATCAATTATCACACAAGGACAAAATGAAAGCATGATGAAGTTATTTGTGGAGGAGCTATATGAAGCATTTTTTTCTTTTCAACCAAACAAGGTACTTGGTACTAATGGATATTATGGAAATATTCTTGGATATGGAGGCATCATCCTTAGTTGGCAAGTTTTTGGGAGGAAGGCCGGACATTGAGACTATTCGCTCATGGGCCGCGACAAAGTGGAAAACTTCAGGAAGCTTAGAAATCATAGTCATTTCAAGAGGTTTTTTTATGATAAGACTCAACAACAAAGATGATGCAGTTGACAGGAGGACCCTGGTTTCTAGGAAGGCGTAGCCTCTTTCTGAGGAAGTGGGGGGAGGATTTCAACCTTGAGAAGCAGAACATTAATATAGCACCCATTTGGGTCCGCTTACCAAACCTCCCAGCCTAGTTTGTTAATGAGTACTGGCTTAGTGGCATAGCAAATACGATAGGAGAGCTCATGGCAATAGACCATTCAACCCGAGCAAGGACTAGACTGATGCATGCCAGGATCTATGTAAATGCAAACTTGGATTCTGATCTACCTTCTCAGGTGGAACTAGCATATGGAGAGTTTCTAAGGATTTAGCCTATGGAGTATGAGAACAAACCGGCATTATGTAGCGTGTGCAAAACCCAGGGCCACCTTCAAGCCCAATGTCTGACAATAACTACAAACAAGGAAGCCACGAGCGAAGGTTTTCTAGGGAAAGCTAATGGGAGAGGGATCCCAAATTTTCAAGGACCGCATCTTAACTTGGAAGGATACAGATAAGTTAAGAATAACCAGGCCGACTAAGCCAACACAGAACTGGAAAAAATCTAGGAGAAAGGAAAGCAACATAATGAGGGAGGCAAAAATCATAAGGTATGTAATAAAGATCCTAGCTTGAACATGTTTGATATCCTAGCAAATCTATAAGTTGAAAAATAAAATAGTAAGGATGATACCATCAGTGTCAAGTTTCCTAAAACCCTAGAATCCCCATCCAAATCGGGACCATCCATAGCTATGACAAAAAGCCCCAAAAGCTATGCTCAAAATGAAGAAAAATGGCCAGGTCATTTCAGTTTAAACATAGAAAAAATAGAGTCAAGAGTCGAAGTTGTGGAAACAAGAGCCAAGAATGTAGCTCCTAATCTGGTAGTGGAGCAAATTATCCCTTATCAGATGAGCCCAACGGTAAAAGGTTCCTTGAAGGAAAGCCCCCTGTTTAGGAACTAGATAGGAGAGGTGAACCAAAACAAGGCTGAGGATGAAGAGGGAATTGAAAACCCCCAAAATGAGGAAGAAGGTTCAAGCCCTAGACTATCATAGTATATGCCCCCTAATTTCAACCCAAAATAGACTAGAAGCACTACCAAGCTTCCGATAGATTATGGAAGTGAAAGAAAGAAAGGGAGAATATCTACGACAAAGAAATATAGAATGAGAATCAATGAAGAAATTGCAAACAAAAAGCAAAGAACATTGTTACAGCAAGCTATTCCTGGCCACGATAATAGCAAAATTGACAAACCCCCTTTGGATCAGGGAAGGGGGCAGGGAAAAAATATCAAACAGTCTAAATGAAGGTTCTCTCATGGAATGTGAGAGGCCTAAACGACCCACCAAAACAAAGGATGGTGAATTATATAAGGAAGGATTGGAATCCTACTATCATTTTTCTTCAAGAAACCAAAACAGATGTGGCACAATCAGCACTTATATCTAGAAGGATTTGGAAGCAAGGGGAAGTGGCCTTTCAATAGGCAAGAGGAGCATCTGGGGGCCTCGTGATTTTATAGGATCCTATTAAAATAGAAGGAAGTTTTATTCAGGCAAATGAAAGAGTCTTAAGTGTATTATTTCATGATTTTGATACTAATAAGAATTGGATTATGTCAAATGTTTATGCCCCCACCTCTGTCCAAGGGCGGTCTGAACTGTGGGAGTTTTTGGGGCATTTGAGCCAAGATTTTGAAGACATTCCTTGGGTGATTGGGGGAGATTTCAATACCCCCCTTTACCCATCTGACAAGAAGGGAGGATCTAAGTTACCCTCAAGGAGCATGGAGGACTTCAATGAATTCATTAACACAAATGAATTGATGGATGTAAGACTAAAAGGAGCCAAATTTACATGGAGTAACAAGAGGATAGGAAGTCAGTTGATTCAAGAAAGGTTGGACAGGTTTTTTTTATCCAAGAAAGCTACAACAATGTTTGGTGATTCAGCGTTACAAGCCCTTCCTAAATGCGCTTCAGACCATAATCTTATTCTATGGGAGGCATTTCGGGCTAACTCCTTTAAAAAGCCATTCAAATTTCTCTCAATGTGGGTTAAACATCCGGACTTCAAGAAACAAATAGAGGAATGGTGGCAAGCACCTATCCAGGGGAAGTGCTTCCTTCAAACTATCTCAAAAACTTAAGATGGTGAAAAACAACCTTAGAATATGGAATAAAGAAGTCTTTGAAAATATTTTTGAGAATAAGAGAGCAAGTGGGGGAAAAACTTAGAATAATAGAAAGCAAAATCCAAAATGGAACCTATGATGAGGCGACAAGGACTGAAGAGAAGGAAACCCTTTGTGAGTTTTATAATATTTTAGCTTGTGAAGAGATGTATTGGAGGCAAAAATCAAGGGCATTATGGCTAAAGGGGACTATAATTCAAAATTTTTCCATGTTACCAAATTGAGCAATAGAAGCAACAATAATATTAGAAATTTAACTAATGTGGATGGATCCTCAACTCAAAACATTCAGGAGATCAGAGACGAGGTTGTTAATTTTTTCAGTTCATTATTGGGTGAAGAACAGGCCTGTAATGCCCAAGAAAAGGACTCTATCCTTCAATTCATTCCACAACTCATTGATGAAATGATTAACGAGTCTCTTACAGCAGTTTTTTTAGACGAAGATATCAAGGAGGCTTTGTTTAACATGGATCCTAATAAAGCTCTTGGGTCGGATGGGTTTTCACCATGATTTTTCCAAGTTTGTTGGGATATTGTTGGAGTAGAAGTTATTGCTGCAATCAAGGAGTTCCAAAGTTCAAATCATATTCCAAGGGGTTTCAATTCAACTTTCATTGCTTTTATTCCTAAAGGCCCCAACCCCAAGACTATGGCTGACTTTAGGCCGGTTAGCCTGTGTAATATATCCTATAAAATTCTGTCCAAATTTTTAGCCAACCGTTTGAAGAAAGCTCTACCGGTTATCATTGATCCAAGTCAAGGAAGTTCTATACAAGGAAGATCAATCTTAGATGGAGTTATTACTGTTCATGAGGCTCTTCATACAGCCGCTCAAACCAAAAAAATAGTCATGGCTTTAAATTTAGACATGAACAAAGCTTATGACAGGATAAATTGGGAATTCCTAGAGGCAGTTTTATTAAAATTTGGCTTCAACATGAAATGGGTCAAGTTAATAAGAGAGTGTATTTCTAAGCCTTGTTTTTTAGTTTTGGTTAATGGGTCTACTGCAGGTTTTTTTCAAAGCAAATGTGGTCTAATACAAGGAGATCCCATAAGTCCTATGTTGTTCATCATTGTAGTTGAGGCCTTGGGAAGAACCATTAAGGCAGCAGTGGTAGCTGGACTCATATTAGGTATCAAGGCCACGTCGCTAACTACCCCGGTGACACATCAGCAATTTGTTGATGATACATTGCTACTGAATTTTGCTTGTGGTTGAGGCAAGAAGGATTAAAAATATTCTCATAATGTATGAAGAAGCAGCTGGACAGAAAGTGAATTTTGATAAAAGTAAACTTTATTTCATCAATACCCCCATTCCTAGGCAAAACAAGATAGCAAGGATCATGGAATGTCAGATTGCATCCCTTCCCACCTCCTATTTAGGTCTTCCCCTGTTTACGGGGAAACCTGAAGGATCAATGTGGAACATAGTTCTGGAGAGGATCCAAAAAAAGTTAGTAGGTTGGAAAGAGCATTTGTTATCTCAAGCAGGCAAAGCAGTTTTAACTATGGCTTCACTTCAAAGTATACCCGTTTACTTCCTATCAGTCTTCAGAGCTCCCAACAAGGTGTATCACAAAATTGAGTAGCTTCAAAAAAAAATTCTTTGGTTAGGGACTGAGGATAAGAAAAGGATCCATTTAGTAGGTTGGAACAAGGTTTGCAAACCTAAAGTTGATGGGGGGTTAGGATTGAGGAGAGTTGCTCATCTCAATACAGCTATGTTAGCCAAACAAGCGTGGCGGTTATTGACTAAGGTCAATAATGAATGGACTGCCATAGTTAGGAGGAAATACCTCCAAGGTGTGAACTTACTTAATGACAACTTAGCAAGCAGGGGGTCTACTTTTTGGAAGGCAATCCTCACGAGCAGGGATTTTGTCAAGAAAGGCCTTAGATGGATTCTAGGAAATGGGCAAACAATAGAATTTTGGAAGGATCGATGGGTGAGAGCTGAGGAGTTATCCCAGATTCCTCGTTTGGCTAGGATTCAAGAGCATATGGAGCACCATATTGGGAAGAAGGTTGCAAATTATATGTGGCAGGATATAAATATCAATAGATGGAAACACATCAAAGTACAAGGCTTTGAAGCGAAGTCTGAAGAGCTTTATAACATTTTAACTCAGCAAATTATTCCCTCTAGAGAGGATGAAGATCACATTGTTTGAGTTGATACTGAAAGTGGTGACTTCACAGTTAAATCTGCCTATAATTTGCTTCTCAATGTGGAAGGTCGGCAATTTCAACCGAGTTTGATTTGGATCAAAGGCTTAATTCCTAATATATCCTTTTTTTCATGGCTGGTGATTCAAGAAAAAATCCTCACTGTGGATAATATGTTATCCAAAGGTATGGTTATTGCTAACCATTGCTACATGTGCAGGGCAGGATGGGAGACTACCCAACACTTGTTTCTGGAGTTTCGAGTAGCGGAGTCCATCCTGGATGAACTTTTCCAAGCCTTTAGGATCTCGTGGGTTAAGCTCTGTTCTTATATCCAAAGTGTTCCATCAATGGCCTCAACCCTTTGTTAGCCTAAAACTTAAGTACCTATGGAAAATCTGTTGGCATCATTTTCTCTGGCAGAATTGGCTAGAAATGAACCATAGAGCCTTTAAGGATACCATTCACAACCTAAAAACCATCCTCAATAGGATTATTGTCTTTGCGAAAGAAAACCTTAGGACCTTAGTGGATGAGAACCACTCAATTCTTCCCCAAGAAAAACAATTAGCTCGGGCCTTAGGTATTGAGGACAAACCTTCCATTCCTTTGCCCAATCCCAAAAATGGGATTTCTTGGGATCCACCCCCCCAGGGTTGGTTCAAACTAAATTTTGATGGTGTAGCCAAGGAGAACCCGGGAAGAGCTAGAGCTAGAGGAATAATCAGGGATCATCAAGGAAATCTGGTCAAGGCCTTCGTTGAACCATTGGGAATCAGAACTAATAACGAAGCGAAGCTAGAGCCCTTTGGAGAGGGTTGCAAGTAGCCCAAGCAACTCAAGGTAACTTGATGATTGAAGGTGATTCTATGAACATCATCAACCTGTTAACCAATGGCAAAAAACCTCCATGGAGAATCGAGGGAGTCATCCATGAAGTGAGGATCCTTTTTGTAGCAAGACAGAACAGGAGGGCTCGTCACATGTATCGTGAGGCCAACAGATCAGCTGACAAATTAGCCAACATAGGTGTTGATGTTGGTAGTTTGGTGACATGGACACAAGGTGTGCCACGTGAAGTGGAAAACATTATTAGTCATGAAAAGAAACCTACCCATTAAGGAGAAATATGAATGGGTGTTTTTTTCCCATGGAGCTGGTAATAACTATGGGGTTTCCCTCTAAATCATACCAAATTGGAAATGAAGGTAACAGGGTGTAAGCCTTGGAAAATTCCGACAAAGAATAGGAAATGGGCAAGCAACAGGTTTTACAAGTGCAAAGTTCCAAACTTCAAATCCTGTCAATGTAAGTATTGTTTACAGTTATGTTTAGGTATGGGTGTGCTTTGTTAGTAAGGTGTTGTAGGGGATTCAACACAATTTTTGGTAAGAAAGTTTCAAGGATGACTAGGATCTACAATCTCAGCAGAACGTTGGACATTGTAATAGGTTTTGGGTTAACCTTCAAAACCTGGTAATTAATGAAGACTTTTATTTACCAAAAAAAATATATGTTTGGTTCCACTTTAAAAGGCCTGAAAAAATGAAGGCTACAATAAGTAAGATCGATGCCGCTATTATTACATTGGTTCCCAAGAAAAGCAAGACACAATATATTGATAATTTTCATCCAATAGACCTTTGTAATATGATTTATAAGATCATTTCATAAATTATGGCAAACAAGTTGAAAGGCATTTTATATTGTGTTATCTCAAAGGAACAAGGTGGTTTTGTTTGTGATAAATAAATTCTTGATGGTGTAATCATTGCATAGGAGGCCATACATTCTCTTCATTCCATGAAAAAACTAGGTATGCTTATGAAATTATATATGAACAAAGCATATGATAGGGTTTTCTAGAGTTTTTTACATGATATTCTCAAAAAGTTTGGTTTTGATTACAGTTGATGTGAATGGATTAAATATTGTTATACCACTAAGAAATATTATATTTTGATCAATGATTCTTTGTTGGTTCTTAAGTCATCTTGTGGACTCTATCAAAGTGATCCATTATCTCCTTGTCTATTCATTATTCTTGCAAAGGAATTAGGGAGAGTTTTCTCAAAGGAAAAAATGGAAGGAAATTTCAAAGGTATTCAAGTTGCAAAAAATGGCCCCTTCGAATTTCATCTCTAACTTGTCGATGATACTTTTATTTTGGGGCATTCCTCAATCAATGAAGCCATGGATTTGAAATCAATATTATCATGCTATGAGAAAGCTATTGGATAGTTGATTAATACATACACTACATAGATTTACAATGAACTATTGTGGATATTTTAGGGTTTAAAATTGAAATTTTTCCATCAACCTACTTGGGTACTTCTTTGTCTTGTAAAGGAAATAGAAAGGAGCTTTGGATCTATTGTTTGGATAGAATGAAAACTTGTTTGGTAGGTTGGAAAGGTAAGTTATTAAGGTAGGAAGGCTACAATTCATAAAGACTACATTATAATCCATCCCTATCTATATGATGTCACTTTCAAGATTGACAGAAGGTATAACGTCAGAAACTAAATAAAAAACAAAGAGACTTTCTTCGGGAAGGATGCGACGAAAAAAATAGGTCTACTCTTTGTAAGTAAAATAGAGTTCGCAAAAGAAATAATATTGGAGAAGCAGGCTTACAGAGTTGCAGACTTATAAGTTTGGCCTTTGGGTCAAAACTTGGGTGGAGATTATTTAGAGATCGGGGAAAGAATTGGGCAAAAATGTTACTTCAAAAATATGTGTTCTCTTAATGCAATGAAATTATTTAGAAAACGAATCCTACCCAAAGGATTTCCAACATGGAACATCATATCAAATAGTTTGCAATTGATCAAGAAACATATTAGATGTTTAGTTAAAGAGGAGAATTATGCTAATTTTTTTATCTAATGTTTGGTTAAGTCTTATCCTCTTATCTCTAATTTAAAATGACAATAATTGGCTAGGGCATGCCTAGCTTGTAAAGGTCCAAAGGTCAAATATTATATTAATATGAGCAACAACTCCATATCATTAATTTCTATTAGTAGTAACCTAGTTGAAGGAGAAGAATCTAAACAAATTGTAGATGAACTTCAAAAAATGCCTAAAAATTTTAATTGCCAATATTTCCACAAAATGATGAGTTGGTTTAGAAATTATTAAAATATGGTAAATACTCGATCAAATTGGGATATGAGGATTTAGTGCAATCAAAATTTCCCTCCCAAACATTTTTCTTGGAAGAATGATTGGTCACTAGAGCCTCTCCTTAAGGCCTTAACATACCTTTGGTTAAAAGTTCAAAGGAAGATTCTTACAGGAGAGAGTCTACAAAGAAGAGTCTATAATGGTCCTTTCAGATGTGCCTTGTGTGATAAGGATTTAGAAACATCAAACCATTTACTTAGTGATTGTCCTTTGGCTCACACCATTTGGGATTATTTCTTTTTAAATATGAAAATATATTGTATAGCTCTATCAACATCGAAAGAATTAATGAAATGTTGAATTAATTATTCCAAAGTTGAAGCATTATGTATTTTGTGGAGGATTGCTTCTCCCATTATTTGTTGGAATTTATGGCTTGAAAGGAATAATAGAATTTTTTTTAATTATTTATCTGAAAATCATGCCCAAGTTTAGAATCGTATTATTGCCTCTCTTGCAAAATGTTTATGGAAATGGTGCTCATGGGAAGTCTCAAGTGTGGAAAAAGAGGTGGTAACAACTTGGTTATAGGATATAAACATACATGGAAGAGTCATCTGCCATAATGGAATTAAAACAAAGAATTTGCTTCGATCAAGGGTAAAATGGAAATGTCCAAAAATTAGGTTTATCAAAATTAATTTTGGCAATGCTTCTAAAAGAAATCCAAGAAAAGCCACCGGAGGACAAAATTCTCCTCTCATAATCACATGGAAATTCAACTTCTAAGAGGGATTAAAATTGTAATTGAAAAACGATGGACATATATTGTAATTGAGGGAAATATACATTATTATTAATGCCTAAAAAAATGGATGGTTTGGATAAAATAATAATTATTGGTGAACAGGGGTTTTGAAAGGATCTTGTAACCTTTTGCAAAAAGATGATGATTGAGAGAAGAGGCCCCAACCAATCTACAACAAAAGCAACACACCCTCTGTGGGCCATCGAAGATAAACTACTAAAACTAAGAGGAGAAGCCCACGCAAGGGCACGAGAGAAAACCTCATAGGGCAAGAAGAGAAGCCCTTCCAGGGCAACAAGAAATATCGTTCGTGTTGGAACATATCTTCCATACATGGCACTAGGTAATGTTTGTGAAGTCCACGCTATAACAGGTCCTCCATACATGGCAACTGTTGTCGCCTATGAGAGTTGCATTGTGGTGGATCAAAACTAGGTATCGGATGACACGTGAAATATTCATTGATACACATTCCCCATGCACCTAGGAATAAGAACAAACATAGTTCGAAGAATTCTCTAAACACCAATGACCTCAAAGAGCTAGATATGCATTGTAAACCCTTCCACAAGAACATGGAAACTCCATGTTGCAACAAATATGTGGATGATGGTAATGCTAGCTAAGCCCCATAAAAGGAAAACATCCCTCCAACCCTTTGGGGAGAGATCACTTAAAAGATAGGAAATTGTCATCGAGCAGTGCAGGAGGGAAATTCTCAGTCCATATGGTAAGGTTGGGCTCAGAGACACCCAAATTGGCTAACTGATCAGCAACTTGGTTACCTTCTCTATAGACATGTTGAATGGTAACATTGGTGGATAAGCTCGGGAGGGTTTTGGCTTTGAAAATCAAGTTGAATATGTTCCAAGAAGCAGACTGAGTCCCTGCAAAGCTTTTAATGATGTTCATCGAATCACCTTCAACCACTAAGTTAGGACAATGTAAGTGGGGTAAAAGAGACAGACCTTGAAAAAGAGATTGTGCTTCAGCAAAATTATTAGTTTGGACCTGAAGGTTTTCTGCAAATGCCAGAATGATCTTCCCTTCATGATTTTTGAAAATGCCTCCAACACCAACAGGGCCAAGGTTACCCTTGGTCGCTCCATCAAAATTGAATTTTATCCAACCTGGAGGTGGAGAAGACCATTTAATGAGCGAACAATCCACCATAGACTTGGGGGAGAGATACGACAAGAGGGAAGCTTTAGAAACCTAGCCAGGGAGCCCAAAACCTTGGGTGACAGAGAGGTTCTCAATGACCGTCTAGAGGATTCTTGAGAGCACAAACTAAAAATTATGGGTAGAGTTATTAAAGGCTCTTGAGTTACGTTCTTTCCAAACTTCCAATAAAAAATGGGGGAGACAGAAAGTCCAAAAAGTTTTTAAGTGAAAGCTCCTGAAGGGGTTGGGCCATTGCAAGCACAAATCATTCAAGAGAAAGGGTGGAGCCCAAGCAATCCTAATAGTGGAAAATAAGGATGAAAGAATGTTGAGAGAAAAACTGCAAGATAGGAAGATGTGTTGGGTGGATTCGCAAGCTTGACTGCATAGGTAGCAACAGTTAGGAATAGGGAGTCCATGGATCTGGAGGTTAGGAATGGAAAGGATTTTATTTTGGAAAGCAAGACAAAAAAAGAAACTGACTTCGGGTATGAGGTGTTTATTTCAGATAATCTTCGAAGGGAACCATGGTTGACCTAGACTCTCAATGAGGAAATAAGCAGATTTAACATCAAAAACCATTCACACTAGGTGTCCAAAGGAGCTTGTCTTCCACTAGAGAGTTGGGGATGACACAAAGACACAACATGTCAGATAAAACAGAAGTAGCTCTTCTTTGTTCCTCATTCAAATCACCAAGAGGAAAGGATTTCCAACACTTGTTGGTGTCAGTAAAATTGCACACTTTTGAACCAAAAATTGTATTAGTAACAGGTTTTAAGCAAATTAGGTCAACGCAGTTCTAAAGTAGACTGTCACCCAACCATCTGTCTTCCCAGAAGTTTATTCTCTGACCATTGTCAAGCTTCCATCGGATGCCTTTCCTGATGATCTCTTGACCTTATGATGGAACTCCAAACTGCAGAACCTGGGATGGGTGAGGGGTCATCCAAGAAATTTGCTTGGTTCCAAAGGTACATGGCCTTGATAATGTCAACCCAGAGAGAGTTTGTTCTAAAGGACCCTCCATCCTTGTTTGGCTATAAGAGTTGAATTCATGTTTCTGACTTTCCTAAACCCATGTTCATCATCTATTGTTTGAGGCAATCTCTTTGAAATGTGAGCATACCTATAGAGAAGGAAATAAAGTCTTAGATAATTTAGCCAATCATGATGTTGATCTTCATTGTGATGAATTTCAAATTTTATAAGGCGAAGGAGTTGATTCTGGAAACATAGCACTTTGAAGAAAATGAATATATTTGATAAAAAAATAGAAAATATCTACTATAAAAATTTATGTTGGATATGTTTTAATTGACCTAACAAACATAATATTTTGATATTTTAATGAAAATGATCCCTATAAAATAACATATGGTTTATAAAAAAAACCACCTTTCCAACGATACAATGATATCAGCTCTAGGTCCCCACAATGATTATGAGGAAGATCTTAATGCCATGATATCAAATCCAGATCCCCCAATGATTATGAGGAAGAACTTAAAACATTAGAAGAATATTTTCTAACATCTGACCTACATATACGATGACTGTTCTAAATTCCCCCCAGAGAGATCATACCATGAACAGTACACGAGACTGAAAACTACGTCGTGTTAATGTGTTTTACCTATCACAGAATGTTGGTAGTTAATGAGTAAATGATGGATACTATATTTTGATTGATCTGCCTATTATTGTTATCATATAGTTAATGAATTATTAATGTGTACTATCTTTTGATTAATTTGTCTATTATTGTAACTATAGTTATATATTTTGTATTTTCCGACATCACATTTATAGAGAGGACTATACTGCATTTACAAGTGGTTGGTGTGCTTCATTAGAAAATAGTTATATATTTTGTATTTTCAGACATCACATTTACAGAGAGGACTACTCTGCATTCATTAGTGGTTGGTGTGCTTCATTGGAAAAATATTGCTATTAAATAATAGAATAATCATTATAAAAACGTAATGCTGTTTATTAGTATCACTACCAGAACCTTTTTTTGGTTCATAATTCATTCTATGAATTAAGGATCTGCTCCCTGAGCTTGACGACCCAGTAATCAACCCCTGGCTAGGCCCCTTCTGTGCGTATTGAGGTGCTGTGTCCCAATAATGTGTGATCTGCCTATTATTGTTATCATATAGTTAACGAGTAAATAATGTGTACTATCTTTTGATTGATTTGTCTATAATTGTAATTATAGTTATATATTTTGTATTTTCAGACATCACATTTACAGAGAGGACTATACTGCATTTACATGTGGTTGGTGTGCTTCATTAGAAAATAGTTATATATTTTGTATTTTTAGACATCACATTTACACAGAGGACTACTCTGCATTTATTAATGGTTGGTGTGCTTCATTGGAAAACGTAATACTGTTTATTAGTATCACTACCAGAACCTTTTTTTGGTTCATAATTCATTCTATGAATTAAGGATCTGCTCCCTGAACTTGATGATCCAGTAATCAACCCCTGTTGGCTAGGCCCCTTCTGTGCGTATTGGGGTGCTGTGTCCCAATAAATGATAAATTAACATATTCAACGCCAATACCTGATAAAACAAGAAATGATAAACCAATATATTCAACACTTACAACCAATGAATAAGAAATGATAAATCAATCTATATTCAGCATCTCAAAGTTCGTCTATAATCAACATCGATCATCATTTTGCCCAGGGTAATAGAACCGTGAAGAGGAACAAAACTCCCTTTAAATAAGTTGAGGTGGTATGCCCACCATAGATGATGAATCAATCTATATTCAGCATCTCAAAGTTCATCCATAATCAACATCAATCATCATTTGCCTAGGGTAATAAAACCGTGAAGAAGAACAAAACTCCCTTTAAAATGGTTGAGGTGGTATGCCCACCATAGATAATAAATCAATCTATATTCAGCATCTCAAAGTTCATCCATAATCAAACATCAATCATCATTTGCCTAGGGTAATAGAACCGTAAAGAAGAACAAAACTCCCTTTAAATAAGTTGAAGTGGTATGCCCACCATAGGATAGCATATTCTTAAACAGCCCCCTGACCATTATTAACAAGAATATCCTGAGAAACAAAATTCAGCAATGTAGTCATACATCTCATAAGAGCAAGGGAATGACCAGCCTGCGAGAGAAAGAAACAATAAAATGTAAATGCCCAGGACCCAAATATAGTTCTGAAACATTGTTTATAAAGCCATCCAAAGTGTCAAAGGTACTCTCTAGGGTGAGTACGGCAAGGCTATCCCACCAGGAATAAAATCCTTCCACTTCCTCAACCCATTTCAGATCATTAAATATTGTTATTTTATTGGTCCACAAAGAAATTGCGGACTTCTAGTCCTCTTCTTGAAATTAAAACTTATTTAGCTACCATGACATGTAAAACATCCAATCATTCCTCTTCTTACTAAAATTGACGCATTAAAATAAACATTCAAACAAAATAGAATAGTCTTCTAAGAAAAAATTGGAGACACATTTAATTTACTGTCATTTTAACCTGACCTGCCTACAAAGTAGTGATTAATCAATCTTGTCCAGTAACATAATAAAACCCAAATAGACTGCATGACCACTCTTCTATGACATTCATTAGCACAGAAGCTCTCAGCATAAAACCCTTCACACAATGTACACTGCTTCAGAAATGCTTTGCTAAACATTACACTTACTACAGTACAAGAAAAGCCACTGAGCAGAATCAGTATCCTCGTTAAAAGAATAAATTAGACAGCAAAAAACATAATGACCACTGGGTTTGAATTCTCTCCCATCTTTTTTTAATTCCCAAAATGTCGAGGACCCTGAACATGAGAATAATAACAGCTTTGTCAAAGCCAGCTTTATGCTTTAATGTTGGCAATACGATATCCTGTCAGTTTTGCAGATGCCATGTAATACAACACAATGAGGAAATCACAAGTCTCCTAATGCCCCAGGGACCAGGAATTGAGTAACCACATTTACGCTCCTCGCTTCTTCTTTTGATCTTTGAGTTGTTTCAATTCCTTCGTGAACATTCTTGGGGCAATGGCCATAGCCATGAGTTCTTGAAAAAGTAGCTTACAAGCATATGGTATGTGCACCTAAGAACATTGAAAGAAAAAAATTTGTTAGGAGCTGCGATTGCAGAAAAACATAATTATTCAACTACATGAATTTCAAACCAACCTGCACAATGTCAGTTTTGTTCTTGCAGCCTCTGCAATCAAAAGAATTTTTCTTCAGATTTGCTATAGCAATTAAACCACAGCGCTCGCAAACATGGATCCTATATGCATCACTCTGGTCAAAAAGCCTTTCTTTCAAAAAGTGTGCAGCTCCATGTGCTATCATACAATCACGTTCCATCTCTCCAAAACGTAAACCTCCGTCACGGGAACGTCCTTCTGCAGGCTGTCGAGTAAGAATTTGAACAGGCCCACGGCCTCGAGAATGGATCTTATCATCCACCATATGTTTCAAACGCTGGTAATATGTGGGACCTAGAAATATCATGGCGCTTAGCTTTCTACCAGTGTGACCATTATACATAGTTTCAAATCCTCTCATCTGGTATCCACATTTATGAAGTGCCTTGCTGATGCTGTCGACCTAATTCAAACATTTTGCTAATTAACCACAATGAACTGAACAGAAATATTGCGGATCAAATAAACTAGAACATGCAAATGACACTTACAGTGACATCAGTGAAAGGTGTCGCATCTCCCTCTTTTCCCATGTGAGCAGCAACTTTTCCCATGATACACTCAATAAGTTGACCAATAGTCATACGAGAAGGAATAGCATGTGGATTTACTATAATATCAGGGGTAATGCCCTCAACTGTCCAAGGCATATCCTCCTGAGTATATGTCATGCCTACAGTTCCCTTCTGACCATGTCTACTACTGAACTTATCCCCAATCTGTGGTATACGGACCGATCTCATTCTAATTTTCACAAATCGCAAGCCATCCTGATTGGTTGTCAGTAGAACCTAAAGGAGAAAAACAGAAGTTATTAAACAGTTGTTCACACAGCCATAAAAAAGTTTCCCCACAGAGAGAGAGAGAGAGAGAGAGAGAGAGTAAAAATCACATTTCTAAGTATCTTCTCATGGAAAAAAGAGAAGTTGAACGAATGTTTGGTTACAATCAACATTACATTTATGAAGAAACAAATAACCTGCCTGATCAACCATTCCGCTCTCACTGTGACGCAAGCTTGTACTCTGATCTCTCCTTGAGAAACGTGATAACTGACCTCCTTGTTCATCCTGTGTTATAGGGGTCGTTTTGCCAATAATCACATCCTCTCCTGAAACCCTCGTTCCCTGAGAAGAGGGTATACAGTAAAGTTAGCCAGAAAATTCTGAACATACTGTATACCTCGCTACAGCCTTTCTTGAAAGCATAGACAGTTTTTAATTGCAGACTCACAGGAGGAGCAAGTCCATCTTCATCCAATTTATCATATGACCCATGTCGCATGCCCTGTAGTTTACCATATAAGTAAGAAATGGTCACTCTGGCACAAAAAAAGCAACAAAATTTCAGTAAGGATTCAAATAGAGCCATGGCATTTCACTCACTGTTGTATTCTCCCTGTTTGGACGACCAAATTCCTCTTTGACTAGTGTTCCCATTCTTTTTTCTTCATCTCTAAAAACATAAAAAATAAATAACCATCCTTTAGTGCATCCCCTAGGCAGATAAAGAATATAAAACAGAAGTAAATAAGACTTGGAATATAAAGCCAACCTGTAAGAACGAAAAAATAATGAACGGAAGAATCCACGGTCTATTGAAGATTGGTTCATGATGACAGAATCTTCTTGATTGTATCCAGAGTAGCAGGAAATTGCAACAATTGCATTCTGTTAAAGACACATAACATTGGAAGAAAAAGATGATAGAGCTTGACAATGTCAGCAGAAAAATAACTTAAAAAAGAAATGTTATAAATGATTTACAATTGAAAGTCGCATCGAAAATGAGATGGTCATCATCAGTTAATCCACATCATTATCATGTTTCCCAACAGAAGCATAAATAGAAGTTGTTAGATGATCAAGTCAAAAAACACTTACAATGCCTGCTGGCAGCTGCCTGAAGTGCAAGTGTTCCATGGCCCGAGTTGTTACAAGAGGCTTCTGTGGATAATACAGTACATATGCTAATGTATCCTGCAGACAAACAAATTAAACTGAGTGTCTGAGAAAAGGAACAACAAAAAAGGAAAGTGTTTCTCAAATACAAATTTCTTTGCCTATTGAAAATGTGCATACCATTCGCAGCTGATAATTAGTAACATAAATTCCCATTGCTTGTTTACCCATAGCAGACTGGTATGTATTACGAGGAGACTGCAGTACATGACAAGGGATCAATATTAGTGTAAGCAAACTAATAACCCAGTCAGGGGTTATTCCTTGATATTAACTATCAAAATAAAGAACTAGCAAAGATCCAAACCTGATTATGATCAGGGAAAGGAATAATTGATGCACAAACACCCAAAATCAATGAAGGATGAATTTCACAGTGGGTGTATGTATGGGAATATGCATCCTCAGGGTTAACTCTTGCATTGATGAGATCCTGCAGCAAAATATCATAAATTAATGTCCTGAAAACAATTGCACCAGAAAAGAAAACATTTAGGAAAATAAAAATTACTCTATGAAAGAAATTCTTCCAATTTGCTTGATAGGAAAGAAGATACCAACATTGATGGTCATGGAAATCATGGTTGTCTCCTCTTCCTCTGTGTCAACATACTCAATAAAACCCTTATTTACAAGTTCATGCCAACCTTCTTCTGGATTCTGTCAAAAGAATTTATAAAACCAATTTAAGTCTCATCTTGAAGGTAAATAGCAAACTTAGCTACATATCAGGAAACAAAAGGATAGACAAAATTATTTATCACCTGTCGTAATTCATTAATGTCTTTCTTCTTTATCTTTAGGCGTTGATTCTCCACAACAAACAATGGACGACTGCAACGGCCATAATCAGTATAAAGCCTTAATTCCTTTAGTCGAATATCTCTAACTACTCCAACTTCTGGGTTAACATCAACCTGCCAAACTACCATAAATGTTAGCATGAACCTCATGGATGTTTTGTTCCAACATTGTAAATAGCAAAGTTTCATAACATGCAAATAAGATTAGATCTTGTGGAGAAATGTGTATGAATTACAAACAAAAGATCCAAGTCAATACCATCTCCAAAGGAGCAGCAAACATAAAAATTCAGTCATTTGCAACAAAATTTAATTATGAAATGAGGTAGGAGCAAATTCAATTGGAACAAAACAAAATTATGTGTGTGAGCATATATATATATATATATATATAACAAAGTTTTGAAAGTTGCTATCCGGAGGAATTAACAAATATAAAAAACGGAAATAAAATCATTAAATCTCCAATATTTTATGACCTTCTGATTTCCCAAGTCTTTTTTTGAGTCTTGGTGCCAAATCTGATATGGGTCTAACTCTTCCTTTTTTAAATTTAATTAAATCCAAATGAACTCCAAATATGGCCGCTATGGTTCCAACTAATACATTATATGTTGGTATGAAGAGAGTTCATATAAAATAAAAAAAGCAATACGTAGTTCAAAACAAGCTAATGCTTTACCTTAGTTACATTAAACAAAAACCACATACCTGTCTTCTTAGTTGTCTCAGAGTCCTCACCAAAAGTTCAGGATCACGGTGAATTCCAACCCAGCAACCATTAACAAAAATTTTCGTTGCTGTGGGAATAACTGCCGGAGAAATTTCCTAGAAAGACAATGCATCTTACTAGATCAACAAAATCAGGAAGCAATATTTAATTGACTTTGCTCCCAGAATTCAACATAAGGTTTAGATACAAAACAAATCCCACCTCAAAATTCTCTGTGCTCCATTCTTCCAAAAACTCCAGAATTGGATTAGCAGATGAACCAACAGTGATGTACACCATAAGGGCCAAATTTTTCACTAGCCCACAAGCCTAAACATGGTTAAAAGGAAAACCCATTATCCAAACCGTTGGAAAAGGTCCTTCATGCACAATTTCCAATAAATTTAAAAAATTTACAAGAAAAACTGAGAAAGCATTTACCTGTCCTTCAGGAGTTTCTGCAGGACACATCATGCCCCAGTGTGAATTATGCAACTGTCTGGGTTTAGCCAATTTACCTGAACATTAAAAGCATACCTGTGTCAAATCAAGATTTGAAATATATTATCCTGTAGAAGCTTTATCAAGCAATCTACAAAACTACAATTTGTTTGGAGAATACTTATTTCCAGTACAAAACACATGCACTAGATCGATATGCATATCTAACCTTCACGACCAATTGGTGAGTTCAATCTTCGTAGATGAGATAAAGTTGATGCAAATGTTAGACGGTTCAAAACCTGTATCAAAAAGAGTGATCAGTCTCATTTAAAGTAAGATTAGAGAATGAAGACCTCTTTCATAACAAGAAGAATACCTGCGACACTCCAGCCCTTGTACCAGCAGCATTTGCTTGACCCCAGTTTCCAGTGGCTAAGGAGTATTTCAGGCCACTGGATATTGTTTTGGCTTTAATTGCAAATTGCAGATTCACATCCTTTCCAGAATCAACACACTGCTCATAATGTCACAAGTCAGAAAACTTCTATTTCTATATTCAAATATCTTCAAACTATTAAAAGGGGAAAGCAATGATGAAGTAAAGCATAACAAACCTTTTGCAAGTAAGACTTAACATCCCTTGTCAGCTTTCGGAAAAGCTACACATTTCAAAAGAGAAATCATCAATGAGAATTTTGTAATCATCAAAGTCCAATAAAGCAAATCTTAATGATTTGTGATAGAATCATATGTAGAACTCAACCAAAATTGTATATCTTAAATGGTAAAGGGAGAAACCATTCTGAACAATCCCCCGAGAAGAGGACCTGCTAGGTCCAATCTTTTGTTGCCATAGTGATCCCTGTCATCCTCTGGTCTCCGACCAAGCGCACATAGTAGCAGTCTATGGATGATGTATCTAAAAATACATAGGAAATGTAAGCTGCCTCTGATGGTCCATAATAAGATTTGTTGCTATAAAACTGCAAATAAATCAATCCAACATGGTACCTATAAACTATTAAATACTCACCCAAAAAAATAAGCTTTTTTAGTTTCACTATGCTCTCCTATACCAACATGAGGCAACATTTCCTTCTGTAGGATGTCTTTGGCATACCTGCAGAAACTTAATGTTAATCATCTATACAAGGACATTTCAAATTCGAAGCAACAATTATTTTTCAGTCTCAGTTACTTGCACTTTTTCACCAGCAATGACATAATATTACAAATAGAAATCAAAACCCTTAGTAGATACACTTATTTTACAAAAACGAGCATGTGTGTGCATGTTCATTTCTTTAGAACAGTGACACTGCATCCGAACTTCCATATTTTTATCAACAAAGACAGAATATTAGAAGGAAGAAATACATGAACTGCACATTCATCAAAACTTAAAAAGATTCTCACTTTATACGCTTCTCTTTAGTGACTCCAAGAGTCTGTCCACGTTTTCCAATGTAATCCAATGCCACCTGGAGGAAGACATAACAAGTAATCCATTGTATAATTAAGACTTCAATATTATTTCATCAGAAGAACCCTAGCATAATATACTGGAAGCATTTACCATATTTCCTGATCATAATTAACTAAATACAATCTCCTCTTTAAACACCTATTAACTTAAAACTATCCCTTTCATAAGAGCTCCCCTCAATGATGATTTGTTTGAGTGGTTGCATTAGATACCAGAGCTAATACTGAGAATCCAGATTATTAAAATTCAAAGTAGTTTAATCTACCTTTATTTCATACGTAGATCTTGATAAATTGGAGATATTCAAGAAGCATACAGAACTACAAACAAATACCTGCTGGTTCTGAATGACAAATGCTTCCTCCAATGATGGCCTCAGCAATTCCATCATTGCAGCATCACTAAAGTCATAGCATATATGCTCTAAAATGTCTTTGTCAGCAACAAACCCCAGGGCTCGGAACACAATAATTATTGGAATGTCAGATCGAATATAAGGCAATGTCGCACGAATAAACTGCCCAGATGAACCCTGTTCCACAATATAAAGGCAACGCATATAAAAATTCCATTAAAATCACTAGAGTTCAGAAGATTCCATTAGAATTACACTCCTTTATAGCATTTATTCAAAATTACGAAAAATAACATGATTTGCTTTTGCATAAGCTTTGTCGGACTAAAGAGTAACATATAGGATTCTACTGTTAAATTGTACTTTAGTGTTTCTGAAAATGATCAGTTAGAGGGAAATATATTGATTAGAAAAATATAGAAATTCCTCTTATTGCTCCAGGAACTCATATGAACATATCCAAAATAATGTTTATAACTTTATATCATGAACTTGTATACGGAAGCAAAATGAAATCTCACCCCTTTAGCACTGGCTCTTGAAAGCATACGCACAAACATACTACTCGGTGGCCTGTTCTGTGACTCAGCCATAGACCTCACCTCAGCAACATAAGAATATTTGTTTGGTTGCCGTTTCTTGAAAACATAAACATGATTTGTACTCATTTTTTCTTGAGCAATGAGAACCTTCTCACTGCCATTGATAACAAAATACCCCCCTTGATCAAATGGACACTCTCCAAGCTCATGAAGATCCTTTTCATTTGTTGGAGACAATGTGCAATACGCAGAACGCAGCATGATAGGTACCTGAAATGAGGCATTAACAGCTAAGCATAAATATAAAACAAAAGCTAGAAGTTTTGAAGAATATTGTCCAGATTTTGAGAAACAAAGCATATAGTTTGGTTAAATAATTATACCTTTCCAATGAAAACTTTTGTAAGATCTTGTTTCTCTGATAGCTCTTCACAATCAAGTCCTTTCCTGAATACTCGTTTAGTAACATCCACATATAGTGGAGCTGAATAGGTCAAATTCCTTAGTCTGGCTGCCTTTGGAAACAATGTGGCAGTTTCCCCATCAGATTCTGTCATCATGGGTTTGCTAAGATATATCTGACCAAAGCTTATCTTGAAAATAGTCTGCAAACAACAAATGAGACATATCTATATTAAAATCCCTACTTATCTCAAAAAATGAAAGAAAGGGATTAAAAATATACAATAGTCAGTGAATATACCAAATCCCATATGAAGGAATATTCAAAGTATTCTTTCACAAATAGTTATACAATTAAAAAAAAGTAAACAAATTTCCCGGTGGGTATTGGAAATAGCTCTCTGACTCTGCTGAAAATGATCCCTACATGATAATTACTTATAAAAGAAAAGTCCATCTGTTTTGAAGATAGTTAAAAATGTCAAACAAAAATTTCCAGATGGTCAAGAATGTTTCATGATGTGCTCTGGTATTTGTGTGTATATATACACCATACATACATACATACATTCTATGCTGAACGGTTATTGCTTTTCTAGTTTAGTTTCCATGACTTGAATCTTTCCCCATCTCCGAGAAACCATTTCCAAGCTTCATAGAAAACCCAGGCATCATATTCTAACAAAAGCAAGCATCAAGCAAAAATTGCCACCTCTAACAAGGGTAACAATGTGTAAAGTTTTTTGTAACCTGACAGCAATCTAAAGTTTTGTTACTCTGATGGGAGTGGCCCCCAATAGAAGCCAAAGCTAACTTAGTATGTAATGTGTAAGTTTTTTCACATGTAAAAATTTAATGTGATGACCATGAAAAAACCAGCAATGCAAGAAGAGCACGCTGAAATCTAAAAGGTCAATGTCATATAAACCAAGATTAAGGAGAGCTACAAAAATGCAGCCAAATTCAAAGCTCCGCTCCAAAGCTTGTGCTCTACTAAAGAGAAAGAACATCTAAAGTCCATATACAAGAAAACTACAAGGATAGTAACCTTAATTTTTTCTTGTATCAACAATTTTGTTAAATATTAGCACTTGTGCTAGGTAATGCAATATCATTTGTCATAAATGATATTAGATCATGATAAAATGTTCTATAAAGGCATTATTACGTTATTGTGGATAAGACTGCACACTAAATAGAGTTTGTTATTGTCTCATCGCATGAAACCAAACCAAAGGCAACTCAGCTTGAAAACTCAAAACAAACTAGGGCATATTCCATAGCAGTCTGCACAAGTCAGAACCAAAAACATTAAGCTTTGAGAGATCTATAGAAGACTACAAGAAACCAGCCCAGTAGCTAACAAGCGAATTTGAATATAGTGCGAAACAGTGGAGGTGATGGACAGCATAATTGGAAGCATAGAGTCAAAAGCACGAAGTTCAAATGTGTTATATGTACACATACTTTAGAATGATAATACCTGATACAAGTGATTTCAATGACGAGGCAACTAGCAACAAGGACATGGAACGATCAAGGAAGTGCTACATTTGCATTTAAGCTTGTCCATTTTATTATCACAATTTTGTTAATAGAGTTGATGTGCTGCATCCGTTAATTTTGTTTTATTGGAAAGAGCTTTCTTAATTTTGCAATAATAAAGGATTTCTGCCAACAAAAGCCGTGCTCCTTGAATAGTTAACTATAATTGTAGTCCCAAAATTTGGGCCTAAGCTAGACATATGGGTAAAGCAGCTTTCTTGAGCTTTTCATTCTAATACTTTGCGGTGAGCTTTATCCTTCAAAATGGTAGACGCAATAGCCAAGTATAATGACTGTATAGCATTCAACGACGCCCCTCCTTGTTCCCAATGATGGCAACATGCTGATGTTCATTGGTTGGTGAATTTCATGGAGTTTCATATTCGGCAGATGAGCTTCAGCAGGATTTATTTGCTTGAGAGAAGATAGAGAAAGTAGAGGAATTCTTCGTCATAAGATAAGTAGCAAAAGATTACTGTTAAAGAAATAAAATAATTGATTCAGATTTTGTGGTTGGCACTCATCGTTCTTTGTAAAGAAGCTGTCCCATAGGCTGCTTTTAGCCTTGTGGTCGTATTCTATCCTGGTTAGAGGCTGCCCTACTTAAGATATCCAAGGGCAAGTTTGGTACTCATCGTTCTTTGTAAAGAAACTGTCCCATAGGCTGCTTTTAGACTCGTGGTCCTATTCTATTCTGGTTAAAGACTGCCCTATTTAAGATCTCCGAGGGCAAATCCAATGTCATCTAGGCTGAAAGCAAATCCTTTGTTCCTATAGCACAGCACACTGCTTCCTAACAAAAAGTTAAATGATGCTAATGAAATTAGTTTTATAAGTAACGAAACTGATGACCAAAACTGTTTCGAACGACAGAACCCAACTGGAAGTGGAACCACAGTAGAAGAATTAAGATTTCTAATGAGGGCAAAATATACAGGCCATTTATACAAAGCATCATCGGCGGTGATGTAAAAGAGGAAACTTGTCGCCGATATGTTAAGTAGCACATACTACGGCCCTTAGGGCTGACACAAACGACTTTCTCCAATGAAGCCATCATTCGATCCGAGAAACTTAAGGAAATAACGAAAATCGATAGGCAAGATTGCAATTTGCTTCTGTGAGAACATAAAGTAAAGTTTCCCAGGTTAAAACCCCGGCGGGCTTGTTTGATGTTAATTATATGAAAAAAGGATATACCTCGGTGAAGTCAGCTTGTCGGCCAGGGTTATGCTGGGATTCAGGTTTAATCTCAATATCAGCAGATTCGTCAACGATTTCCTGCATGGTGTTCTGAATGAACTCGTCAAAGGAATCGAGCTGCTGGCGCACAAGCCCCTTCTCTTCGAAGTAGGCACTGATGACGACCCACGCATCTTCCTGCGTTATCTCCTCCTCATCATCTCCCACCACGTATTCCTCCGACTGCTCTTCCTCTTCCCCTCCGTACATCATCTCTCCCTCTCCCTCTCCAATCTCAAACCCCAACACCTCCAATAAGTTCGCTTCTCTTTCCTTCCTGGAATTTTATTCAGCCTGCGTATTCTGATTATGTTGTAACAGCCAAGGGGTATGGATTGTTTGTATGAGTTTATGCCCTCTGGAATTCCCCTCTTCTTGTCTCGTTGGGGTTTTGGTTGAAGTGCCTGTTTGACGAAATAGAACACCAAACAGAGACAGAAGGGAAGATTTCACCGCTTATCGAATATGTAACGCCGTCGGATCGCTTCCGGAACTTCGCTTTTATAAGACTTGTATGTATATGGGAATTTTTTTCCTTCTCTTCCGTCGGTGCCCAGTTACCGACTGTCTCAATACCGTATGTCAAATGGTATGTCGTCTGACCGTTTTCAAAACCGTTGTTCAACCTTAAGTAATAATCAAGCATGACCTCAAAGAACTACTAATAATGATTTAACCTAGATATGTACATCGCGTCCAATATAAAAAAGCAGTTTATTTTTTTTAAATGATTTTTTAAGACTATTTTTTTTCATTTTTTAAAATTATTATTGTGTTATTTGATTTTTTATAATTATTTAAAAAAATTATAGGTCACTTGATAACTATATTTTTTTTAATTATATTTTTATATTAAGTAAATATGAAATTATATTGACCCAATATTTCACGGGGACACATTCCGCGTCCCCCCAGCATGGGGAACGACATTGGGGACGTTTCCTCTCGAACGTCCTCAGGGACGCCTGAGGCCTACGGCCTCCGTCCCCGGGACATCCCCTATTTTGGGGCATCCTCGGGGACGGCAGGGTCCCTTTGGGGACACTATGGTCGTCCCCGAGGACCCCCAGCCGTACTCCCATGGTTGGGTGTCCTCAACCAAAAGAAAAACTAAAAAAAATTAAAAATGAAAATTTAATCTGTTCTTTAGTACATTGTAAGATATTTGTGTTCTTCAATCTGTTCTTTAGTACATTGTTGAAAATGATGACTTTCCACAAATGAAGATTAAAGCAAAAGTTACAATATTTTAAAATTACAGTATTCTAAAGCAAGTCTTCAGCTAATCTGTTCTATGAAGATAAAGCAAAAGTTACAGTATTCTAAAATTACAAGTGAAGGATAAATATTGTTGATATAATAAGCGGAGATCACTGAATAACATAAAGAGTAACAAAGAGAGACCCTACTCATACTAGTGAAATTTACTTAAAAAGAAAGGAAGTTTCTTAATGTCGCAGATGATCAAAGCAGGTATTTGGACATAGTGTAACAACTATCTGGAGAGAGTTGGAAATAGTGTTCCAAATAAAAACCAAGAATACAAAATTAATAAGCATAAATTTACAAAATCCCTTTAAACAAGGTTAATCAAAATCTTTTGAGAAGAAAGCTGACAAGGAAAAAAATAGTTAAATTGTAGGATGTTAAAAAGTGAAACAAACAAGTTTTACAAGACTCCGAACAGCGTGCCTCTTGATCGCTTTTTTGAAAACATTTTTAGATCATGGCTTTGCATGTCTTAATTCAGGTTCATAATTCAGAAAATCATGTAATGTAAAAACATGATAAAGTTGTTGGCTAGTAAAAGTGGCATGATAACTCTTACTGGAATGGCACTTTATTTGGTGGGGAAAAGACCTTGGTCCAAAATGCTTCTATTGTTGATTTATCTAATGTTCAAGAATGAAGATTTTGTAAAACAGATAGCATCCAATTAGATTCATGTTCACTATTTTGCTTTTATGTGTGTTCATTTATTGCTATAAAGATTTGTTGCAAAGTGGCCTAAATTGTTTGCTTTGCATACACTTCCATTGAGAAAATACATATGAGGAATGCTTGGCATCAACTTGTCTTATTCTTACAAAGAGACAAATCCCATTGAGTTTAGGACATTGACTTCAATGAGAAAATTGTAACTTTTGCTTTAGGACATTGACTTCAATGACAAATCCACTTATTTTAGAACATTGTAATTTTAGAATACTGTAACTTTTGCTTTAATCTTCATAGAATACTGTAACTTTTGCTTTAATCTGTTCTTTATTTTCTTTAGTACATTGTTGAAAATGATGACTTGTAAAAGCTGAATAATGTGGCATTCATTACTTGAGCAATAACAACTAATTTGGTTAACTATTAGAGATTGGCAGATTGCACCTGATATCCTTGGTTGAACCTTCAAGTGATATTTGTTGAAACAATTAAATGGTTGCACTTAGTAACTAATATCAATATGAATATCCTAATATCATTTTTGTTATGTAGAATTCTGAATGTGTAGATTATTCTAAATTTTTAAAAAATTTCAATTTTCATAGTATTATACTAGTCGTCCCCCCAGCCATCCCCGATCCGTCCCTTAAAATCGGCCTGCCATCCCTCGCCGTCCCCCAAAACCAGTCCCCCCATCCCCTCGTTCCCCCGTCCCCCAGGCTCGTGGAACCTTGCATTGACCTAGGTTCAAACCTTGCGGGCATGCCCACTTTGTGCTAAAGGTAGTAGTTTGTTCTAAATTTTAGTGCGCGCCAGACTGACGATGACGGTACGAATCCCGAAGCAATGGTGGTCCCCATCTCACGCCGATTAACCTTAACGAGATAGATAGGTTTGGTGGTTGCAGTCCTTGTAGTTTGAACCCTGTGTTGGCCAGTTACTAAAAATAGGGGTTGTTACCAACTCTCCTATGCAATAAAAAAAAATGATTTTTTTAATATATTTATTTAAAGCTTTAATAATGATTTAAAGAGCAAGTCTCTTGTACATTATAACTCAAAAGTCATTCTTTAAATGACTTTTGAGTTTTTTTTCAAATTGCTTTAATTTAATTAGAGTGAATTAATCCCTCACCACGAGTGCATTGTCCTCGTTGAATTCATGTACTTGGTTCAATTTGAAGCGCCTCCTTTAAGAGTTCATTTATTTTCCTATTTAATTTTTATATGCTAAAAAGTAAAAGTTTCACTTTGATCTACAGTTTCTTTTATTTGAGAGAATATGGGTTGTAGAATCATGTTTTTCATCCTAGAAACACCAAGCATCAAGTTTATCACCACCTATGAGTCTCCATAAATTTGGAACTTCTGTATTCCTTTTGAAATGCCAATTGAACCAACAATTTGAGTGCTAAAATTTTAGCATAATTATTATAACTTTCTCCTAGTCTAGCCTTGAATTTAAAATAATGAGAGTCTGAAATATGTAGTAATCATCCCATCCTACAAACTCTATAAACCTCTTGTCTAGCCCAATCGAAAAAGCCTCAGGCCCTTGATTTATCAATCTTTTGAGGGATGATTTGTTTGTTTACCTTTGTTGGTGCCAAAACCTTATAATTATTGATACTTTCAATGATTTGGGAGGAGACCTGCCAAGTAGACTTCTCCTAATCTTGTAAAATTTTTACATTCCTAGATAACCATACTCCCCATGACACAAACAATGGAAGAGCTATAAAACCTTTCTATAACCTATTTTCAAACCAAGATTTTAAGCACTCTCCTAAGAAATATTCTTGTCATCCTATATGAAGCTTAAATTGCACTATAACCTCTATTTAAACCTATCTAGTAAAGGAGTAAACTATTAGTAAATGATCAATTGTTTCATTATCTTACTTACATAAATGGCACCTTCCTGGACCATTCCAATTCTTCTTCTGTAATACCTCCCATGCAAAAACCTTATGTTTCATGGCAAGTCATAGGAATAGTCTTGTCTTCAACGAGGATTCTACTTCTAGAGTGTCTTCCACCACCATGTTGGATCGTCATTGCTATCTTCCAACAAAGTCTTATACCCCAACTTTGGAGTGTACTCCCTCGTAGCTCCATTCTTTGTCCAAACCAACTGATTAGTTTCCTCTCGTAACTTGATATATCTAGATTTAAGTCTCCCCACATATTCTTCCCACTGGTGTGCCTCCTAGCCCTAAAGCCCTAACATTGTTGCTTCCTTCCATCCTTGACTCTATTTTATAAAATATTATGGATCAGTTGTTTGGACGAGAGTTCCAATACCCTGATCTTAGGGTCTAAATTATATTATTTGGTAATATATACATATCACTACAACCAATCCAAGGGTCTCAGTCTAGTATTATCCTTGAACCATCCCCTACTTTCTAAACAAGTCAATCACCTACAACATAAAATGTTTGAATCATTGCTTTCCAACAAATTGAAACATTATGGGTTTGCTTCATTAGGGCCCTTATCCACTCCTTGACTATGAGTGGCTCTAAATACTTTTCATGTATGATCTTATTTCATAAGCCTTCCTTTGATATTATCTTCCAAACACACTTGGCTACTAGAGCCTTACTAAATAGGAAGATGTTCTTAAGTCCCCATCCTCCATTTTCCTTAGGCTTGGCTAAGGATTGTCATTTAACCAAGAAAATATGTTCCCTTTCCTTTTTCCATGTCCATAAAAACCTATAGCTTGACTATCTAACTTTGTCCAAAACTCCTTTTGGTATATGAGCCAAAGATTCTCAATAAACTGGTATTGCCTCCAACATAGACTTGACCAAATTCAATCTTCCCCCAAAGAGAGTCATTTGTTGCACCAAATATTAATTTTTGCTTCCACTTTTTTTATCAACCAATTCCATACTCATTTAATGTAGTCGTTAGTTTAAAAAAGAACCCCAAATGTTTAAACTCTTCTTGAAAATCAAATTTGTTAAAGGGGAAAAATTGACCTATTAATATGATCTGATCCTGATCCACATGGTTAAAAGAGATGTTTGACTTATGTGCATTAATATGCATATTTATTGTTAGACAGAAAAGATCTTAATATTGTTTTAACTTCTTTGCAGCTCTTATTGTTCCATCTATGAAAATGAGAACATCATCTACAAAAAAGTATATGGATGACTTCCACTATGCTACCTATTCTAATTCCCTTTATTGCTCCTACCCTCTTGGCTTCTAAAATACACCTCCTTAATCCCTCGACTACCAAAATAAATAATAGTGGTGACATAGGGTAACCTTTTCTTATTCCCCGAGAAGCTTTGAAGAACTGAGAGGTTGACCCATTATCCAAAACTGTAAAAGAAACATAACAAAGACATCCCATAGTCCAGTTCACCATCTAAACATAGAACCCAATATGAGTAAGTATCATTCTTAAATATAGATAGTTTACTTTGTCGAAAGCCTTGGAGAGATCTAACTTCATCACCATTGTTGGCAGCTTTTTTTATTTGATGATATGAAGACTTTCTTGAGCAACACCAACTGCTTCATGAATTTGTCTATCATGCAGGAAACCAAATTGCTCAATAGATATAGAAGTAGAGATGAACCTTTTAATTCTTTATGCAATTAATTTTACTATGATTTTGTACACATAGTTACACAAAGAAATGAGCCTGAAATCATCAAAGGAAGAAGGATTATCCTTTTTTGGAATAAAAGCAATGAAGGTAGCATTGAAGATTGCATTTACCCTTCTTATTTGCCTAGTCTCCTCCACGACCTTGAGTAGGTGTATCTGCAAAAGGTCATAGAGCCTGAGAAAGAATTCCATAGTCCACCCGTCAGGTCCTAGACTCTTATCTTTCTAGAAATAGCTTTGAGCTCCTCACTTGAAACTTCCTTAATTAACTCACCATTGGCTTCATCATCTATATATTTGGAAAAGAGATTCAAGGTTAAAATCAACACCAAAGTTTTTTTGGATAAGCATTTATTTAATAAATAACATATTTTATGAGGGTCGTCTCATATAACTTATGGTCCCACAGATGTTAAAGAATACTTTATCATTTATCCTTATATTAAAAATAAAATTCCCTTTGTTACTTACCTTTTAAAATTTGAATTTTACCTCCAATGGATCCTTGGTTCAATGGTTGGGACAAACAAATGATGTAGCCCACACCAAGGTTCAAATCTCAATGACACAAAATAGCTCAATGTAACTAAGTCAATGTAAAAGGGAAAGGACAACCCTTTCAAAACCCTACTTTAAAAAAAAAAACTGAATTTTACCACAACAAAAATGAGCACTATAGTTAAAATACATCTTACTTGGATAAATTTTTAATTCCCTAAATTTTTTTTAATGCTTATTAGTTCCCTAATATATAACTTAAGTGGACCTAACGGGGTAAGGTTGTACACCATGCTTTGGTAATCGAAGTATGGTTGGATAACCATGTATTAGGTAAATGCTTATATGGCCTATGGTTTCGTAGACGTTAATAGTGACTTTTCCTTTTACCTGTATTCCCTTAATATTTCAAGATACCATTTTGATCATTATTTGTTTGGGTCTTACAATAAGATCTATGGTCTCACAGATTTATTCTTTTAGTATTTCAAGATATCATTTTGATCATCAATTTTTATTTTTGTAGGTTTAACTCTGCTTCTTGTTTTTTAATAAGTTATATGTAGCTTCTATTAGGGGCCACTCCCATCAAAATACCAAAATATTACATTTGTTGTTATCTCAATTAAACCATATCTAGTAGATCTTTTTATCATAATTTTTTCATTTAATTTTTCTACTAAATATATTCTTCATCTTCCTCAAGTGTTATATTTCCACTATCAGCTCCTTGACAACATTTTGATTAAAAGAGAAAATCTCACTTGGGTACTTGCCTTCTAAAAATTGAATTTCACCAAGATGAAGATCAACACTACAATTGGCTAAATTATTTGCTACTTGATTTCCTTCTCCATAAATATGCTCACACTTCCAAAAGATTGCCTCTAGTAATAGGTGATGAACATCAACAATAATATTATTTTTTATCCAATCTCCACATCTATTTTTTTAATGAGTTTACACTATTTTTTATGAGGGGTATTGGTCCCCTCATACTAAGTGGGGTTTGAACCTTGGACCTCTCAAAGAGAGACCAAAGACCTTACCACTACAGTAAGCTTGCAACATTTTTTATAAAAAAAAATATATTTTGAGTTATTTTTCAATTAGTTTACACAGGTTTTTATGAGGGGTCATGGTCCCCTCATATTGAATGGGGTTTGAACCTTGGACCTCTCAAAGAGAGGCCAAAGACCTTACCACTAGAGTAAGCTTGCAGCTAGTCTCCACATCTATTTTTGTTAATAGCATTGATGATAATTTGTAAATCCCCTCAATTGAAATATATTTCCATCCTTTTTCTATTGTAATTTTAATCCCCCTAAGAAGTGTGCTAGGCTCTACATAGTTGTTAGTTGAATTTCCATATGATTATGAGTAAGTGAGGAAAATTTTGCCTTCACTATTCTAAAAATGCCACCTCCACCAACTTTTCTTCTATTTCCTTTAAAAGCACCATCAAAATTAATTTTGATAAACCTAATTTATGGATATTTTTATATTACCCTAGATCAAAGTAGTTCCTTTATTTTAATTCAATTGTTGTAAATCTAGAGCAGTATTAATGAAAAAATTCATGGATTTTGTAGTATTAGCCACCTATCTAGTAGCATTATTATAGCATGATAATATTGATTTAAACCCCATGGCCTTATTGACTAAGGATGGCCCAAAAGAAAAGTATCATCAACAAATTGAAGATGAGATTCGAAGGGACTATTTTTTGCAACTTGAATACCTTTGATTTTTCCTTCCATTTTTATCTTTGAGAAAGCTCTCCCTAATCCTTCCGTGAGAATAATGAATAAATGAGGAGATAGTGGATCACTTTGATGAAGTCCAAAAGATTACTTGAAGTAACCAACAGGAGAACCATTGACCAAAATATAAAATCTTGCAGTGCTATAACAACATTTAATCCATTCACACCAACTATAATCAAAGCCAAATTTTTTGAGAATAATATGTAGAAGATTTCAAGAAAACCTATCATAGGCTTTGTTCATATCTAATTTCATAAGCATACCTAGCTTTTTCATGTAATAAATATTATGTATGGCCCCTTATGCAATAATTATACCATCAATAATTTGTTTACCACAAATATAACCACCTTGTTCCTTCGAGATCACACAAACTAGAATGTCCTTCAACTTGTTTGCCATAATTTTTTAAATGATCTTATACATCATATTACAAAGGCTTATTGGACAAAAATGATCAAAATATTTTATCTCGCCTTTCTTAGGAACCAACATAATAAAAGTGGCATTGATATACTTATTATAGCCTTCCTTTATTAGGCCTCTTCAACAACAACTAACATATCACTCTTCAATAAACCCAAAAAAAATTGAAAGAAAATTGTAGGAAACCCATCAGGGCCAAATGCCTTGTTAGGATGGAAAGAGAAAATTGCTTCATGGAGCTCCTCCATAGATATATTCTTCATCAAATTTTCATTTTGTCCTTGTGTGATAATTGATGGAATATTTTGCAAAAGCTTATATTGTGCCTCCTTATCTTGCCTAGTATTTGCCAATTTTTTTTGAAATAATTAATTGATTCTTTCCTTATACCTTCTTCGTCCTCAATATTCCTTTGATCTGGACTTAAATATTTTTTATGTGATGAAAAAAATATTTTTGTTGTAACATGATTTTTTTTTGTATTTCTATCTCCTTCCTTGAGCCATTTAACTTTCTATTTTTGGAACCAATATGACTCATTTTTCAATGCATTATGATGATAATTTTTTTTTCTTTCACATAAGAATCCTAATCCATTCTATTAATTTTTGCTATCTCATATAAATTTCTAAGCTTGGATTCAATTTCTTTCTTTTCTTGAAAAAATTACCAAAATATTTGGCATTCCAAATCTTTATTTGCTCCTTTAAATATTTCGTCCTTTGAACAAACCTGTGCATATATGATCCTTCAAATTTTGTTCCTCCCAATATAACATAACCATCTAGAATAAATTAGGGTCTTGGAGCCACATAGATTAGAAGCAAAATGGCTTCAGATGATCATTATTAGGTATATCACAAGTTAAAAGAATAGGTTTTTGATATGATCCTTCTCACAATAAAATATATAAAGAGATTGTATATTAATTTACAACCATTTATTGGATAACGAGAATATATCCAATATTTCTACTATATGAGTTTGCCTAATGCATTTATTATCTTATGTATATTGAAAACTTGAAGGACTATTATCCCAAAGTTCATTTGAATTGACAAATGGAGCAACATATTGAATTGATTTAGACCATCCTAGAACACCACCCTTCTTTTCCAAAGGAGATAGAACAATGTTAAAATCACCCCCAAGAATCCATAGATCATAATGAACCATCATTGTTTGACAAAAATATGCTAAGGTCCTTCCAACATCTTTCACGAGGAGTGACTAAAGTTGGAGCATATACATTTATAACCCCAACTTTGATGTTTTCCTCTTTCCTATAAAATAATCCAACAACTCAATTACTTTTTGCTTCTAATAATTGCTCATCCCATTTGCATTTGTCCCATATGCAATATCACCTAAAACTCCTATAGAAGAAAATTCTAGACAATCACCTATCTTCCAAATCTTCTTAGAAGCACCCTTACATTCTTCGCTACTTAATTTTTCTTCTATTAAAATAAACTCAAGACTATAACAACATAATAAGTTCTTAATAACTTTTTTTTAGGGGTCTTATTCATACCCCTAATATTCTATGATATCATTTTCACCATCAAGTCAACCATTCATAACAAGGTCAGTGACAAATTTTCAAGTCGTAAAAAATGAAATTGCAAACATTTGTCAGCTAGGGTTCAAACAATGGGAAAAGCAATGAAGGGTTAGGACTTCAGTGAGGCAAGACATTTTATCTGGACATAATTTTTTAGCTAAGTTTTTTTTTCCTTTCTTTATCTTAGAAATTATGCATGAAAAATTTATAAATTTTTTATCAAATATTATATTTGCTATAGGACATTCAAATAAATTTCAATAGATTTTGAGTCTTTTTTTATAATTTGAGTTGTATTTACATTACGGGTTTTGAACGGAATCCAAAACCTTATTACATTCAGGGCTATACAGCTATACGTAGGGATAAAATTTTCATAGAGGTACTAACGACCATCACAAAACCCAGAGGGAAAACCACTTGAAATAAAAATAAAAAATAAACAGTTTTCCATCAGACAAAGGCATAACCCAAAAACCAACTATTTCAGCTTCAAAAGTCTCGCCAAAACACTGTCGCACCCAAAAATGAGTTTTTAATCCAGATCCACCAGTGAAGAAACAAAGCCTTCCTGCACGCAAAAAACCCAGAGGGAGGGTCCCACGCTTGTCAATTTTTGGTGTCATCCTTCTTCCTTGTAGCATATCGAGACAAAATCTTGGAGGCCTCCTCCAAGGACTTGATAGTTGTGCCTATGGTCGAAGCCACTAGCTCCAACAACATCTGGGAGCACGGGTCCTCCTCGTCGCTCTTGATTTTAGATATGATGTGATTAGAGGAAGAGGAAGGCTCCACTTTTGGATTTTTGAGCCTGGTCGAGGATCTGGCCATTGGAGGAGTATTTGATGTAACCACACGCTTCTTCTACTCGCTTTGCCTAGCACTCCTGAAGGTGGAAGGCTTGGAACAGGCCCCGATTGGACCAAGGTTGACAGGGGAGTCAACAGGACGACTAGGAGGAGGGACCTTATCGGGGGGACTAGCAAACACAGGATTGACATTGTGGATAGGGGGTCAGTTGGCTAGGGTATGCTTAAATATGATAGGTAAGATCCCTTGGTGAAGTGACTTCCCAGTCAACTTCTGAAATTTGTTGAGGGTCAGGGAGAGGGAGTATAGGAGATAATCAAGGACATATAATGCCTTGTTATCCTAGAGGTGGTTGACGAAGGTGAGGTGGAAGCTTCGTAGAGGATTATCTAGGTCATCACAGGTCACATAGTGCATAATGGGAATCTTAAGATTTGGAAGACTGAAACATGCGCGAGAAGACTAGGAAGCTTCTAGAAAACACACTATGGGGGGAACGGGGGGTGTTGGGAAAAGCAACGGATAACTTGGGATGGAAGAAAAAGCTAGAGAAACTCGCCATGATTAGCGGGGTAGGGGCGAAAATGCCTTCCCATCTTCTTGCGATTAGCCACATAGCAAAAATCAGTGTGATGTTAGACTCTAATGACTTGGAACATGATGACTTTGTTGGCGCACGTGCCATTGGCCTTGAGGTTTGGGCAACACCATAAATCAACCAAGTGGGGAGTGTGAAGGTTTTCCCATGTTTTGCCACCCATGAGCTCAAACCTGATGGTAGTCCCGATCCACTCGTGACAATTGCTCGCATTCTGAGAAGAAGATCTCAGAAATCCAGCAATGGCGAGGAAAGCTCCTATGATAAGCTTAGTTTCAAAATTTAGTTCATTGGGACTTGCCATTTTGAATATTAGCCTTTTCATGGCTTGTTGCATTGGTGATGTCTTGGGGAAAGTTATCTCTCCAAACTCTGAGGTTGTTGGATGATGCTGCCAGGTTGGCCATGAGATCGGCTAGCTGATTAGCCTCCCTATAGTTATGGTGGATAGTCGTCTATGGATGACTTTGAAAGATCTTCCTAGATTCTTGGATGGTGTTGAAGACTTTCCAGGAAGGAGTCTTGTCATTCATCATGTAGTTGATTATATTTAAGGAATCACCCTCTATGATTGCCTTTCTGGGGTCCTCTTGGAGCAGGACAAGCCCCCTCCATAGAGCCATGGCTTCTACAAAATTGTTAGATTGAGGCCCGAGGAACTCTGCAAATGCAAGGATCAGGTTGCCATTATGGTCTCTGATGACCCCTCCTGCCCTAGCATTGCCAGGATTTCCTTTGGAAGCCCCATCAAAATTCAGCTTGATCCACCCTTCCGGAGGTGACATCCACTTGAGATTGGCTCTAGGATTGGGCCTTGGATGAGCTCCAGGATCCTCTTCAGGTATACCAAGAGATTTGAAAAGGGCACATTCAAGATCCTGGGAAGGGGCCATGGAGCAGGGGATGAGCCGGATGTTTTCAATAGCATAGGCAATGGATTTGGAAGCCATAGACAAGGGGTCCCTGGAGGAGGATGAAAAGGCCCTGTTGTTGCACTCTAGCTAGATTTACCAAATGAAGTGATGGAGGCAGAAGGACCAAAGGGAGTGAAGCCTAGGATTGTTGAAAGGGTTTGGCCACTAGGAGAAAAGGTCAATGATTGAATTGGGTTGGACCCACTGGATGTGGAAGGAATTGAGCAAGTGGCCAAGGGCTACGGAGGAAAAAGCATAGTTGGTGAAGATGTGATTCATAGATTCCTAGCTTGAAAGGCATAGGTAGCAATGGTTGGGGATCATGAATCCTCTTTTGGCTAGATTTTTGATCATGAGGATCTTATTTTGGATAGCAGTCCAAGAAAAGAAACTTATTTTGGGGATGAGTTTCTTCTTCCAGACGAGGTTGAAAGGGATGGTTGTAACCTGGGCCTTCTCTTGGAAGGTGTAGGCTGACTTTACAGAAAAGGACCCTTCATCAGTTCCCCTCCAGATGGGCCTATCTTCCGCTTCTCCCATTGGAATGGTGACTGCATTGAGCAAGCTAGATAGGGCAGCAACTTGATTAGGGAAGTTGGCCACATCAATGGTTCTCCATTTAGGGCCTCCATTGTGATTGGTGATGAAGTTTGCAACCTTGCTCCCCAGGATGGTATCAGTGGATGGTTTAAGGACCACCAGCTCCCTATTTTCACTCAGAGGTTCCTCTTGAAGCCACCTATCATGCCAAAAGTCGATGGTGTTCCCATTGCCTAGAATCCATCTACTACCTTTCTGGATGAGACTTCTGGTCTGGGTGATGGACTTCCAAAATGCTGAACCATTTTGGGGCCCTTGATCATTCAAGAACTGGTGGTTCTGCATATATTTCTTCTTGACTATCTCGACCCAATCTGCACTGTTGTTGGTGTAAATCTTCCATGCATGCTTGGCTAGGAGAGCAAGATTCATTTGAGTGACTTTCCTAAGTCCAATGCCTCCTTTGCTTTTGCTATGGCAAACCAAGTCCCAAGCCACCAGGGGGATTCTCTTCTTATCCTCACTCCCGGACCAGAGGAATCTCTTTTGGATTTGCTCAATCTTAGAACTCACAGAGGCTAGGATTCTGAAGACAGATAGGAAGTACACTGGGATGCTCTGAAGACAGGCCAAAGTAAGGGTGGCTTTGGCTACCTGGGAAAGGAGGTGACCTTTCCAAGAGGCCAACTTTTTTTGAATTCTTTCAATGACATTATTCCACATGGGAGCAGTGGGGTTGCCAGAGAATAGGGGGAGCCCAAGGTAGGAAGTGGGGAGAGCCTCCAGGGAGCATCCAAGGATCCATGCAATTTTGATTTGTCGGGTATGGGGAGTGTTGATGAAATTTTTTTGCTTTTGAGGAGGTTGATCTTCTGACCTGCAACATTCTCATAAAGGTGGAGGATGTGTTTAATGGCCTTGGCTTGAGCAACTGAAGCTGAAGTGGACAAAATGGTATCATCGACAAACTATTGGTGAGTAACAGGGTTAAGACCAGAAGCAGTTTTGATCCCAAAAATAAGGCCTCTCCTATCGACACATGCAATGGACCTCCCTAAAGCCTCAGCTAGGATGATGAACAGGATTGGGGATAGAGGATCTCCTTGTCTCAGACCTCTAGAGCTTGGGAAGAACCCAATAGGGGACCCATTGACTAAGACGGAGAACCATGGAGAGGATATGCATCTTTTGATGAGATCAACCCATGTCGGGTGGAAGCCAAATTTGAGGAGGACATCAATGAGAAACTCCCAGCTGACCCTATCGAAGGCCTTGTTCATGTCTAGTTTTAGCAGGAAAGTTGGTTTCTTGGCCAAGGTGGTAGAGTGTAGGGCCTCATGGATGGTGATCACTCCATCTGTTATGATCCTTCCTTTAATAGAGCTACCTTGGCAGGGATCAATGATAAGGGGGAGGATCTCCTTGAGCCTATTTGCTAAGGCTTTGGTTAGGATCTTGTAGAGAACATTGTAGAGGTTGATGGGGCGAAAGTCAGATAGAGCTTTGCAAGCCGACACTTTGGGAACCAAGGCAATGAAGGTTGAGTTGATCCCTCGGGGAATGGCCTTGGAGGATTGGAGGTCTCTGACTGCTGCACACACTTCGGGCCCAATCAGGTCCCAAAATGCTTGGAAGAAGCATAGAGGGAACCCATCTGGTCTGGGGGCCTTGTCAGGTTGCATAGAGAACAGAGCTCCTTTGATCTCTTCAATGGAGAGAGGGCTGATGAGCATTTCATTAGTGGATGAGGAGATGGAGTGGGGAATATTGCCCAAGAGAGCTTCTACAGCCTGAGGGGAGCCAGGAGAGGATGTGCCCAAAAGGGACTGGAAGAAATTGATAGATTCGTTCCTGATCTCAGAGATTTCCCTTGTGATCCTTCCATCGCTGCAGGTGAGCTCTGATATTTTTTTGGAGCTTTTGTTTCTCAGGGTAGATGCATGAAAGAATTTGGTATTCGAGTCACCATCCCTGAGCCAAAGGGCTCTCGATTTTTACCTCCAATACGTTTCCTCCCTAGCCAGGATGTTGTGAAACTCAGCTAGGAGCTTGCTCTCTTTAGCTCTGATGTTGCTATCCTGGTTGCCTTCTTGGATTTGTTGTTCTATGATTTCTAGTTTCTCTTTGATTATCCGCTTGCTTTCAAAAATATTTCCAAAGGTTTCTCTGTTCCAAGTCCTGAGATTTTCCTTAATGAATCTAAGTTTTTGGTATAGTTTCCTAGAAGGGGACCCCTTGAAGGGTTGCTGCCACCACTGAGAGACTTGGTTCCTAAAATATGGATGGTGGAACCACATCACCTCGAAGTGGAAGGGGCTCTTGAAAGAGGGAGCTTTGGTGGCTTCAAATAGAAGGGGACTGTGATCAGAGCCAATTTTAGGGAGGGATTTGAGGGTGGCATCCCCAAAAATAGGGATAGCCTCTCTTGAAAGTAGGACCCTATCCAATTTGACCTGGATGAGATTGTTTCCAGCCCTTCTATTACTCTAGGTGAACTTTGCTCCCTTCAGCTGAACATCCATGAGTTCATTCGCATCTATGAACTCCCCAAGTTCCTCCATGCTTTTGGTAAGCAAGGTGTTACCTCCTTTCTTGTCAGATGGGAACAGGGGGCTATTGAAATCTCCTGCAAGGATCCAGGGGATGGTATTGAACGAGTTTCGCATTTGGCTAATTGAGTTCCACAACAAGGCTCTTTCGAGAGGGTTATTAGGAGCATAGACATTGGAAAGGATCCATGTGTTGTTGTTGGTTTTGTAGTGAAAAAGCATGTTGATGATCCTGCTTGAGGAGGAAATCAACCTTCCTTCAACTTTAGTCGGATCCCACATGCATAACAGCCCTCCGAACGTTCCTTGGGTGGGAGTGAAGATGAATTCACTTTTATTCCATATTGCTTTGGCAACTTTGGGGGAAGAGATCTCATCTACTTTGGTTTCTTGCAAGATGAGAATTGTGGGGTTGTAATATTTTCTTAGATTTGCAGCCAGCCGTTTCTTGGGGGCACCATTGAGCCCTCTCACATTCCAAGTGAGAATCTTCATTTAAAAATTTTTGAGGGATTTTTTGCCTCCCTTCGCCTACTGAGAGGGAGGTTTGGATTTCTTGGGTTCATCTCTTATCAGGTTGAGAGAGTCAGAAAGCAAGGTGGCTTGGAAGCCATTTGCTATATCCTCTTCGACCTCTTTCCTTCTTTGCTCAGCAGTGGATGACCTTCCTCTCTTTCTATCACTTCCATAGTCAATGAGGGATTTTTTGCTCCGAGTCTGCATAAGGCTGAAGCTCTCCAAGAGGGATCAGGATAGGATAATATTTCCCTTGTCTTCATCATAAGAATGAATGGATGCTGGTCCGAAAGCTTCTAGTGGGGGGTGGTATGGACTAGATTTAGATGGGGACTCAGATGGAACTATCTCTACCAAAATGGCCTATGGAGGGTCAGAGTGAAGAGGGGGATGGGGATCAGCCGTATGGGGATCCATTTTACCCTCAAATAAAATGGGATTAGATTCAAGTGAGAGACATACTTGATCAGTCTTCGAGGTCAGAGGAGGATCAATAATTTTTTTCCTTTGTCTTTCGAGGAATCGTCCCTTATTTGACTTGAGACCTGGTTTGCTTGCATATATGAGTTGTTCTTCCTCGAAAAGGGTTGGATATTCTTGGGATGATGATTCCTTGATGAAAGGGGATGAAACCTATTTTGGGATCTGGGAGGAGCCCTTAAAAAGAAAGAGTCAACATCCTCGATTTCCTTTGAAGGTTTGGCTCTGAGAAGAGGGCACTGGTTTATGCCATCTGAAGGATCCCAAAATTAGGTTTACGAACGTGGGTAGCTCGGAATCGAGATTGGCATTCACGTAGATGTGAGCGTGGACCATTCTGGAGCACGCTTTGGTTGTAGAATCGATAGCCACCAGGTCGCCAATAGTTCTAGCAATAGCTCTCAGGACGTCCTCATGCCATAGGTGGAAAGGCAGATCTGGGATGCGGATCCAGATGGGTGTAAAGTTGATACTCTGGGTATTGGGATTGAAATCCACCACCCACCACTTGAGAAATAAGCTCCTCCTGCCTAGGAACCAAGGCCCCCTATTAGGATTTGGCTTGCATCATCATGGTTGCATAGCTTTATGGCAAAAAACCCTCTGGAGAGGGCTACAATCTCCATGTTTCCTGAGGTTTTCCATTTGGAGAAGGCCCAACGCCTTATTGTCTCCATATCTGGTCATCCCCCAACGAACTTGTCGATTAGGGAATAAGATGCCATTGAAACATAGCTGGAGAAAACCTCTTCTGGGATGACGATATCCGTTTCGACAGGAGTTAGGTGGATATCTGAGGTTTTTGGAGTGATCACCCCATTGGAGATGACCTGTGCGTATGAAGGCCCACCAGGGCTCCCAGGAACAGGTTCCTTATTGGGGATGGGGCCCTCGGTAGGTCTTTTTTCGGGAGGCTCCTTGTCCCGAGGGCCCTCGGGGGGCTTCCCATGAAAACCCGCTTCACCATCAGCAACACCATTCTTACCTGGTCTAGGTCTTTCATCCATCATTCTAGAAGGATGGATCCCGCCATCGCCATCACCGCCCTCTGCCTATGTCATCCTCTCCTTCCTCTTGATCATAGATTTTGAGTTTTAGTTTCCTTTACATGGATCGATTTATAGTTAAATCCTTAGAATCATCTCTAGTGGTAGAAGTTAGTGAGCGCCCCTCAGAGAGATCCTCGTTGCTCCAAGATAGAGTAGTTTTTGGTAAATTTAATGGGTATTGGCCAAGGGCTTCAGCCTTAAAAAATGGATTGATAGGAGTTGAAAGTCTCCAAGAGTGATTCTATAATTTTTTCCCAAAGGTTCTTCCTAACCATTTTATGTTCTAGGGAAGAAAGAGAAATAATCCTAAAAGGGGATCCTTGGTTTATGGGAAGAGCAAGACTCTTCCTTACCTGCTAGTATAAAGGCTTTTCACCTAAAAATATAAATCTATCCCTAGTACCAGTCTGGGTTAGGATGTTTGGGTTGCCCATTGAATTTTGGGAAATATATATCTTCAAGGCAATAGACATCACTCTAGGAGAATTCCTTGAGATTTTAGATACAATAAAAGATGGATTTTTGGCTATTTATGCTCAAATATTGGTCATGATTGATATAAGTAAAGATTTACCAGAATCAATCATTCCTAAGTAAGGGGATAAGATATGGACCCAAACTATATATTATGAAAATATATCATTTAGATGTAGAAGATGTCATGATGTGGGGTATATTGAGAGATAATGCCCTAAGAAGAGACCAGTAGAATCATTTGTAGAAAACCGCAAGAGAAACATACAAATGGTTATGGATGAAGATGGTTTTCAAATTGCAAAAAACAAATCTAGAAAAATAAAATAAAATCAACAGTGGAGACCAATAAGGAAGGATATTGGAAGAAATGCACTCTTTTGAGACTTTAGCCTATGAAGAAAAAGTATATTAAAACTTAGAGGACACAGTACAACAATTTCAACATATTAACAAGGAATCGTCTATTTAGTATGATCCTATTTTAAGGAAGAACATTCTCAATGAACCTAAGGAATGTGTATCATTATATTTTGAAGACTCTCTTGAAGTACCATGCACCATTTAGGAGAAAAAAATTGGTAAATAAAATGTATTTTTAGAAGTTAATACCTTTACCATTAATAAGAAAATACGAGAAAATGAGCAGAACAAGTCAAAAGCTTCTATAATAGAGCTAGGAGAGGATAAATATGATGAAAAATAAAATTGTGAAAGAATATTGAGGAATATAATAATAAGACCTACTCCTGATATAGGCAAGGCAAAAAGAGGAAAACCCTCAAATTATCAAGCAAGATCCAGGGAAGCAAGATCAAACATAGAGAAAGGAACACAAATTAAGTTGGTTTAACTTCTATTTACCAAACAACAAAATGATATTGGAAATACGCAAGCAAGGTCAAAATTCCCTAATTAAACATGATTATCATAAGGGATGCTAATGCCCCCTCGGAGCAAAGGTGTATTAGGGACCTATGTTTAAGTAATAAACCTGATATTCTCTGTATCCAGGAAACTAGAATGACAAAAGAAGAAGTTTCAAAAACTATGAAAGCAGTTTGGGCAAGACGTAAATGGGATGCTATGGATTTTGATGGAGCGGTAGGGGGAATTCTAACTTGTTGGAATCCTTCTTGAACCTCTTGTGTAACCATTCATAAAACTAGGTATTGGATAGCCTCTTTAGTCACTTGCCACTTTACATACATTTGTTTCATGCTTATCAATGTCTATGGATCTACTACTCAGTTAGGTAGATTAGAAGTTTGGAGTGGGATTGAAGCCTTTATGAGAAGTAAAGACCAAGAAACCCGATTCATGATCATTGGATATTTTAATGCCATAACCAAGCTAGATAAAAAAATTGGAGGAATTAGGAAATTGACCCAAAGTATGAAAGATTTCTCAACCTTTATTCAAAATAAGAATGTATGGGAAGTTGAGTTTGAAGAAGACAACTATACTTGGACCAACAACTGGAGAGGCCAAAACCTAATAGCAAAAAAAATAGACAGATGTATTCTCTCAGATAATTGACTAGAAGAAGGAACTTGTGCTAAAATTAATACCTTAACAAGGATTGGTTCATATCACTATGCAATAAGAGTTGAAATGGTGGTAAGTGAATTTAAAAAAAGATCATATTTTAAATATGAGTAGATGTGGGAAGACCATACTAAATTTGTTGATATGATAGCTCAAATGTGGAATTCTTTAGGTAATGGTCGGTTGTATGCTCTTCCAAATCAAATAAAATCTATGAATTCTAGATTAAAAGAATGGAACAAGAACACCTTTAGAAATATTTTTGAGAAGAAAGAAGAACTAAAAGATAAAATTTCAAAAATTTAAAAAAGGTGATCATAATAATCCAAGCTCGGAGGAAAGGGAGTTGCTTAGTGAATATCATAATATTTTGAATAAGGAAGAGAAATTTTGGAGATTAAAATCAAGACAAACTTGGTTAAAAGGAGATAAAAATATAAAGTTTTTCATAGGATGACTATAGTACATAGATCAACTTCCAGAATTAGTAGAATTAATCAATAGAAGGGGTTTGGATTGAAGATCAGAGTGAAATTAGAAAAAAGGCAAAGTCTTTTATCAAAATATTCTAGGTTCAGAGGAGACCAAAGTTCTTAATGATAAACTTCTTCAAGATGTTCCTTCAGTTATAATGAATGAAGATAATAGGAAACTAATGGAGCCTAATACTATAGAAGTTTATTTTGCTCTTTTCTATTTTAATAAGGATAAATGCCCAGGTCCAGATGGGTTCTCTATAGATTTTTACGAACATAATTGGGATATAGTGAAGGATTCTTTATTGGTGATAGTGGAATAGTCTAGGGTAAAATAATACATACCTTATAAAATAAATGCAACATATCTTACCCTAATTCCAAAAAAGAAGGATGTTGAATTGTTTGATTATTTTAGACCCATAAGACTATGTAATATGACATATAAGATTATTTCCAAAGTGATGATGAATAGATTAAGGCCATTGTTAGACAAAATTATTTGAGAAAAGCAAGGAGGATTTGTGAAAGGGAGACAAATTCTGGACAAGATCATAGGAGCTCATGAAGTTATACATTCAACAACTTCAAGAAAAGAGAAAGTGATGATCTTAAAACTTGATATGAGTAAAGCCTATGATAGGGTTAAATGGGATTTTATTTTTTTAGTTTTATATAAGTTTAGTTTTGGGAAAAATGGGTTATATGGATCAAAGCTTATGTCTCTATAGTTTCTTATTTAGTGTTGGTCATTGGGTTTGTGACAGAATATTTTAAATCCAAGAGGTGCCTTAGACAAGGAGATCTTCTATCTTCTTATTTTTTCATTATTATGGCATACATTTTGAGTAGGAACTTAAAGAAGGCTTACAAATATGGGCTTATAAGTGGACTTAAGGTTAGTAATAACATCGATAACATCACCCATCATCAGTTTGTAGATGATACAACCCTCTTTTGAAGGGCAAGGATAAATGAGGCCAAAGCTTTGAATAAATTTTTAAAAGAGTACGAAAGAGCTTCAGGGCAAAAATTTAATAGGAATAAATCCAAAATTTACTTTCTTAACACTCCTGCTAATATCAAAACAAGAATTTTTAGGTTGCTTCAAATGGAGGAGGCAAATTTTCCAACAACTTATCTAGGGATGCCTTTATTTGAGGGGAGGATGAGGATAGATTTATAGAATCTAGTTATTAGTAAAGTTTAGAATAAACTTCCAGCTTAGAAAGGTAGATGGTTATCATTAGCAGGAAGAGTGCAGTTAATTATGTTAGTCTTACAAGCCATTTCAACATATTAGATGTTATTATATTATATGCCAAAATCAATTAAAAACAGTTTAATCTATATTATGCGATCCTTTTTATGGTCAAGTTTACGTGATAAAAGAAAAATTTCTTTGGTGAAATAGAGCAAGTTGTGTGATGATAAAACTAGGGGAGGTCTTGGTTTAAGAGTTCTTACAGATGCAAACTTAGCTCTTAGGGGAAAAGTTATCTGGAGATTGTACAAAGAGAGTTAAAGGCAATGGGCAAGAATTCTTCTAAGTATGTTGGTCCCAATGACACAACTTTAATACTTACTGCATTCTCTCTACCAAATGGTTTTGCTCTTTGGAATGGTTTAAAAAAATATATTGATCTTATGATTAAAGGTTTAAGATGGGTGGTGGGAATTGGAGAAAAAAATTCTATTTGGATGGATACTTGGTGTGATAAATTACACTCAATTTAGATCCAATTTTGAAACCTTAGATGAGACTGCTTCAAGGTAAATATGGTGATAGGGATTCAAACATTTTGTACAAGGATCGAGAAGGAAGATACAAATGGAAAGAATATTTTTTTATAAGTATACAAGACATTGATGCTAGGAGGAAATTGAGTAGAAAGATAAAAACTGTAATTATTCTAAGGGGAGCCAAGGATAAATTAATTTGGGAGTTGAATAGCTCGGGAGAATACACAACAAGAAGTGGATATAATGTTCAACACCAAAAAAATAATAATATCACTAGAATATAGAGAGATATTTGGGATAGCCCAAGAATTCCTAAAGTTAAAGTATGTGTTTGGCTAGTAGGTCATAGAAGAATTTTATCCTGGGATAACCTTATGAAAAGGGATTTTCATGGCCCCTCTCAATGTGTTTTTTGTAAAAAGGAGGAGAGTATAGACCATATCTTGGGACATTGCTCAATAGTCTGGAATCTATGGCAATGAATTCTTAATATGTTTGGTAAATGCATGGTGATGAATAGCATAATTGAATATTGGTTAAAGCAATGGCAAAGCACTTATAAAATTTAGGCTTTACAAACAATATGGGATATATCAAAATATACAATACTTTGGACTGTATGGCTAAAAAGGAATAGAAGAATATTTAAAGGAAAGGAATGCAGTTTAGAGGTAATGAAAAATAATATATGTTTAGCCATAGAAGAGTCTAAACTAACCCTATAAACTCATTCGGTCCCTAATTTGGAAGCAAAGATCCTTGATAGACGAAGTCAAGTCATTAAATGGAATTATGATGTTAGGTACAAGATGAGCAAAAAGAAGGCAAAGAATATAAAGTGGAAACCACCAGATGTGGAGTGGGTTAAATTGAATTTTTACGACGCATCTAAAGGAAATCCAGGACTAGCAAGAGGAGGAACAATTAGAAATAATAGAGGAGAGATTTTATCTCATTATGCTTTCAATAACGGATTTGAGACAAATAATGAAGTTGAAGCTTGGGTGGCTTTAGAAGGGTTAAAAATATGTAAACAAATGAAATGGAATAGAGTATGGATGGAAGGTGATTCTCTCATAGTAATAAATGCAATTTTGAGTAAAGCAAAGGCTCCATGGAACATACAAGAGATAATTATGGAAATTCAATATCTTGCTAAAGAGTTTGAAGAAATCAGGTTTACACATATATTAAGGGAAGGAAAAAAATGTGCAGATAAGCTAGCCAATAGAGGGGTTTTGATTGAGGATTGTGAAGTTAAATTCTCCTTTCCATGGTTAGAGGAAGTAGAAAATTTAGTTGAAGCTGACAAAAAAGTGTTGATTGTCTGAATCAATTAATGATTAAGATTTACTTTAATGTTTTCCATTGGTAATATTTGCTTTATTTTGTAATAATAATGTGTTTTCATTTAGACTATTTATTATAATTTTTGTGGTGCACTTGTGTTTTAGGAAGGAAACTAGCAATCCAGATTTGGTAAAGCGGACTATGATAGTGCGATGTTTTGGATATATTACTCTACTAAGATGCAAGGCATAAATAGTAGAGGTGAAGTTTTGGCATTGTGAAGGCTTCTATAGGAAAATGTCAAGAAAGATGCTAAATTTTGGATTAATTGTTTTCATACAAAAATTTGAAAATATCCAAAAAATAAAAATCAAGATTCATATATCTTATGTAAAATGATGTAGATTTCTAGCTATAGCATCTCAATTGAGATGATAAGTGTATCTATTTTTAAAATCTCAAGCTCTAAATAAGAGAGATGTAATTTGTCAAGGGTGGGGGACCCGAGTACAACCCCTTATTATCCGATAAAAAAAAATATTAATCCATACTAGGAGCCTTTTAGTAGTCTTTGTCTCCACAAAAAGTCTCGTTCCAAGCTTTAAATATAATGCATCTTTGTCCCTAAACCAAGGGCCTCCATCTATTATTTACCCCTTACTTCTGAATTGGAGAAAATAATGAGGGAAAATCCTTCTAGAAGAAAAGTCATAGAGTAATTTGAATTTAATCTCTACTTCCACTTGATCTAATTTTGAATCTCATAAAAACCTGGTCAGTAACCATGGAACTTATACATTAATCCTTTGTTTTTAAGAGCCACATGTTACCTAGTTTTTCTTCACATGAATCCTTTAAAATTTCTCCTAAGATCTGAAACAAGAAGTGGCACTTGTTCCTTGATCGCACTTTGCTTTCTACTTCTTGCTTCTTGCTCACACTTCCTCCTACTCACTCCTAGTTTGCACTTGCTCTTGAATTGCACTCACTCCTGACTCACACTCGATCCCTAACCCCACTTCTTGTAAACACTGATTATTATTATGTTATTTAAATAAGAAATTGTTAATTGTTTTTCATTAAAATTTTATATATTATTTTTATTAAAAGATATTAATTGTTCTTGAAATCTTAAATTTAAGTGAGATATAGATCAACATTATAATAAATTATAATATTTATTAATTTATTTTTTATAGATATGTTAGGATCATAGTTGGAAAACTCGTAACTCATGATAAATTTCGAGGTCAAACTGGAGGCTTCTCATTTATAGTATCATCATGGTATATGTCCTTCAATCCTCTTAAATATTTTTCTTCCTCCTCAAGTGCCTCAGTGTCCTCTATAGTAAACTTGTTATCCATAGAACTCTTGATAATCCAATCACATAGTGGATATAGTTCATCCAATTCAATTGACTCGTAGGATTCACTAGCCTCCACTTGTTTGGTGTAAATACAAAGATTATATTGTACAAACACAAGGTCATTGAGGTGCTCCTAGGTCAACCTATTGCTCTTCTTGGTATGTATGACCTCAAATAGAGACCAATTGTGCTCACACCCATAAGTGCTACAACGTTGAATCAAGATGAAAAGAGAAATCTTGTTTAGAATAGGTGTTTTGGAATCATAGTCCTCCCACCATAAACCTAAAAAAGATAATTTTCAATTACTTTAAATTTGTAAATTACAAGAAAATTTCAAAAAATGTCAAATTTTAAAAGTTTAAATGCTTTACATGGTCGCAAGGTTGACCTTGCTTCTTTAGCGAAGTATGATTCAAACAAGCTCCCTCTTGTGACCTTATAAAATTATAACTCAATAGGGATAAGATGATGTTTGGCAGGGTTATATATCATCCTCTCTATGTACTTATAAATATTATCAATCCACCACTATTCTCACAGGTTAATCAATCTCCATGATCAAACAATATCTACATAAATCAATCCATAACAATGAACATAAATTTCACATAATATTATTGATAAAAATCTACTTTAATCAATGCATGAATGCAATGCTTGTTCAATTATGTATTACAGAGCTTTATCTTCAATATATACATACATGAGACTCATCATATTCACATGACTCTTGACCTTTACACTTGCATAAACTCTTCATATTTTTATACTCATGGGAGATCTAACTCTTTACATTTCTCAAATAAATAATAATAAATCTCACACATTTACATAAAGATAAAGTCTCTCATGATTACTCATAACTCCTCACTTCTAAACATGATACTTCACACACATAACTCACACTTACTAACATGACACCTCACACACATAACTCCACACTTATTTACATGATACATAACTCACACTTAATAACATGACATACTATAGACTCAAATATTAAACACACCCTAGACTAAACTATTTATAAGGTCCTTGCATTAATATTTCATGGTACTAAATAATGTAATACCTCCAACAATAAAACCTCACATGGACCTCTTCATCACCACTAAGACTGCTAGTGTAAAAGAATTTGAGGTTCTAGAAGCACCCTACAACATGAATAAGTCAATGGAGTTGCCTCATCCATCTTTTAATAATGATGCACCAAATTAGCTCATACTTGCACTAGTTGCCACCATAATAGTTTTCAATGACCTCTTTGGATCTATCCATTGCCTTAGCTAGATAACCCATTGCCAATATCTCACCATCTATAAGGCGAAGAACCCTACCAAGGGTTATATCACTTGAAATTGAACAATACGTACTAAAAATTTAGAAAAAGTAATACTAACTTTTTCAAGTATAAAATAGGATTTTAAAATGAACTCAAGAAGCAATTCTCTTGATAATTTCTTGTATGCTCACCCAAAATGAATTATTAAACACTTGTCTCTATATTTTTTCCCCTCTTCTTTTAAATGAAATGGTGAGGTATACCATTCTTTGCTCATAAACATCCCCTTCAAAGTGGATGATGTCATTAGAAGGCTCTATAAGGTGATGAAATTAGAGGTAGATAGAGTAATCTCTAAGCGAAGAATGTTCCTTCCATCGTTATGCTTCCTCCTCAAATTTAAGCACCCATGTGTAGTTATAAATAAATTGTGCAATATTCTTTGCCTCTTCTAACATGATCTTCCCCATGTCATTTTGCCAATATCCTCAAACTTGAGGCTAATACAATGGGTAGCACATGGACTCTAGAAAATACGGAAATAAATCTCCTCGATATATCTACCCACATATGCACATGTTGTTGCATTGTTCATCACTATTTTTTTTTGCTGGATAATAAGGGGTTGTACTTGGGTCCCCCACCCTTGACAAATTACAACTCTCTTATTTAGAGCTTAAGAGTTTACAAATAGATACACTTCTCATCTCAATTGAGATGCTATAGCTAGAAACCTACATCATTTTATATAAAATGTTTGAATTCTAGATTTTCAATTTATGGATCTTTTCAATTTTCTGTATGAATATGAATATTCCAAAATTTAGCATCCTTCTTGATATTTTCCTATAGCAGTATTCACAATACCAAAACTTCACCTCTACTATCTATGCCTTGCATCTTAGTAGAGTAATATTTCCAAAACATTGCATTATCATAGTCCACTTTACCAAATATGAATTGCTTGTTTCCTTCCTAAAACACAAGTGCAACCACAAAAATTATAATGAATAGTCTATATGAAAACACATTACTATTACAAAATAAAGCATATATTATGAATGGAAAACATTAAAGTAAAACTTAATCATTTATTGATTCAGACAATCAATATTTTCTTGTAAGTTTTAACTAAACTTACTACTTCCTCTAACCATGTAAATGAGAATTTAACTTCACGATCCTCAATCAACATCCCTCTATTGGCTAGCTTATCTACATATTTGTTACATTCCCTTAATGTATGTGTACACCTGATTTCTTCAAACTCTTTAGCAAGATCTTGAATTTCCCTAATTATCTCTTGTATGTTCCATGGAGCCTTTGCTTTCCTCAAAATAATATTTATTACTATGGGATATCACCTTCCATCCATACTCTATTCCATTTCATCTATTTGCATATTTTAAACCCTTCTAAAGATGTCCAAGCTTCAACTTCATTATTTGTCTTAAATCCACTATTGAAAGCATAATGAGATAAATTATCTCCTCTATTATTTCTAATTATTCCTCCTCCTGTTGGTCCTGGATTTCCTTTAGAAGCTCCACCAAAATTCAATTTAACCCACTCCACATCTAGTGGTTTTCACTTTATATTCTTTTCCTTCTTTTTGCTTCTCATATCCAACATCATAATTCCATTTAATGACTTGAATCCATCTATCAAGGCTCTCTGCTTCCAAATTAGGGATTGGGTGAGTTGATAGGGTTGGTTTAGAATCCTCCATGGCTAAACATATATTCCTTTTCATTACTTCCAAACTACTTTACATTCCTTTAAATATTCTTCTATTCCTTTTTAGCCATACAATCCAAAGTATTGTATCCTTTGATATATACCATATTGTCTGTAAAGCCTCACTTTTATAAGTGCTCTGCCATTGCTTTAACCAATCTTCAATTCTGTTATTCATCACCATGCATTTACCAAACATATTAAGAATCCATTGCCATAGATTACAAACTATTGAGCAATGTCCCAAGAGATGATCTATACTCTCCTCATTTTTACAAAAAATACATTGAGAGGGGCCATGAAAACCCCTTTTCATAAGGTTATCCTAGGATAAAATTATTCTATGATCTACTAGCCAAACAAACATTTTGATTTTAGGAATGCTTGGTCTATCCCAAATATCTCTCCATATTCTAGTGATATTATTATTTTTATGGTGTTGTACATTATATCCACTTCTTGTTGTGTATTCTCCCGAGTTATTCAACTCCCAAATCAATTTATCCTTGGCTCCCCTCGAAATAATTACAATTGTTATCTTTCTACTCAAATGTCTCCTAGCATCAATGTCTTGTATACTCTTAAAAAAAATATTTTTTTCATTTGTATCTTCCTTCTTGATATTTTTACAAAATATTTGAAACCCTATCACCATATTTGTCTTTAAGTGATCTCATCCAAGGTTTCAAAATTGGATCTAAATTGAGTGGTCTTTTATCACACCAAGTATCCATCCAAATAGAATTTTTTTCTCCAGTTCCCACCACCCATCTTAAACCTTTAATCATAAGATCAATAAATTTTTTTAAACCATTCCAAAGAGCATAACCATTTGGTAGAGAGAATGTAGTAAATATTAAACTTGGTCATTGAGATCTGTAGACACCAAATCCTAGCCACTTGTCCTCCATCCACATCATCCAATCACATCTGCTCATTACTTATTTGTATATATATATTTTTATTTTATATATAAATGTAAGTATTTTATATTTATATTTATATATTTAATATAAATAAATAAATATATGTATAAATAAATCATAGCCGCTCATTAACATTTTAATCTCAACCATCCATTTGACTTGATCCGTGTCACATTACAAATATTATAATCTTAGCCATTCATTATGTTTTAATCTTGATTGCACGTTGGTGTCATCGAAACCCTAGCATATGGAAGGCATGTTATAAAAAGTCATTCATTTTCATGAATGAGGTTAAGCGGTCATTTAATTTGTAAGCGGTCATTTAATTTCTAATTGATATTTTGATTCTTGAAGTAGTTAAGCATTCCCATCAAACCCTCATTTTCATCCCTTCCCAAAACCCTAGCATTATGCTACCATTTCCCTCGCCATCGCTATCAAATCCTCCATTTCTAGTCACCCAAACCTCTATGAACTAGATTTGGTTTTGCACTATCCTTCGTAGAAACCCCTGAATGCCTCCTAGTATCCCAATATTGCTAAGCGTTCTAGGAATGTTGTTGGGTGTTCACCGCCATTGCTGAATGCTTCTAAGTGTTTTCCAATATTTCAGTTTGCTGCCACCATACCCTTGAATGCTTCTGGGCATTCATGCACCTTTAGATCATAGTTGTAGGAGCAAAGATAAGAAATAATCAGGTATTCTTAGCAAGGTATAATATTTTCATTGCATCTTACATTTTTCTATCATTTGCTTTCATTTCACCATTGCAACACTTAGGGTTTTAATAGATTTAATTTTATAGAGGGTCTCACATAGTGGAGCCCTCACATATGCTATTGACCTATTTAGTGTTGTTGATCTATTTGCAGGTTATAGAAAATATATTCTTAAAGGTTATTGCAGCTAGGGTGACCCCATAGGGATACTCAAGCCCACCCAAGAACTTGTTTGGAGCGAAAGATGACACAAAAAACACCAAATATTATTTATAAATGAGGGTTTTAGACCCTTTGATTGTAAACATTGTATCAATACACATGATATTTGTTTGTCGTTCACTGCCATTACTGAATGCTTCTAAGTGTTTTCCAACGTTTCAATTTGCTGCCATCATACCCTTGAATGCTTCTAGGCGTTCATGCACCTTCAGATCATAGAAGTAGGAGCAGAGATAAGAAATAATCAGGTATTCTTAGGAAGGTATAATATTTTCATTGCATCTTACATTTTTTTATCATTTACTTTCATTTCACCATTGCAACACTTAGGGTTTTAATAGATTTGATTTTATAGAGGGTCTCACATAGTGGAGCCCTCGCATATGCTATTGACCTATCTAGTGTTGTTGATATGTTTGTAGGTTATAGGAAATATATTCTTGAAGGTCGTTGCATCTAGAGTGGCTCCATAGGGATACTCAAGCCCACCCATGAACTTGTTTGGTGTGAAATATGATGTAGAAGACATCAAATATTCTTTGTAAATGAGGGTTTTAGACCCTTTGATTGTAAACATTGTATCAATACACATGATATTTGTTGGTCATCAATTTGGCACCGCACACAAGGTAGGGGATGGACCAAAACCAGCATAGAATGGTCGTCACATCAGGATGGGGTGGTCGATCTTCGAAGGAGACTGGTTTCTCAGGGGTGGTTCCAACTATCTACACCACAGGGTTTGGAAACGGGAAAATGGTCATAGCCAAAACTCACAAGGATGGGTATAGTCACATCAAGACCTATGCAGGTATGGTACCACAGGTGGAAACATAGATACAACACCTAACATATTTGCCTATGATACTCTCATCAAGCTCTAACAAAATAGTGGATGAAGGGCAAATTACAGAACTGATGCGAAGGTGCATGAAATCCAGGATGCAGAATTAGAGCGCTCCTATTTGAACCAACTTTATCAAAAATAAATCCCCAACCCATGTTTACGAATGAGCACCTCTGAGTCACTCAAGTAAATCCCATGAAATCTAGATTGTAGAATATCATGAGAAAACTTAAACAACCAAACAAAAATAAGCACTCGTACATTTAATAAAGAACATGAAGTCAAAATGGGAGATCAAACAATTACAAATCTATATTTACATAGTGGTAAACCTTACATATGAATTGTAATGGCTAAAGAGTCATCCTTAGGAACGACCAATATTCCACTATTTATAGGTATATTTATATCAAATTCAAAATCGAACATTAATGGCAGTAGGCAAGAAGACAACCCTTGAGGCTGACAGGCACCGCACTGATACATTGTTCCTCAGGATAGCATCGATCTTCTAGAAGGAGGTAGATGCATCTGGTTCAATTTGGGCCTTTGGATCCTCTAACATTTCTATTCAATTCATCAATTCTTAGCTACCTCATATTTTTACTCGATTGGTGATCCTCTAGTTAGGCGATGAGTGATAGGCATTGATCACCTTGGGAGAATCGCACCTGAAATCTATCACTTTTGCGTATGGGCACCTGATATTGGATGGCTATGGTAGTGGGTACGTCTCTTGCTTAAAATTCAAGCAATGGTGGGAGCTCTGCATGCCAGACAGATGCCTCCATTCTACTTTTCTTTGCCCACGGGACACGAGGGAAGAGGGCTAACATTTTTTTGGAGTTTCACCCACTTTTGTGCTAGCATATTCCACCCGAGATGAATGGTAGTGTTTATCTTCCCTGAGGGTGAGGTAGTGTAATATTTCCACCCTTACCAGCTGCTTGAAAGGCTCACCCATTAGGTGGGCTAGTATTTTGGATAATTTTTCCCAAGGCCAAGGGTAAATTGTCCTCCCACTTTGTTTTTCACCTTGTTTTGATCCACCATCCCCTCGCTGCTTTGGTCCACCCATTATTGCTATTGCCACCATTTGATATCTTTCACCCATCCATCAATGTCTTGAAACTTTGGCAAACTTATTTCAGAGAACCATCATCCTGCAAAAGGCATGTGGGTGCAACAATGTAAAATTTGCACCCACACTCTTGGCAACTCATAGGGGCTTTTCCCTTATGGGAAAGAAGGACCCAAAATGCTGCATCTTGAAACACATAAAACAAAAAGGAGGAAGGGGGACAATGAGGGCACAAACAAAAGCAACCGAGGAAGGCTATAAGACAATGGAGGAAGAAAGCTAAAGGTGAATGGAAAATAAGGGAGAAGAGAGAAAAAGAGGAGAAAAGAAGGTATGCAACAAGAAAAAACAACAAACAAAACTAGGAAAAGATAACAAGAGGGGCAAAGGGGAGGGAGGGAAACACAAGAAGCAACATAAGCAATAGGATAGTTGCTACCAACCTCATAGGTTGGTAGTAGCAAAGAATTGAGGAAAGAGAAGGAAGTAAAGGATGCACAAAAATAAAAGAAATAAAAGGGAAGGCAATCCATGGGACACCCTCATAGATCGCATTCTCACTAACATATCCCATCGAGGATCACGGTGGATTCAAGAACATACAGAATGCCAAGGGTATTTTCCAATTTTGGTGCAACACTTATTTTGACACAATCTTGTAAGGACCTCGTTTGGTCATTTCCACTCTTCCATGGAATCTTCAGTTGTAGCACCATTCTCAGCTTCATGTTTCTTAACTCATGCTTCTTCTACCCTTCAACATCTTATATAGTTCATTTTTCTCATTATTCGAGGAGTGGGCGTTGCTTTCAAAAAAGCAATGAAGATATTTTACAATATTATCCATAGAGATACCTGAATCTTGAGCCTTAGATCCATTGGGCATGAGGTCACAACAACCAAGAGAATATTAAGCCTTAAAATGAAGCATTCTAGACGCTCCTCTTTCGGTTGCCAAGGACCAGAGGATGTTACCTTGCCAAGCACATTTGTTTACCAATCGATTTATGTACATAAAATTATGGCATGATTGGCACGCCACAACCATTGATTCGCTTTGGAGCTCATCCAGTGACTCTAAAATGACTAAACCATATTACATTGTACTTGAGGTACATTTTGTAGTTTGGTTGACACTACCATCCTTTCCAAGCCATGAAGTGTTCATAGCTTGGAAAATCATCATGCATACCGATACCTATGCAATAGATGATCAAGATGGCAATAAATTTTACCATGTGGGAGCCATCCTTTTGTACTGGTTCCTCTAGCAATAGGCTTCGATGTTACTAGACCTAGGGATCCACCTACTGTGGAATCTCAACTTCACATACCTTCGGTGTCCTTACGTACTTATTTTCATAGACTTCGTTGATTAAGCCTACTACTCATGGGACCTCCTTGGGAACTAGATGCTGATTAACTAAGCTATCATGGAGATGACTTGGCCCTTGCTCGTCATGTCCTTGGATACAAAAGGGTGTAAAAATACCACCTCTTTGTAGGTGGTATTTTCATCCTTGTCCATATCCTCTATTTTTTGGGACAAGGTGCGAGCGTTGAAGTTGTCACTTTCAAGGTTGGTGCTTGCACTTCTCCTTCATGAGCTCACGATGCAATCCACCCCTTGTGTTCCGTCAGACTCCAGCCTTAGCTCCTACATAGCTTGTGATGGCATCCATGGTGGATGTTATATAATAGGGAAGGGAAAAACAAATGTTGGAAAAGGGGATGAGAGGACAAAGTCGTCTGAAGATGTCTTTCCTACCTGAAGTAGTGTTGAGCAAGGTGCAACGACAATATTGTCATTGTTGTCAATATACTCAGATCGACATGTTGATGCAGTGGACAATTTTTCGGAGTTGTTCAGAGTATGTGCAATGGTGTTCAATGCTTATGAGAATGTTTGTGATGTTTAGGTGAAGTTGTTATAGGTTGTTCGTGCAAATTTGCAAAAGTTGCAAAAATCGTCAAGTTGTCAAAGTAACAAAAAATGAAGTTGTCAAAGTGGAAAAATGTTAATGGAATGTTTTGGACAGCCCAAGATACTATTTGGAGGTTTTTTTATCATTAGAAAGTGTGGTTGCAGTGTTGGAATGACCGGTTGCTTCGTCGGTGCATTGTTGGTCATGAAACTGCAATTGTAAAATCTACGTCGGAGGTCACTTTGCGGGAGGAATATTAAGTAATCCATGAGGAATTGGACCTCACATTTTGTACTAGAGGTATCTAGATATATTGAGATATTAAGTTTTAAATTTCAGCCCAAATGGAGTCTGGAGGGAGAAACAGTGAGCGTTGCAAAATGGATATGGAGCACTTTTTGCAGTTTATGTGATAGGTGTAAAATCAACGTCAAAGGCCACTTTGTCGGAGGTATATTAAGCAATATGTGAGGAATAAAATTTCAAAATTTTTACTAGAGGTAGTATGATATACAGAGAGCTTATGTTTTAAATTTCAGCTCGAACGGAGACTCGAGGAAGAAACGACAGCAGTTGCAAAATGCCTCCGTAGCACTTTTTCCAATTTTGGGTAGCCAAGTGCTTTTGCGCTCGAATACTCAAATTCATATTTTATTGTTGTCGAATGTGTTGTTTAAGTGTTGTTTCATGTATAGATCATCGAATTTAACATCTTTGATTTTTGGTCGGAGTAATTTCAAGGCCTCCAAGTGTGAGAACGAGTAATGTGCACAACACTTTGTCTGTGAACTATTTGACAAAATGCCTCTCCAAAATAAAAGTGAATTTTAAAAAGGTCATAAATTTTGATCCGTAACTCCTTTTGAGTCTGTTATTTTCCCAACACATGTAGAATTTTAAAATATAGAAGAACATTATATCTACCAAGGTTTACATTATTGAATGCTGAAACAATAATCTTACAGCTCAAAATTTATTAGGAAGTTGAAGTGTTGGGAGTTAAAGGTATTGCAAAAAGGTTTTTAAAACGAGTCAGTGTGAGTATAGAGAAATGTGTGAGATTGAGATTCAGATCAGACGAGATTAGTCAAAGTGGATGTGTAGAGAGAATCAATGAGCTAGACCACTCAGGGTCTTCTGGAACGGAGATAAGATTTTCTACTATAGTTTTTGTTTTTGCGAGTGGGTGCTTGGCAATCGGGGTCGATGCTCCTTGCAGTTGGGGCTGCTAAATTTTGAGTTGGTTGGTGCCATTCCTTGTAATTGGTGCTGCAAAAATATAGTAAAGACCAAACATTTTCGAGGCTGGATTTGGATGGGAGTCCAAACAGTCCATTGACATAGTGGTTTTCCCACATTGGGTTTCCACTATAAATCTGATGTTATGTGATGCATGTTTGTGTGATTTCTTGTTTTGATTTGATTTAATAGTTGGATTAAATTTTTAATACACACTGATTCACCCCCACTCTCAGTGTCATGCTTAGTTCTATAATTGGTATTAGAGTGAGGTTCCTGAATAGGCTTAACCGGCTAGGGTGATCTTGGAAGTGACACAATGGCAGGTGGTGAAGGGTTCTCATCAAACAAAACACCATTGTTTGATGTAACTAATTACATATTTTGGAGACTCAGGATGCATACATATCTTTGTGCTTTGGTATATGATATTTGGGATTCAGTAGACAGTGGATACATAATATCCACCACTTCTCCAATCGATGTTGTTGGTAAGAAACTGTTTGAGAATGACTCAAAAGAAAAGAATGCTATCATGTATAGATTAGTGGATAGCAAAATGGTAAATATTATGGGTTGTAAAACGACAAAGAAAATATGGAACAAACTGAAGAGCATTCATGAAGGAGACGATAATATCAAGGAGGCCAAGTTACAAACACATCGAGCTCAGTTCGAAGGATTGAAGATGAATGAGGATGAGAATATAGAGACATATATGCTGAGAGTTCATGAAGTCATAAATACTATCAAAGGACTTGGAGAGGAAATCAAATACCTGATAATCGTCAAAAAAGTATTAAGATCTCTTCCTCAAAGGTTTTATTCTAAAGTTTTAGCTATAGAAGAAGCTAAAGATCTGAATTCTTTTAGTATGGATGAGATGCATGGCTCTTTGACTGCATATGATATGAGAATAGGAAAATCTACACCCACCGATAGAGAATCTAGTTTTAAAGCCCAAAAAAATATGAAAGCAAAACAAGAATCCGTGGAAGAAGATACATCAGATGAAATGGAAGCAAACTTTGTTCAAAAACTAAAAAGGGGAAAAGAAAAATATAGAGGAAAATTATCGTTTAAATGTTTCAACTGTGGAGGCGTTGGGCATTTCATAACTAAATGTCCACTTAATGAGAAGAACAAAAGTGATGAAGGATTACACAGAGAAAGAAGTGACTAGAAGAAAAAATTAAATTTTAGAAAAGGCAACTTCAAGAAGAAAAGTTTCATCTCTAAGAATTTCAGTTCATCAGAAGACAACTCTAGTGAGGATTCTAAAAAAGAAACATGTGAATCTCTTTTCATGGCATTCGAAGAAGAAAAACCAAAAAAAGAATAGGAATGTGATGAAGAAGAAATTGACGCAGAAGTGAATTTGGAAGAGGAACTAATTGCAACTTTGGATAAATTGAAGAAAAAAAGAAAAAGGAATAAGAAAATTTCAAGAAAGCTCGAGGATGAAAATGAAATAATAACAAGTTTGAAAGTGCAGATAGAAGAATCCAAGAAGATCTTCGAATATCTCGAAGTGCAAATAACCATGAAAATAGATTATTGTAGCAAGTTAGAAGAAGAGGTTGTTGGTTTAAGGATGCAACTAGAAGAGATGAATAAGAAAATTAGCTCTTATCACAAACGTGAAGAGAGTTCTATGAATCTAGATAATATTATAAAGAACCAGAAGACTACAGGCATAAAATTTGGTTTGGGTTTTGATGAAGGAGAATCATCAAATGGATCAAAGGCCACAAATAAAAAATCCACAAAGAATGAAGAAAAAAAATAGGTTAATCAAGCAAAAATGAATCATGCAAAGTAAAATAATAATGCAAGGCAAGAAAAGAGAATTGACAATGATGGTTTCACCAATGTCACACATCAAAGAAGAAGAAGATTTATGGCTCCTACAACAACATGGCAAAGACCACCACCCAAGTTCAATCATCCCTTTTCTGGTTACTGTTTTAAATGCAATGGTTATGGACATAAGATTTTAGATGTAAGTATAATGTAGGACCAAGGAATTTTGCCAGTAGAAATGTTTTTTCACCTTTGATGGATTATGCAGTAGAATGTTATAACTGTCATAACTTTGGGCATATTGCAAGAAATTGTAGAAGTACATTTGCATCAAATTAATTTTAGGGAAGAAAATTTCAGCCAAATGGAATAAGACAAAATAGAAAATTTATCGAAAAACATGCACAAGCTACTAAAAAAGAAAATACAAAACAAGAGCCCAAAATTGTAATCAACCTAGAGTGAAAAGAAAAAAAGCAACCTAAGGAAGAAAAGGAATCCTTAATCGTACAGATGACATTTAAAGTGCAAAATAAATCCGCACCATGGATACTTGATAGTGGATGTTCCAGTAATATGATAAGTGACAAACAAAAATTTGAGAAGCTCCAACAAATATGAAGGTGGTTTTGTGAAATTTAGAAACAATGATGAAGCTAATATAGTTGGCAGAGGTTCTGTTAAGATCAGTGACGAAAAAATCATGTCAGAAGAATTCTTGTTTGTGGTTGGTCTAAATCATAACTTGTTGAGCATATGTCAGATTTGTGACAAAGGTCATGATGTGATCTTTAAGAAGCAGGGTTGTGAAATCAAAAAGGCAAACAATGGGAAGTTGATAGCAGCTAGATCAAGGACATCTGGAAACCTGTACACTCTCTCAGAGACTTTAGAAGGAGCTTGCTTGATTGGACAGGAAGAAGAGAATTGGTTGTGGCACAAGAGGCTTGATTATATCAGTTTTGACAATCTAGTAAAAATTAGTTCAAAGAAAGCAGTGAGAGATATTCCCACCATTGGAAAACCATCAAATAGCATTTGTGCTTCATGTCAAAAAGGGAAACAAACTAGAGTCTCATTTAAAACAAAAGAGTACTACATGAGCAAACCTTTGGAATTAGTACATACTGATTTATGTGGACCCATGAGAATGCAAAGCATAAATGGTGACAAATATTTCATGTTGTATATAGATGACTATTCCAGGATGACATGGGTATTGTTTTTGAAGCATAAATCAGAAGCTTTTGAGATGTTCAAGGTTTTCAAAAACCAAGTTGAGAATCAAACAAAAAAAAGGATTAAATGTTTAAGGTCAGACAGAGGAGGAGAGTTCATTTCAGAGGATTTCATAGAGTATTGTGAAAAATATGGCATCAGGAGACAATTTTCAGCAGCTAGGATGCCTCAGTAGAATGTGATAGAATGGACTTGTCGTTGAGCCAAAATGTTGACCTAGTGGTTCCCAATACAAGCCAGAGCATTAACCTCGAGAGGCTGTTAAAAAATATCATGAACCCTGAAGGGGGACACTGGCGATTAGTCCAAAAATCCCCCCCAACGTTACTTGAAGGGATTCAAAATCGAGACCGAATCTGATACCACTTGATAGAATGGACTTGCCATTGAGCCAAAAGGTCGACCTGGTGGTTCCTGATATAAGCTAGAGCTTTAACCTCGAGAGGCTATTAAACCATGTCATGAATCCTAAAGGGGGATGCTGGCGATTAGTCCAATAGAATGGTGTGGTAGAAAGAAATAACAGGACAATGCAGGAAATGATACGGACTATGTTGACTAAGAGCAAAGTAGCAGACATATTTTGGAAAGAGGAAGTCCATACTGCGGTATACATCCAAAATAGGTGCATGTTGAGGACGCATGAAAGCAAAACTCCTTATGAGTTGTGGTTCGGTAAAAAATCAACAACAAGATATTTTAAAGTTTTTGGAAGCAAGTGTTACATCAAAAGAATTGAAGAAAACCTTGGTAAGTTTGAAGATAGAGCGAATGAAGGCATTTTTCTTGGCTATTCATCAAAAAGCAAAGCTTATAAATGTTACAACAAGAGGCTAAGAAAAATTGTGGAAAGTGTCGATGTTAAAGTTGATGAAGAAAGGGAACGAGTAATTAGCTATGAAGAGAACTACCCAATTTATGAAGAGGTCATTGAAGGAGATGAGGAAGAGGAAACGAAAAATAAATCAAGAATTGACTCAGAGGATTCGAAAAGTGATTCAAAATTGGAAGAAAACAATAAATTCAAAATAGGTAGCTGGAAGAAAGATCATCCTAGAGAGCAAATAATTGGAGACCCCATAGTTGGTGTTCAGAAAAGAAGAATATTAGTAAGTAACTACTCTTTACTATCTAGCATTGAGCCCAAAAATGTTGTAGAAGCAAGCAAAGATGAAAGTTGGGTAAAGGAAATAAATGAAGAATTAGATCAGATCGAGAAAAATAAGACTTGGGAGTTAGTACTAAGACCCGCAAATAAAAATGTAATCGATACTAAATGGGTATTTCAAAACAAATTGAATGAAGACGGACAGGTAGTCAAGAACAAATCAAGATTGGTATGCAAAGGGTATGCGCAAGTTGAAGGTATTGACTTCAAGGAAACCTTTACACCTGTGGCCAGACTAGAGGCAATTAGAATATTTCTTGCTTTAGCAGTTTACAAGAATTTCAAAGTTTATCAAATGGATGTGAAATCAACATTTTTGAATGGGAAACTTGAATAAGAGGTTTATATTGAGCAGCCAGATGGTTTTTAGCTTGGTGATGATCCCAACTTGGTTTGCAAGTTGAAGAAAGCATTATATGGCTTAAAACAGGCACCCCGGGCATGGTATGCAAGGCTAGACAGTTATCTTACTTAGCAAGGGTTCAAGAAAGGTATGGTGGACAATAATTTGTATGTCAAAACAAAAAATGGTCATCATATTGTTGTTATATACGTAGATGATATCATATTTGGCAGTAACAAAGATGAGTTGTGTAAAGATTTTGCAAATAATATGCAGAAAGAGTTTGAAATGTCAATGATTGGTGAACTTTCGTATTTTCTTGGATTGCAAGTTAATCAAAATGAGAAGGGCATATTTATTTCTCAAATAAAATATGTGAAAGAGATGCTGAAAAAGTTCACAATGGAGAATTTCAATCCAGTTAGCACTCCCATGACGACAGGTTGCAAGTTGAGCAAGGATGACAAATCTCCACCTGTTGATCAAACTATGTACAAATCCATGATTGGGAGCTTACTGTACTTGATATCTACTACACTAAATATTTTGCAGGCAGTATGCATGGTAGCACGATTTCAAGCTAGTCCCAAGGAGACTCATGTGACAACAGTAAAAATGATTTTTTGGTACCTCAAGGATACAATGGAGTATGGGTTATGGTATCCGAAAGGTAAGGACTTCACCCTTATTGCATATTCAGATGAAGATTGGGTAGGATGTGTAGATGATAGGAAGAGTACCAGTGGAGGTGAATTCTATCTTGATGATAATATTGTTGCATGGCATAGCAAAAAGTAGGAGTCAGTCTCATTATCCACAGCAGAGGTAGAGTATATTACAATGGCATCACGCTGTACATAGGTACTTTGGATGAAACAAACTTTGAAGGATCTTGGAATAAATTTCAATGAGCCCATATGGATCATGTGTGACAATACAAGTGTAATCAATATCTTAAAGAATCTAGTTATGCATTCTCACACAAAACATATTGCTATCAGATACCATTTTTTGAAGGAGAAAGTTACAGAAGGTGAGGTTAAGTTGGATTTTGTTCCAACAATAGAGCAAGTAACGAACATCTTCACCAAACCATTGCCCAAGGAATTCTTTGAGTACCTTTGCAAGACATTGGGAGTGGTCACACTTCCCAAGCATTGACTAGCTATTGGGGTCACATTCTTAGGGGGAGAATTTGTGTATTTGTTTATATTTTTGCTCATGTTTGTGATTTTTGCTAAGTGTAATAATGTTTGCCTGAGAATGTTGTGCATGGACTCAGGGGGAGTTTGCAAAAACCCTTTTAAGTGTTGCCGAATATATCATTTAAGTGTTGTTTCACGTATAGCTCATTGAATTGAACATCTTTTTTTTTAGTCAAAGTAATTTCGAGGCCTCCAAGTGTGAGAATGAGTAATGTGCACAACACTTTGTCTGTTAACTGTTTGACAAAATACCTCTCCAAAATAAAAGTGAAATTTAAAAAGGTCATAACTTTTGATCCGTAACTCCTTTTGAGTCCGTTATTTTTCCAGTGCGTGCAAAATTTTAAAATCTAGAAGAATGTTGTGTCTCCTAAGATAGATGTTATTGAATGCTAAAACGATCATATTGCAGCTCAAAATTTGTTAGGAAGTTAAAGTGTTGGGAGTTAAAGGTATTGCAAAAATGTTTTTAAAAGGAGTCAGTGTCAGTACAGAGAGATGTGTGAGATTGAGATTCATATCATATGAGATTAGTTAGAGTGGATGTGTAGAGAGAAGCAATGAGCTAGACCACTCAGGGTATTTTGGAACAGAGATCATATTTTCTACTACAATTTTTGTTTTTGTCGAGTGGGTGCTTGGCGATCGGGGTCGGTGCTTCTTGTAGTTGGTGCTGCTAAAGTCTGGGTTGGTTGGTGCCATTCCCTACAGTTGGTGTTGTAAAAATATTGTAAAGACAAAATATTTTCGAGGCTGTATTTGGATGGGAGTCCAAACAGTCCATTGGCACAGTGGTTTTCCCACACCGGGTTTCCACTATAAATATGGTGTTATGTGATGGATGTTTGGGTGATTTCTTGTTTTGATTTTATTTCATAGTTGGATTAAATTTTTAATACACACTGATTCACCCCCCTCTCAGTGTCATGCTTAGTTCTACAAGTAGGAGTTTCTCTACCCGTATGGCCTCTTAAAAGTTTTGAGGGAATCTCACTTCCCTAGATTGTAGCAGTAGGAGGCCTATATTCGAGATCAGAGCTTGGATATAGTACAAGTGAGCCTGGGTGAGTGACGACTGGTACTAGGGGGGATGCTTTTCCATATCCTTTCAAATTAGATGTTGAAATTGATGAGGGATTCAAAATGTGTCTTCTTGATGAATGAGAGGTGCATCAAGAGTTGGAAGGGATCCATGGAGCTATCAAATATGTCGATGAGAGTTCCCACCAAATTTACCCATGAGTAGATGGACTTTTACCTAAGGTTCAATACCACAGTAGTGCCCTTCCTTCTAGTGAGAAGATCAGAAGCTTGATCATGATGTCTTCCTGGATAATACCATGGAGGGGTGCTAGTGCAACGATATCTTCCAGATGTTATTGAGAAATTTCCAAGGTGCCATTATACCTGGTTAGGGACTTCAGGGCACCCTTGGGAATATCATTCTAGCATTGGAGGTTTAGTCGATCAAGGTCATTCCACTAAGGAAAATATGGCTGAGCCATCATAAAACCAGTATTTAGAGGTCCCTATTCTTCTATTGGAGTCAGAGTCACTAGATGAACATGTTATCTTCACTAGCGAGATCAAGGCTATTCATCGTACCTTGAGTCCTTTAAGATGTGAAACAACCAAAAAAGAAGTATTTTATGAACCCCAATTAAAAGGATGATGTAGCTATATTCATGCTGAATAACCAACTAATAAACCCCCAAATCATGTTTATGAATGCACACCCCTGAGTCACTCAAGAAAATCCCACAAAATCCAGATTGCAGAATATCATGAGACAACTTAAACAACCAAACAAGAAATAAGCACTCATACATATAATAAAGAACATGAAGGCAAAATGGGAGATCAAACAGTGATGGATCTATATTTACATGGTAATAAACCTTACATATGAATTATAATGGCTAAAGAGTCATCCTTAGGAATGAAAAACATTCCACTATTTATAGGTATATTTACATCAAATTCAAAATGCAAACGTTAATGGTGGTAAGTAGGAAGACAACCCATGAAGCTGACATGCGCCACACTGGTACACTATTCCTCAAGATAGCACAAATTCTAGAAGGAGGTAGATGCATCTGGTTCAATCTAGGCCTTTGGATCCTATGATATTTTTGCCCAGTTCATCAATTATTAGCTACATCATCCTTTTAATTGGCTAGCGATCCTCTGGTTAGGCAGTGAGTGATAGACATTGATCACCTTGGGAGCATTGTACCTAAAATTTGTCACTTCTGTGTACGGGAACCTGCTAATGGATGTTTGCGATAGTGGGTACGTCTCTTGCTCAAAATTCAAGTGATGGTGGGAGCTCTATGTGCCAGGCAAGCACTTCCATTGTACTTTTCTCTACCCATGGTTACACGAGGGAAGAGGGCAGACATTTGTCTGAAGTTTCACCCACTTTTGTGCTAGCATCTCCTGCCCGAGATGGGTGGGAGTGTTTGTCTTCTCTGAGGATGGAGTAGTGTGGCATTTTCACCCTTACCAGCTGCTTGAAAGGTCTATCCATCAGGTGGGTGGGTCTTGTGGATAATTCTACCCAAGGCCCATACCCATTTTTTTGCTTTTTAACAAAGATATTGAAAAAGGAAAATAATTATTTTTTGGTTAGAAAGCAACTCATTTTGCATTTTAGGCATTTACATTCCTTCATAAAGTCTACACATAGGATATATTTGCACTTTTACATCCATCTTAGCTGCATTAAAACATTCATTATATCAGGTTTTTGTTGTTTGCACTGTTTTACTTTTACATGGAATGTTGCTTGCAATGAAATGAAATGAAAGTATAAATAGCTGCATTTTTAAGCTTTGCTTCTTTTAAGTTGGAACCAACCATTGATATTCGAGCATACTCCCACTGTTGGAATCACTTGATGATTCATGGTGGAAGAACTAGGTGAACCCTCCATTGTTGGAGTCACTTGATAATTTAGGGTGGATCTTAAGTAGTGTACCCTAGGTTCTTTTGAGGGAATTTGGTATTAATGTTCTGGATCACTAGCTTAGTTGAGTAAAAGTGAGTTTCTTGGCACTGTGTGAACACCATAGATAACATAAAATTTTAAAAATAATCACACACTTTTGCACATGTCATATTAAACATTAGTAAGTTGGACTTCATCACCAACTACTAATCAAGACTAGCGACGATGGGCTTCATCTCCATCTGCTATCTTACACCATAGACATCAAAGCATCCCATGAGAGATTTTTTTGGAATTCATCACCAGGAAAATCCTCATTTGTCACTCACCTTAGGACTCCATCCTGCATAATAGTCTAGGTTTAGGCAGACATCAACACACACACACCTCATTCAAAAAAAAGAAGAAGAGAGAAACTGTTGCAAGACATAGGATTTAATTACTTGTTTGATTATGTGTGTTTTCATTATCATTTCACATTTTCACACACATTTACCACATTCATTACCCTAGTTGGCTCATTAGCTTATGGTTTCGACTCGAAGCCAAGCTAGAATCATGAGTCAAACATCCACTAGCCATTCCACTTCATCCATGGAGTGCATCATCTCTTTCCCAACCACGTTTATGGCTAACCATGCAAGTGTGACATAGATAAGCCATTTTGGTTTTTTTTTTGGGTCTTCATATTCTATATTTACTTCAAATGCAAATGTGATGGAAAGGGCTATTCACACTTCCATCCTAGAGACCAAACCTTCTACACCTACTAACATCCACATCACATACACAAACATGGATAAGGTTGGAGCTTACTTAATACCAACCAGACCGGTATTAACATTCCACATAGCCAAGTTCCTTCTTTTCAAAAAGAATTTATTCATTCACATCCACCCAACTTCACCCAAACCTACACCAATCCTCTTTTTGAGGTATCATCCACACCTTTGCATCATATATTTCCACTTCAACATAACCAAATACCTTCCATTCCATATACCCATGCTACCACTTACACCAATCCACTTTATGAAGCACATGTTAATGCAACTTCACATATTCAATCTACCATACCATCTGCTACTCCTCATTCAGTTATGATTCCTTTTGCAACTTATTCCCCATAAACTTCCACTAACATGGCCAACATTCACACCTCATCACCATCCACTTCCATCACTCCATTTGCTTTAGAAATTGATGTTGTGGGCCAAACAAGGTTAACTTCTTTCCTACTTTTGTCACATGCCCGTGCATTTAATTTATCAACCCAGGGAGCTTCGTAAACTTGCGAAGGGTCTTGAACAAGATTGCTTACAATACCACTTGAGATGAGTCCGCTAGTTCTACTATTGGGGGGTGTTTCAACGGTCGTCAATCATTCATACACTCCTCAATAATTTACGTAAAAACAATTAAATCTACAGAAAGGAAATATTCACGCATTCCTGGAAATAAACCTATTGCAATACTAGAAATAACAATGCGATAAACAATCTTATAAAAGCGGTAAACTAATCTAGAAAACACAGGAAAAATAGGGGAAGAAATACTAGGCTTGGAGTGGGCCCGGGCTCCATGAGCCTTCCTCCCAGTTGAACACGCACTTAGAAACTCTTAGAACTGTATTATAATTATCAAAGTATTACAATGCTTCTTCTGTATATCTCTCTACATTTACTATCAAAATATTCTATATATCCTCGGAGAGGTCTGCGTGTGTTTATATAGCACACCCGTAGATCTTCTATTACAAAGAAGTTATAACAATCGATTCATTCCAGACTAAACTAAGACAGTCTGGTAAATGTGATCGACGTCTGCTAAAATTGGCATTCATTTCTAATGGTGGCGTGTTCACTGATTGGTTTGTGCTTCGCCTGGCATTGGTAGGACATTCTCATACGTCGGTGCGATCCCCAATTTAACTCTACATGACGTAGAGTTGGAACTGCACCAGTCTCTGTTGTCCACGTCGTGCTTGTCTGGTCAACGGGTGAAGAACAGGGGCGCCTTCCCTATGAGGAAGGTGCCTAAGTATGTCGGGTGCCTTCTCTATGCGGAAGGTGCCTTACTGCCATTGGTGCCTTCCTGGAAGAGGAAGGCGCTTATCTTCTATTGGTGCCTTCCTGTGAGAGGAAGGCGCTTGCCTTCTAGTGGCGCCTTCCTGTCGGTGCCTTCCTTATGAGAGGAAGGCGCTTGCCTTCTAGTGGCGCCTTCCTATCGGTGCCTTCCTTATGAGAGGAAGGCACTTATTTTCCTTTGGCACCTTCCTGGAAGAGGAAGGCGCTGGCCTTCTATTGGCGCCTTCCTGGGAGAGGAAGGCGCTTGTCTTTCCTTGGTGCCTTCCTGGAAGAGGAAGGCGCCTACTTACGCTTGGTGCCTTCCTGGAAGAGGAAGGCACCTACTTACGCTTGGTGCCTTCCTGGAAGAGGAAGGCGCCTACCTTCTCTACATTGATTCCGAAAGAAACAAAGTGCCAGGTCCATGAAAAGACCTCGACTGATCCAAATATGACTAAATCAACTACAATTCCACAAAAACACACTGAAAACACATGAATTAGATAACACGCATAATTTCATCAAATAATTATATAATCATTCATAAACATATGCAATCCTTATTATACAACCGCATAATAATCAAGAAAATGTATACAAAATATGAGCATTTTTGATGCTCATCATCCCCCCATGCCTAACATATGCCACGCCCTCATGGCATCAAACCGTAGGTAGCCCTGTTGACCCCTCATCATTGTCATTTCTTGGTGGATCCGATTGTACCTATGGCCCGTGTCTGCCTCTTCTATGCACTGGCATCTGGAGGTGTGGCTCCTCTTTTTCTATGTGGGGCTATGGGTGCTGTTGTCGGCTTTGCTTTCCTCATCCTGGCCGCTATCGGAGGTGATCTAGCCAACGTCATCTCTGCTGCCTAAAATGCAGCTTCTATAGCTTGCCATAGGTCAGCGTTCGGAGGTCTGACCGTTGCAAGAGGGATATCTAAATTATCCCTCTTGAGATGAACTACTTGGGCTTTGTACAATCGGGCTGCTTCAGGAGTAAGCCCTACGTTCTCCTTTGCAATGGCAGTGGCTTCCAATTCGGGGCCATATACCCCCCATCATTCAAAATACCTTCTTATCTTGGAGGGTCATCCCGGGATGACCCATAAATCTCCTAGAACTGGCTGTCCTCTATCGGATTGATGTAGATACCAGAGTCCCCTGCATCCTCGAGGTTGCCTTCCTGGTCTCCTTAGCTACTGTCATCTCTTTGAGCAGTCGTTCGAACTATTTTTGCCTCTCTACGAATGGCTGCATATCCCACTCATCTTCTTCTGGCTCGATGAAGGTCACCTTCACCTTCTTTCGAGCCATCCTAGGCCCTTTTCCTTTGGCCTCTACAGAAAATGTGATGGCTCGAACAAGGGTTTTCCCTTTCTCCCTGGTGGACGTCTTCTCGCTCCAAGGGGCCTGCTCTATGGTCCCTGGAGCATTCTCTTCACTCTAGGGGACCTATGTTGCCATCCCTGGGGGTGCTTCTTCCCCCCTATCTGTCCTGTGTCGACCCCTCAGGTTCTTCTCTTTCTTCCTTAGGTCCAGGGAGTTCTTCCTTATCCCTCGGTCCTATCTACTACTCTGTATCACTCAGGTCGATGACAAGGGGTGTTGTGGGACTTCTTTCCCCTTCACTCCCAAAAATAGAGGAATTCTCCCCTGCCTCTGGGCTGCTCTATCGAGCATCCGATCAAAATTCTCCCGAAGAGAATACTCATTTTGTAGATGTGGGAGAATTCATCGAGACCTCTCTTGCCTAGTCAGTTTGGGTCGATGCATCCCTTCTTTCTATTCCCCTATCCTGGAGTTGTTGGTTCTCCTCCCACAACTGCTGGACCAGTTGCTCGAGCTGGGTGATTCATCTTTCTCATTCTTCCAATTCCCCTCTATGCTCATTCTGGTAATCCTCCAAAATTTGTTGGGCCATCCAACAATTGGTCTGCCACTCCAGCGCTTCCTCCAAGGCTGCGTCGACCTGATCATTGCTCCCAAAAGTCCCTACATCTTGTGGGCTCTAGTTTGTCAATTCTCGGAGGGTTTGGGCTGCCACGTCGACTTTCGAGTCATTCTCTTCTTCTTCTATCGAGAGGAGGAGTCACCGCAGGCATTTCCTCCTAGGGAACTAGTTCTAGTGGCTGAAACTCAGCCTCATTGCTAATAAGCGGTGCTCCTTCCTCTTCATACTCGGGCACTAGGGAATGCCCTCTTTCCTCTATGCATTCGGGCACTGGTGAATGCCCTCTTTCTTCCATGAAATTGGGCAATGCCAATTGCTCGATACTTGCCATCTCCTCTACAGGGCTTCCCTCTTCTTGCCCTATTTTGGCAATAGCATCCTATTGCCTTTCTTGGCTGCCATCTCCCTCTACGTCGGGGTTCTGCCTCTACGCTTCTGCATGGTGGACCAGTGCTGATATCAGCCCATGGTGGGCCAAGGTGGATGGTGCTCCCTTATGGTACCTAGCCGCTTCTTCCTTCAGGGCATTTTCTAGGTAGAAGGGCACGTTCAACTTCCTTCCATGCACCAGGTGATTCAGAAACTGCACATGGTTAGTGTGCAAATGGGTATACTTCTCGATGCATGTAAAGAATCGAGCAACCTGCTCGAATATCTTTCGTAGATTCATGGGAAGGCTGCTTTTGGGTAGCCCTTCCTTATCTATCTACACATTTTCTCCTGGCAGTAGCACTTCGGCATATGGCTTCAGTAGTCCGCCTTTGTATATGCATTCACCTATGAGGGGCAATCCAGTCGCCTGCGAGATGTATTCGGGGGTGACCAAAATTTCTACCCCTCGCACTTGAGCTACGTCACCCCTCAAGGAGGCAGTGAATTCCTTGGCTGCCTCCATATCCTAGCCCTGACTGACCAGGGTATAGTATTCGAACCATCCCTCGGCCTCGAACTATGTTTTTACCATCCCCCTGATTCCTTTCATATCACTCGGCTCATTCTTTTTCACCGCATGATTCTTCGACCTTCCTCCCATGGCGCCTTCCCTTACTACTACACTTCTTTTTTTTCTGTCCTTACTTCTTTAGGAAGGTGCCTTCTTATAGGGAAGGTGCCTAACCTTAGCATTTAATTCTAGGGTACACCTTTCGAGCCATATCATTGGCACGTGGTTTCGACCATGGGGGTATATGATTTTTATGATGACAATATTTTTTTGGTACTGCATAATTTATGAATAATTATATAAATATTTGAGTTAGTATGCACGTACCTTATTTGGTGTTTCATGCATCATGAAGAGCGTTGATTCATTGATTTGTGACATGGGGGAGGGGTATGGTAATCTGATGTCGCTCGTTCATGTGGTGATTTCATTTCGATCGAGGCATCCATGAGACTTAAGTGTTGGTTGTACATGAAAGGTGCTCTTTGGTACCTTCCTAATGTGGAAGGTGCTTATGTGGTGCCTTCTCGATGTGGAAGGTGCTTATATGGTGCCTTCTCGATGTTGTCGATGCTCTTTGAATGGATGCGCCTTTCGATGGTGGAAGGCATCTCTGATTGGATGTGCCTTTCGATGGTGGAAGGCACCCTTTTGATGATGGTGCCTTCCTGCTATGGAAGGTGCTTCTGAATGGGTGTGCCTTCCTGATGTGGAAGGCGCTGCTAAATACCTATGCCTTCCTAGGGTGGAAGGTCACCCTATATCTGGGCCTTCTAGGGTGGAAGGCGCCTCGATCTATATGCACCTTCCTGATGTGGAAGGCGCCTCGAGCTTTTTTTTTTTTGTGGCGCCTTCTCGATGTGGAAGGCGCCTATTTTTTTTTTTTTTTGTGTGCCTTCTTTATAAGGAAGGCACCTTCTTGCCTTCTTATGTTTTCTTTATAAGGAAGGCACCTTCTTTTAAAAGCACCTTCTTTATAAGGAAGGCACCTTCTTTCTCTTCTTATGGAAGGTGCTTTATTCTTGGCAATCATGTTGTGATTGACTAGGAAAGGGTGATCAAGCCTTCTCAGTCTCGCTTCACGTTGCCTCAGCTTCTACCTACGAGTGTCGATGTCAGAATGCTGAGTCGAATCAGGCCTGGTTTCCTAGATACCTATTCCTCATGCTATCAGGTCCTCCACCTACAAAAAGCAAATGAAAAGAAAGAAAAATAAAGGTAGTTAGATGCATTTCATGCCTATTAGGCCCTAGATTAGGATGCCTATAGCTTGCATGCGGGCGTCATCCCTGCAAAACACATCGTAAGAAAAAAACTAAATTAACTAATTTTGGTGAGCACCTCCATGCCCACCATTTTTCTTGTTAAGAGTTTGGTCTGGATCTAACAAGATGGGGTCTCCCCCATGTCTATTCTGGATTCCACCTGTAAGGTTTTGGATGTGTTATAGGGGCACAGTCGGTGGCCATTGACCGTTAACATGGTGTTGCTATCATCAATTGTTCTAACGTGCACTGCCCCATTCTTGATGAGCTCTACCACCTCATACGGTCCCATCCATATTTGCATTAATTTACCTTTTCTTTCTTGGAACCGAGAATCATACAATAACACCCATTCTCCTTCTTGGAACTGCTTTAGTTTAATGTGGTGATCATGCCATCACTTTCTTTGCTTTTGTATGATTTTTATTCTCTGCAAAGCGTCCATTCAGATTTCGTCCAGCTGATCTAGCTGTCGAATCCTTTCTTTTTGAGTGTCATCCAAGCTCAAGTTCAATTCTGAAGTTATCCTCAATGTCTTGATTTCAAATTCAATGGGCATCATCGCACTCTTCCCATAGACCAGTTGGAAGGGTGTGAAGCCTATGGTGGATTTCCACATGGTATTATATGCCCAGACTGCCTCCGGCAACCGTGTAGCCCAATATTTTTTATGTTGTTGCATGGTCTTCATCAGGATGTTCTCTATTTCTCTGTTCGTCACTTCCACTTGCCCATTTGCCTGTGGATGGTAGGGTGTAGTTTTATTGTGCCAAACTCTGTATTGCTCCATCAGCTCCTTGATCAACTTGGAGGTAAATTGAGGCCCTTGGTCTATTGTTATCTCTCTAGGGACCCCAAATCATGTAAAAATGTGGGCAAATAAGAAATCGATGACTATTCTTTCTTTTGAATCTCTCAACGCTTGAACTTCAACCCATTTGGTGACGTAATCTATACAGACCAAAATAAACCTCCTCCCTATTGAAGGTGGATTAATTGGTCCCATGAAGTCCATGCCCCACTTATCGAAGGGTTCCAGGTGTACCTGAGGCTGGAGGGGCATTTCATCTCGATGGGTTGGTCTACCCATTCTTTGGCATTCATCGCACTTGCTGGCGTACGCAACCGCATCCTTGAACAGAGTGGGCCAAAAGTACCCAGCCTGTAGGATTTTGTAGGCAGTTCATTTCCCTACAAAGTGTCCTCTGCATGGTTCATCGTGACATGCTTTGAGTACTTTTGAGAACTCCTGTTCTGCTATGCATCTCCTTATAATCTGGTCACGTCCTATTTTGAATAGGAGGCCATCAATCCATAGGAATGATGCACTTTTCTCTATGACCACCTACTTTTCTCAGAAAGAGAGAGCAGGTGAGGTTCTTTCGGTGGCCAAGTAATTGGCTATATCTACATACCATGGGATTTTCTCACTAATGGTGAACAAATGTTCATCCAAAAATTGGTCTTCCACTATTGTATGGTCTATCGGTATCAATCTGGATAGAAAATCTGCTACGACGTTGTCTTTGCCTGGTTTGTCGACTATTGTGATGTCGAATTCCTATAGTAACAAGAGCCACCTGATAATTCTTTTACCAATGGTCGGCTTGCTCATCAAGTATCTGATGGCCGCATGGTCCATGTGGAAAAATACCTTATACCCAATGATATAATGGCAGAATTTGTTTATGGCATGCACAACTGCAAGGAACTCCTTCTCCGTCACCATGTAGTTGAGCTCGGCTCCTGCCAAGTTTTTGCTGACATAGTAGATGGCATAAAATTCTTTGCCATCCTTCTATTCGAGGACTGCTCCAATCGCATTGTTGGATGCATCACAGTAGATATGGAATGGTATGGCCCAATTTGGTCCTCTTAAAATTGGTGTGGATATCAGTTTCTCTTTAAGCAACTGAAATGCTTCTTCATAGTCTTCCATCCAATTGAACTCCACATCCTTAGATAATAGAGTGTGCAATGGTTTTGCAATTTTGTTGAATTCGATGATAAATCGTCGGTAGTACCCGACTGATCCAAGAAAACTCCTCACCTCTCTCTACATTTTGGGGTTGGGTAGGTCTCTGATGACCTCAATTTTTCTTTTATCAACCTTTATTCCTTCTACGGAGAGGTGGTGTCCCAGTACGATGCCTTCTTGCATCATCATAAAGCATTTCTCGTTGCTCAGGGACAAATTGTTTTCCTTGCTTCTTTCGAGCACTCTTTCCAAGTTCATCATTGCTTCATCAAAGGTTTCTCCATAGACGGTGAAGTCATCCATGTATACTTCGACCGCGTCTCCCATCATGTCTAAAAATATGCTAAGCACCACCCTTTGAAAGGTGGCAGGTGCGTTGCATAATCCGAAAGGTAATACCCGATAGGCAAACGTTCCCCATGGGCAGGTGAACGTTGTCTTATCCTGATCCTCTTCTCCTATCTGGATCTGGTTGTATCCACTGAATCCATCCAGGAAGGAGAAATACTTCCTCCCGAAGAGTGTATCCAAGACTTGATCAATGAACGGGAGCGGGAAGTGGTCCTTCTTGGTCGCTTTGTTTAACGCTCTGTAGTCCACATAGATTCACCATTTCCCATTCTTTTTAGGGACTACCACTAACGGTGATACCCACTCACTATCAAAAATTGGATAGATGAATCTGACAGTCAAGAGTTTTTGCAATTCTTCCTTGACAATGTCTTTCATTGCCGGATTCATTCTTCTCTGTGGTTGCCTGCTTGGAGTTGCTTGATCATCTAGGTATATACGATGGGTACAGATCTCTGGGCTGATACCCTTCATATCTGAGTAATCCCATGCAAATGCCTATTGGTGTCTAACCAGGAGCTCTTCTACTTTCATCAATTGTGTGGGAGTCAACCCACTGCTGACATTCAATGTTCTTCCTGGCCCGACGTGTATCTGCTGAACGTGGTGATCTTGGGCACCAACCAACGGTGATCCAGGTGCAGATATGGAGGACTCCCCATGGAGGAACTCCACAATAGCACCATCTTCATCTTCTTCTACCAACTCATCCAACGTCATCACCGATTGGATCATGGATAGCTCAGGATTTTCATGCTCGGTCAACATGGGTTCTCCTAATGAGTCGACGAACTATGTTGGGGGTGAAATAGTCAACCTTTTAACATTTCATCCATCGAAGATGGTCATCAACCCATCCCGATAGCTGATGTAAGCATCAGCTGTTGCCAGCCATGGCCTTCCCAAGATGAGTGGGTAACCGCCTAGCCTAGTTTTAGATTGCAAGACTAAAAAGTTGGTTGGGTATTCCCATGCGTTGACTATCACTATTACGTCTTCCAACATTCCTTTCGGTGCCATGGTCGATCGATCGGCCAGCTGCAGCACTATCATAGTGGGTTTCAGGTTCATGAGTTGTAGCCTCTGCATGGTCTCCTGAGGCATTACGTTGATGGCTGCTTCGAGATCGACCAACGTATTGGACAGGGAATGTCCCTCAATTTTTATAGTCAGCATCGGGCTGCCCGGGTCTGCATACTTAGGATGGCACATTTTGCCCATCATCAAATCTGCTAGTTTACCCATGACATTGATAGTCTAGGTTGCTCTTCATCCTGGCTTCCTTAGACACATCTCTCTTATCACCTTGGTATATATCGAAACATCTCGGATGGCTTGAAATAATGGAATTGTCATGGTGAGGTTCTTCAAGCTAGACAAGATATCAAACTTCGGCTGTGTTACTTTCCTCTATTCTTGCAGTCGATTGGGAAATGGAGCCTTTGCTCTCTCAGGCATTTCTTCTATCACCTCTTCTACAAGAGGTGTTTCTCCTACCTCTTCCTCCTCTTCTACCAGTGGAGGCATTCCTACTCCTAGCTGTCTACCAGACCTAAGCTGAATATGGTACATCGGATACATCTCACCCTCCATGTTGTATGCTGGCTGGTTCACCCTATTATTAGGATTTGTCATCGGTTGTGCGGGTAGCTGCATAGGTCTCACTACTGGCAACGTCGATAAATTCTGTTGGGGGTGAGCTGGTGCTACATTCTATGGAGCCTGATTCCACGCAGTGTGGCCTCTCCACTGCTGCCCAGGATATGGATATGGCATCCATGGCTGCTGGTTCGAGAATGTTGTTGGGGGTGCATTGGACCAGGGTGATGGCCCCCACCACCCCATGTTAGGTGGTTGAGGTGGGCCTTGGGGCATGTATGGTCCTCCCCCATATGATGACATTTTGGTTGGCATATTCCCCATAAGGGGTTGTGGCCAACTCTTTCGATTGCCTATGAAATAGGCATCCATGCTTTCAACATCCTCCTGATTACTGGGCAGTTGTGGGCACAATCGAGTTTTATGGTTCAGCCTACAAACTATGCATACTCTGACTTTGTTCTCCGGGCATGCATTCTTTGCATGCTTCCCTCTACATTTTGGATAGAAATAAGCCAATGTTGCTTCATTTTCTTACTTATTTTTCTCTAACAATAGCGTATCCATCTGCAATGCTAGAGATGAGAGCATTTCGCTCTTTAAATCTTCTAGCATGTTACCTATTTCTATCTTCATGATTGAAGCAGTCGCTTTCATGGTTCTAGAAGTGGTCTTGCCTCTCCTTCTTGAGTAGTTTCGGCATAGTTGTCGGATGTCTTCCATAGCGTGTTGGTAGACATCACCTCCAGAAATCATGTTAAGAGCCTCCAGTGATTCATTGGTAAGTCCTCTCAAAAATATGCTTTTGAGGGACTTATCAGATAGTTTCGTGTGAGGAGATCGTTGAAGATTGAAGTTGAATCTCTCCCAGTATTCCTCGAGAGACTCATCTTCTTTCTGCGTCATGCTCAGGACCTCTTCTCTGGAGTCTCTTGCTCTCCCAAAATCTTGGTATTGCTCTAAAAAGAGCTTCTTCATTTGATCCCAAGTGGCAATGTGTTTGTCTCCCAGACCGATGAACCACCGTAGAGCTGCATCGTCCAATGTGGAAGGAAAGAGTTTCAGCTTATGCGTATCAGATTTGTAGTCCACAGACCTGCATAAGACATCAAACTTAAATAAAAATAGGTCAGGGTCCTCAGTTGGGTATCCTCTGAAGGTCGAAAGGTGAGCAGGGGATATGTTTTTCATTTTGGTATCTCCTACTCCTTCATCAATCGGGAAACTAAATCCAGATGAGACTTCTTCATTGTCAGCCATTTTTTTAGGAAATGCGGTCTCTAATGCAGTATTTATGGCCTTACGATCATTTAAGACTTTCTGAGTCAAGGCTCTAAGGTTGTCTGGTGTTATCGTCCGATCTTCTACAACTTTCCACAATAGGGCTTCCTCTAAGGGTGTCCTATTAAACAGGGGATTTATGATGATTCGTTCTTCCCCAAGTTGATGGGATGAGGAGGCACTTTGCACAAAGTGTGGATCCTCACTCCAATGGATTGTTGGTGGTGGGTCGGGTGAGTCTAATTCAAATTTAGAATGTTTGGCTGACTCAGGTTCTGGTGGATTGGTTTTTATAAACCGACCGTCAGGTCCTCTTCTTCTCGAAGAACTCATACAAGGTCAGATGGAAGGTTTCTAGGTATTGTAAATAATCTAGTTGAGATGCTTCCCCGACAATGGTGCCAAAATGTTGTGGGCCAAACAAGGTTAACTTCTTTCCTACTTTTGTCACATGCCCATGCATTTAATTTATCAACCCAGGGAGCTTCGTAAACTTGCGAAGGGTCTTGAACAAGATTGCTTACAATACCACTTGAGATGAGTCCGCTAGTTCTACTATTGGGGGGTGTTTCAATGGTCGTCAATCATTCATACACTCCTCAATAATTTACGTAAAAACAATTAAATCTATAGAAAGGAAATATTCATGCATTCCTAGAAATAAACCTATTGCAATACTAGAAATAACAATGTGATAAACAATCTTATAAAAGTGGTAAACTAATCTAGAAAACATAGGAAAAATAGGGGAAGAAATACTGGCTTGGAGTGGGCCCAGGCTCCAGAAGCTTCCTCCCAGTTGAACACGCACTTAGAAACTCTTAGAACTATATTATAATTATCAAAGTATTACAATGCTTCTTATGTATATCTCTCTACATTTACTATCAAAATATTCTATATATCCTCGAGAGAGGTCTACGTGTGTTTATATAGCACACCCATAGATCTTCTATTACAAAGAAGTTATAATAGTCGATTCATTCCAGACTAAACTAAGACAATCTAGTAAATGTGATCGACGTCTGCTAAAATTGGCATTCATTTCTAATGGTGGCATGTTCACTGATTGGTTTGTGCTTCGCCTGGCATTGGTAGGATATTCTCATACGTCGGTGTGATCCCCAATTTAACTCTACATGATGTAGAGTTGGAACTGCACCAGTCTCTATTGTCCACGTCATGCTTGTCTGGTCAACGGGCGAAGAACAGGGGTGCCTTCCCTATGAGGAAGGTGCCTAAGTATGTCGGGCGCCTTCTCTATGCGAAAGGTGCCTTACTGCCATTGGTGCCTTCCTGGAAGAGGAAGGCGCTTATCTTCTATTGGTGCCTTCCTGTGAGAGGAAGGCGCTTGCCTTCTAGTGGCGCCTTCCTGTCGGTGCCTTCCTTATGAGAGGAAGGTGCTTGCCTTCTAGTGGCGCCTTCCTGTCGATGCCTTCCTTATGAGAGGAAGGCACTTATTTTCCTTTGGCACCTTCCTGGAAGAGGAAGGCATTGGCCTTCTATTGGCGCCTTCCTGGGAGAGGAAGGCGCTTGTCTTTCCTTGGTGCCTTCCTAGAAGAGGAAGTGCACTACCTGGACCTTCTAAAGAAGGCCTATCTGCCTTCGGAAGAGGAAGGCGCCTACCTTCTCTGCATTGATTCCGAAAGAAACAAAGTGCCAGGTCCATGAAAAGACCTCGACTGATCCAAATCTGACTAAATCAACTACAATTCCACAAAAACACACTAAAAACACATGAATTAGATAACATGCATAATTTCATCAAATAATTATATAATCATTCATAAACATATGCAATCCTTATTATACAACCGCATAATAATCAAGAAAATGTATACAAAATATGAGCATTTTTGATGCTCATCAATTGCCATACAAAAAGCATGGCAACACCTTAACCAACTGCTCATGGGCCAGCAAGATGCTCATTCTTGTTCCCAACAACAAACATATGTAGCATATTTTAAACTCCATTCCACTCCTAGCCAACACAACTTCTTCACCTCAAACCCATATTGGATATCACAATCTTCTACGGTCTCCATTTCCACACCTCCATTAACCCACATCCACCCCAATTCCACATCACAACACATTCACATTCCCCAAACCTCACCTCCACTTCACCAACAACAATCATTCCATCATCAAGCTCAAAAACATGCCCTACATCATAAAATACCCTTCAATCCATCAAACCATCAACATCATATTCCTCCACAACAATTCACCACTCCACATACACCACCTTCACATAATCATCAAACAATTCAAGGCTTCCACACACATGGAGAAGACCCTAAAATCCAAGCAATGCAATAACAAATTGATAGCTTGATTCAACATACTCCTGGTATGATATACCAGAAGCCTACCTTAAGACAACTAATTAATCAACCTATCCATTTTTTGGTACCATCACCACCATATCCGATAGACTTCACAGTACTAAAATTTGACAAATTTAAGGGGACTGAGGACCCTAGAGAGCACATAAGCACATTTATTCACTCATATTTTTAGATTCAAGATCAAGATGCTTTAATGCTCAAAACTTTCCTTAGACATTGGGGGAGATGCTCAAGACTGGTATAATCATCTACCTCATCACAAAATTTTCACATTTGAACAATTGGTAGATCAATTTTTGGAGAGATTTTCCCTCAATGTTCATAAAAAGACCACATTGAATGACCTATACAACCTTAGATAATTCGAAGAAGAGTCAGTCTATGATTTTGGAAACCGTTGGAGGGTAGTTATCACTAAGTTTCCATTCTCCCTACCAATGGAAGAATTAACCCGAATGTTCACAAGGAGTTGCTTAAAACCCATATCCTTGTTATTACAACTACAATAATATAGAACATTCAATGAGGCTCTCACCCAAGCTCGTATCATCGAAGAGATAAAAATCCAAGAGGGTGAGATAAAGCCTAAAAAAAAATAATGGCAAAATAAGGGCCAAGCAAAAGGAAATTATTCTAGCCAATCAAAGCCAAATCAAGTAAATCAAGTGGTCTTGAGTCAGCCAATAATGACTCAAACAACAACAACCAATGCAACAACAACCACAACAAATAAATTATCAAGTGGTTCCCCCACCTCACCAACCTCATGCCATAATACCAACTATGGAAAATCACCAACATCAATAATCTATTCGACAAGACCACATCTTCACACCTTTACCTGAATCATACGCCTCCATATTTCATAGGTTGTATGACACCAACGCTATTTCCTTACCCAAAATCATACCAGAAGATCAAGTTAAATGTGGCAAGGGCTACAAGGAGCACTTATTTTGTCCTTTTCATTGACATAAAGGGCATGACATTAACAACTACTGGTCATTTAAACACATAGTGCAAGATTTGATAGAGCTAGGGGCCATCAAGTTTGATAGTCCCTTAGCCCAACAAAACCAAAACCTTGGTATATACCAAACACCACTTCCTCATCATGAGGAACAACAACAAACAATAGGGGGTCAAACATTAAGACTCCTCCTAATCAAGTCAACCATGTCCAACAATATCAAGGTTTTATGAGGGCTATTCACGTAGTTACCCAAGGTCAAAGAAGCACCAATAGACAAAATGAGCAACAACAGGTAGTTCCACCCCTATAGCACCTCAAGCAAGTGTGCCTCAACAACCTACCAATCCACCATCACCCATCCATTTCTCTGCCAATTCATCCCAACCAATTCATCTTCCAAGTCATCCATCACAACCAATTCATCCCCCAAATCATTCACAAAGACCCATCATCTCACTGAGTAGTCGGCTGACAACTAGCCTCAAAATGGCTTTAGCCAAACTATCTATCTATGAGCTAATTCAACAATCTCCCCCACATCTGGAGGCATTAATGGAAATTCTAAAATCCATTGAACTCCAATCCCAAGATACTAATGCCTTCAACAATTTTATGGGGAGTATTCAAACATGCATGGAGCCTTCCATTACATTCTATGATTTTGAAATTAAATCAATTTCATCAGAATCGATGGACCCTCCATTACATATTATGGCTCAAGTTGATAGGAAGCCATTTAAATGAGTGTTGATTGACATTGGATCCTCCATCAACATCATCACCACATCCACCCTCCAACATCTCAATCTTCCACCATCACACATAACCAAATCCACATTCACCTTAAGAGCATTCAATGATGCTCTTTGTTCCATAATTGGCACTATCATTTTACCCATAGAAGTGGGGGTAAAAATATTGCATACCATGTTTCACATCTTGGAGGGGTCCATGGCTTACAATGTACTCCTTGGACGCCCTTGGATTAGGGAAATGAGATGTGTCCCTTCCATACTACATCAATGCTTAAAATATGTACATGAGGGACAAGTCCATTGCATACCAATGGACATCGAACCATTTAAGTATTGTAATTTCATCTCAAATCCCTATGAATCCACACTTCCATCCACCCACCTATTCCTAACACCATCAACCACACCATCCACCACTTCATCATCCAAAGCTCCCATTCCTGAGGAGTTGCCCATCACTACTCCACATCAAGATTCCACTTCTACACCCCCACCTTCATCACAATCGACTACATGTACATGTGGTCGAACCCAATCCACACCATCCACATCATCAACATCAACATCCACTACCATTCCATCATACCAACATCATCAACCATCCATCAAACCCCTCAACCAAATCCATCTTCATCCACACCAGTAGATGTCTCACAAGTTGATCTAACAGATTGTGAGATGCCATTCCAACACACATCCCTCCCACTACATAAGCCACAAGTCATCCATGAGCCTTCCACTTCCACATCCACTCCATCCACCTCCACATCCTCCCAAGTTGTGATCCACCTCACCAATCCTGGCATTGGTGAATATGTGGTCCAAGATATCAAAGTTACACCACTAAGCATCCAAACTACTAGGGATTACGGTCACCCACGTGACCCACCCTTATCCATAGGAGTGATGTACAATATGGGTTCAAAACCTAATAAAATTAATTTCATATATGAGGGGATTGATTCATCATCTAATCCTCCTCCCCTAGATGAACCCAAACAACCAACCCTTGCCAATATAGAACACATGTATGGTTTTCCTTCACAATACTTTCATCGAGTCAATTGGTAAGGATATGGCCTAGGATGACATGAACAAGGCATGCATGAAATCATTGAAACTCCATATCAAGAAGTGCATGACCATTCAAGTTTAGGCTATAATTCTCATCCCACCATTTCCTCTTTTGAACAAGCTTTCCAAAGCCTTCATTTAAATTCAGAAGAGGAAACCAATCACAATGATGACTTTGAGGAGGAATCTTATGAAGAATACAATATCATATCGATAGCTTTAGATGAATCTAAAGAGGAATCAACACCAATCATTCCATTCACCGAACAAGATGAGCATTACCTCAGAATGTTCCCCATCCACCAACCCATTTTTTATTTGCTTCTCCCAAGGGAGCGAGCTGAACCAACCGGTGAACCACCACCTCCACTTCATTGATCCACCTCACCAAACATTTTGTAACATATGTACATAATTAAAAAAATTAAAAAACAAAAAAAATTTGCATTGCATGTGCATGGCTTTTATCATTTGTATTTACAAGTGTTGCTTGTTGCTATTCAGGATTCCAAGGTTCCTTCATCGATTCTCAGTAGATAGGACCAACCCACCCTTCACATTGCCAACCACCATTCCCCACTAAGTCAACATGAATCCTGTTGACTTATTCACCCCACTCCATAATCCATACGATTTGGCAAAACCAATTCCAATTGACATTAGCCTCATTGATATGGAATGGATTTCATCACCACCATCCTTTGCCAAATTTATCCTTTCTAAGGAATTGTTAAGAGCTTTCATTGCTTACATTCCTCCATCCCAACTTCACCTCTTCACCTTTGCCTTCACCCTCGAATCCTGAGGTTTTCTAGGAAGACATAGAAGAGACTGAGTCAGAAGAGTTTGATAATGTCATTGATGACATTCATCTGATCCCAACGCCCCATCAACTTGAGGAAGGTTCTCACATGTCCATTGAAGATACCATTGATGTGAACCTTAGTTCAGATGTAGACAATCCATAAATCATTAAACTTGGAAAAATTTTATCCATTGATGAACAAGAGCAATTGATAGCTCTCCTCAAGAGGAAGAAGGGCATATTTGCATGGTCCTACAAAGATATGCCTGGCCTTGACCCTAACTTGGTTGTCCATAATTTAACCTTGCATCCTGATGCTAAGTTGATCAAACAAAAATTGAGAAAGATGCATCCTACCATTGCCCTCATGGTCAAATAAGAGCTTCAAAAGCTATTAGATGTGGGTTTCATTATACCCATTGACTATCCTGAGTGGCTTTCAAACATGGTACCCATTCGTAAGCCTAACGGGGTGATACACATTTGCACTGACTTTTGAGACCTTAACAAAGTGTGTCCTAAGGATGACTTTCCTCTACCAAACATTGATACTCTTGTTGACACTTGCATTGGCCATGAAATGCTTTCTTTAATGGATGGTTTTTTAGGATACAACTAGATTTGAATCAATCCTGATGACCAACACAAAACAACATTCACTACACCTTGGGGGACTTTTTGTTACAAGGTGATGCCCTTTGGCCTTAAAAATGTAGGTGCTACTTATCAACGTGCCATGACATACATCTTCCATGATTACATGCATAAGATCATCGAAGATTATGTGGATGATCTCTTGGAAAAATCTAAAACTCGACAAGAGCACATTGGTGTCTTGGAAAAAGTCTTTGATCGACTTCTAGAGCATAATGTAAGGTTGAACCCCAAGAAGTGTGTCTTTGGTGTCACCTCAGGAAAACTACTAGGATTCATTATCTCCAAAAGAGGCATTGAAGTGGACCCAAACAAAGTCAAGGCCATCATGGAGATGCCTCCCCCAAAAAACTTGAAAGAGTTGCATAGTTTACAAGGAAATATTCAATCGATCCATCATTTCATTGCACAACTCTCAGACAAATGCAGGCCATTCAATCACCTGCTACAAAAGGGGGTGACATTTTCATGGATAGATGAATGTCAAAAAGCTTTTGATGACATCAAGCAATACCTAGCTTCTCCACCAGTCTTAACTCCTCCTCATTTGGGGTCCCCTTCCATATTTATATTTCAGCAATGGACTTTGCTTTAGGGACAATGCTTGCTCAAAAGAATGAAAACAACCAAGAGCAAGTTGTCTACTACATTAGTCGAACATTGGTAAGCTATGAAACCAGATACGCTTACGTAGAAAAACTATGCTTAGCAGTGGTTTTTGCCACTAAGAAACTCAGACATTACATGCTAAGTCACACAACATATGTCATAGCTCATGAAAATCCTCTGTGTTACATGATGTCTCACACTTACAATAACACCCACACCACAAAATGGATAATGCTCCTCACTGAATTTGATCTTGAGTTCATTAGCCAAAAATCCATTAAAGGTCAGGTAATAGCCGATCAGCTTGTGGAAGCTCCACTTCCTAGTGATCAACCCTTGATTATTGAGCTCCCAGATGATTCGGTATTTACTATCACTAAACAAGAAGAAGATGTCATTCTAGAGGAAGATGTCGATATCACACTATTCTTTGATGGTTCTAAGTGCAAAAAAGGACAAGGTGTAGGAGTCATATTTCATACACCCTAAGGGGTACCTATTCCATTATCATTCAAACTTGATTTCCCATGCACAAACAATAATGTAGAGTATGAAGCCTTAATATTAGGACTTCAAGCAGCCATAGCTATGAGCATAAAGCGTATCAGGATATTTGGTGATTCTCAACTTGTCGTTCATCAAGTAAATGGAGAATACCAATGCAAAGAACCAATCTTAAAACTTTATCATGAAGTAGCAATGAAATTGCTTGCAAAATTTGATTGGTATGAGATTGATAGCTTGCCTAGATCGACTAATAGATTTGTAGATGCGATGGCCTCTCTAGGATCATTGATTCCAAAGAACTCTGAAGGAGAGGTACAACCATTAATTATCACAATGATCTCTAAATCTGCAATTTCTTGAGCTGAGTCTAAATATGAGAAGGATATTTGCTTTATCCATGCAGAGTCATATGAGCCTTGGTCTAGCCAAATAAAATCCTTCCTCAAGTTTGGAACACTCCCATAAGACATGTCATAGACTGCTAAACACACTTTCAAGCAAAAGGTAGCTCATTTCACTCTCTTGGGGGACGTGTTGTATAGACGTGGTTATGATGGAGTCCTCCTTCATTATCTCGAGCCTGTAGAGGCCCAAAGAGCAATATTAGAAGCTCATGATGGTACTTGTGGTGGTCATTTTAGTGGAATGGCCATCGCAAAGTGTATTTTATGCATGGGTTATTATTGGCCCACCATGGAATGTGATTATTGCAATTATATCAAGAAATGTCAACAATATCAACAACATGCTAATTTAACTCATGTACCATCACAAGCATTGCAACCTATTCAAAGTCTTTGGCCATTTTCACAATGGGGTTTGGACTTGATTGGTAAAATCTTACCTCCTTCCTTAGGATAACATACATTCATCATCACAACCACTGAATACTTCACTAAGTGGGTTGAGGTAATTCCTCTAACCAATACGATAGGACCTAGGATTGTGGAGTTTATACTTCAACATATCATCTATCATTTTGGTATCCCCTCAAAAATCATCTTTGACAATGGTAAGTCTTTCAAGAACAAGGATGTTCGAGCACTTTGTGAAAAGTATAATATCCAACATAGTTTCTCGACTCCTTATTACCCATAGACAAATGGACAAGTTGAGGCAACCAATAAGACCTTGATTGCTATTCTCAAGAAACTAGTCAAAGAAAATCATAGAGATTGGCACACTCAAATCCCCTTGGCATTATGGGCTTATCGAACAAGCATCCGCATGCCTATTGGGGCAACACCATTCTCATTGGTCTATGGTGTCGAAGCCATCATGCCTCTTGAGCTCGAGATCCCCTCATTATGAATTTCATTGCAGGAATTCATAGATGATGATACTGCTAGACAAGCACATCTTGACCAACTTACACTCCTTGATGAAAGGTGAATCAATACCTTGGAGCATCTACGAGTATACCAAGATCATCTCAAGCATGCTTACAATGCCAAAGTCCATCTACATGAATTCCAAGTAGGAGATCTTGTCCTCAAAGAGAATCAACAAAATACCAATGCATTACCGCATCTTCATGATAAATTCATGGCTAATTGGTTAGGTCCATACATTATCACCCAAAAAGTGGGTCAAGGAACATATAGACTTGCCAGTCTAGAGGGAGAAGAAGAGCCTAAACCACTTAACATCATCCACTTGAGAGTATTTCATGCTTAATGTGATTTACATATATGTATATATACATGGCTAATACACAAAAACATCATTCATACACATTGCATTTCACACATTCACATTGCACAAACACATTCATTATCATTTCGATGCATTTCATCCACCATATTAGGGGTCATTTGTTAAGTTTAGACAATAATTGATCCAATAAATATTGTTGCCTTAATCAGGGGCACCCCCAAGTTCACATCCATTTCATTACACCATTTCACAAGTCAATTTACCATTTGCACTATCACTTCATTACCCCTAGGTGTTTTCGATCACTCAACCACTCCTAGTGTTTCAAGAAACCTCAAATACATGTCGAGTTTTCTCTAGGACCAAGTCACATTTTCACTAAGAAAATCTTGAGTTCTGGGATTGAATCTAACACTCTTGAACCAAACACATTTCACACATATTAAAAACATCTTGTGTCAAAGAGGGATAATACCATGATTGGGTTGAACCTCGAAGGAAAAAAGGTCATCTTTGCTTATCCCATTATGCACATAGTCCAAAATAAAAAATAGTGGTCTTCACCACTACTCACACTTCCAAATAAAAGAATGAGTAGTAAGGATAGGGTAAAATTCTCATCACACTTCGGTTGAGAATCTGATTCCCCAAAGCTCTAACTCTTTTACAAATCACACACCATAGATCCTCAAGTTGTAAGGATAGAACTACATTTCCATCCAGATGGTTAGGTAGTCTGAATCCCCAAAGCTTAGAGATCAGATCATTGGACTATGGAGCTAATCTCCACCAAGGCTATAGATGCTTGACTGGTAGTGGAGTATGCTCATGCATGGTGACATATCTCTCTTGAAGAGACCTCTGACCACACATAAGGACAAGCTAGCTTCCTGGTCTCCTCCATGATAGGTTTCATCTCAATTTACTCAAGATGGGTTAATGAACTCACTTGCACACACATTGGTTCTTGATTGCCTTGAGTCATTACCATGCTCATGATTTGGTAAATGAACATTTCACTGCACACACATTTGGTCTTAGAGAAATTAGATAGAACTTAGTGAGTTTGTTTGAAATCACTAGTATGTTTGAGTCTCTAAAAACAATTCCAAATCAGTCATCCATAAGCCACAACAACATCCATATCATTATCACATCATTACATGAGTCTTCCATTTCACATACCACCATTTTGGTGCCCTTGATTAAACAACAATGATAAAAATGGTCAAGCAAAAATCTAAACTACAAATGATCATTAGAGCATTAGTTCATTTGCATTATACATACACATCATCATTACATTCATCCATCCATCATACATATGCATTCACACAAACATCCACACAAATTCATAACACAAAATTAAAATCCATTATATATATATATTACATGTACAATGAATACTCGAAGGCTATATACAATGGAGCACCAAGGCTCATATACAAAAAGTGCATCTAAGCACTAGCTAATACCCATAGGTAGACCCCTATGACCCCGAAGGAGCCCTAGACCTAGAGACACTATGCCTAGAGTCACTATGCCTAACAGAACCCACTATAGAGGAAGAAGGGTCGATCTGGTAGCCCAATATGGTGTTGCATGAGTAGATCCTCTAAATCCTAGATATATGCCTCCTAAGATCATAGGTGTAGTACATCATACCTCTAATGAGAGTCCCTCTACCTCAGCTCTACCTAGAGCCTCACTATCATATCCTACCTCTCCTACTCCCTTACCTCTAGCTCCCTATTTACATCCTAAGTTATCTCTACATCTCACTCTGCCACCATCTACCAAAGTTGATCCTACTCTACCTCAAGCCTAACCCATCCTCCTCACTTCGACCTAGGAGGTCTCTCTAAAACCTCCTCCATATCATCCCTACCACCATCATCACCTCCAATCTTTAGAGGCTACTCTACTACATCCCTCACCTGTCTGCTAGACCGATGATATCTCTAACATCGAGGAGCCTCCTCTACTACTGCTTCCTCCTCATCCCCACCATCCTCATCAACCACCTAACTTGATACCCATAGAGGCTATGAAGTAAACCAAACATCATACTCTATCATGGTCCTAACATCATCCACATCCAAGAGATCTATCTCCTCATCATTCCATATAGTAACTTTCCACTCCTCCACACAAGGTAGGCTCGACTCATCCGATCGATGCCTATAGAGCACTAGATCCTTCAAAACTCCCTACCTCAACCTAAACTACCATAACACCCATGAGAACTAGATCAGCTCCACCTCACTCCCATGCTACCCAACCACCCATCTAGCCTATCGAGTCCTCTATAACTACTCTCCATCACTAGGCCACCTAGCCTCCCACCATGGCCTCCAACACACCTAATCAGGTGTCAACCCTACCCATAAATCCCTATACTCCTAGCCACTATGACTAGGATGACTAGGTTGCACCTCCTTAACCACCACCATCTCAAAGCATAGGGTTGATCCCTATCCCACTCCTCACAAGGCAATCCCATAGGATGAGCCACACTAAAGTGCTCCCAACCCCAACACTACAGTAGCACACTACAACCCAACCCCTTTTACCCCTACCTCCTCACCTCATATAACTCCATATACATCTAATCCAATAATAGGTGCCCATGCATACACCCGAGGCTCATCGATCATATCATACACCAACCTAATCATGTTCCATGGAAACCGACACCCAATGCTATTAGGCACCAATATGTTGGCCAATAGAAACATGATCAAGGTGGGTAATTCCTCCAACTCCTACCTCACATACATAGCCAAATACCTTATCCCTCCACCTTGGATATTCACATCCCTCCATCCATCTCCAAAATCCTTCTCATCTCATACTCCTTATCATGCCCAACTTAGACATGCAACCCCTCCACTAGCACTCGAAATATGTGATATACATCTTCCAATATCACAATCATCTCCCCTATCAAGAGCTAGAAGGTCCCCCTATCTAGATCCCATATCTCAGCCAAGGCTAAGAGATACCCCTCATCTACCCTCACCACCTCAATCTATGCTACCCCAACCAATCCCATATCCTCCAACTTATCCCAATCAACCTTTTACAAGGCCTTTCTCACCCCTAGTATAATAGGTGAGAATCAATGTCGAGCCTCCAAGATCCTCAACTACAACAACATAATAAATACATTACCATCACATTCATTGCATAAAAAAAAAATTGTACAAATCCAAACAAGAGTGCCAAGGGCACTTACCTCAACCACCTGTGCCTCCATGCCTACTATCGCATCCACTCCCTCCATCACCATTCTTCACTCCTTCACACTCACTCACTCACTCACTCAAACACTACTTTTGTAACTCGTGAATGTAAGAATAAACTAAATTTACTTCTATAGACCTTTTATAGCTATTTTGGCACACTCAAATACTCATGGGCATTGGCCAAGTGCACTCAAATGCCTCCCACATTTATAGTGGTGAACGCTCTCCCACATTTGATGATGGATGTTAGTCGACGTCTAGCTCCAGAATGTTGCAGAAAGACCAAAAGGGCCCAAAATATAGCTTACCTCCACAAAATCACTCTAAAATTCATCCATACATCCATTTCATCATCACATCATATTTTGTGAAGATACAAATCGATTTGGATGCTTCATTTTTTGCAACCAAAAGTCATAAAAATACCAACTTACAAAAGCCTCAAAATGGTCCAAAATTTCACAAAACTACCACATTCATCATCCTAATCATTCATCACACCATTTCATCACATTTTATGATAACATGGATTGATTTGGGTGGTTAAATCTTGTTTGTAACCAAAAGTCACAAAATTATCCAAAATTGCTTCAAAAACTCCAAAATTCCAAATTTCACAAAATCATCCAATTCACTCATCAATGCATCTCCATATCCATTTCACATCATACATCATCATTCCACTTTACCAATTACATTTATCATTACATTTCCATTCAACATTTGCCAATTCCACTCACATTTTCAAGTGAACCTCGTATCTAGTGGTTTACCCTATTCACTTGGTGATTACAATGATTGATTATCCATGCAATTCAGTAGGATGGGTAGATCACCATAAGGACACTTGCCCATCATCCAACATCCTCTTGTTTAAAATAAAAATCCATTTGGTCCCTCATTTTTGAGTGAGACTATGCTCAGATTAATTTGCTCAAAAGTTATCATTGATGGCCTTGTTCGTGGGGCTTGAAACATGGATAACTTCCAATACATCATATCTTTTACACAGACAATCATCGAGGATGTAGGCCAGTAGGATGATGACAATCACTATATGGTCATATTTCCCTATGTCATTTTTCATTTTCATCACTTTGCATTTCAATGATGCCAAAAGGCACATTCTTCAACAACACAGAACCACCCCAAACTTGGGGTAACCAAATTTGATTTTGATTTCCCACATCGGGATACATTAAATCATTCATATCATCCACACTTCCCAAAACCCCCTTGCATATGTTGGGGCAAAAATAGAATACACCCACATTTACATCACACACAATTGGAAAAACCCCTTTTCTATTGGGGCAAAGAACATAATCAATCATTGCATCATCATCTATGTCACTTTCATGACATTTACATCATTCATATCATCCACATTTCCAAAACCCCTTGCATCTATTGGGGCAAAAATAGAATACATTTACACCCACATTTACACTTACATTTACATCCACATTTTTATCAATTGGCTCATGAGATTCATTCTTCACTCATTCACCAATTGAGGGGGTAAGCTACACCCACATTCTAATATCTTCTTGCACTCCAAGGAAAAAAAGTTGCTTCACCAAACCAAGTGTCTCTTATTTTTGCACCGCATTGTGTTTCACACAACGCGATACAAAAAGGGGCATCTATAGACACCAAATCCTAGCCACTTGTCATCCATCCACATCATCCAATCACATCATCCATTATTTATTTATATATATATTTATTTATATTTATATATAAATATATATTATATATATATATTTATATATTTATATATATATATATATATATATGAATAAATCATAACCACTCATTAACATTTTAATCTCAACCATCCACTTGACTTGATCCATGTCACATTCAAAGTTATAATCTTAGCCATCCATTATGTTTTAATCTTGACCACACATTGGTGTCATCAAAACCCTAGCATATGGAAGGCAAGTTATAAAAAATCATTCATTCTCATGAATGAGGTTAAGTCATTTTATTTTAAGCATATTTTGATTCTTGAAGTGGTTAAGCATTCTCGTCAAGCCCTCATTTCCATCCCTCCCCAAAACCCTAGCATTTTGCTACCATTTCCCTCACAATCGTCATTGAATCCTCCATTTCTAGTCACCAAACCCCTGCGAACCAGATCTGGTTCTATAGTACCCTCCGTAGAAACCCTCGAATGCCTTCCAACATCCCGTGAATGCTGTTGAGCATTCCAAGAATGCTATAGGGCATTCATCACCATTTTTGAATGCTTCTGAGTGTTTTCCAACCCTTCAGTTTTTCATCGCCATACCCTCGAACGCTTCTGGGTGTTCATGCACCTTCAGATTGTAAAAGTAGGAGCAAGGATTAGAAATAATCAGGTATTCTTGACAAGGTATAATATTTTATTGCATGACATCTTACATTTTTTGTCATTTGCTTTCATTTCATCATTTACAACACTAGGGTTTGTAGATTTGATTTTATAGAGGGTCTCACACAGTGGAGCCCTCACATATGCTATTGACCTATTTGGTGTTGTTGATCTATTTGCAGGTTACAGGAACTATATTATTGAAGGTTATTGCAGCTAGGGTGGCCCCATAGGGATACTCAAGCCCACCTACAACTTGTTTGGAGTGAAAGACGACATAGAAGACACCTAATATTCTTTGTGAACAAGGGTTTTAAAAACCCTTTGATTGTAACTATTGTATCAATATACATTATATTGTAACATTGGAGATCAAGGCTCCCACCACATTAATACAATATATTTTTCTTCATTGTGCAATATATTTTGTGTGTTGATTTTATTATTGCTATCTTGGTGTTGTCAATTTTTGCTTTACAAGATCAACATACTTAGAAGAATTCTTGCCCGTTATCTTTGAATATTTTTTGTACATTCTCCAGATAAATTTTCCCCTAAGAGCTAAGTTTGCATTTGTAAGAACTCTTAAACCAAGACCTCCCCTAGTTTTATCATCACACACCTTGCTCCATTTCACCAAATTTCCTTTTATCATGTAAACCTGACCACAAAAAGGATCGCATAATATAGATTAAACTTTTTTCAATTGATTTTGGCATAGAATACAATGACATATAACATGTTGGGATGGCCTGAAAGACTGACTTAATTAACTGCACTCTTTCTACTAACGATAACCATCTACCTTTCCAAGCTGGAAGTTTATTCTAAACTTTACTAATAACTAGATTCCATATTTATTTCCTCATTCTCCCCCCAAAATAAAGGCATCCCTAGAGAAGTTGCATGTAAATTTGCCTTCTCCATTTGAAGCAACCTAGAAATTCTTGCTTTGATATTAGTAGGAGTGTTAAGGAAATAAATTTTGGATTTTATCCTATTAACTTTTTGCCCTGATGCTCTTTAATATTCATTTAAAAAATTATTCAAATCTCTAGCCTCATTAATCCTTACCCTTCCAAAAAGAGTTGTATAATCTATAAACTATTGATGGGTGATGTTGTTGATGTTATTAATAATCTTAACCACTTATAAAATCATATTTGTAAGCCTTATTTAAGTTCTTACTCAAAACCTTTGCCATAATAATGAACAAATAAGGAGATAGAGTATCTCCTTGTCTAAGGCCTCTCTTGGCTTTAAAATATTCTATTACTAACCCATTGACCAACACTGAATAAGAAATTGTAGAGACACAAGCTTTAATCCATCTAACCCATTTCTTCTTGAATCCAAAATTTTCTAAAACTGCAAAAAGAAAATCCCATTTAACCCTATCATAGGCTTTACTCATATCAAGTTTTAAGATCATTGGTTTCTCTTTTCTTGAAGTTGTTGAATGTATAATTTCATGAGCTACTATGATCCTATCCAAAATTTGTCTTCCTTTCACAAATCCTCCTTGCTATTCTAAAATGATTTTGTCTAATAATGGCATTAATTAATTTACCATCACTTTGGATATAATATTATATGCCATATTAATAGGCTTATGGGTCTAAAAGAATCAAACAATTCAACATCTTTGTTTTTTGGAATTAGGGTAAGATATGTTATATTTATTTTATAAGGTATGTATTGTTTTACCCTAGATTGTTCCACTACCACCAATAAATAATACTTTATCCCAATTAAGTTGGTAAAAAGTTGCAGAGAGCCCATATGGACCTAGGGATTTATCCTTATTAAAAGAGAAAAGAGCTAAATGAACTTCTTCTAGAGTAATAGGCTCCATCAATTTCCTATTGTCTTCATTTGTTATAACTAAAGATACATCTTGAAGAAGTTTATCATTAAGAACTTTACTCTCCTTTGATCCTATAATATTTTGATAAAAAGACTTAGCCTCTATTCTAATTTCACTTTGGTCTTCAATCCAAACCCCTTCTATTTATTTAATTCTACTAATTCTAGATGTTGATCTCTGTACTATAGCCATCATATGAAAAAACTTTGTATTTTTATCTCCTTATTTTAACCAAATCTATCTTGATTTTAATCTCCAAAATTTATCTTCCATACTCAAAATATTATGATATTCACTAAGCAACTCCCTTTCCTCTGAGTTTGGATTATTATGTTCACCTTTTTGGAATTTTAAAAATTTATATTTTAGTTCTTATTTCTTCTAAATTTGTTTTCCAAAAGTGTTCTTGTTCCATTCTTTTAATCTAGATGTCATAGATTATATTTATTTGGAAGAGCATACAACCCACCATTACTTGAATAATTCCACTTTTGAGCTATCATATTAGCAAATTGAGGATGACCTTCCCACATATGCTCATATTTAAAATATGATATTTTTTGAATTCACTAACCACCATTTTAACTCTTATTGGTCAGTGATCTAAACTAATCCTTGTTAAGGTATTAATTTGAGCATAAGTTCCTTCATATAGTCAATTATATGAGAGATTGCATCTATCTAATTTATCTACTATTAGGTTTTTACCTCTCTTGTTGTTGGTGCAAGTATAGTTGTCTTATTCAAACTCAATCTCCCATAGGTTATTGTTTTGAATAAAAGCTGAGAAATATTTTGTACTTTGGGTTAATTTTCTAATTCCCCCATATTTTTCATCCAAGTTGGTTATGGCATTAAAATATCCTATGACTATGAATCGAGTTTCTTGGTCTTTACTTCTCATAAAGGATTTAGTCCCACTTCAGGCTTCTAATCTACCTAACTGAGTTGTAGGTCCATAGACATTGATAAAGATAAAATGAATATTTGCAAAGTAACATGTGACTAAAGAGACTAACCAATGCCTAGTTTTATGAATGGTTACACAAGAAGTTCTAGAAGGAATCCAACAAGTTAGAATTCCCCTGCAACTCCTTCAAAATCCATAGCATCCCATTCACATATTATCCATACAACTTTCATATTTTTTGAAACTTCTTTTGTCATTTTAGTTTCTTGGATACAAAGAATATCAAGATCATTACTTAAACATAGGTCCCTAATACACCTCTACTTTGAGGGGTATTAGCACCCCTTATATTCCATGAGATGATAACATGTCTCATTAGGGGTTTTTGGCACTACCTGCATATTACAAATATCATTTTGTTGTTTGGTAAAAAGAAGTTCAACCAACTTAGTTTGTGTTACTTTCTATATGTTTGCTCTTGCTTGCATGGATCTTTCTTGATAATTTGAGGGTTTTCATATTTTTGCATTGCCTATATTATAGGTAGGTCTTATTATTCTATTCCTTAATATTCTTTCATTTTTTTCATCATATTTATCCTCTCCTATCTCTATTATAGAAGATTTTGACTTGTCCTACTCATTTTCTAGTATTTTCTTATTAACAGCAGAGGTATTAACTTCTAAAACTGTATTTTCTTTATTATGTTTTTTCTTGAATGGTGCATGGTACTTCAAGAGGGTCTTCAAAATCTAATGAGACACATTCCTTAGATTCATCAAGAATGTTCTTCCTTAAATTGGGATCATACTAAATAAACGATTCCTTGTTAATATATTGAAACTGTTGTACTGTGTCCTCTACGCTTTGATCTACTTTTTCTTCATAGGCTAAAGCCTCAAAAGATTTGGTATTTCTTCCAACATCCTCCTTACTAGTCTCCACTATTTATTTTCTTTCATTTTTCTAGATCTATTTTTTGGAAGTTGAAAACCATCTTTATCCATAACCATTTGTAAATTTCTCTTATGATTTTATACAAATGATTCTGTTGGGCTCTTATTAGGGCATGATCTCTCAATATGCCCCACATCATGACATATTATACATATAAAATATATGTTTTCATAATATATGGTTTGGATCCATATGTTATCCCCATACTTAAGAATGATTGATTCTGGTAAAGCTTTACTTATATCAATCATGACCAATATTCAAGCATAAACAACCAAGAATCCATCTTATGTTGTATCCAAAATCTCAAGGAATTATCCTAGAGTGTTGCCTATTGCCTTGAAGGTATCTATTTCATAAAATTCAATGGGTAAACCAAACATCCTAATCCAGACTGGAATTAGGGATATATTTACATTTTCAAGTGAAAAGCCCTCTTACCAGCAGGTAAGGAAGAGTCCTGCTCTTCCCATAAACCAAGGACCCCTTTTAGGTTTTTTTCAAGGACCCATTTTAGGATTTTTTCTCTTTCTTCCCTAGAGCATAAAATAGCTATAGAGAAACCTTTGGGAAGAAAGGATAGAATCACTTATGGAGACTTCCAACTCCTATCAATCCATTTTCTCAAGGTTGAAGCCCTTGGCCAATAACCATTAAATTTACCAAAATTTGCTCTATCTTGGAAAGGAAAATAAAAATCAAAATATATTGAAAAAAATCTAAATGTCCTATAGAAAATATAATATTTGATAAAAAAATTATAATAATTTGCATGCACAAATTCTATGATAAAGAAAGGGAAAAAGACTTAGCTAAAAAATTCTTTGTCTAGATAGAATGTATTGCCTCATTGAAGTCCTAGCCCTTCATTGCTCTTCCCATAATTTGAACCCTAGCTGATAAATATTTGTAATTTCATTTTTTGCAACTTGAAAAATCATCACTATCCTTGTCTGGATGGTTGACTTCACAGGGTCGTATCTTCCTCTTGTTCATCATTACTTGGACATATTATCCATTTCTATTTCTAGCATGACCTCCTCCAACAAATTGAATAACATTTATCCATTTTTCACATCTTGTGATCTATCAACCAACTTAAAAAACATAATGGATTTACTTGAAGCCACCATGAAGTTTAGGAGTATGTTTTTTTTATATTCATCCATCCATAAGAAAGAATGTTGTAACTCCTTTTCCTCCATGTCTTCCTTTGCTCTTCCACAATGGAACATGTATTGAAAACACACTCATCCAACAATGGTCCACTAAAATATTTTTTTGAATGTGGCTTATCCTCTTTGTTAGCCTTGTTTAGTTCTCTCACTAGGGCTTCCCAATAGGGGTTGTTTGCATAATTGAAGAGAAAATTTTAGTAATAGAAAAATTTAGATATAATTGTCCTTACATCCTTTGTCTTATCCCTCATCTATGCATTTGAGGTGATGGATGACTCATTGCATGTCTTTTGGATTGCCCAAGAAGATAATATTTTAGGCAATAGATGGATCCTCACATGTCCTTGTTGTAATGTTTAAAAAATATGATTTGGTAACTTTACCTAACCCCATGCTTTCACATTGGATCTTTTCTTGGCTTTGGACTTGCAACTATAGATGATGTTATTTGGGTTACACTTGAAGGAGGATAAATTTCTACGTGTGATGTGATGGTTTTAGAGACCTCACCCAAATAATCCATATTTTTTTTCAAGGGAAAAGAAATAATTAAGTAATTGGATGCCCTAGGGCCTAGTCTACATGCTTGAAAAAGAACAAAAAAACCTTAACAAAGCCCTAGTTTTTTATAGGGGAGGAATCCCTCTAAAAATCTACAAAATCAATATCAAATCTCCTTTAAATGGTGTTAAATCCCTAATGTGATCTTAAAAACTGGTTTAGAATTAGAGTTTTCACTACAAGAACAATTTCCACATAGCCAAAGAGAAGGAAAAGTGAGCAAATGAGTCAAATGCATTTTTAAAAGAAAATTTTACCCATTCTCATAACTCTATGTTTGTAGTCAATTTTATCATGAGAAATCAATTATTATTTGTGCAAAAACTCACTACAAGTTCATAATTTTCTTGGTGTTGAAAAAAAAAACTACCACCCATAGTTTCTCACAAGTTTTGCGAGAAATCATGGGATTTCAACAATTTTTCTATGGTTTGGATTATAAAAATACTATGTCCATCATGAGTGTAAGTCAAGAGTGAGTGTGATCTAGGAATAATATTTACCTTTTCTTATTTTATAAAGCAAGCAAGTGTTGTGAGTGTAAGTAGGAAGTAAAGTGTAAGCAAGGAGCAAACACCACTTTTTCTTGTTCTAGATCTTAGAAAAAATTAAAAATAAAAGGATTCTTGTGAAAATAATAGATAGCATGAAAAGAAAGCCATTTATGAAAGTAGTAATTGGAAGTAAATATGCCCTAATTATAAGTATTGTTGTCCTAGTTAGGAAGAAGAGGAAGAGTGAATCTAGTGCAAACCCTATCCAAGTAGCAGGTATTACACCAAAAGTGATTATCAAGGATGAGATGATCAAACATGATATAATGGTTCTTAAAAGCAAAGGGTTAATATGTAAGTTCCATAGATACTAGCCAGGTCTTTTAAAAATTTAAAATTGGACCAAGTGGAAGTGGGGATTGAATTCAAATTACTCCCTATATTTTCTTCCTAAAGGATTTTTATTTAGCATCTTCTTTGCTTCAAAAACCAATGATAAATTAATGAATCTTGGCCCATGGTCTAAAGGGAGAGATGCATTGCATTTAAGAATATGAAGTCATCGAATAATATTAGTTTAACCAGAAGGGAAACTTCTTGTAGCACCCTAAAATTGACACAGTAAAACCTTAGCAAATAATTAAAATTACTTTAGTAAATATTAAAATTCAAATTTTAACCCCGAACCGCCCTTTAACCGCCTGTTAAACCACTTTCCTCATTTTTTGCACCATTTTTAAGATTTGTTGTGACCGTTGGTCGATATGGTCGTCGATCAGACGATATCGCCTCAGATCGGATGAATTCGTCTGGAGCAAAATGTCCAGATGATCTCGTCCCAAACTGATTTGTTCATAATTAGCTTATGTTCCAACGACGTCTCTAACCGGGGCAAAAGCGTGTCTGCGCGGTTAGAGACCTCTCTCGTTGGAGATCTCCCAAATTAGGATGATCTCCAACCTCCAAACCTCCTTCCTAGTCCTATTTAAACCTTAGGACCCCCCTTGACATTCCCCTGGCTGAAATTTCCTGTAACACGAGTTCTATTTGCATTAGACCATCTTAAATCACCATTTGCCTTCTTATTTTTCTAAGTTTGTTTGCAGGAACTTCAATGTTTTTCAGCCGGAGCAAGCTCAGATCGTCTCAGATGATCCTGTACAATCTCGGATGATCACTCCACAATTCGAGATGATTTCGTCTTCTCTAGACGATTTCGACTGTAGTCAACATTGGGGGCAATCAGTTCCCAAAGTTTGCGCTTTTCCTATACCTTTTTGCTATTTTATTCTGCATCTAGTTAGTTTTATTATTATTTCTTGTTATTCTGCATCTTGGAGTTCACCCATGTAGCTTAAGTACATAATAAAATCATGATTAGCTATTAAAGCATGATAATTTACTTGCATTTCTATTTGGGATTATCTTATTAACATCATTATTATCATTTCACATCATTTTCCTCTATCAGCATAGCTGCATTTTCTATATTTTGTGTCTATTTCTCTAATTGCAGGTCTCTGACGAATTCGTCAGATCTCAAATGATCTTGTCTGATTCCAGACGATCCTGTCAGATTAGAGGCGATCTGGACTGCTTCAAAAATTAGAACCTCCATCAGACATCCAAAATCAGGTATGGTTTTTCTCACTTAGCTTGTTCTCTGTGTTTTCTATTTAAATCTATTTTCTGTCTTCATTTAAATCTGCATTTCATATAGAACAATTTAGATTCATTTTGGCCAAACCTAGGATTTGAATGATTAAAGGTAAAATTGAACACATCAAACACATTCCCAACCTAGGCGTGGAAACTGCCACTCAAAAGTTTCCTGGTGAACCCCACCATCCGTCAAAAAATCACCTTAATACCCCTCCCCCAAGAGGCGGGACCTTCAAAGGGCCTCTCAGTCTGAGGTACCATCCCATCCTTCTCGCATCCCCATTTTGGGTGCGGATCCTTTAGCCTGAAGGTAAGGGTGCGGAAAATTTGGAACGATACATTTTGGTGAACCCGACATGAAACTAAAACCTTTTGAAAACAAAAACAAAAAAAAAAATATAGATGCATTTAAAATCATTAGAAAACTACTAAGTTGCATATCATGTTTAGATGGTAGCTCCTAAGAAAAGACAAGAAGTTACTATAAATTTTGAGAACCAATTAGCAGCCATGGAAATTAATTCTGTGCTTAGTGTGCATGAAACAGATAGAAACCAACTTTTGTGGGACGAACTTGATAGGAGACTAGGTATCATTTCATCTAGGTCAACAGAACTTAAACAAATCAAGAGGCTTGTCCTAGATAGAATCCTAGATCCTCATCAACTCATTTTTTATCATGAACTTCAAAGAGCTTGCCATAGGTGGTTAGCTTATAGGAGAGCTCTTGTGTCTTCAGAATTGTTCACCTTCGAGGAATACCTCGAGAACGCAGCCGCTATACTCCAATTCCTAGGTCATGTAGAAGATCAAGAGGTCATTCTCACAGATAGGGAAAGGTGGAGGAGAGTTCCTAGAGCTGTGTTATATCGAGAGTATTGCCATGAACTTTATTTCTACCAACCAAAGTCTGAAATAGATAATATCACTATAGCACTTTTTGTCAAATTCTTGAAAGAAAATTTCCAATTTGAAGAAGAACATTTCATGACTCTTGAAGAACTTGAGCCCATTAATGATATTTATAAATTGTTTATAGAAAACTAGATCATTGCTTTCATTATTATTATTCCTTGCATTTAGTGTGTTGTTTGTCATCTTTATAATATTGTTATCAAAACAAAAAACAAAAAAAACATAACAAAATCAAAATATTTTATTTTCAGTTCTATAGTAGGTATATAATTAAAATATATACCTCTTAAGATTGTTGCATATATATATAAGTATATATATATTTGCTGAAATCAAGCACAATGCCTAGAATTAGGAATGGTAAACAAACTGAAGAAGAAGAAGAAGAAGAAGATTGGTTAGGAAACAAAACAAAAAACCCAAATGCCCTTCCTGAGGATCCAATTCCGGAAGGAGGAACTCTAGAACAGCCAGAAGATGAGCTTGTTGTAGAAAATGAACAAGAAGAAAATGTTAGAGAGGAAGGATCCTCATCCCCTAGAATGGCTCCAGACGGAGCTGTTACTTTTGATAACTTAGATCATTTCTGGAAATTCTTCAATAATAATATTGGTGCTCTTAATATGGCAATTTGTATTGATAGAGGCCAAATTAGTGACACTCAAGCAGCCATGGAAGATATGTTTAACATACACACTAATCCCTTGTCCTTCGTTGATCAAGAAAGTGATCAAGTTGGACCATCTAATGTGGATATGGCCACTATAATTTAGAACAAGCAAAAACAATAGGTTACCCAACCTCCTAAGGAACCTGTTATTCAGCCCAAAATCATTCTTGCACAAAAGAAACCTTCCTTTACTGCTTTATTTCACCAAACTATTAATCAATATGCTTCAAATCGACAAAAATCTAAAATGAAGCCAAACATCAATTTTCAACAATCTGGGATACAACATAATTCAACTTCAAAACTTCTTCATAATACCCTTCCTACCAACAATTTACACAATAGTAATATAGCATCTAATCTTTATGTCCCTCCATCATATGCTCACAAATCCCATATTCATACCCTACCGAACCAATATGGTGGGCAAACTAGTAATCTGGAAGCCATGGTGAAACAGTTAGCTTCCCGCATGGACCAGATAGATCCCTACCATCCCTTGTACAATTATCGAGAGATGTGTAGTCAGCCTTTAGATCCCATAGTTGTAGCACAACCATATCCTAAACACTTTCCTATGCCCGTCCTACCTATATATAAAGGAAATGAAGATCCCATAGAGCATCTTTGCATGTTTAGGATAGCATGTCATGATATATCACATGATGACTTGCTATTACTAAAAATGTTCCCAAAAAGTTTAGGAGGAATGGCATTAGAGTGGTACTATCAATTGCCCACCCATTCTTTGAGGAATTTTGAAGAAATAGCTGAATCTTTTGTCCATCAATTTAGTGCCTACATCGAGAGGCACGTGACCATTAAAGATTTATACAACTTAAAACAAGACAAAGATGAATGCTTTGCTGATTTCTTAGCTAGATGGAGGCAGTTGACAAGAAAATTGCACTTTGTGCTACCTTATAGAGAAATGTTGGACATATTCATTAATAATTTGCAAGAACAAATATCCTATGAGTTATCAACTGCTACCTTAACCACCTTCGATCAGGCTATAGACTTAGCTCGAAGAGTGGAGGATGCTCTCATTAGGAGAGGTCAGCTTAAGAAGAAAGATGATGAGAAAACATCTAGAAATCAATATAAAAACAAACAAGTTGTGGGTGATGGAGTCACTGATAGCAGAAATGTTGCTAATGTCAATACAATGAAGACAATAAAAAAATTTATATTGAAACCTCCTGATAAACCTCCTCGAGAGTTTACTAGATTGAATCAACCATTATCAACTATTCTACCCCAATTACTCGAAAGAGGTTTGATTCAATTACCTAATATCCGAGAACCTGATCCAACCATACCCGGATATAGAGCCGATTTACATTGTGATTTCCATAGAGGACCTGGACACTCTACCAACTCTTGTAAAAGGTTGAAACATAAAATACAAGATCTGATTGATAATAATGAGATGGAGGTGCAAGCCTTTCAACCTAAACAAAATCCTCCTAATAATGCTCAAAAGAACATTCCCCAAAATCAGAATCAAAATGCCAATCAATCATTAGATATATTTCTGTATCGCTCCAAATTTTTCACACCCTTACCTTCAGGCTATAGGATCCGTGCCCGGAAGGGGGATGTGAAAAGGATGGGACAATACCTCGGACTGAGAGGCCTTGCGAAGGTCCCGCCTCTCGGGGGAGGTGTATTATGGTGATTTTTCGACGGATGGTGGGTTCACCAGAAACGTTTGAATGGCAGTTTCCACGCCTAGGTTGGGAATGTGTTTAATATGTTCAATTTTATCTTTAAACATCCAAGTCCTAGGTTTGGCCAAATGAATCTAAGTTGTTCTATTATGAAAATGCGAGACTAAATGAAATACAAAAAATAGATTTGAACAGAAAATAGAGAGAAAAGGCTAAATTAAAGAGCCATACCCGATCCGGATGTCTGATGGAGGTTCCGATTCTTGAAGCAGTCAGGATCGTCCGGAATTTGACGAGATCGTCTCCGATCCGACAGGATCGTCCGAGATCCGACGAATTCGTCGGAGACCCGCAAACATAAAAGTAGACGCAAAATACCAAAAATGCAGCTATGACAATAGAGGGCAATGGTGTAGAATGACAATAACAATCTTAAAATGATAATAATAAACAAAATACGAATGCATTACAATAATCTAATGACAATTTATGATTTTATTATGCATTAAGACTATATGGGTGAACTCCAAGATGCAAAATAATAAAGAATAATCATAAGATTAACTAAATACAGAATAATGCAACAGAAAAGAATGAAGAAACGCAAACTCTGGGCACTGATTGCCCCCAATGCAGACTGCAGTCGAAATCATCTCGAATTGGTGCGAAATCGTCTCGAATTGAACAAGATCGTCCACGACGAGCTGAGCTTGCTCCGGCTGAAAAATACTAAGGTTCCTGCAAATAAACTTGGACAAATATGGAGGCAAATAGTAATTTAGGACGGTCTAATGCACGTAGAACTTGTGTTACAGGAAATTTCAGCCAGGGGGATGCCAAGGGGGAGTCCTAAGTTTAAATAGGCTTAGGAGGGAGGTTAGGAGGTTGGAGATCATCCCAATTTGGGAGATCTCCAACGGGGAGGGTCTCTAACGGTGCAGACACGCTTTTGCCCGGATTAGAGACGCCGTTGGAACAGAGGCTAATTGTGAAAAATCAGTTTTGGGACAAGATCGTCTGGACGTCCTAGCCCAGACGAAATCGTCCGATCTGAGGCGATATCGTCTGATCGGCGACGATATCGTCAAACGGTCAAAACAAACTCTAAAAATGGCACGAGAAATGAGGAAACGGGTTAAACGACGGTTTAGGAGCGGTTTTGGGGTTAAAATTTGAATTTGAATATTTACTAGAGTAATTGTAATTATTTAAGGTTTTATTGCGCCAATTTTAGGGTGCTACATTTTGCCCCCTCTTTAGCGAATTTTCTGAAGAAAATGCGTTAAAGACGAGTTCTTCTCGATCTACGAGAAAGCAAAAATTATTCCCATTTTTAGGCGACGATTCTAGGTCGAATCGTACGACAACTTACTATGGTGCCCCCTCCGTGTTTTTACCCAAATCGAACGTTTGAGGTAAAAACGCGGAAAAGCAAAATTTTAAAATGTTTTTAATTGTTTTTGAATAAAATTAAGAAAAATAGGGTAAAACCCTAATTCATTATTACTGTTCATTTTCCTAGTTTTTAGAGCTCTGGAGACAAGATGGTCGAGACAGCGCACAGATCGACAGAGGTCCGACGCGGGCTACGGGTAAGGGTCTAAACTTAGTTTAGAATGCTTTAATTTAGAATTTCATGCTTTTTAGATTAGATTTGATTGATTTTTGAGCATCACGGCCATTTTTGGGCCGTCGACGTCATCGAGACGAAATCGTCTCGATATCGTCGATTTCGTCCAAGGGCGAAATCGGCGATAGGGGGACGATTTCGTCCAATAAGGGACGATTCCCTCATGCGAAATCGGAGACGAATTTGCTCAAATTTGGGACGATATCGTCCAATTGTGGGTGATATCATCATTTATATGAAATTGCACTTGCTTTACTTGAATTTTTAATGAATGTTTGATTAATGATTGTTATTGATGATTTTTGATTGTTTTGTTGTTTATGTTGCAGAGAGGATTACTAAAGAGCCGAGAATGGAAATACGGTAGACTAAGGGATGACTTGGCCGCTCTATCACAGGCAGAGCGAGATCAGCTGGCTTAGGTCGGCTTGCAGCACGTGGCAGAGATGCCACAAGTGTCTACAGACATGGGGCTATTGATAGCCCTAGCAGAGAGGTGGTATCCGGGTTCTTCATGTTTCTGGTTACCGATAGGGGAGATGACTCCCACACTAGAGGATGTATGGAGGATTTTGAGGATCCCCATACAAGGACGGTTGATCACTCCCACGGCCAATCAGGGCCACGCGATGATGAGACTATGCGAAGATCCGAGCTTCGCCCTGGAGAAGGGCGGAGTGAACATCGAGTCTCTACGCCAGATGCCTGGGGCATCTAGGCTGACACAAGTTTTGGCTGGGGTGGTAGGTGGTCTGCTGCTATGCCATCAGAGTGGATGCAGGCTACCATGGCTACTGACAGATGTGGTCTGCGACATGAGAGACCACGGATACAAGTTTGCTTGGGGGAGCTTTGTACTCTGTCGATTGTATAGGATCCTTCATGGGGTCGTATACAAGGGCGGCCGATGTCTGGTTATGACATCGCTACTATAGGTTTGGTGCTGGGAGCACATCATGGTGCGGAGGCCGGTAGGGCTCCCACTGATAGGGATTGACGGGGAGAGACCCCGAGTTTTCTACTGGTGGCTCCGAAGAGGGGCACAGCGGCGGATAGATCTGCCAATGTCCCGGAGACTACTTGATGACCTTGTCTCCGACCAGATCACCTGGAGGCCTTGGAGAGATCATCCAGGGTGGGCCGAGGATGGACAAGAGCTAGCTCGCATCAAGCGAGTCTATTGGCTGAGGATGGAGAGGGGAGAGGTGGAGCTCCATCGGTATGACCGAGTTTTGAGGCAGTTCGGTCTACAGCAGGGGATCCCATCTCTCAGAGACTACGAGTTTTCTCAGACTATCCGGGATAACACTACAGTTAGCGAGGCTCCAGATATGCAATGATTCTAGAGTCAGGACACAGATGATGCCCCCATTCAGCCAGTGGATGGGGACGATGTAGGGTAGCCGACGGCTATGATGCTTGGTACACAGGCATCCGCCCTCCTCGGATGACGAGGGCTCAGGGTCCGATTCATGTAGTTGTGCATCGGATGGGGAGGCGCACCAGGCAGCCATTGAGGTAGCTACGGGTCATGATGGGAGAGAGCAGAGGAGACCACAGGCAGCAAAGGCCACGGTAGCGGGAGAGGAGGGAGGAGAGACCCCCTTCTCCATAGAGAGAGAGGCCACCATCGCTTGATAAGGGCAAGGGTGTGGACATAGGAGAGAGTAGTGAGATGGCTACTCTTTAGGCAGAGACTATCCGTCTCCAAGCATAGGTGCAGACTTTGTAGGATGAGGCTGCACGACATCGAGCAGAGGCTACACAGCTCAGAGATGAGGTTGCATGCCTTAGAGCATGGAGCGGAGGAGCGAGCACTCAGGAGCTGGCATGGTCGATTGCTCAGACCATGTTCTACTAGGGTATCTACTTCTAGATGGTGCTAGAGGGCTAGAGGGTACAGCTGCCAGCTGGCATTGCGGACCCGATCAAGATTGGGTCATCGAGGACTTCATCTCGATCGAGGACTAGGACTCACAGTACCACACATACTACGATGGGGCCACCTCGTCCACCTCGGGTGGGGGAGGAGATGAGGCTGAGAGCTCGAGGGGTTCTCGAGACACTGCACAAAGGATATATGATTGAGAGGATTGAGTATGCCAAGATGTAGATTGTGGCATACCAATCTAGTTTTGAGATGATGTACATACATTGTTGATATATATATATATATATATATATATATATATATATTATATTTTTGATCATATGACTTGTCTTATGATGATATGACTTGTTTATATGTTTTTATGATGCTTTAATGTTTGAAGTGTGATTTGATTTGATGATTCATGTAATTATGTCGTTTGGAAAATATTATGGTTTGAATGTCATGCTTTTAAAATTTAAATGAAATAATCTGATGTAAACAAATTGGTTGTTGTGATGATAATTTGATAAAAATAAAAGGGACTTTTAACAATAATTTCAAAGGACATTGTCGCTATTATAGACCATTTCATGGAGTCGCCGCTCACTCGGTCGTCAAGCTAATCCCAAGTATAGAAATATTGTTAAAAGTAAAAGAGTGCTTAAGAGACTGTCTTAAGACTTTGTTGTGATGATGCAAATGATGATGATGATGGTGATTTGTTTTCAGACTTTTCATAAAAATAGTATGCATGAAATATTTTGAAATGATTTTTGCTAGGCATAAATTCCTAAGTGTGATAAAATTTTTGAATAATTCCCTAGGAATTATACCATCATTGCAAATTTGCATGTTGACAAAATGACATGAAATAGTAATAATGTTCGTTCTTTTGAAAGCATAATTGTGTAACATAATGATTTAAGTCATATGTTTTTATGATTTTAAATGAATGGGGAATAAAATTAATACAATGGTTTGCGCTAGGCATAGAATATTTAGGTATAGACTTATACCATCATCGCGAAATCCAAAAAGAAAGATAGTTTTATTGCATGGTTGATTTTTAATTGTTGAAAATAAATAGAAAATATGAAGATGAGGACTTGTGCTAGGCATAAAATTCCACTTTTGGTTTTGGAACTATACCATCGTCGCAAAAGTCAAAAGTTATATGTAACTTTATTGCATTTTTTGAAAAATGATTTTGATTTGTTGGTAAATACATGTGGTTGTCTTTATACTAAACAACTGTTCAAAGAAGAAAATGAAATTATTCCAATTTGCAAAAATATTTCAAAGTATCTTAAAGACAAAAGTTAGATTTATAAGGAATCCCATGTGCATATGTGAGTTCATTTCCAATCTTGATTTATCATAATGATACACAAAATCTCTCAAATACAAATGTGTGTGCGATTGTAGTATTCATTTACCAGGTTTGAGCAAGATACTATGATACAAGTGATTTGAATTAACCAAATAAGTGTTCATTAACCATGATTGAGATGCATATAACCATACCAGACTACTATGTAAGTCGGGTTATCAAGAGCTAGCTAATCCATAAGCGAGACATAGGTCTATACAAAAGAAGGTCGCTAATGTGACAGACATATCACCACGCTAGGGATTACCCAAGGCCAAGCGGGTTGGGCACAAACCACATGTTATGGGGCTTACCTCACAGTTTTCGAATAATTGAGAATTCCAGGGATTCAAGCTCATCAACCCTTCTTTTCTTTTCAAAGGGTAGGGAAAGGGATTTTATTGCTTTTGCTTTTGCTCATTTTGCTTTCTTTTCTTTCTCTTTTTTTTTTTGTATCTTTTGCTTTGATATTTGAGATAATGCTGAAATAGTGCTAAATGATTTTACTTGATTTTGCTTGATTTTTCTTTTTCTTTTGCTTCCTATTCTAGGGATACTTGCTCGGATTAGCTGTAGAGCAAGGGATTTTTATTTCGGGTAGGGGTGAGCTTGTCCTTTTGCCAATTCTCAAAGATTCTAGACCATGTGCATGATAGGATAGCAGGGGAAACTTTTCGCTCAAGAAACCACTTCTACTATGTAGCATAGCATGGATATTACAAATATAATCATTTTATTGTGAAAGGATATGCTTGGTTTAAGTAAATAACAAGATCAATTCTCTATGCTCAAACTTTATTTAATTGAATTTTGTGGACTTTGATATAAGAGAGATTAGTAATCATGCCAGATAAAATCAAGATATTTATTCATGTGAATGTGAAAGTGCGGGATTCCAAATAAATGCTAATTTATCCAAAATAATTTGAAAATATAACTGCACATATGTCACAATTTGCGAAGTACAAAAAATAAAAGATGGTTTTGAAGATTTTGATGATTTTGAATGTTTTTGGTATTTTTGAATTTATAAATTGAAAGAAATACAAGATAGTGATTTTTTTGAAATATTTTAAACAAATATATACAATGATGAAATGACCAATTTTTATGCATAGTAACGTTTAAGATGCATAATATTCATAGGTTCTTTAAGTTCTTTACCATCTAAGGTAGATAATTTGTATGCTCCCGATTCAAATTTAGCAGTGATAATATATGGTCCAAGCCAGTTGGGCTCAAATTTACCTTTAAGGTCTTTAGTTGCATTAGTATTTTTTTGATTTTCTTTTAAAACAAGATCGCCGACCTCAAAGGATCGATGATGAACTTTCTTAGCATATGATCTTTTAAGCTTGTTTTGGTAAGCACGAAGATGCTCCAAAGCATTGATGCGCTTTTCATCTAGGAGTTCCAGCTGACTGAGTCTGCCAGCTCGATATTCATCTCCTACTTCGGTATCTTGAAGTAGTAGAGCCAAAGAAGGAACTTCTAATTCAAAGGGAAAAACGGCTTCAGCGCCATAAACCAAAACAAAAGGTGAAGTTCCAGTGGGGGTTCGAACACTAGTTCGATAGGCCCACAAGGTTGGATATAATTGAATGTGCCAGTCGCGGCTAGATTTATTGACCAATATTTTGAGAATTTTGATTAAGGTTTTGTTTGAAGTTTCTGCTTGGCCATTACCCTGAGGATAATAGGGAGTGGACCAGCGATGTTGAATCTTATATTTTTGGCATAATTTCTTAACATCTTTATTTTTGAAACAAGTTCCATTATCTGAGATGAGATTTGCAGGAATTTCGAACCTACAAATGATTTGATTAAAAATAAATTTAGAGACTTGTGTTCCAGTGCAGGAAGCTAAAGGCATAGCTTCAACCCACTTCGTGAAATACTCGATGGCGGTTATGATGAATTTGTGTCCATCAGATGACACAGGATTAATTTTGCCAATAATGTCTAAGCCCCATTTTGAAAAGGGCCAAGGAGATGAAATAGCCTGCAGTTCTTGTGCAGGGGCATGGACAAGGTCAGCATGTTTCTGGCACTTGTCGCAATGGCGCACATAATCATGTGCATCATTCTCCATGGTAGGCCAAAAGTATCCTATCCTAAGGAGCTTTTTAGCAATGACACTACCACTGAAGTGTCCTCCACAAGATCCATCATGGGCTTCACTCAAGGCTGATTTGGATTCTTCTAGATTCAAACATCTCAATAGGATACCTTCAAAAGATCTCTTATACAAAGTATTGCCAATTATTACAAATCGACTTGCTCGTCTACGTAATAACCGACGCTGGTTTCTATTAGAATTGGCAGGGAAAGTCCCATTTTGAAGAAAATCAAATATATCCGTATACCAAGGTTCAGGAGTAGTTTCATTGATTAGAAACACATCCAAAGGTTCTAAGCATGACTTATTTGAAGCGAGGTTCCTGGAGTCGATGAATAATGATGGTGGCATATTCGTCATCTAACTCCAAGGGCAGAAGAGATGCAGTGGTAGCCATAGCATCCACTGCACGGTTGCTAGTTCGAGGAATAGCTTCCAAGGTAACTTGATCAAATAGAGATATTAATTGTAAAACATAGGCTTTATATGGGCACAGTTTATCATCTCTGGTCTGATAAACTTCATTAATTTGGTTTATAACAAGTTGAGAATCACCAAAAACTAACAGATGTTTAATTTTTAGAGCCAAGGTGGCTCGTAATCCAAGGATTAGAGCTTCATACTCAGCAGTATTATTAGTGCAAGCAAATGTTAATTTAAAGGATAAAGGTATAATGTGCTTTTGTGGAGATATTAAAATAATACCTGCACCAGCCCCACTCATGCATCGGGCTCCATCAAAGTATAAGGACCATTGTTCAACATGGTCTGCCTCTAATTGAAGGCATTCATCGAGAAACTCAATGATGAGGGGATGGGTAGACTCTAAGGGTGCAGCAGCTAATTGATCTGCTATGATTTGACCCTTAACAGACTTTTGTCCTATAAACGTGAGTTCAAACTCGCTTAGAGCAAGAACCCACTTGGCTGTGCGACCCGATAAATAAGGTCGACTCATAAGATACCGCAAGGGATCATATTTAGCAATGACATACATTTTTTGGCTAAGCATATAATGGCATAATTTTTGCGTAGAAAAGATGACTGCTAGACATAGTTTTTCTAATGCTGTGTAGCGGGTTTCATAACTAATTAGAGTTCGGCTAATATAATAATTAGCACGTTCTCTCTTCTCATCATCAAGTTGAGCTAACATAGCTCCTAAAGCAAAATCGAAGCTAAAATATACAGGATAAATGGACGATCAGGTCTAGGCGGTGAAAGCACAGGTGGGTTAAGGAGGTATTGTTTAAGAAGTTCAAAAGCTTCCTTACATTCGTCGTCCCAATTAAAAGGGACATCCTTCTTAAGGAGCTTAAGAAAGGGACCGGTTTTGTCCGCCAACTTATCGATGAAGCGACGGATAGCTTGAAGCTTACCTTGTAAACTTCGTAATTCAGATATATTGGTAGGTGCGGGCATATCAGTGATAGCCGCAATCTTAAGAGGGTCAATTTTGATGCCACGTAAAGAAACTATAACCCCTAATAGTTTATCGGACTTAACTCCAAATATGCATTTGGCTGGATTTAATCGAATAAGATATTCTCTTAACCGATTAAAAACTTTTCTCAAATCATCTAAATGATTATCTTCATTAATAGAGTGAGCTATAATATCATCTACATAATCATGTAGGATATCATGCATCATATCATGAAAAATATAAGTCATAGCTCGTTGATAGGTTGCACCTGCGTTCTTTAAGCCGAATGGCATCACTTTCCAACAAAAGGTACCCCAGGGGGTAATAAAGGTTATTTTAGCCTGATCTTCAGGAGCTATCCCCTGATCTGATTATAACCAGAGAATCCATCCATTAAGGACATCATCCCACTCCAAGCAGTAAAATCAATGATTTGGTCCATGTTTGGAAGAGGAAAATCATCTTTAGGGCATGCAACGTTAATATCTCTAAAATCTATGCAAACCCTAACTTTGGTAGCTTCTTTCTTGGTGACTGGAACTACATTCGAAATCCATTCAGCATAATCAATAGCTTGTATAAAAACAACATTCAAGAGTTTTTCTAACTCCCCTTTGACTAGTAAAGCCACTTTGGGATGCATTTTTCTAAGTTTTTGTTTAACAGGTTTAGCATCCGGATGGACTACTAGGTGATGCATGACTACAGAAGGGTCTAAACCTCGCATATCTTCATATGTCCAAGCGAAGACATCTTCATATTCTTTAAGGAATGCAATGTATTGCTCTTGTTTTTCTTGACTTAATTCTGATCCAATATTGATTATGTGGGGACTATCCTCAGTTCCAATGTTGATTTTAATGACGTTTTCTACTTCCATGTGTAGATCTCTTTCAAAATTAGGTGGGGCGGGTGAGACGCCCAATTCTTGTAATTATTTTAAGGTTAACTTGGATAATTCATCTTGAGGAGTAGTGGCCTCAAGCTGGGCTATAGTTGGTATAGAACCATCAAAATAAAACCCATTGTGTAACATCTCTTCAACGGAGACATCATGGAAAATATCTCCTTCCAACTCATCATCGGATTCAACAATCATTTCAGGATAAGCTATGGATAGCATATTACATGTAAATGGCTGATTTTTTAGAGGCAAATCATCACGCCCATCCAAATAATCTTGATAACATATGAGTTGATCATCATCTTCAAAAGGAAAGGGTTGACCCTTACTAGGAAATAGGCCCACACCACATCGGGCGGGCCACGGTTCTACCTCGAAAGGTTCTTTCATACCATTTTGGAAAGGTCCCAAGCCTTTCCCTTTATATCCCATTTTAAGCATTATAGGTTTAGCTTTAATATACTCATTAGTAAAATAACATCGAGCATATCCATCATGATGAGTTTTGATATTCCGAGGTATTCTTCCCCAGTCATATCCTTTATAAATGAAGGCACAACTCCCGACTTGGTAAGTACTTCCCATAGGTTGTGGGAGGCCCAAAGTGCGAGGAGATGGCGGCAAGTTATTTAAGATAATGGAATTTTGCATAGAAGCATTTGTTTTTTCTGATATAAGAATTTTAGATAAATCAGGTAAGAGTTCATCAGAAAGAGCATAAGATGTAGAAGGATCATTCTCTATATCTTTAGATGTGGAAGGTATGATAGATGTAGATAATGTGGAGGTGTTAATAGATGGGTCTATAGGTTTTGAAATTATAGGGATGGAACATGAAGGATTGGTTGTGGATTGAAGATCTTTTTGAGGTTCTAGAGTGGTTTGTTTAGAAGATTGTTGATCTATATATGAGGGTGAAATTAATGGAGGAGAAATAGATGAAGTTATGGGTGTGTGTTTCACAGTTTTAGATGAAAAATAAGAATTAGGATGTGTGGATGACAGAGCAGGGCAAAATTGAACTCCAACAGGTTCTGCCAAAGCACACATATCAAAGGGTCTAGGATCACCATGGATAGTGACCAACTGATTTTTAAATTCGAATTTAACACATTGGTGTAAAGTTGATGGGACAGCCCGCATTGCATTGATCCAAAAATCGACCCAAGAGTATATTGTACGATGCGGGGCAATGTACAATAAACACGGTCGTATCTAAGGTTCTAGGACCAACTTGCAATGGGATGGTAATAACTCCACACGTTTCTTGTGTTTCGTCATTGAAAGCTTTTATGATCATGTCAGTTTTCTTCATTTCATCACTTCTAAACCCAAATCTCTGGTAGAAGTCAAAAGTGCAAATATTTAGAGATGAACCATTATCAATCAAAACTCTTTTAACGGCTACATCTCCAATTAGGGCAGTAATGTATAAGGGGTTATCCTTATGTAAACTATGTTGTGGTATATCTTTATCTCGAAAGTCAATACAATCGACTTCTCTAGTGATGATAGTATTGGCCATGGCTTCAGGTTGAATGTTTTGTGGTACCATCATTTGGCTTAATGTAAGCATTAATTCATCTCTATGGGTAGGAGAAGATCTTAATAGGTCCAAAAGAGAAATTCTGGCTGTAGTATTGGATAATTGCTCATTAATATTGTAAGGGGGTTTAGGTTGAACATTAGGAGCATGATTCCCTTTATTGGGATTTTTCAAAACAAATGGAGCTGATCCATCATTCTGGTTTGGTTCTTGTTGAGAATTTTGAGCCTGTTGTCTGGTAACGACTCCGATGGTACCTACAATGTTGTATTGAGGACGTTGAATAGGTCTTGGTCTAGCATTTATAGCTTGTTCATTAGAAAGGAATTGATCAGAAGAGGGTCGAGTAGTAACTCTTCTAGGAAATGGTTCTTCTGGAATCATAGCATCTGTGATAGGTTGAATAGGATCTGATTCATTTTCAGAACTATTCGATTGGTTTGAAGTGATTTCCATGTCACTTTCAGTATCTGATTCTACATCACTGAGATCTGGTATTTGAATATTATGTAGGGGCCTGGTCGTGACCATGGATAAAGTTGTGTCAAATTTTTGTAAATCATGATTAGGTAAATGTCCGCTAATAGTTCCTACATATCGGGTAGGAGGAGGGACATTATGATGCTCAATTTGATTGGCCACCTCTTTACCATGTCTTGGTAAAGGATGTTGAAATATGTCTAATGATTGATTAGCATTTTGATTTTGATTTTGGGGAATGTTCTTTTGAGCATTATTAGGAGCATTTTGTTTAGGTTGGAAGGCTTGCACCTCCATTTCATTATTATCAATCAGATCTTGTATTTTATGTTTCAACCTTTTACAAGCATTGGTAGAGTGTCCAGGCCCTCTATGGAAATCACAGTGTAAGTCAGCTCTGTATCCGGGTATAGTTGGATCAGGTTCTCGGATAGCTGGTAATTGAATCAAGCCTCTTTCGAGTAATTGAGGTAAAATAGTTGATAATGGTTGATTCAATCTAGTAAATTCTCGAGGAGGTTTATCAGGAGGTTTCAATATAAATTTTTTTGTTGTCTTCGTTGCATTGATATTAGCAACATTTTTGCTATCAGTGACTCCGTCACCTACGACTTGTTTGTTTTTATATTGATTTTTGGATGTTTTCTCATCATCTTTCTTCCTAAGTTGGCCTCTCCTAATGAGGGCATCTTCTACTCTTCGAGCTAAATCTATAGCCTGATCGAAGGTAGTTAAAGTAGCAGATTGATAACTCATAAGATATTTGTTCTTGCAAATTATTAATAAAAATGTCCAACATTTCCCTATAAGGTAGCACAAAGTGCAGTTTTCCTGTCAACTGCCTCCATCTAGCTAAGAAATCAGCAAAACATTCATCTTTGTCTTGTTTTAAGTTGTATAAATCTTTAATGGTTACATGCCTCTCGATATAGGCACTAAATTGATGGACAAAAGATTCAGCGGTTTCTTCAAAATTTCTCAAAGAATGAGTGGGCAATTGATAGTACCACTCTAATGCCATTCCTCCTAAACTTTTTGGGAACATTTTTAGTAATAGCAAGTCATCATGTGATATATCATGACATGCTATCCTAAACATGCGAAGATGCTCTATGGGATCTTCAGTTCCTTTATATATAGGCAGGACCGGCATGGGAAAATGTTTAGGGTACGGTTGTGCTACAACTATAGGGTCTAGCGGTTGACTACACATCTCTCGATAATTGTACGAGGGACGGTAGGGATCCATCTGGTCCATGCGGGAAGCTAACTGTTTCACCATGGCTTCCAGATTACTGGTTTGCCCACCATATTGGTTCGGTAGGGCATTAATATGAGATTGGTGAGCATATGATGGAGGGACATGCATATTAGATGCTATATTACTATTGTGTAAATTGTTGGTAGGAAGGGTGTTATGAAGAAGTTTTGAAGTTGTATTATGTTGTATCCCAGATTGTTGGAAATTGGTGTTTGGCTTCATTTTAGGTTTTTGTTGATTTGAAGCATATTGATTAATAGTTTGGCGAAATAAAGCAGTGAATGAAGGTCTCTTCTGTGTGGGCATGATTTTAGGCTCAATAACAGGTTCCTTAGGAGGTTGGGTAACCTGTTGTTTTTGCATATTCTGAATTATAGCGGCCATATCCATATTGGATGGCCCAACTTTATCACTTTCTTGATCAATGAAAGACAAGGGATTAGTGTGTATGTCAAACATATGTTCCATGGCTGCTTGAGTGTCACTAATTTGTCCCTTATCAATACGAACTGCCATATTAAGAGCACCAATATTTTTATTGAAGAATTTCCAAAAATGATCTAAGTTATCAAAAGCAATAGTTCCATCTAAAGCCATTCTAGGGGATGAGGATCCTTCCTCTCTAACATTTTCTTGTTGTTCATTTTCTTCAACCAAGTCATCTTCTGGTTGTTCTAGAGTTTCTTCTTCTGGAATTGGATCTTCAGGAAGGGTATTTAATTTTTTATTTTTCTTGCCTAACCAATCTTCTTCTTCTTCTTCTTCAGTTTGTTTACCATTCCTAAGTTTAGTCATGGTGCTTAAACTTAGATTTCAGCAAATATATATATATATATATATATATATATATATATGCAACAAGCTTAAGAGGTATATATTTTAATTATATACCTACTATAATATTTAAAATGAAATGTTTTGGTTTTTGTTATGTTTTTTGTTTTTCTTGTTTTTTTGGTTTTAATAACAATATTATAAAGATAACAAACAACACACAAAACGCAAGAAATAATAATAATGAAAGCAATGATCTAGTTTTCTATAAACAATTTATAAATATCATTAATGGGCTCAAGTTCTTCGAGGATTCATGAAATGTTCTTCTTCAAATTGAAAATTTTCTTTCAAGAATTTGACAAAAAGTGCTATAGTGATATTATCTGTTTCAGATTCTGTTTTGTAAAAGTAAAGCTCGTGGCAATACTCTCGATATAACACAGCTCTAGGAACTCTCCTCCATCTTTCCCTATCCGTAAGAATGACCTCTTGGTCTTCTACATGACCTAGGAATTGGTGTATAGTGGCTGCGTTCTCGAGGTATTCCTCGAAGGTGAACAATTCTGAAGACACAAGAGCTCTCCTATAAGCTAACCACCTATGGCAAGCTCTCTGAAGTTCATGATAAAAAATGAGTTGATGAGGATCCAGGATTCTATCTAGGGCAAGCCTCTTGATTTGTTTAAGTTCTGTTGACCTAGATGAAATGACACCTAGTCTTCTATCAAGTTCGTCCCACAAAAGTTGGTTTCTATCTGTTTTAGGCACACTAAGCACAGAATTGATTTCTATGGCTACTAATTGGTTTTCAACATTTATAGTAACTGCTAGTCTTTTCTTAGGAGCTACCATCTAAACATGATATGCAACTTGGTAGTTTTCTAGTGATTTTAAGTGCATCTATTTTTTTTGTTTTTGTTTTCAAAAGGTTTTAAATGCATTCACGTCGGGTTCACCAAAATGTATCGCTCCAAATTTTTCACACCCTTACCTTCAAGCTATAGGATCCGTGCCCGGAAGGGGGATGTGAAAAGGATGGGACAATACCTCGGACTGAGAGGCCTTGCGAAGGTCCCGCCTCTCGGGGGAGGTGTATTATGGTGATTTTTCGACGGATGGTGGGTTCACCAGGAAACGTTTGAATGGCAGTTTCCAAGCCTAGGTTGGGAATGTGTTTAATATGTTCAATTTTATCTTTAAACATCCAAGTCCTAGGTTTGGCCAAATGAATCTAAGTTGTTCTATTATGAAAATGCAGACTAAATGAAATACAAAAAATAGATTTGAACAGAAAACAGAGAGAAAAAGCTAAATTAAAGAGCCATACCTGATCCGGATGTCTGATGGAGGTTCTGATTCTTGAAGCAGTCAGGATCATCTAGAATTTGACAAGATCGTCTGAGATCTGACAGGATCGTCTGAGATCTGACGAATTCGTCAGAGACCTGCAAACATAAAAGTAGATGCAAAATACCAAAAATGCAGCTATGACAATAGAGAGCAATGGTGTAGAATGACAGTAACAATCTTAAAATGATAATAATAAACAAAATACGAATGCATTACAATAATCTAATGACAATTTATGATTTTATTATGCATTAAGACTATATGGGTGAACTCCAAGATGCAAAATAATAAAGAATAATCATAAGATTAACTAAATACAGAATAATGCAGCAGAAAAGAATGAAGAAACGCAAACTCTGGGCACTGATTGCCCCCAATGCAGACTGTAGTCGAAATCGTCTCGAATTGGTGCGAAATCGTCTCGAATTGAACAGGATCGTCCACGACGAGCTGAGCTTGCTCCGGCTGAAAAATACTAAGGTTCCTGCAAATAAACTTGGACAAATATGGAGGCAAATAGTAATTTAGGATGGTCTAATGCACGTAGAACTTGTGTTACAGGAAATTTCAGCCAGGGGGATGCCAAGGGGGAGTCCTAAGTTTAAATAGGCTTAGGAGGGAGGTTAGGAGGTTGGAGATCATCCCAATTTGGGAGATCTCCAACGGGGAGGGTCTCTAACGACGCAGACACGCTTCTGCCCGGATTAGAGACGTCGTTGGAACAGAGGCTAATTGTGAAAAATTAGTTTTGGGACAAGATCGTCTGGACGTCCTAGCCCAGACGAAATCGTCCGATCTGAGGCGATATCGTCTGATCGGCGACGATATCGTCAAACGGTCAAAACAAACTCTAAAAATGGCATGGGAAATGAGGAAACGGGTTAAACGGCGGTTTAGGAGCGGTTTTGGGGTTAAAATTTGAATTTGAATATTTACTAGAGTAATTGTAATTATTTAAGGTTTTACTGCGCCAATTTTAGGGTGCTACAATTTCAACATCCTTTACCAAAACATGGTAAGGAGGTGGCCAATCAAATTGAGCATCATAATGTCCCTCCTCCTACCCGATATGTAGGAACCATTAGTGGACATTTACCTAATCATGATTTACAAAAATTTGACACAACTTTATCCATGGTCACGACCAGGCCTCTACATAATATTCAAACTCTTGATTGTAGTGATACAGAATATGAGACTGAAAGTGACATGGAAATCACATCAAATCAATCGAATAGTTCTGAAGATGAATCAGATGCTATTCAACCTATTACAAATTCTATGATTCCAGAAGAACCTTTTCCAAGAAGAGTTACTACTAGACCATCTTCTCATCAATTACTTTCTAATCAACAAGCTATAAACGCTAGACCAAGACCTATTCATCATCCACAAAATAATATTGTAGGTACCATTGGAGCTATTACTAGACAACAAGCTCAAAATTCTCAACAAGAACCAAATCAGAACGATGGATCAACTCCATTTGTTTTGAAAGTTCCTAATAAAGGAAATCATGCTCCTAATGTTCAATCTAAACCTCCTTATAATATTAATGAGCAACTATCAAATACTACAGCTAGAATTTCCCTTTTGGACCTTTTGAGATCTTCTCCTACACATAGAGATGAATTGATGCTCACATTAAGCCAAATGATGGTACCACAAAATATTCAACCTGAAGCCATGACCAATACTATCATAACTCGAGAAGTTGATTGTATTGACTTTCGAGATAGAGATATACCACAACATAGTTTACATAAGGATAACCCCTTATATATTACTGCCCTAATAGGAGATGTAGCAGTCAAAAGGGTCTTGATTGATAATGGTTCATCTCTAAACATTTGCACTTTTGACTTCTACCAAAGATTTGGGTTTAGAAGTGATGAAATGAAGAAAACCGACATGATCATAAAAGCTTTCAATGACGAAACACAAGAAACGTGTGGAGTTATCACCATCCCATTGCAAGTTGGTCCGAGAACCTTAGATACGACCGTGTTTATTGTACATTGCCCCGCATCATACAATATACTCTTGGGTCACCCTTGGATCAATGCAATGCGGGTTGTCCCATCAACTTTACACCAATGTGTTAAATTCGAATTTAAAAATCAGTTGGTCACTATTCATGGTGATCCTAGACCCTTTGATATGTGTGCTTTGGCAGAACCTATTGGAGTTCAATTTTGCCTTGCTCTATCATCCACACATCCTAATTCTTATTTTTCATCTAAACGTGTGAAACACACACCCATAACTTCATCTATTTCTCCTCCATTAATTTCACCCTCATATATAGCTCAACAATCTTCTAAACAAACCACACTAGAACCTCAAAAAGATCTTAAATCCACAACCAATCCTTCATGTTCCACTCCTATAATTTCAAAACCTATAGACCCATTTATTAACACCTCCACATTATCTACATCTACCAAAGCCATATCTTCCACATCTAAAGATATAGGGAATGATCCTTCTACATCTTATGCTCTTTCTGATGAGCTCTTACCTGATTTATCTAAAATTCTTATATCAGAACAAACAAATGCTTCTATGCAAGATTCCCTTATTCTAAATAATTTGCCACCATCTCCTCGTACTTTGGGCCTCCCACAACCTATGGGAAGTACTTATCAAGTCGGGAGTTGTGCCTTTATTTATAAGGGATATGACTGGGGAAGAATACCTAGGAACATCAAAACTCATTATGATGGATATGCTCGATGTTATTTTACTAATGAGTATACTAAAGCTAAACCTATAATGCTTAAAATGGGATATAAAGGGAAAGGCTTGGGACCTTTCCAAGATGGTATGAAAGAACCCTTTGAGGTAGAACCATGGCCCGCTCGATGTGGTGTGGGCCTATTTCCTAGTAAGGGTCAACCCTTCCCTTTTGAAGATGATGATCAACTCATATGTTATCAAGATTATTTGGATGGGCGTGATGATTTGCCTCTAAAATATCAGCCATTTACATGTAATATGCTATCCATAGCTTACCCTGAAATGATTGCCGAATCCGATGATGAGTTGGAAGGAGATATTTTCCATGATGTCTCCGTTGAAGAGTTGTTACACAATGGTTTTTATTTTGATGGTTCTATACCTACTATAGCCCAGCTTGAGGCCACGACTCCTCAAGATGAATTATCCAAGCTAACCTTAAAAGAATTACAAGAATTGGGCGTTTCACCCACCCCACCTAATTTTGAAAGAGATCTACACATGGAAGTAGAAAACGTCATTAAAGTTAACATTGGAACTGAGGATAATCCTCACATAATCAATATTGGATCAGAATTAAGTCAAGAAAAACAAGAGCAATACATTGCATTTCTTAAAGAATATGAAGATGTCTTCGCTTGGACATATGAAGATATGCCAGGTTTAGACCCTTCTGTAGTCATGCATCACCTAGTAGTCCATCCGGATGCTAAACCTGTTAAATAGAAACTTAGAAAAATGCATCCTAAAGTGGCCTTGCTAGTCAAAGGGGAGTTAGAAAAACTCCTGAATGTTGTTTTTATACAAGCTATTGATTATGCTGAATGGATCTCGAATGTAGTTCCAGTCACCAAGAAAGAAGCTACCAAAGTTAGGGTTTGCATAGACTTTAGAGATATTAACGTTGCATGCCCTAAAGATGATTTTCCTCTTCCCAACATGGATCAAATCATTGATTTTACTGCTGGGAGTGGAATGATGTCCCTAATGGATGGATTTTTTGGCTATAATCAGATCAGGATAGCTCCTGAAGATCAGGCTAAAACAACCTTTATTACCCCCTGGGGTACCTTTTGTTGGAAAGTGATGCCATTTGGTTTAAAGAATGCAGGTGCAACATATCAACGAGCCATGACTTATATCTTTCATGATATGATGCATGATATCCTACATGATTATGTAGATGATATTATAGCTCGTTCTATTAATGAAGATGATCATTTAGATGATTTGAGAAAAGTATTTAATCGGTTAAGAGAATACCTTATCCGATTAAATCCAGCCAAATGTATATTCGAAGTCAAGTCCGGTAAATTATTAGGGGTTATAGTTTCTTTACGTGGTATCAAAATCGACCCTCTCAAGATTGTGGCTATCACTGATATGCCCACACCTACCAATATATCTGAGTTACGAAGTTTACAAGGTAAGCTTCAAGCTATCCGTCGCTTCATCGATAAGCTGGTGGACAAAACCGGTCCCTTTCTTAAGCTTCTTAAGAAAGATGTCCCTTTTAATTGGGACGACGAATGTAAGGAAGCATTTGAACTTCTCAAACAATACCTCCTTAACCCACCTATGCTTTCACCGCCTAGACCTGATCGCCCATTTATCCTATATATTTTAGCTTTAGATTTTGCTTTAGGAGCTATGTTAGCTCAACTTGATGATGAGAAAAGAGAACGTGCTAATTATTATATTAGCCAAACTTTAATTAGTTATGAAACCCGCTACACAACATTAGAAAAACTATGTCTAGCAGTCGTATTTTCTACACAAAAATTATGCCATTATATGCTCAGCCAAAAAACGTATGTCATTGCTAAATCTGATCCTTTGCGGTATCTCATGAGTCGACCTTATCTATCGGGTCGCACAGCAAAGTGGGTTCTTGCTCTAAGCGAGTTTGAACTCACATTTATAGGACAAAATGTATGTTAAGGGTCAAATCATAGCAGATCAATTAGTTGCTGCACCCTTAGAGTCTACCCATCCCCTCATCATTGAGTTTCCTGATGAATGCCTTCAATTAGAGGCAGACCATGTTGAACAATGGTCCTTATACTTTGATGGAGCCCGATGCATGAGTGGGGCTGGTGCAGGTATTATTTTAATATCTCCACAAAAACACATTATACCTTTGTCCTTTAAATTAACATTTGCTTGTACTAATAATACTGCTGAATATGAAGCTCTAATCCTTGGATTACGAGCTGCCTTGGCATTAAAAATTAAACATCTACTAGTTTTTGGTGATTCTCAACTTGTCATAAACCAAATTAATGAAGTTTATCAGACCAGAGATGATAAATTGCGCCCATATAAAGCATATGTTTTACAATTAATATCTCTATTTGATCAAGTTACCTTGGAAGCTATTCCTAGAACTAGCAACCGTGCGGCTGATGCTATGGCTGCCACTGCATCTCTTCTGCCCTTGGAGTTAGATGACGAATATGCCACCATCATTATTCATCGACTCCAGGAACCCGCTTCAAATAAGTCATGCTTAGAACCTTTGGATGTGTTTCTAATCAATGAAACTACTCCCGAACCTTGGTATACGGATATATTTGATTTTCTTCAAAATGGGACTTTCCCTGCCAGTTCTAATAGAAACCAACATCGGTTATTACGTAGACGAGCAAGTCACTTTGTAATAATTGGCAATACCTTATATAGGAGATCTTTTGAAGGTATTTTACTGAGATGTTTGAGTCTAGAAGAATCTAAATCAGCTTTGAGTGAAGCCCACGATGGATCTTGTGGAGGACACTTCAGTGGTAGTGCCATTGCTAAAAAGCTCCTTAGGATAGGATACTTTTGGCCTACCATGGAGAATGATGCACATGATTATGTGCACCATTGCAACAAGTGCCAAAAACATGCTGACCTTGTCCATGCCCCTGCACAAGAACTGTAGGCTATTTCATCTCCTTGGCCCTTTTCAAAATGGGGCTTAGACATTATTGGCAAAATTAATCCTGTGTCATCTGATGGACACAAATTCATCATAACCGCCACTGAGTATTTTACGAAGTGGGTTGAAGCTATGCCCTTAGCTTCCTGCACTGGAACACAAGTCTCTAAATTTATTTTTAATCAAATCATTTGTAGGTTTAGAATTCCTGCAAATCTCATCTCAGATAATGGAACTTGTTTCAAAAATAAAGATGTTAAGAAATTATGTCAAAAATATAAGATTCAACATCGCTGGTCCACTCCCTATTATCCTCAAGGTAATGGCCAAGCAGAAGCATCTAATAAAACATTAATTAAAATCCTTAAAATATTGGTCAATAAATCTGGCCGTGACTGGCACATTCAATTATATCCAGCTTTGTGGGCATATCGCACTAGCGTGCGTACTCCCACAGGTACTTCACCTTTTGTTTTGGTTTATGGTGTTGAAGCTGTTTTTCCCTTTGAATTAGAAGTTCCTTCTTTGGCTCTACTACTTCAAGATACTGAAGTAGGAGATGAATATCGAGTTGGCAGACTCAGTCAACTGGAACTCCTAGATGAAAAGCGCATCAATGCTTTGGAGCATCTTCGTGCCTACCAAAACAAGCTTAAAAGATCATATGCTAAAAAAGTTCGTCATCGATCCTTTGAGATCGGTGACCTTGTTTTAAAAGAAAATCAAAAAAATACTAATGCAACTAAAGACCTTAAAGGTAAATTTGAGCCCAACTGGCTTGGACCATATATTATCACTGCTAAATTTGAATCGGGAGCATACAAATTAGCTACCTTAGATGGTAAAGATCTTAAAGAACCTATGAATATTATGCATCTTAAGCGATATTACGCATAAAATTTGGTCATTTCATCATTTGTATATATTTTGCATGTTGTTTCATTTTAAAAGTATATAAAAATGTTTAAACAAAAACAAACAAAAATAAAATAAAAGTGAAATCAGCAATATTATTGACTCTTTCGAAACAAAAAAAAATACAAAACATAAAGACAAAAGAGAGAGTCAAAATTATCAAACTCTCCAAAAAAAAAAATATTTGTTGTATATATTTATTCTTGAAGTATTGCAGTTATATTTTCAAATTATTTTGGATAAATTAGCATTTATTTGGAATCCCTCACTTTTGCAAACACAAAAATAAATATCTTGATTTTATCTGGCATGATTACTAATCTCTCTTATATCAAAGTCCACAAATTGAATTAAATAAAGTTTGAGCATAGAGAATTGATCTTGTTATTTACTTAAACCAAGCATATCCTTTCACAATAAAATGATGACATTTGTAATTTCAATACTATGCTACATAGTAGAAGTGGTTTCTTGAGCGAAAAGTTTCCCCTGCTATCCTATCATGCACATGGTCTAGAATCTTTGAGAATTGACAAAAGGACAAGCTCACCCCTACCCGGAATAAAAATCCCTTGCTCTACATCCAATCCGAGCAAGTATCCCTAGTATAGAAAGCAAAAGAAAAAGAAAAATCAAGCAAAATCATGAGAAAAAGAAGCATTATTCCAGTATCATTTTATACTATCTCAGTACTATTTCAGCATTATCTCAAATATCAAGCAAGAATACAAAAAAAAAAAAAAAAAGAAAAAGAAAAAGAAAGAAAGCAAAGAAAGCAAATGCAAAAAGCAATAAAATCCCTTTCCCTACCCATTGAAAAAAAAAAAAAAGGGTGAATGAGCTTGAATCCCTGGAATTCTCAATTATTCGAAAACTGTGAGGTAAGCCCCATAACAGGTGGTTTGTGCCCAACCCGCTTGGCCTTGGGTAACTCCTAGCGTGGTGATATGTCTGTCACATTAGCGACCTTCTTTTGTACAGACCTATGTCCGCTTATGGATTAGCTAGCTCTTGATAACCCGACTTACATAGTAGTCCGGTACGGTTATATGCATCTAAATCATGGTTAATGAACACTTATTTGGTTAATTCAAATCACTTGTATCAAATTATCTTGCTCAAAACTGGTAAATGCACAAAGCAATTGCACACACATTTGTATTTGAGAGATTTTGTGTATCATTATGATAAATCAAGATCGGAAATGAACTCACATACGCACATGGGATTCCTTATAAATCTAACTTTTGTCTTTGAGATACTTTGAAATATTTTTGCAAATTGTCTGGAATAATTTCATTTTCTTACTTAAGAGCGGTTGTTTCGTATAAAGACAACTACATGCATTTTCAAAAAAATCAAAATCTTTTTCAAAAACATGCAATAAAGTTACATTTATATATATAATTTTGACTTTCGCGACGATGGTATAGTTCCAAAACTTAAAATGGAATTTTATGCCTAGCGCAAGTCCTCATATTATATTTTTTCTGTTTCTTTCAAAAACAAAAATCAAAACTTAACCATGCAATAAAACTATTATATCAATTTCTTCTTTGGATTTCGCGATGATGGTATAAGTCTATACCTAAATATTCTATGCCTAGCGCAAACCATCGTATTAATTTTTGTTCCCCATTTATTTAAAATCATAAAAACATATGACTTAAATCATTATGTTACACAATTATGCTTTAAAAAGAAACGAATACTGTTACTATTTCATGTCATTATGTCAACATTCAATTTTGCAATGATGGTATAATTCCTAGGGAATTATTCAAAAATTTTATCACACTTAGGAATTTATGCCTAGCAAAAATCATTTTTATTATATTTCATGCATAATATTTTCATGGAAATCTGAAAACAAATCACCATCATCATCATCATTTGCATTATCCCAACAAAGTCTTAAGACAGTCTCTTAAGCACTCTTTTACTTTTAGCAATATTTCTATACTGGGATTAGCTTGACGACCTAGCGAGCGGCGACTCCATGAAATGGTCATAAATGGCAACAATGTCCTTTGAAATTATTGTTAAAAGTCTCTTTTTTTTCATTTTTTATCACCATCATATCACAAACAACCTTTTTTGTTTACATCAGATTATTTCATTTAAATTTTAAAAGCATGACATTAAAATTATAATATTTCCAAATGACATAAACACATGAATCATCAAATCAATCACATCAAAACATTAAAGCATCATACAAGCACATAAGACAAGTCATATGATCAAAAATATCATATATATATATATATATCAACAATATGTACATCATATCAAAACTGGATTGGTATGCCACAATCTACACCTCGGCATACTCAATCCTCTATCAAAAATAAATATATATCAATCTATGCAGTGTAGTCACCTAGCCTCGAGAACCCCTCGAGCTCTCAGCCTCATCTCCTCCCCCGCCCTGAGGTGGACGAGGTGGCCCCATCGTAGTCTGTGTGGTACTACGAGTCCTAGTCGTCGATCGGGATGAAGTCCTAGATGACCCCACCCTGATCGGATCCGCAATGCCGACTGGTAGTTGTACCCTCTGGCCCTCTGGAACCAGCTGGAAGTATATCCCCTGATAGAATGTGGTCTGAGCAACCGACCGTGCCAGCTCCCGAGTGCTCGCCCCTCCGCTCCGTGCTCTGAGGCGTGCGACCTCATCTCTGAGCTGTGTGGCCTCAGCTCGGTGTCGTGCAGCCTCATCCTGTAAGGTCTACACCTATGCCTGGAGATGGACAGTCTCCGCTCGGAGAGTAGCCATCTCACTACTCTCTCCTATGTCCACACCCTTGCCCTTATCGGGTGATGGTGGCCTCTCTCTCCGTGGAGAAGGGGGTCTCTCCTCCCTCCTCTCCCGCTGCCATGGCCTCTACTGAGCCTGTGGCCTCCTCTGCTCTCTCCCATCGTGACCCTGTGCCACCTCAATGGTCGCCTGGCACCGCCTCCCCATCCGATGCACAACTACATGAATCGGACCCTGAGCCCTCATCATCTGAGGAGGGTGGATGCCTGTGTACCAGGCATCATAGTCGTCGGCTACCCCAGTGTCATCCCCATCCACTGGCTGGATAGGGGCATCATCTACGTCCTGACTCTAGAAGCGCTGCATATCTGGAGCCCCGCTGACTGTGGTGTTATCCCGGATGGTCCGAGAAAACTCGTAGTCCCTGAGAGATGGGATCCCCTGCTGTAGACCGAACTGCCTCAAAACTCGGTCGTAGCGGTGGAGCTCCACCTCTCCCCTCTCCATCCTCAGCCAGCAGGTTCGCCTGATGCGAGCCAGCTCCTGTCCATCCTCGGCCCACCCTGGATGATCTCTCCAAGGCCTCCAGGTGATCTGGTCGGAGACAAGGTCATCAAGTAGTCTCCGGGACATCGGCAGATCTATCCGCCACTATGACCCTCTTTGGAGCCACCAGTAGAAAACCCGGGGCCTCTCCCCATTAACCCCTATCAGTGGGAGCCCTACCGGCCTCCACACCATGATGTGCTCCCAGCACCAAACCTATAGTAGCGATGTCATGACTAGACATCGGTCGCCCTTGTACACGACCCCATGCAGGATCCTATACAATCGGCATAGTATAAAGCTCCCCCAAGAAAACCTATACCCATGGTCTCTCATGTCATAGACCACATCTGTTAGTAGCCATGGTACCCTGCATCCACTCTGGTGGCATAGCAAAAGTCCACCTACCACCCCAGCCAAAACCCATGTCAGTCTAGATGCCCCAGGCATCTGGCGTAGCGACTCGATATTCACTTCGCCCTTCTCTAGGGTGAAGCTCGGATCTCTGCATAGTCGCATCATCGCGTGGCCCTGGTTGGCCATGGGAGTTATCATTCGTCCTTGTATGGGGATCCTCAAGATCCTCCATACATCCTCCAATGTGGGAGCCATCTCCCCTATCGATAATCAAAAATAGGAAGAACCCGGATACCACCTCTCTGCTAGGGCTGTCAATAGCCCCATATCCGTAGAAACCTGTGGCATATCTGCCACATGCTGTAAGCCGACCTGAGCCAACTGATCTCACTCTGCCTGAGATAGAGCGGCCAAGTCATCCCTTAGCCCATCGTATTTCCATTCTCTGCTCTTTAGTAATCCTCTCTGCAACATAAACAACAAAACAATAAAAATCATTAATAAAATAGTGATTAATAATGCAAGTAAAAAAATCAGTTCAATTTCATACAAATGATGATATCGTCCACTATTGGACGATATCGTCCTAAATTTGAGCAAATTCGTCTCTAATTTTGCAAGCCGAAATCGTCCCTTATTGGACGAAATCATCCCCATATCGTCGATTTCGCCCTTGGACGAAATCGGCGATATCGAGACGATTTCGATGAAATCGAGACGATTTCATCTCGACGACGTCGATGGCCCAAAAATGGCCGTGATGCTCAAAAATCATTCAAAATTAATCTAAAAAGCATAGAAATTCAAATCAAAGCATTCTAAACTAAGTTTAGACCCTTACCCGTAGCCCGCGTCGGACCTCTGTCGATCTGTGCGTTGTCTCGACCATTTTGTCTGTAGAGCTCTAGAAATAAGAAAAAATGAACAGTAAAAATGAATTAGGGTTTTACCCTATTTTTCTTAATTTTATTCAAAAACAATTAAAATTTTTTGCTTTTTCGCGTTTTTACCTCAAACGTTCGATTTGGGTAAAAACACGGAGGGGGCACCATAGTAAGCTGTTGTACGATTCGACCTAGAATCGTCGCCTAAAAATGGGAATAATTTTTGCTTTCTCGTAAATCGAGAAGAACTCGTCTTTAACGCATTTTCTTCAAAAAATTCGCTAAAGAGGGGGCAAAATGTAGCACCCTAAAATTGGCGCAGTAAAACCTTAGCAAATAATTAAAATTACCTTAGTAAATATTAAAATTTGAATTTTAACCCCGAACCGCCCTTTAACCGCCTGTTAAACCGCTTTCCTCATTTTTCATGCCATTTTTAGGATTTGTTGTGACCGTTGGACGATATCGTCGTCGATCAGACGATATCACCTCAGATCGGACGAATTCGTCTAGAGTAGAACGTCCAGACGATCTCGTCCCAAACTGATTTGTTCATAATTAGCTTATGTTCCAACGACATCTCTAACCGGGGCAAAAGCGTGTCTGCGTGGTTAGAGACCTCCCCCATTGGAGATCTCCCAAATTGGGATGATCTCCAACCTCCCAACCTCCTTCCTAATCCTATTTAAACCTTAGGACCCCCCTTGACATTCCCCTGGCTGAAATTTCCTGTAACACGAGTTCTATTTGCATTAGACCATCTTAAATCATTATTTGCCTTCGTATTTTTCCAAGTTTGTTTGTAGGAACTTCATTGTTTTTCAGCCGGAGCAAGCTCAGATCGTCGCAGACGATCTTGTACAATCTCGGATGATCACGCCAAAATTAGAGACGATTTCGTATTCTCTAGACGATTTCGACTGCAGCCAACATTGGGGGCAATCAGTGCCCAGAGTTTGCGCTTTTCCTATACCTTTCTGCTATTTTATTCTGCATCTAGTTAATTTTATTATTATTTCCTATTATTTTGCATCTTGGAGTTCACCCATGTAGCTTAAATGCATAATAAAATCATAATTTGTCATTAAATCATTGTAATTTACTTGCATTTCTATTTGGGATTATCTTATTAACATCATTATTATCATTTCACATCATTTTCCTTTATCAGCATAGTTGCATTTTCTGTATTTTGTATCTATTTCTCTGATTGCAGGTCTCTGACGAATTCGTCAGATCTCAGACGATCTTGTCTGATTTCAGATGATCCTGTTAGATCAGAGGCGATCTAGACTGCTTCAAAAATCAGAACCTCCATCAGACATCCGAAATCAGGTATGGTTTTTCTCACTTAGCTTGTTCTCTGTGTTTTCTGTTTAAATCTATTTTCTGTATTCATTTAAATCTGCATTTCATATAGAACAGTTTAGATTCATTTGGCCAAACCTAGGATTTGAATGATTAAAGATAAAATTGAACACATCAAACTCATTCCCAACCTAGGCGTGGAAACTGCCACTAAAAGTTTCCTGGTGAACCCCACCATCCATCAAAAAATCACCTTAATACCCCTCCCCCGAGAGGCGGGACCTTCAAAGGGCCTCTCAGTCCGAGGTACCGTCCCATCCTTCTCGCATCCCCCTTTCGGGCGCGGATCCTTTAGCCTGAAGGTAAGGGTGCAAAAAATTTGGAATGATACACTTCCCTTTGAGCTTCATGAAGAATTAGGGCATTTTTTCTAAAAAATATCTCATATTTTAGGAGCCATATCTTTATGAAGGGTTATCTAATTCAGCTGATTCTTGGACCAACTTGTATAGAATTTGAATAGCTTTAAAATAATATTAGCAATATTGAGGGAGATATGATTCTATGAAGTCAACCATCCAAAATAAGGGCAGTGATGATTTTTCAAGTTATGAAAAACAAAATTACAAATATCTGTCAGCTGGGGTTTAGATGATGGGAGGATCAAAAAAGGGCTAGGAATTCAATGAGGCAAGACATTCTATCTGGGCATAGAAGTTTTTAGCTAAGTTTCTTTTTCCCTTCTTTATATTAGAAATTATTATACTTTTTCTATCAAATATTATATTTGCTATAGGATATTCTGGTAAATTTTAGTAGATTTTGAGTTTTAATTTCCTTTCCATGGATTGATTTGTAGCTAAATCCTTAGAATCATCTCTAGTAGTAGAGGCTAGTGAGTGCACCATAGAGGATTAATCCTCTTGCTCCAAGATAGGGTGGTTTTTGGTAAATTTAATGGGTATTGGCCAGGGGCTTCAACCTTGAGAAAATGGATTGATAGGAGTTGGAAGTCTCCAAGAGCGATTCTATCATTTCTTCCCAAAGGTTTATCCCTAATTTTTTTTCTAAGGAAGAAATATATGGAATCCTAAAAGGGGTTCCTTGGTTTATGGTAAGAGCAAGACTCTTCCTTACTCATTGGTATGAAGGTTCATCACGAGTATACTTTTCCTTGGATAGTTTCATTCCCCAATCGCACGAGCAGGAGAAGAAAAAAATATAAAAAGTGAGCCATATTTTAAGGCATAAGAATTAGAGGAGCATGGAGAAGATTCGAATATGTAGGAAGAGGAAGAAAAATAAAAGCTTGAGAAAGCTAAAGAACAGTCCAAATCTCCTGAGAGCGGAGGTCTCTGAAACCCAAGGATAAGGCCTGGTATCTTTGCATTGAGGCAGGCTCAATAACCCATGAGATACCAGAGATGTTGCCAATTTTACCACATTTTGATAAATTTGATGTTGTATACAGTTTTTGAGACTAAATCATTATAAAAATTCTCTTGTTCCATAAAATGGTTAAGATGTTATGTTGTCGTGATTTCACCAACTATCTCTTTAAGCTTAATACTGTATTCTTTCATTTTTTTGGTTTCTCTAATTTTCCTGCACTTTTTCCTGTCATGTCGCATGCAAAATTGTAAAAATTTTTAGCATGGGCGATGTTATGAATGGGTTCTTTTCCTTACCTTTTTTTTGCAAGTTTTATTCTTTTCATATCTGTGCATACGACAATGATTTCCAAAACTTAGTCATTTTTAGAACATGTTTTTTTGTTAAAATATGCTATCACTTCACCCATAGAGCAAACCTTCCAGTCGCTCCACTAGTGGAGTGAAAAGCCAGAAAAGAGATTAGAAAAATGATAATGGGTAAATATAGCTAAGTGCAAAGAAATTCAAAGCAGGGTCAAAGGGCCAAGCACTCCACCCATGGAGTGAATCCCCCTTTCACTCCACCTATGGAGTGACTCTCCAAACAAAAGTAGGTTGGAAAGCTAAGTGCGAAAGGTCAAAGTGGTCAACGTTGCAGTGGAGAAAAACTCCATCAGTGGAGCACCACTCCATAAAGGTGTAAATATTAAGGAAAGGCACTAAGTATGCAAAAGGTCAAAGTTTGGTCAAAGTGCCAAACACTCCACTAGTGGAGCGAATATCCTAACTGCTCCACCAATGGAGCGAAAACCAAGCTATGGCATATTAAGGTAAGTTTAAGAAAGTCAAAGTGGTCAAAGAACCTGTCACTCCACCAGTGGAGTGAAGGGCTAGAAAATCCTAAAGAGAGACAAAAATGGCTAAGTATCCAAAACAAAGGTCAAAGATGGTAAAACTTGCAAGTGCTCCACTAGTGGAGCGAATGACTCCGTCGCTCCACCAATGGAGCAACTCTCTAAGAAAAAGATGTTGAAAAGCTAAGTGCAAAGAAAATCCAATTTCTTGGTCAAAGGGGTAAGTGCTCCACTAGTGGAGCGAATCTTTCAATTGCTCCACTTGTGGAGTGAAAGGCTCTATTGCTCCACCTAGGGATCGACACCCAAAACAAAGATGAAAAAGTTTCTAAGGCATGGAATGAACTGTTGTCACTCCAGTTGTAGAGAAAAACTTTTGGTGGTTCCAAAACGTAGTGCAAACTACCCTAAATTGTCATGAAGGTGCCTAAGATTGTTAGAGGCTACTGTAAATATACCATTAATTTATTAAATTGACCTGAAGCTACGCTCTAGGCCATCTAATTATGGTAGATCACCAGAAGCTTCTACCTTCAGGGCTAAGTTATCTTGCTAGAACCTTCTACCTTCAATATTGAGTTATCTTCAGGGCTGAATTAAATGTTGTAAGTCGATTCTAGACCGAGTCTGCCTATCACCGCTGGGAGTGGTTGGACATTAATACTTCAAGAAATAGAAATCTCTATAAAAGCTAGTCTTTTCTCTATAACTAAGGATGGACAATATCTGCTAGAGAAGCAACTTTGTACTTTGAAATATACTTCTAAAATATAGAATTCTGGCTCCATATTGAATCTTCTATCTCTGCATATGACTTCTATCATGTTATTTCTACTAAATTAGCCTCTTTACCATATAGCCTAATTTTGTTATCTATATTTAGCTATATGTAAAGGATGAATCCCTAGAATACCCCTAGAGTTTATATAGTTCAAAAGGTTTAAGGCTGGTTTCTATTAAAAGTCTATTTTTTTTATTGTTGTTGGTTCAAGTACTTAGGTTGTCTGTCGTACTTCTTGTCCATCACCTCGTATTTTTGGCTTTTAGTCTTTTCCCATTCCTTTCAGTAATTTCCCATATCTTTAAGCACCTTCCTAACCCTTATCTCAAAACCCCATTTTTACTTTTAGAACCAGCCCTACTAGATATTATCATGGAGGACATTCCTTTCCTTTGAAAATTCAATGCTTGGCATCAGTTCTAGGGTGCTACAAACTTGGAACCTCTGTAACTAGGCCAATTAGATCACCAACAATTTCTGGCATGCTCGATGGGACGCAAACATTCTACTGCAAAAATAGTATTAAGAAGTGATGTTCATCTTAGTGCTATCAAATTCGAAGATCTAGTGACTCTGATGAACTCAAATATCAGTCTAAAAGATCATTCCTTCATGCGTACGAGATGGAGAGCTAAAAAAATAAAAGAAGAAATCAAGTTCTACGAGCTTGATATTGATGCTTTGGGAGAACATCCTAGGGTGGTCAAGCCGAATATCATGCTAGATGGGACATATTCATAGGAGGTTGTCATTGCTACATAGAATCCAACTCTTGATAGCATAGTGACTAGCTTTCCCCCCAATATGCCAAATTCTTTGAATCATCAGTATACTCTGGCTCCACCAAATGTTCAACCAGGTGCTCTGAGTGTTCTGACTGTTTCGGTGCAGCAAGTTCTATCGACTCCACTGCTCCATACAAATCTACCACCCTTCTCCTACTAGGGTTTAGATGTATGGGTTACCCATTGGATTTTAGGAAATAGATACCTTCAAGGCAATAGACAACACTCTAGGAGAATTCCTTGAGATTTTAGATACTACAAAAGATGGATTCTTGGCTATTTATGCTTGGATTTTGGTCATGATTGATATAAGTAAAGCTTTACCAAAATCAATAATTCATAAGCATGGGGATAATATGTCAATCCAAATCATAGATTATGAAAATATATCTTTTATATGTAGAAGATATCATGATGTGGGGCATATTGAGAGATCATGCCCTAAGAAGAGCCTAACATAATTAAATGTAGAAAACTGCAAGAGAAACTTACAAATGGATATGGATGAATATGGTTTTTGTAACAACCCAAAACTACCAATTCATTTTTCTTAAATTAAGGAATGATTACAAGCAAAGGTTCATAGGGAAAAAACCTTATTTTAACTTTCTAGCAAATAAGGCTTCACCACATTTGAGTTCTAGTCACTACAAACGACACTTAGTGGATAGGAGTGACCAATTCTTGTAGTTTTTTAGGGTTCACCTTGCTAAACCTACATATTTATAAGGACACCAAAAGTGGTTCCCCATATTTCCCATACCGTCATCAACATAAGAAAATATGACCATGGGGTAGGAATTATCCTTTAAAGCCCATAACACTTAAAGGGGGATGCCTATTTCCTAACCTTACTCCAAGTCCATCTAGGTAGGTTAATCAAGTGTAGAGCCTTGGTGCTTAGTTATCACACCTCTATGGGCTAAGGTCACTATCACTTCACTAGAAATGAACATGATCACTCAATCCTTTACGTTCAACGGATCACCACTACTGACTTGTGAATGATTCCACAATTCATAGTTGGGATACACCCGATCCTACTCGTTCAAGGTGTATTGAGTCACAAGAAACCTGACTATTGTATTCACACAACTCCTAGGTTCATGAGTTCTTATTTATTGCATTCTCTTGAATCCTTCTAAGTCTCATATTTACCTCGTTATTACATTCATGCAACTTATCCCATGATTGGGGCTTTATTTTGACTCAAGTTCACAAGAGATTTTTGACCACCACCAACATATTTAGAAATTTGCTCTCTTAAACACATTTATAGAGTAAAGCAATGCACATTACAATATCCAAAATACTATAATAGATAAACAAGAATGCATTTTAAAATCCATATTATACTTACTCAAATTCTTAACATAAAGCTTCAAAGAATGCATTCCTTTAACTTAATTGCAATAATATAAAAGAACAAAGCATTCCACATCAATATACATTCTAGTATTTGTTAAAGCTCAATACTATCTTTCCAAATATAATATTTCCAAATACTATTCACTCATTACTCACACTTGCACACATGATACCTTTCACTCTTGACTCACACTTGATAACATGACACAAACACTCTTCACAACTTGACACCTACTATTGACATAAATAATAACCACATTCCTAATCTAAATATTTATAATGGTACTCAAGGTACCAAATAATGTTATATCTTCAATAGTATTGATGCTAAGGAATGGTGGAAACAATTTAAATTCATGCATTCTACTAATTATTATTGGGTCTATAGGCTTATTAATTATTTTGTAGAAAAAGTTCAATCCTGGTTTCATAGTTTTCTTGTGGTCCATAATTATCAATTGACTTGGGAAGAAACAAAGCAAGCAATTTTAAGCAAATATTTTTTTTAGAAAAATGATGAAAATATAACTAGGATCCTAGATGAATGAAAGGATGGAAAATTTCAAGAAATTCATAGAAGGAAAATATAGAAAAATAATGTTCAAAACGATTTTTTTGAATATAAAAATTTTAATTTGTAAGTTCATGGTTAAATTAAAAAGGAAGAAGTTATTGTCTCCATAAGCCCTAGTAGCAAGCATAACTTCATCATTAGGGGCTTAGCTAATATTTTATAGGTTCAAGTAAAAAGTATCAAATATGGATAGTTTCAAGGAGAGAGATTTCAAAATTTTGAAGACTTGAAACTTTCTATGGATAAGTATATATTGCATGCTAATTTTTATGCTATTGAGATGGATGATGTGGATATTGTTATTGGTTATCCTTGGTTGGATTCTTTAGATACTGTTAACATTTATGTGCAAAACAAGTTTATGATGTTATGGTATAGAAAAAAGACGATAATGGTACAAAATATTTTCCAATATAAGAGGTAAGGATCTGAGGAAAAACAAATTGAAGAATAAGTAAAAGAACCTAAAATAGAGTCTAAGGAGGAGACCATAATCAAAGAAGAAGAAAAAGCAAAGGATCAATCAAAATTAGAGGCACAAAAGGTTGAAGAGTCAAAGAAAGTGAACATTAGATTAAGGTTGGAGTATATCTCCATCCACACTACCTTGAGAGAAAATAATCATAGAGACATGACATAGAGCAATAGAGGGGCTATGATGGACATACATAGAACCCAAGGATTAATTTATGGATATTCAAGTGTCACAAGGACAACTTGGAATCATCATAGACTACCACCAATTAAGATTTAAATTAGATTGAGGAATAATCAATATTGGTATCAATTGTCAACATTGCTTAGAAAAACATATTATTTAGTTTCTTCCAAAGTTTTAATGACAATTTTTTTTAAGGGTATGGAATGTTAGGAACCTAAGGATATGAATGTGGACATATAATATAATATTATATATGAGTATTATGGCATGGGTCATGCATAATATTATAATATATGGCTTGGTGCCATATTATAATATGATGCACTTTGTAACTCATGGAAGGTGAATCGCCACATGGGTGACCTTCTAACTCATGGAAGGTGAACCATCACATTCTTGTATAAAGAGAGATGTACCCCCAATTGTAAAAGCAAGTCATATCAAGTATTCTTTATAATAGTCTTGGCTCATGGAGTGGATATTGGAGTGATTCCTTCCTTAAGGAGTAATATTTGGTGTTGCCCTACCTCAAGGGTATTATCTATCTCTATATTTTTGTGTGGATTATTTTTTTGGAATATTATTTATGGATGGATGTTTGGTATTTATACATAAATGGTGAGTTATTTATGTTAATAGGAATTGAGGTTCATAAAAAACATCCTAGCTCTAACTAGACAACAAGCATGAGGGCTTAGAAAAAATCTAGGTTATGTACTTCAATGGTTTAAGAATAAAAAATGGAGTTGTTGCAAGAATTCAATTCATCAACCAATAAGGAGTCTAAATAAATTTTGCATGTCATATATTGTTCAACTACATAAATAATATGGATGAATATGAGGTATTTTGTAATGGCTAAAGGCAAAAAATATGGGGATACAAATCCTATAAATATTTGACAATTCTAAATTAGTCATAAATTAGGTTAATTCCAAATGGACCACCAAGAACAAGCACATGTAATCATACAAACATTGGGTCTAATATTTGATAGAAAACTCTCATACATATGAAATCATGGTGGTTACCAAGGAATTGGATGCCAAAGAAAATAAACTATCATCAATGGTAGTGAAGTTTTACCCCACCATCAATATTTGTAATGAACCAAAGGAGCTAGAAGTAGAATTTAGGTTAATATTCACATATACTTTTGATCATTCATAGGTCTTCAACAATGATGAACAAATCATCAAAATTTTCATCAAGAAATATCAACATATTGAGGACAAAAATGAATATGGGGATGATATAAAATATGGGGTGATTTAATTAAATATAAATAACTTACTTAAGGGCTTAATCATTGTGGAAAGTCTATTCAATTTAGGTGATAATGGAAATAAATCTAGTAGCAAAGTAAAAGCCTCTTCCAACCACCCTATCAAAGTCATGGAAGGAAAGAATTTGCTACTTTGTAAAGAGTGCACTAAAGAAGAAATAAATCTATTCAAGGAACTATGTGGTAAATATAAATACATAATTACTTAGTTCTATGTATATTTGAAGGCATATGATAGGTGTGAAGCCTTTTTGGTAGAAACAATGATCCATAAATTCTAAAATCAAGGCAATTATGAGGAAGGAGATCCTAAAATTTCTATAGGTTTAAATCATCTTTTCAATAAACATTACATTTGGGTGGCTAACCTACTATTAGTCCAAAAAAATAATGGTGATATCACAATATACATTAACTTTAGGAACTTTAATAGGGCATCATTGAAAGACCACTATCCATTGCCTACTATAGATCAAATTCTATAGAAGTAGCAGGGTCACAAATATTGACACTCTTGGATGGTTTCTTAGGGTAAAAATAGATATAGGTCAAGGATGATGACCACCACAAGATGATCCTCAGTACCAAATGGGGAATCTTTGCTTACCATAAATGCATTTTAGGTTATCAAATGTAGGAGCTACCTTCTAACGAGCCATGGATATTACCTTCAAATAATTAATTGGTAAGATTATTCAAATACACCTTGATGATTTAACTACATTTTCAAAGGATAGGAACAAACACATTGAACACCTAGAGTCCGTCCTTAAAATGTGTAGGGAATATGACATCTCACTCAACACTAAAAATTTTATATTTATGGTCTAAGAAGAAAAATAATTAATTCAAGGTGCCAAATGATAGTTTATCCATAGATCTTGATAGAATAAAGGTAATCCAAGACCTTTTCCTATCCACATTAGTTAAGGGGATCTAGTCCTTCTTAGGTCAAATCCAGTTTGTTGCCAAATTTCTAACCAATTTTGTACAATTGGTTAGGCTAATCACCAAAATATTTTGAAATGATGTAATCCTAACCTATATTAATGAAGGTAAAATGGCCTTTCAAGACATCAAATATGCCATCACTGGGTCTCTAGTCTTGGTCAATACTAATTTATCCAAATACTTTGGGCTCTATGTGTTTAGTACATATGAGAGCATTACAACTCAACAAAAAAATAAGGTTAAGGAACATCATGTCTCCTTCATGAGTTAGGTTCTTCCCAACTATGAAAAGAGGTACAAGACCAATATCTTCATAATCCACCCTAAAGTCTAATATATGATACTTCATGATAAACTAGGAGAAAAACAAGATCAATGGATAATTTTTTTGAAGAGTTTGATATAGAAATCAAACCCATAAAGCTCATTAGGGGTAGAGCCTTATTTTAAAAACTTGCATTGTTTGCTCTAAGAGATAAAATTTTCCTAGTGGAAGGTATAGGATTAAATGTGAAACTAGAGAAATGTATTTAATAATATTATTTTTTAATTAGTTTTTAGAGATATCCAGGTACAAATTTAATCTCTTACATGATGCTCTCATAAGATGAGAATCTCGTATAAGCCATTAAATCAATGAAATAACAAGAACTTCTAACTTCCTTACATTCAATATTATAACCCGACAATATAAAAGGAGAGAATAATTAATAATTAATAAAACATATGAAGCTATATCCTAAAATCCTCCCCTTATTACATTATTTGTGTGAGAAAATTATGGAATAACTTCCCCCTAAATTTGGAGATAAGATGATATTGTTATTGAAAAATATTTGTGCTCTTTGGAAATAAGTTGACTCTGTCATTAAAGTATTAAAGCTTTATGTGTCACCTTTAATAATTACTTTTGGATTAACAAAATACTAGGTTTTATTTTATAGTGTGCACGAACCATCTTTTTTATCTGATACCATTCTATAATATCCATCCATTCATGGTTCAATTTGATTATTTTATAGATTTCTAAAGAAGTGTTTCAATATTTCTTAGATGTATATCTAAATCTATGACAATATTTGTAACTATTTTTTGAGGATGACATATATTGTGCTGTGAGATCAATCTGTAGTATGTTGCTTTTTGTTTGTTCATCAATCTATATAATATGTATTTAATCCATGATAAAACTATTTTATGCACCAGTGTTGGCTTCTTGAATAACCCCCAAGTCACTAGTCTCACAACTGATGTTATTTGAATATTTGCTTGGATTTTAAGCAATTTATTTCTTTAGAAGAAGATCACCTATATCACATAAGATATTCTTCATCAAGTTATATGTAACACAACCAATATATTTGTGTTTGATGAGATCACCTATATCACACATGACATCCTTTATAAATGGCTTGTGTAAGGATGCAAAAAGAACACCTATCCTTTTGGGTAAAATATCTTGCCCTTCCTCACCTCAATACATATACTATATGTACAATAAATGGGTAAATATATTACATGTGAATACCTATGATTTATTCTATCTTGGGTCAAACTTATTTATTCACTTTTACAATAAAGCAACAAAGTTAGAGTGAAATAAATAATATATTAACCATTTATATGAACTGTGAAATAAAACTCAGAGTTTTTAAATAAAATATGGAACACATTACAGAAAATGGAAATGAGATAAGGTTTTATGTATACTAATATTTTACATATGAATTGGATATCTATCGTTGTCCAAGTTTCAGCAAACACAAAACATCACCTACAGAGAAAATATAATGACATCTATAAAAAGACAACACAAGATGTTAACATTTATGGGGACTACTAGAACCAGGAGGAATAATGTATATCCTTGATTGTACAATTAGTCCCTAGTTCCTTTTACGATGATTTTGAAAAAAAAAAAAATTGACTATGGATGCATGTAAATCACAATTCAAATGAGACTTTAACAATAAATATTAATGATACTAATACAAGATAATAATTAAATGTACATAATTGACCAGGGAGGGAAAATTGCAGAAGTTGTTAGTTATTAGCAAATTTTTTTTGTGGGAATGCGAGAGTTTTGCGAGCATTACTTAATTGACACACATTAATTCATTGACTAATTATTGATTCACCTATAATTTTTTTAGGAGGGTATTTATAGATAGAATTTTAAAATTTTGTTTTTGAACCATTGCAAAAGATGTGACATCTATTCAAGCTGTTACTACATTGGATCATGGCCACTAGCCCATAGATAGGTGTGATGGTTGTTCTGAGTACCTTATTATGATAAGGTATGGGTAGTTAAGATAAGTTTGCTTAAGTAGTCATGGTCTATTACTAAAACAAATTAGATATTAAAAGGCTTAGGAGAAAGGTTCTAATATTACTGCCTATTATAGTTAGAGCATGAAGATTTCAATTGATACTCTTGTCCAAGCCACTTTTAGCAAGGTAATTGGAAACATTTATTACCAACTATGGTATAACATGTTGGTTTCATAAATACACTTGGCCTTTGATAGTACTATATCTATCGTGATATTTTGTTATTTTTGCATTAGAAGTCCTAGGGATATGCAGTATAAAGATATAGAAGATAATAAACATGTCATAGAGTAGCCTTTATCTAATATTCTTATGCATTAAAAGGAGATCTAAAATGAGAAACTATATCTTGAAAATGGATCCATATTTTGGGCACCATTCTATAGTGTAAAATTGAGTCCACACTAAAGAGTTCTAATAAGCACCACAAGAGCCATTCTACAATACAAAAACCAATCTACAATGCAAAAACCAATCCATAGTGCAAAAGCCATTTTGTAGTGTGGAAAGAATCAAGCATTGTAGAAAGGAAAAAATGAGTATCTAAGGGGTCAGGGGCACTAAGTTTTGCAAAATTAATAATATGTAGAAATACATGTTTGCCTCGAGTGTTAAGATGTTAGTTGAGTAAACTATGGAAACATGAACTTGGGTATCCATATTTACCCCTTTTTGATGCATCCATTAGTATAATGGACACATAAAAAACTAGTGTAAGTGCCCCAATTTTGTGGGGGATACTTGTGAAGAAAATTTTTTGTGTCTTCCATGGGTAGAATGATCATCTTAAGAAAAGGAGAGCTATGGTGCATGATACTATAGTGTACTACTAGGGTAGTACCTTCTTGAGTTTTGAGGAAAGGGGAAAGGGTTTCTAGAAGAACTTGAAAATAAAAGTAATAGTGTTTTTGTTTGTTGTTTTTTGGTGATGATGTCACATTGGAGGAAAGAAGAGAGGGAATTAATATGGATGTGAGAAGAAAGGCATAAAACAATAAGGTAAAGCAATGTAATCAAGTAACTTCACAAAAAAAAAATGTGACTGGACAGTTAAGGCACAATGTTTAAGATGACCAACCAGGAAATCAAGAAAAGATATCATAATATGTAGGAAGGAACGTATTGTAAGAAAGGACACATAATCAATGAGACAAGTGTCATGATTTGGAAAAGGACTCTGGAGATACGAGGGAAATAATTGTGTGTTATAAAGGGTACCAAGGTTATTGAAAAGGGGAAAAGGATGATCTATAATGTGTAGTCAAAAGTGAAGTTGTAGACATAATGTCAGCCAAGGTAATTCAATGAGAGCCAAAAAATCTTGTAGAGATACCAAAATACATAAATATGAAAGTGGTGTTAGAGTGAGTAGGCTAGATGGCTTACTTTTATTACCTGAGCAAGTATGGTGGCAAAATAACTATATATTTCATGTTGAATTTGCATGACAATCAAATTTGAGTGTGAGAATTAGAGATTTATGCCTCAAAGAAAATAATAGTAAGGGTGATGGGCCATTCAATAGAGGGTTAGAGGAATTTTTGGGAGTTGCTGCCAACCTAGTGTATGCATAAGGTATTCTTTCTACCTCATGAACAAAATTCCTATGAAATATTTGATGATGGGACAACACTATAAACTTCTCTTTCAATGCCCTATGATATCATCACACTATATTGCTTAAAGTATTTTATAGATGATGGTTAATTTTTTATGGTGATGGGACATTATTTTAGATTCTTATTATACATAAAGCATGGGGAAAAGCTGAAATAATATAGATTTAATGTATTATACTACTTGTCATGAGTGATAGAAAGCATGAATGCTCACTATAGACAACATGGCAACATCTAGATACTATCACACACCATGGATTAGTAAAATTTTTAATAGTAGATTGGTTAAGGGGAATGAGACTAGGATGGAAAGCTTGGTTAGAAGGAGAACACAGTGCAAGGGAAACATAAAGGATCAAAATTTAGTAGGTAACAATAATAAGAAAAAAAGTAGGGAAACAAGAGAAAATGGTTATATAACAAAAAAGGCCTTGGTGTGTCCCTAAGGAGATGAGAGAAAAAAGTGGAGTCTCAATTATAGAGCAAAGTCCACTGATGGAGGAAACAAAGGAAGTGGGCTCTAAAGAGCCAGGGGAGCCAACAAGATAGATGGATGTATAAAATTTGAAAGGTATAATTGTAGAAGAGGTAATGGATTTAGAAAAAAAAATACAAGAAGCCCAATAATAGATTGCAGAGTTGGAGATGGAAGTAGCACAATGGAAAGGGAATGTAAAGTCCAAACTAATAGGTACAATAATAGAGCTACTATAGTCACTACAAGGGGCAAGGGAAGGAAAAAAGAGAATGGATGGAGTAGGGATGAGGTATTTGTAGAGGCTAAAAACAAGAGCAACTAGAGGTCAAGAACACTTTAGTGTAGCTGCAATTACCAATGTGGTAGGGATGCTCTCGCAACTAGAAAAATTGATAACATAGTCCATGAAAACAATGGTAGTTCACAAGGAACATTAATGATAGATAACGAAATAATTATTAGAGAAAAATATAGGGAAGTTAATGATAAAAATCAAAGGTTGGAGAAAATAATAGAGGAAAAGGATGAGGAAATTAAAGAATTGAAATATAAGAATATAGAAATAAGGTCTAAACTGGAGCGACTACAAGCACAAAGGAGTGTGGTAGGGTAGTTGGTGTCAGAATTGATGAAGTGTAGGAGTCCTCCATGGTTATATGCACTCATGTTGTAGGAGAAATGGATATTATTCAAAATTTTAAAGGTGCTATCAGATTTGACATATGAAATAGAGGCACTAGATAAGTTTTATGCATTTTTCTTCAATAGTGTCTTGGAGCACCAAGATCTATTATGTGAGTTGTATCTGCATAATGATATTGTATAGGGGAGCACAATGGAATCCAAACCCATTCATTGGGGATGTTTAGCTACAAGACTTCCTATTAGTAATGGTGGTAGAAGCATGAGCCAATCACCAGAGAGTAGAATAAAATAGAATGGAGCAAGAAATTGGGTTGATGGTGTGGGGGGAGCATGAGTTCCCAAATATAATAATAGAGAACCAAACCATGCTAGCATATCCATAGTGTAGGGAGAGGATAAAACATGCATGGATGACATAACTATAGAGGTTTGATGAGGTGTCAATAGAATTTGCATAGGATGCATTGTGTAGTATCCAATAATATTGCAAGGGGTTACTTGAAATATTTCTTAGATAGAAGCCAATTTTAACAAAAAATAAGGCAACAATAATACTATGGAAATATCTACTAGTGTGGTGGTTAGGGGAGACTAGGCCAACTTGGATTAGACTATGGTTTCATTTTTCACTATTGTGGTATTTGGTATCAAACTATCAAAGATTGTTTATTAGGAGCATGGATGAAGTAGAAGAAGAATTTGAGGAACATTCCAAGGCATAATAGTACTTGATAAGAAATGAAGTAGGTTATTGTTGCCAATTTTTCGACTAAATCATTGTAAAACTTCTCTTTTTCCATTAAAATGGTCAAGATGTTGTTATGTTGCTGTGTTTTCACCAGCTGTCTCTTTAAACTTAAGACTGTATTATTTCACATTTTGTGGTTCCTCTACTTTTTCTGTACTTTTTCTGTCGTGTCGCATGCAAAATTGTAGATGTTTTAGCATGGGCGATGTTATGGGTTCTTTTCCTTACTATTTTTCTGCAAGTTTTGTTCTTTTCATATCTGCGCATATGGTAATGATTTCCAACACTTAGGCATTTTTAGAACATGTTTTTCTGTTAAAATATGTTGTCGCTCCACCAGTGGAGCGAACCTTCCAGTCGCTCCACTAGTGGAGCGAAAGGCCAAAAAAGAGATTAGAAAAATGATAATGAACAAATATAGCTAAGTGCAAAGGAAGTCAAAGCGGGGTCAAAGGGCCAAGCGCTCCACCAGTGGAGCGAATCCCCCTTTCGCTCCACCTATGGAGCGACTCTCCAAAAGTAGGTAGTGCAAAAGGTCAAAGTGGTCAACGTTGCAGTCGCTCCACCAGTGGAGCGAAGCTCCCTGTCGCTCCACCAGTGGAGCGACACTCTAAAAAGGCACAAAGATAAAGGAAAGGCACTAAGTATGCAAAAGGGTCAAAGTTTGATCAAAGCACCAAGTGCTCCATTAGTGGAGCGGATATCCTAAGTGCTCCACCAGTGGAGCGAAAACCAAGCTATGATGCATTAAGGTAAGTTTAAGAAAAGTCAAAGTGGTCAAAGGCCTTGTCGCTCTACTAGTGGAGCGATAGGACTTGTCGCTCCACCAGTGTAGTGAAGGGCTAAAAAAGCCTAAAGAAAGGCAAAAATGGCTAAGTATCCAAAACAAAGTTCAAATACGGTCAAACTTGCAAGCGCTCCACTAGTGGAGTGAACGACTCCATCACTCCACCAATGGAGTGACTCTCCAAGAAAAAGATGTTGAAAAGCTAAGTGCAAAGAAAAGCCAATTTCTTGGTCAAAGGGCTAAACGCTCCACCAATGGAGCGAATCTTTTAGTCGCTCCACTTGTGGAGCGAAAGGCTCTATCGCTCCACCCAGGGAGCGACACCCAAAACAAAGGTAAAAAAGTTTCTAAGGCATGGAATGAACTACTGTCGCTCTAGTTATGGAGCGAAACTCTTGACAGACCCCAAACGTAGTGTAAACTACCCAAAACCGCCATGAAGATGCCCAAACTATCAAGGGCTACTGTAAATCCACCATTGATTGATTAAACCGACCCAAAGCTACGCTCTAAGCCATCCGATCATGGTAGATCGTCGGAACCTTCTACCTTCAAGGCTAAGTTATCTTATCGAAACCTTCTACCTTCAATGTTGAGTTATCTACAAGGCCGAATTAAATGTTGTAAGTCGGTTCTAGACCGAGTCTACCTATCACCATTGGGAGTGGTTGGGCATTAATATTTTAGGAAGTAGAATTCTCTATAAAAGCTAATCTTTTCTCTGTAACTAAGGATGGACAACCTCTGCTAGAGAAGCAACTTTGTACTTTGAAATTTGCTTTCAAAATACAGACTTTTAGCTCTGGATTTGAATCTTCTATCTCTGTGTATGACTTCTATCATGTTATTTCTATTAAATTAGCCTCTTTACCATATAGCCTAATTTTATTATCTGGATTTAGCTATCAATAAAGGATGAATCCCTGGAATACCCCTAGAGTTTATGTAGTTCTGAAGATTTAATGTTGGTTTCTATTAAAAGTCTATTGTTTTGATTGTTGTTGGTTCAAGTATTTAGGTTGTCTATCATGCTTCCTATCCATCACCCCGTATTTCTAGCTTTTAGCCTTTTCCCATTCCTTTCAATCATTTCCCATCTCTTTCAAGCACCTTCCTAACCCTTATCTCAAAACCCCATTTTTACTTTCGAAACCAACCCTACTGGAGATTGTCATGGAGGACATTCCTTTCCTTTAGACATTCAATGCTTGGCATCGGGTCTAGGGCACTGTAGACTTAGAAAATCTATAACTAGGCCGATTCGATCACCAATAATTTTTGGCATGCCCGATGGGACGCAATCGTTCCACTACAAAAATAGTATTAAGAAGTGATGTTCATATTAGTGCTATCAAATCTGAACATCTGGTGACTCTGTTGAACTTGGATACCTCCAAGTCTCGAAGACCAGTCTAAAATATCATGCCTTCATGCGTACGAGATGGAGAGCTAGAAACACAGAAGAAGAAATCGAGTTCTACGAGCTTGACATTGATGCTCTGGGAGAACATCCTAGGGTGGTCAGGCTGAATATCCCGCTAGATGGGACATCTTCATAGGAAGTTATCATTGCTACATGAACTCCAACTCTTGATAGCACAACGACTAGCTTGCCCCCCAATCTACCGAATTCCTTGGATCATCAGAATACTTTAGCTCCACCGAACGTTCAACCAAGTGCTCCAAGTGTTCCAACTATTTTAGCTCAGCAAGTTCTACCGACTCCACCACTCCATACAAATCCGCCACCCCAGATGGCACAACAAGCTCCGCCCAGGTAGTTCCTAGCCTAGAATCATATGAGACCACTTGCCCTACAAGCTCAACACCAAGTACCTACCGCAACACTGAAAGCTCTACCTATGTACAATGGTGCATGAGCATATCCAAGACATCATGGGACTAGCAACAATTCATCAAATCATCGAAGAAGACGTTATGGTGAAGTTGTTGGTGCTTTCGCTAAGAGGTAAGCTCCTCTACTGGTACCGGTCGCTCCCGACTAACACCATCACTTCATGGGATCAACTAGAAGAATAATTAATAAGGGGCTTCAATGAACAAGCTGACCCCTTCTCTCTATTGCACCAGTTCACCACTATCCAGAGGCACCCTCAAGAGGAGATAACTGACTTCAATGTCAGGTTCACTCGAACCTAGAAGAGAGTCACTCCTAACCTTCGACCCACCCCGAAATAGGCAGCATTCTATTACCTGAGGGCTTTTCATTCAGATATTAGCATGAGCATCCAACATGCTAATATCAACACATTCCCTAGCTTGTACGAGCAAGCACAAAAGGTGGAAGCTGACCTGATAGCTATCGAGAAGTTACCTCCCAAGGTGATGACTCCGATTTACCCAAACTTCCCATAAAATATGTACCCGAGCGCATCCGCTCCACCTACATCCCAGATGTATCCTAGTCAACCATGGAATCCTACCCCTCAGTATCAAGCGATACCCACTCCATAATTCCAAGCACCCACACCACCATATCAAGCGCCTACCATCCCTCAGCTCCCAACTCCTATCCAATATCTGGCATTACCTACATCGTTGGCTCCATTGCCATCATCTGCAAGTCAGGTAACCGCTAATCAGACAACTGTAAATGAAGCCCAAGCCAAAGAGTTGCAAGAGGTGAAGGTGTACATGAAGACAATGGTGAATCAGATGAGCATCATGAGAAGGAGGTAGGATGACCAAGGCTTCCAGTAGAGGAGATTCCCTCCTCCCATGATCATGAAAGAGCAAGCATCATTCGCTCACAGAAATTCCAAAAGGAATTCAGCTATGATGAGCAGCGAAGAGGCCAACATTTTAGATCCAACATATTGGTGTACCATGTGCAATGATCCGCACAATGAAGAAACCTGCATGGTGCACCTCAATTATGTTCAGACACTATTCGATGGTGCTTACGAGCAAGTCAATATGATCAAGGAAGCTGGTCATAATTTTATGATGTCTTCCATCAAGCAAGTCTCAGTCCTCACCAAGGCTGGGAAGAAGCCTATTGAGGTAGATCCGGTTCAGATGGATCCATTGAAGGTACCTACTCCACCCAAGCCATGGAGCCAAAAGGCCCAGTCATCGACAAAAGCTCCAAATCTAGCAGCAGCCTCGGAGCAGTCCGACTTGCTGAAAGACTACCTACCACCTCGTGCTAGAGAAAAGGTGCTCTAGCCTAAAGCTCCGACTTCTCAACCGTAGGCCGAGACACAAGACCAGGCTAGGGAGAAGCTCAAATACCCCTCATTGACCAAGCGCCAGTGGGTAGATGCCACACAATAGTACCAAAAAATGTATGAATCTACAAAGGGAGTAGGAGAACCAAGCACTTCGACATACAACATAGTCGAAGAAATGAAGAAGGCCCCGACCAAGGTAAGCCTTTATGATGCTCTCCAACTCTTAAGTCAAGTTGACCTTTTGCAGGAATCTCTCAAGTCCACTAAGGATAAGGAGAGTAGGCATGGGTGTTTGCATCATCACTGATGACTTCGGCCATAGGTAAGAATCGGCCCTCGCCATTCTACCTTTCCCTTCGGATGGAAGGATGGATCATGCATAACTGCATGATCGACTCTGGCGCCATGACAACCATCATGCCCAAAGTAGTGTGTGAAATCATGGGCATGGAGTATACTCGGAGTAGTCCTGGAGTGTTGCAGCTAGACGGTACTCCCGTGAAGATGGTAGGAGTTATCAAAGATATTCCGATCCAACTCCACAAGATGTCGTAGGTCACGATCATCCAAGAGATCATGGTGGTCGACTTAGAGCCATACTTTAGTATGTGCCTCTCACGAGAATTTATAGCTAAGTTGGGAGGCTACCTCTCCCTCGACTACTCACACTTGGAGATCCCATTCAAGGGGAACAGATTTAAACTCTTCAATGAGAAGCCTACCACTTTTCATGTTGAAAAACTTGAAGATGAGGAGAAGGGCTCGGTCTTTGTCAACCTGATGATAGAAGAAATGCAAACGGTGGACCTGATGGAAGAATCTCTCGATGAGCTTCGAGTCGAAGATGAGTTCTCCATGACTGATTTTAATGTTGTCATCGAGACCGATTTGGGGTGCTATTCATTGACAAAGCCTGAAAAGGTTGAAGTAGAAGCACCCACAGAAGAGTCCCCGATACTCGACCAGCTATGGAAGTTGTACTTTGATGGTGTCTGATGCAAGAATGGCATAGGAGTTGGCATCACTCTCATTTCCCCATCAGGTGAACAGAAGACTTATTCATACAGGCTCGCATGGAGCTGTACGAATAATGCAGTAGAGTATGAGGCTTTGTGCCTCGGACTCAAGAAAGCCAAAAAGCTCGACATTAAGTAGTTGCAGATATTTGGGGATTTCGAATTAATCTGCAACCAAGTTACTAGTAAGTGCATCTCCAAGCAACACTATTTGAAGGCGTACCACAACAAGGTGTGGGATTTGCTCGAATCCTTCACCGCGTTGAACATCAAGTCAATTTCGTGAGAGCGAAACAAGCTTGCGGACATCTTAGCCTCCATCGGTGCCCGATTCTCACCGATGGATGATATGATGCATAAGCCAAAGATAGTGAGGCTGATCTACAGGCCTTCTATGCCTGATAAAAAACTCCATTGGCAGGTGTTCGACAATGATGAGCAACTTGTCAATTTTTTGGTGAATGAAGCATCCTCCATTGAAGAGCAGACTCTGAATGAAGAAGACCATGAGGGATTGATTCAGCTAAAAAATAACCACATCCCAAAGGGTCTGATCATGTTGGAGAGTCTTTTCAACCGGAATGATAGGTCTATCGACCACAAGATCAAAGTGGACCAAAAAGAGTTCATGGACCTGGAGTTAGAGCCAAGAAAAGTTATCAAGGTAGGGGTCGACTGCACAGCTGAAGAGCTTCAGCAGATCCATACCCTCTGCAAGGAGTATCCTGACATCATCGCTTGGTGCTACCAAGATCTAAGGGGGTACGATAAGAACATCATCCAACACACCATCGAGCTGGAGGAAGGGATCAAACCCTTCAAGCAGAAGCAATGACCCGTCAACCCAAAAATCGAAATGTTGATGAGGGTTGAGCTTCTAAAGATGCTTGAAGCAAAAATCATATACCCAATCAAGCACTCCTCCTGGGTGGCCAACCTGGTTCCCATGCGAAAGAAGAATGACGACATTCGCTTGTGTATCGATTTTTGAAATCTCAACCAAGCATCGCTCAAGGACCACTACCCGCTACCGCAGATCGACCAAATTCTACACGTAGTGGTAGGAGCACAAAGGTTCTCCTTGTTGGATGGATTTTTTAGCTACAACCAGATTTGGGTCAAGGATGAAGACCAGCACAAGACTGCGTTCACCACCAAGTGGGGAACATTCGCCTACCAACGTATGCCCTTCGACCTTTCAAACATCGGAGCGACTTTTCAAAGGGTGATGGACCTCGCCTTTGGTGAACTTTTAAATCATGTCATCATGATCTACTTGGATGACATGATAGTCTTCTCCCATAAGAGGGAGGAACATGACCTACATTTACGATAAGTTTTTGAGAAATATTGGGAGTTTGGGGTCTCCATCAACCCCAAGAAATCAATATTTGTAGTGAAGGAAGGAAAGCTACTTGGGCACCTTATCTCTGAAAAGGGGTTAACTGTTGATCCCGCCCGAGCTGAAGCACTTCTCCACCTTCCACTACCAACAAATAAAAAAGCCCTACAGTCCTTTTTTGGATAAATAAACTTCATCAAGAAGTTCATCGCCGACTTTGCCCAAGTAGTAAAGTCGATGACCGAGCTCCTGAAGAAGGATGCTGAATTCAAGTGGACCGATGAAAGAAGGTAGGATTTCCAAGAAATCAAGGAGCGGATCACTCAAGCTCCAATCCTCGTCAATCTTGACTATTCAAAATATTTTATCTTATACGTCATTGGAGAGCCAGAAAGCTACGCAATTGTTCTGACATAGAAAGGGGAAGATGGAGATGAGCGCCCGATAGCGTTCCTTAGCCAAATCATCCAACCGCATGAAGAAAAGTTCAATTTTATCGAATGACAAGTGCATGCGATGATGAAGTCGCTCCAAAAATTTTGATATTTCATCTCTCAGAGTAAGACGATAGTGTACGTGATACACCCTGACATCCAAAATTTCATCATCCAAGGGGAGCTTGGCAATAGGAGAGTTGGATGGGTCACTAAGATCCAAGAATTCGACATCGAAGTGCACCCCACCAAGTTGGTCCGAGGTAGAGCGCTCTATCAGGAGCTGGCTAAGAATGCCGTAGCTGAAGCTGCGAAACCCGACTCGGACAACCCGATGCCCGAAAGCAACCTCGCCAACCTGTCGGTTGATAGTCCAGATTGGATAGATGACCTGGTCAGATACTTTGACATAGGCAGATGTCCTTCTCACTTCAATGCTTCACAAAGAAGGAGATTTCGCTTGCAGGCTGGCAGGTATGTCCCGACTCCTAACGGACTATTTTATCAGAACATCGATGGAGTTCTCCTGAGATGTATCAAAGAGTCGCAAAAGGCGAAAATCTTGGAGGAGTTTCACTCTGGGTTTTTAGGAGGCCATTTCATGGGTAGACCGATGGCTCTGAAGATCATCAAAGTGGGCTACTATTGGCCCACCCTTTTCATCGATGCCTTCAAGGTCAGCCAACGTTGTGACAGTTGCCAGCGCTACTCGAGCAGGACTCGGAATGCATCGCTTCCTCTCCACCCCATCCAAGTAGAAGCTCCATTCCAGCAATGGGGCCTAGACTTCATCGAGATCATCAATCCCAACTCCTCCATCAGCCACAAATACATTTTGACCACCACAGACTACTTCACTCGATGGTCGAAAGCAATTTCGACCAAGCAGGCTAACCAAGACGTGGTTATCTCCTTCCTTGAAGGGTTGATCACTCACTTTGATGTACCTGAGGCCATCATGTCTGATAATGGCTCTCCTTTCACCAATGCGAGGATTTATGAATTCATAGTCAGGTATGGCATCTACTTGAAAACCTCATCTAACTATTACCCGTAGGGCAATGGATTGGCGGAGTCTACAAACAAAAACCTATTGTGGATCTTGAAGAGGTCTCTACAAAAGAATAAGCGAAGCTGGCACCTACTCTTAGACCAATCGCTTTGGGCCGACCACATTTCCATCAAACGATCGATCAAGACATCACCCTACTCACTAGTGTACGGGAAAGATGTAGTCTTACCTACGCACATCGAGCTACCCATATTGTAGTTACTTAAGTGGCTCGATAATGAAGGAGGTGAATTTGACCCGATGGATGCAAGGTTAGCCCAATTACTATAGTTGGAAGAGGAAAGAGAGAAAGCTTATGAAGCTTTCATGAAGCATGCCAAATCCACCAAGAGTTGGTTCGGCAAAAAGACTTCCGATAGAACTTTCAATGTCGGAGACCTGGTCTTGAAGTGGAATGAGAACAAGTCCAAGCCAGGGAACCATGAGAAGTTTGACGCCTTCTGGGAGGGCCCATTTTGAGTCTCTAGGGTTAATCAGATCAACTCTTTCATCCTACAAACTATGGAGGGTTTCACTCTCCCGATTTTGGTGAACGACTTTCTTCTGAAAGCTTATCACCCATCGAGTTTCGAGAATGATCATTGATCCGCTAGGTATTTCTTGTATATATATGTTTTAATGCATGTCTGTATAAATCGTTGTCGCTCCAGATTTGGAGCGAAGCTAAGTAAAATAAGTAAGGCTCTCTGTCGCTCCACTAGTGGAGCGACCCCTATCGCTCTACTAGTGGAGCAACATCTTCCTTTGAACTTAAAAAAAAAATGAATTAAAGAAGTGACTTTCGCTCCACTGACAAAGTGAAAGCCCCTATTCATAGCCTCTTTCGCTCCACCAGTGGAGCGAAAGTCCCATTCGCTCCACTAATGGAGCGAATGCCCCCCTTCCCGATTCTATTTCAAAGAAAATAAATAAACTAACTTTCACTCCACTAGTGGAGCGAAAGTCTCCCCTTTTTCCTAAAAAAGAGTTGCTTTTTCTAAAAAGCGTCCAATAAGAAAAACGTGCCAAGTGTCAAGCAAGCATGAAATTAAAGGGTGTTTCTAACCCTAGCACTGCGCTATAAAGTGGGACCCCTCACCCTCATCCAATCAAAGTATTTTCTGCTTCAAAGCATCTAAAACATGCCCCCTATGGAAAATTCAAGTGAAGCGTTCCTCTCGAGATGCACGCACCCCAAGGAAGTTTCTCCGATACCACCATTTTTATCATTTCCAAGATGATCTTCACCCGCACGTGAGCCAATCAGAAGCGCACGATCACGCCCACGATCTTCATTGGCATTAATTTCTAACGTGCGCATTTAGGGTGGTAGATTTGAAGTTGGAGCTATAAGGTGAAGAGTTTACCAGGAGAATTTCCATCACTCAGTTGCAATTTTATTTTACTGCTGCCCTAGCAACCAATATTCTTTCCGAGTGTCCCTCTGAGTCGAATTCGAGTTGTATCAATTTTTTTAGCAGCCATGGGCAAGAAGAGTGAGGAGCCAAAGTAGAAGGTGCCCAAGGAGAAAGTGATACCTTCAAAGGAGAGCAGTTCGAAGAAGCCACAAAAATGGGAAAAGAAACCTGAGAAGTTGATGGTGCCAGAAGACGCTCTCTTCCATTTTTGGGATTGCATGATGATACACAAGGACATGGAGCAATTGCATCAAGATGTTGAGAAGGCGCATGAAGAGGGCTCAACTGGAAATCCACTTACCACAGTTTACCATTCGCACTTATTCTTCTTCATGTGCGCACCTGTACACCATTGCTCGGAGTTTGTATAGGTGGTGATGCATTTTTATGATGCCCAGACCAGAACAATGCGCAATGCCAAGGGAGAGACATTATTCGCCATCACGACTGACACTGTTCGAGCGGCCTTCACCTATGGAGAGAAGCCCTCGAAGGATTTCACCCTCAAAAAAATTAACACTTTTGAGCAGAGCGCCAGATATCTGCCTACGCCCGAAATGCACCAATTTATGAGGGAGCAGCTAGGGGAGGCGACATCATCTGAGGAGTTTCCTCAGCTACCCAAGCACCTAACAGAATTTGTGCATCAAGAAATCTATTCAATTCTGGCTTGGGTGATGGGGCTTTCCACCGATGAGGTAGTCTATGACTGGCAAGTGTCCATGGCGCAATCAATATTTGAGAATGAAATTTATTTCCCCACAAAGATGAAGCCCGATGTCATCCCAATTTTCTTTGATTGGGTAGAATTCCTATCATGGCAGCTGCATGGATCATTGGCCTACCTACAGACCAAAAGAGACAACCAATTCAGGATGTGCTCCGTCCTAGTGTGGTATTTCTTTTACCACCTTCATGATAAATTCCCATACATCCCCAAGAACCAGACCGACAGCCAAGGTAAGGCATTGCCGATTTATCTCTGGACACAAAGCTTGTCCAGAGAGGAACCATACTATGTCTTCAATCAGGTTTTCTTGGGGTCAGCACTGGAGCTACTCTACGATCACTATGATCGACTTCCCATGAAATGCGAGATCAAGTGGTGGATGAGAAGTGGGGGATATTTTTCTACTTACTCAAGGCACAGTCATCAAAATCTATGGGTTTACAGAAAAGCCTTTTCTGTTACCCTATTACGCCATGCCCTATTTGTTTACCCTAGAGGTCACTCGACAACGCGATCATACCAATGAAGTATACGAGAAGGGTAGGGGGAAGAAGACCTACTGCCCCTTACCTTTTAAGTTTGGGGACATCAAAGTCATGCAGTGCGGTCAACATGTTGTGCTCATGGTGACGCTTTTCGACTATGGGTTGATCGAGCTCCCTCAGCATTGGAAGTATGACCCGCATGACATTTTCCAAGAGCACCTTGGAGTGAAGTCATTTCATAGCTCCCCCTACCACGACATGGTTGAACAGAGGAACAATCCTAAGGGACTCGAGTTGGAGTGGCATATTGATGAAATGGTGCCTTTGCCCCCCTGGCATGATTTTTACACCATGGAGAGCGAGTATGACCCAATAGTCAACCCGGAGCAGAAGCTGCCCAGGAGGCTTCTTGCAGAAATGAAGGTAAAGCTGAAGCATTGGTCCGACCACAAAATCAAGGAGTGGTGGATCATGAGGGTCCATAATGACAAGATGTCCTCGGACTATCCATGGTCGATTGATGACAAGTTCTCCAAGCATTACGATGAGAACATAAATACCTATCGGGCATTTTCATTTGTTGACATTGTACCCCAAAGTGGGTGCAGCCCCGAAGAGGTGGACGACCTGGCAGCTTCGAGGCATGTAGAAGGCAAGGGCAAGGTGATCTTGGGTGACCCATTATCAGTTGGCATGCCACATAAAAAGAAGAGCGCCTTTTCAAAAAGAAAGGCTGAAGAGGCGCCTCTCTTGCAGCAAGCGATGAAGAAGCCACGTACTAGCACCCAAAAGCCCACCAAGGTGAGCTCCCAGGTGGTGCCCAAAGATGCAAAAGTTATCAACGTAGACACAACACGTGCATCACAAACTCAATGCCCATCATCCCCCAAAGTTCCTATGGCTGCATAGTCGGAGAGGCAGAGGAAAAGACGTAGAGTTTATCGACGTAGACATGCCAAAAGCACCAGAAGTAGAGGAGAAAGAAGAATCATAGATGCAACATCCATCTTCCTTGGCTCCCTTGATCATAGAGCCCAAAGGTACGCACCCATATTTACCTCTTTCTCTTTCCCCCTCTATCATAATTACTAATTGCTCGATGCCTAAAATTCCTATCATAGTTATTATTTTTGTAGCACCCAAGATTCCTATCATGGTGTCTACTCCCTTAGTCTCTGCTTCCTTTTCTATTCCGCTATCCCACTCCATGGTCCCCAACATATCTATTTCTCCTATCCTTTCAACACCATCATCGACAACATTCACAACTTTCGTTGGCACCCCAAACGCCTTCAAAATTTCTACAACTGTTAGCTTACCCTTTTCTATCATAGAGGACTCTTTTGAAGATATTTCAATCACTACAGAAATAAACCCATCCTCCATTTCTCCACCCTCTACCACCATGGCATCGACTACCCCCGACGTTTCAATGCCTATGCCAACTATTTTGGTAGTCCAAACCCAAGCTCCCTTAAGGGTTAGCGCAATCACTTCCCCTTCTATTTCCCACATGCCATCTGATCTTGAGTCACACCTTCCCCTCCTTCCTTTCACACCAATCCTTGGAGTGGGTATTCAGGAGCCGCTGGAATCTGAATTAGAAATGATGCACCAACTCACCATCGCTGAGAGTATCCGCAAGGCACACCAAAATTCGACGCGCTGGATGAAAGACCGTCGAAAGGAGGTGCAGGCTCTAGCAATAACTGAGAAGAAGTCTATCCTCGACCCAAAAAAATGGAGCTACACACCATCGAGAAGATACCGCTTGTCCAGAAGCCCTTGGCGGAGATGACTCCTATGGATTATGCTTTTCGCCATACTATGGAAGATGTCACCAAGTTGGATACGACATGAAAGGTGGGTGACATACAGGTTGACATGGGCTCCATCTATGCTCACGATGAATATTACAAGGAGTGCTTCTTCAAGGAGCAGTCTAAGAACCTTGAGCTTGAGGAGGCATTAGCGATAGCAAAGAGGTAGATCGAGGCATTGCAGTCTGAAGTCGCGCCACTAAAGCAGAAAATCCTTTCACTAGAGGGAGAGAATGATGAACTTTCCAAGTTGTGCGATAGCCATATGAGATCACGCGCCGAGGCCAATCAGGAGATTCAAGTGCTCACTATTCAAAATCATGAATTACGAGCTCAGTTAGCGGAGAAAATAGTGAAGCCTATCACATTCTCTAAGGAGCGCCTCAAGGAAATGCATCTGCATTTCCTAGCAGATTTCTTGGCAAGAGCTGCATGGGGAGTTACAGTCTGGACATTTTTTAGGGAGGCTCAGGAGGCCCTTGCAGCTGGTGACCCAACTTTGGAGTCCGCCCAATCAGACGTTAATCATTGGCTAGACTTGGCCACACAGCTCCAAAAAATTGAGGACGTGACAGTTCGCCTAACTCCTATGAGCCTTCTGGCTCGATCCTGGGCGACAACAAAGATGACTCTGCGCTCTTTCTTCATGAAGGTGGACTTAGCCAAAAAATCTCGCCAACTCTCTGACACCCTCAAGCAAGAAAGGGAGGTTTCACTACGATACTTCAATACCCTCGCTAAAATTGGCATCCCTAGTTTCACAGACCCTGAAGGACCCATTCCATCGATCGAGGAGTTAGAGCCCATATGGTCGACATTTGTTGATAGCCCTTTCGACATTGATACTTGGGAGGATCCAAGTTCGGACACGCAGGTGATTCTGTTCATGGCTAAGTATGCTCAGATCGAGTCTTGCTTGCAGGAGTTCGATCGGAGACTGGATTTCACTGATGTTGAGCGCATTGAGACCTATCATTGCCTAATCGAGGAGCTCCAGAAGCAGCCAACTTTCTCCCTTGAGCATTGGATTGACGCTTCTGCAATATACAAGCATGTGTTTAAAAGCTCCTTGGACAGGTTCCTTCCCCACCCACACGAGCAAGAGAAGGAAAAGGAGACAAAAAGTGAGCCAGATTCCAAGGTGCAAGAATCAGAGGAGCATGAAGAAGAATCAGAGGAGCATGGAGAAGATTCAGAGATAGAGGAAGAAGAAGAGAAAGAAAAGCTCGAGGAAGTACCAAGCAACAGCGAGGAGCAATCTGAAGAGCAGTCCAAATATCCTAAGAGTGAAGAAGACTCTAAAACCCAAGGATAAGGCCTGGGATATTTGCATTGAGGTAGGCTCAATACCCCACGAGCCGCCAGAGATGTTGCCAATTTTACCACATTTTGATAAATTTCATGTTGTATACAATTTTTGAGACTAAATCATTGTAAAACTTCTCTTTCTCCATTTAAATGGTCAAGATGTTATTTTGTTGTGTTTTCACCAGCTGTCTCTTTAGCTTAAAAACTGTATTCTTTCACTTTCTGTGGTTCCTTTACCTTTTTTGCACTTTTCCGATCATATCGCATGCAAAATTGTAGATGTTTTAGCATGGGCGATGTTTGAATGGGTTCTTTTCCTTACTATTTTTCTACAAAGTTCTTTTCATATCTACACATATGGTAATGATTTCCAACACTTAGGCATTTTTAGAACATGTTTTTCTATTAAAATATGTTGTCGCTCCACCAGTGGAGCGAACCTTCCAATCGCTCCACTAGTGGAGCGAAAGGCCAGAAAAGAGATTAAAAAATGATAATGAACAAGTATAGCTAAGTGCAAAGGAAGTCAAAGTAGGATCAAAGTGCCAATCGCTCCACCTAGTGGAGTGAATCTCCCAATCGCTCCACCTATGGAGCGACACTCCAAATGAAAATAAGGTTTGAAAGCTAAGTACAAAAGGTCAAAGTGGTCAAAATTTTAGTCGCTCCACCAATGGAGCGAAACTCCCTATCGCTCCACCAGTGGAGCGACACTCCAAAAAGGCATAAAGATAAAGGAAAGGCACTAAGTATGCAAAAGGGTCAAAATTTGGTCAAAGCGCCAAGCGCTCCACTAGTGGAGCGAATCTCCTAAGCGCTCCACCAGTGGAGCGAAAACCAAGCTATGACACATTAAGGCAAGTATAAGAAAATTCAAACTTGGTCAAAGGCCCTGTCGCTCCACCAGTGGAGTGAAGGGCCGAAAAGCCTAAAGAGAGGCAAAAATGGCTAAGTGCAAAGGGAAGGTCAAAGGTGGTCAAACTTGCAAGCGCTCCACTAGTGGAGCGAAGCCCCCTGTCGCTCCACCAGTGGAGCGACGGAAGAGGCTTGAAAAGCTAAGTGTAAAGAAAAGCAAATTTCCAAGTGCTCCACCAGTGGAGTGAATATTTCAATCGCTCCACTTGTGGAGCGAAAGGCTCTGTCGCTCCACCTAGGGAGCGACACCCAAAACAAAGGTAAAAAAGTTTCTAAGGCATGGAATGAACTGTTGTCGCTCCAGTTATGGAGCGAAACTCCTGGCGGACCCCAAACATAGTGCAAACTACCCAAAACCGCCATGAAGATGCCCAAAACTGTCAGGGGCTGCTGTAAATCTGCCATTGACTGATTAAACCGACCCAAAGCTACGCTCTAAGCCATTCGATTATGGTAGATCATTGAAACCTTCTACCTTCAAGGCTAAGTTATCTCGTCGAAACCTTCTACCTTCAATGTTGAGTTATATGTAAGGCCAAATTAAATGTTGTAAGTCGGTTCTAGATCGAGTCTGCCTATCACCGTTGGGGAGTGGTTGGGCATTAATGTTTTAGGAAGTAGAATTCCCTATAAAAGCTAGCCTTTTCTCTGTAACTAAGGATGGACAATCTCTGCTAGAGAAGCAACTTTGTACTTTGAAATCTGCTTCCGAAATACAGACTTCTGGCTCCGGCTTTGAAACTTCTATCTCTGTGTATGACTTCTATCATGTTATTTCTATTAAATTAGCCTCTTTACCATATAGCCTAATTCTGTTATCTGGATTTAGCTATCAGTAAAGGATGAATCCCTGGAATACCCCTGGAGTTTATGCAGTTCTGAAGGTTTAATGTTGGTTTCTGTTAAAGGTCTATTGTTTTGATTGTTGTTGGTTCAAGTATTTAGGTTGTCTATCGTGCTTCCTGTCCATCACCCCGTATTTTTGGCTTTTAGCCTTTTCCCATTCCTTTCAGTAATTTCCATCTCTTTCAGTATCTTCCTAACCCTTATCTCAAAACCCCATTTTTACTTTTGGAACCAGCCCTACTGGAGATTGTCACGGAGGACATTCCTTTCCTTCGGATATTCAATGCTTGGCATCGGGTCTAGGGTGCTGTAGACTTAGAAAATCTATAACTAGGCCGATTCGATCACCAAAAGTTATATGGATGCATATGATTTTAGTCAATGGACTGCAAAGAGCTAGCCTCCATGATGATGTAAAGGATAGTGGAATTTCTGATGTAAAGAGAAATATTTGAAGAAATAAAATATGACATTATTTTCATTATTCATACATAGATAAATTTTTAGAAATATATAAAAATTAATGATGTGTGCAATATGGATAAGTAACGATAATTTCATACAGAACTAAAATATTGAGAATAAGCAGAATACGTAAAACAATCATAAAAAAATTGATGATAAAATATTTATTAAAAGGATATTAAGTATAGGATGTGAAAGGATGAGAAAAGGATACATAGAATGCAAAATAAGCCAAGTGGATGATGGAGATGATATGGATGCAAAATGAGATTCATAGGGCATATTGAGGGGACTATAGAAGTGAAAGATAAAATAGTTAAGGAAAGTAGTGAAACAAAAAAAGAGGACATAAAATGAGTAAAAATGGAGTCAGGATAGGAGTTAAAGCAAATATAAAAAAGTGGGAAAGCGAACATGAAATATGAAAAAGTAAACACAATATATGGATTATTATGAGATACAAAGAAATGTGGAGGTGGAATACAAGAAAGTAGACAAGGAATATAGGTTAAGGAAGAAAATTGGGAGAGCATGTAAAGAAAATTAATGTGTCTAGGAAACCAACTTAAAAAGCATGTGATAATAGGTACAAATGCTTGTGAAAAATGGGTAAAAATCCCAATGAAGATGTCAGAATGAGATCTCAACAAAAGAGGATCAACTAAATACAAGTGGTAGAGATTTAATTTAAACAAAAATAGAAGACAGTGGCGAGAGACATGGAGTCCAAGAAATAGAAATTAAAGTCTTCGGATTAATAAGCTTAAAGAGAGTGTGGAAATGTTGAGAGGGCATAAAAGAAGCAAAGGGATATTAAAAATTAAGGGAAGAGAATATAGAATGTAGGAATTTCAATATTTGGGAATGAAAGTGAGAATACACGAAGAGACCATATGATTTTAGAAAACAATGACTAAGAAATCATATGGTTGAGAGTCGTAGAGCATGCCAGAGCTAGAGAGATACCCTGAAGTGTTGGAAATATTTGAACAAAAAGGATGGATGGAGTATTTTTGAATATTGTGAGGGTACTATAAGGAGGTTGCTATAGAATTTGTGGGTAATATAGAAAACAAATGAATTAAGGTTTGGGGAATAGAGGTAATAGTATCTTGATAAGTAATATCTAGAGAGATTAGGTTGTCAAAATCTAGGGAAGAACATTTTAGAGAACCTTTTAATGTGTCTTGGGGGTTAGAAATATTAATTGGATATAGGGGACATAGATATATAGTGGTTAGGGGGAAGTGATAAGGTTGTCACTTCATGTGCCATATGATGCCCTATAGTTATTTTTATTGAAGTACCTAACCAACAATGAACACTACTCAATGTTTAATTGTTGGTAGGGTATGATATCTATTTCCAGATTTACCTAAAAAGGGGAAGGGAATAATATTTTATGGCTAAATTTCCTTATTATCTTGCTTGGTCAATGGAACATGTTAGCGAGTAGTTCTATCAGAGTGAGGATAGAAGAGTGTTGGAACACCATGGGCTAATGGCCCTCCTAGTTGAGGATACCATAAGGTAAAGAGGACCACCCAAAGGTGTATTATAAGCATCAATGAGAAATCCACATTGAAAGATACAATAAAGTGATAATACCCTATAGAGAAGGGCAAGTGGGCAAAGAACTCTAGGAAAGAGATTGAAAGGTCAACCTTAGACAAACTAGATAGTGGTCATAAAGCGTCAAGGAAGGAGGAAGGATAAAAAATGGTAGGGACAATAGAGGCCCTAAAAGATGTGTAAATAGAGATAAAATCTACCCTACTATGAGTAGAGGAGTTTGAGAGGTAAATCATAGAGCTACATAAGCAATTGATCATGCCATGAGAAGGGGAAGAGGATGTGCAAGGAAAATAAGTAAAATAACTAAGTGGTATTATCAAGGATGGCCAGACTGATACACATAACCCATTACAAGAGGTAGGGACAACTACTTATGATATGAGAGATGGGAATAGAGAGATAAAATTAAGGTGGTAGGAAACAATGAAAAAATCCATTGAGGTTTTAGAGACATAGGGAGAGCCATCGACACAACCATGAGAAGGACAAGAGGCAAAAATATCAATGCAATAGAAAGAGCATTGTCAAAAAATAGGACAATGTAGTAGCAAGAAGAAAAATAGAGGGAAATAGAGACAACAAGTGCAAAGGTCTGTAGCAAGAGGAAGGATAACACAAAATATGTGAGAGTAGGCATCATCAATATAGATGCCCAAATAAAAAAAGGGATAATGTGAAAGATATAGAAACATGCATTCATAGTGTGGAAGCCTGAAGTGAAAGAGGAGACAATATAGAAGACACGAGAGCATAATATATAGTGAAAAATTTTGAAGCAAAAAATATAGTATGAGAGGTACATATACAAGCATCCATATTGCAAAAAAGGATGGAATGGACATAAGCACCACATACATGGAGCACAAGGAGGATAAAATCAATAACAATGTTAGGGTTGATGGAGTGGCCAACCATGAGATGGAATCCATCATAGGGGATATGCTGGTAGGCGAGGGATATGCCCTAGTTAACCAATGTGAGTAGAGATATGGTCTTGTCAAGCCAAGAGATCAGTCATGGGATCCAAAGCAACTTAGGGTTATGTTGCCATTCTTGCCACATTTTGTTAAAATTCATGTTGTATGAAATTTTTGAGACTTGATCATTGTAAATTTTTTTTTTTTATTAAAATGGTCAAGAAGTTGTTATGTTACTATGTTTTCACTAGTTGTCTCTCTTACTCAAAACTGTATTCTTTCGCATTCTGTGGTTCTTCTACTTTCTATGTACTTTTTCTATCATACCGCATGAAAAATTATAGATGTTTTAACATGGGTAATATGTGAATGTGTTTTTCTTTCTTACAAGCTATTTTTATGCAAGTTATTTTCAAAATTTATGCATATGGTAGCGATTTCTAGCACTTAGGTATTTTTTAGAGCATGTTTTCATGTTAAAATGTAGTACATAGCAAAATGGTTTAATTCTTGGTAGTTGAGGTCCCTATCACTCCACCAGTGGAGCGAAGGTCCAGAAGAGCGCGAAGTTGAGAACTTACCAAGTCAAAACCCGATCAAAGTAGCAAGTGCTCCACCTATGGAGTGAATATTCCTTTTGCTCCACTAGTGGAGCAAAATCCAACTGAAGGTGAGTGCAAAACTAAGTGTAAGGAAAAAGCAAAGTGGTCAAAGCTACTATCGCTCCACTAGTGAAGCGAAACTCCCTACTGCTCCACCAGTGGAGTGACACTTTGGAAAAGCGTAAGGTAAGGCAAGGATTAAAAAGTCAAATTTTAGGTCAAAGATCCTGTTGCTCCACCAATGGAGTGAAAGGCCCTATCACTCCACCAGTGGAGCGATACTCTAAAAGGGCCAAAAGTAAAAGCGTTTGGTAAAACTAAGTGCAAGGAAAATACAAAGTGGTCAAAGCTATTGCCGCTCCACCAGTGGAGCGACACTCCAAAAAAGTGCAAGGTAAGGCAAGGATTAAAAGGTCAAATTTTGGGTTAAAGGCCATATCACTCCACCAGTGGAGTGAAAGGCCCTATCGCTCCACCAATGGAGTGACACTTTGAAATGGCCAAAAGTAAAAGTGTTTAGTAAAACAAACCAAGTAAAAAGTCAAAATGGTCAAAGTCCCTGTCGCTCCACTAGTGGAGTGAAGGCCTCCGTCGCTCCACCTAGGGAGTGGTAAGCTTAACAGAGGAGTCAACCTATCAATCAAAATGCTTGTTGCTCCACTAGTGGAGTGAAAGACTCCATCGCTCCACCCAGGGAGCGACACCTAAAACGAAGGCACAAAAAGTTCCTAAGGCATGGAAAAGGTTGTTTTTGCTTCACTTCTGGAGCGACATCGTAGTTATGGAGCGAAGCTCTAGGTGGACCTCAAACACAATGCAATCTGTCTAGAACTTTCATGAACTACCCAAAACTATCAGAGTCTGCCTAGGACCACCATTGACTGTTTAAACTAATTGGAGGCTATGCCCTAAGATGTTTGATCATGGTAGATCACTAAAACATTCTACCTTCAATGTTGAGTTATCTACAAGGATGAATTAAATGTTGTAAGTCGATTCTAGATCAACTATGCCTATCACTTTTGGGGAGTGGTTGGGCATTAAAGTTTTAGGAGGTAGAATTCCCTATAAATGCTGCTCTTTTCTCTGTAATTAAGGATGGGTAATCTTTGCTAGAAAAGCAGTTGTACACTTTGAAATCTGCTTCTAAAATACAAACTTATAGATTTAGCTTTGAATCTTCTATCTTTATGTATGACTTCTATCATGTTATTTATGTTAAATTAGCCTCTTTATCATATAGCTTGAATTCTATTATCTGGATTTAGTTTTCAATAAAGGACAAATCCCTGGAATACCCCTAGAGTTTATACAGTTCTTAAGATTTAACTTTGGTTTTTGTTAAAGGTCTATTGTTTTGATTGTTGTTGGTTCAAGTGTTAGGCTATCTATCATGCTTCCTATCCATCACCCCATATTTTAGGCTTTTAGCCTTTTCCCATTCCTTTTAGTCATTTCATTCCTTTCAGCATCTTCCTAACCTTTATCTTAAAAAACCCATTTTAATTTTGAAACCAACCCTACTGGAGATTGTCACAGAGGACATTTATTTCCTTCAGATATTCAATGCTTGGAATTGGGTCTAAGGAGTTGTAGACTTAGAAAATCTACATCTAGGTCGATTCGATCATCAAAAGTTTTTGGCACACCTGGTGGGACATAAATGTTCCATGTTAAAGCAATATTAAGAAGTGATGTTCATCTTATTATTGTAAAATATGAACATCTGGTGACTCAGCTGAACTCAGGCACCTCCAAATCTTGAAGACCAATTTAAAATCTCACCCTCATGCACCGACATTAGCAAGCAACATTCTATTACATGAGGGATTTTCATTCGGGTATTAGCATGAGCATCTGATATGCTAATTTCAATACATTCCTTGACTTGTGCCAACAAGTGCATAGTGTGGAAGCTGACCTAATAGCTATTGGGAAGTTGCCTCCCAAGGTAACAACTCTGATTTACCTAAACTTTCTACAAAATATGTACCTGAGCACATACACTTTGTCTACATCCCAGATGTATCCTAGTCAACCATCGAATCCAACCCCTTAGTATCAAACGGTACCACACCATCCTATCAAGTGCCTACCATTCCTCAACTCCCAATTCCTATCCAATATTTGGTATTACCTATGCCATTGGCTCCATTGCCATTACCTACAAATTAGGCAGCTGCCAATCAGGCAACCATAATTGCAGATCAAGCTAAAGAGTTACAAGAATTACAGGTATACATGAAGACAATGGCAAATCATATGAGCATAATGAGGAGGCAATATGACCAAAGCTTCCAGCAAAGGATATTCTCTCCTTCCTCGATCATGAGAGAGCAAGCATCATCCACTCATCGGTCTCTCAAAAGAAACTCAGCTGTAATGAGCAGTGAAGAGGCCAACACTTCAGATCCAACATATTGGTGTACCACGTGTAACGATCTGCACAGTGAAGAAACCTACATGGTGCACCTCAATTATGTTCAAACACTGTTCGACGACACTTATGAGTAAGTCAATATGATCAGGGAAGCTGGTCAAAAATTTATGATGTCTTCCATCGAGCAAGTCTCAGTCCTCACCAAGGCTGGGAAGAATCCTATAGAGGTAGACCTAGCCCAGATGGATCCATTGAAAGTGCTTGATAGGCCCAAGCCATGGAACTAAAAGGCCTAGTTACCAATCAAATCTCCCAATCCAACACCAACCTCGGAGTAGTTTGACTTGCTAAAAGACCACCTACCACCTTGTGCTAGAGAAAGGGTCCTCCAACCCAAAAATTTGACTTCTCAATCACAATTCGAGATGTGATACTAGGCCAGGGAGAATCTCTGATACCTCTCACTAATCAAGTGTTAGAGGGTGGATGCCACCCAATAGTACCAAAAAATGTATGAATCTAAAAAGGGAGTTGAAGATCCTAACACTTCAACATATAGCATTATCAAAGAAATGAAGAAGGCACTTACCAAGGTAAGCCTTTATGATGCTCTCCAAATTTTGATTTGATGCATTGTCATTATGCACATCATTAATTCTCAATGAATTTGTCAATCCAGGGTAGTGTACAAGGATATTTGCGAAAGGAGTGAACAGGGCTATAACTTAGGTCATTTGGGAGCAATAGGTCTTATTGGTGAAACTAATTGTGTGGGGGATTTAGGACATTTTTATCTCTAAATTGCATAGATTGAACTTTAATCTAATTGCATGAATAGAAACTAATTACTAACTGCAGAAATGAAATCCTAGTTACAATTATAGGATGAAATCTAATTATGTTGCAGAAATAACTGTCTAGCTATAGTTGCAGAATTAGAAGTCTGATTATGATTGCATAAAGGAAGTCTATTTACTTTTGTAGTAATGGAAACCTGATTATAACATGGAAATTAAGTCCTATCAATGCTCTATAATAGAAGGTTGTCAATCTTCTATGCAGGGGTTGACAGCAAAACACAAAATGCAATAAATTGCAAAAAATAGTAAATTTTGGAAATGACAATCTGTAGTAATTTGAAAGCTTGCTAAAAATGGAGATTACAACCAAACCATTAATCACAAGATCATCCTAATCATAAAATAAGCTAAGATTGCAAAGACTATTAGCTATTTACAAGGAAATGAAATGACAAGTTTTACAACTTATTCTGCTACAGCAAAATTAGAATAAAAACCTACTGTTAGTCCTCCTCCTAGGTCTGGAAGTGGCCAACCTCCTTGTCCAGAAGAAGGTATGAGTCTTTCTCTCTCTCTAGATCTTACTCACACTCATTTACAACAATATGAATAGAAAAAGTAGTGCACTTTATTGATTCAAGAACATGATTACAGTATTGCTGCTAAAAATCCTGTTACAAGACTGTAACAATCACTTTTCTGCTATTATTATACCTCTATATTCTTCTTCTTCTACTACTTCCTACCTTAGCTCAACCTGGATGGGAGCTATATATTTATAGATATCCTAAGATCTACTTACAAACTAAGAATATCTCATTCCTATCCTAAAGATCTATTCCTATTATGCTACAACATTTCCTGGGTTTATCCTAGAAGAGGATCAAACTTGATCTTTTCCATAAATGGTGGCTTTGGTCGGCAAGGACGGCAAAGTCAGATGGGAGATATTTTCCCTTACCCTTTTCAATATTTCTTTCCCTTTTTCCATTGTCAGAAATCAGTCAACAAGTCAAAAAGCACTTTCTGTTCTCATTCTGAAGATAAGTGGCTCATTCCGAAGAGACTGCATTTCTCATTTCGAAGATGTCCGCTCATTCTGAAGAGACTATATTTCTCATTTTGAAGATGTCTGTTCATTCTGAAGATATTTGGAATGAACAACTGTGTGCTCTTCAAATGATTTCATCTACATTTCTCAGGTGGGTTAGCTCTTAGGATCAGATTTCAATGGCCTTCATCTCTTTCCATGTGTAAATTCCATGCCTTGCCATTCATTGGCAGCTGGTTGGAAATTACATTGGAAAACCAATTTCTGTTGCACAGTAATAGTTTGCTTGCACTGCTTGCTATATTTAGATAAAATAAATGCTTGAAACATATCAAGACAAAACTTGTGAAATGCTGCTATCAACCTAAACATACTTCTCATTTAGCAAGTCATGAAAAAATAACATAAAACTATGCAAAAAATTATAAAAATAAGAATATAGTATTTCTAATACATTGATCATGCAAACAGTTAATACACAACATATTGAATCAACTTAACTAGCATATCAGATTAAACATAAGAGTTTTTAGGCAATTTCAATGTTCAAAACATGCTATGATTGAGGCATTTCTAGGCCTCATCATTTTCCCCCCAACTTATATTAATGCATGTCCTCATGCATTCTATTGGGCTATGGAATCACATATATCCATATTCAAATTCCATGATCTGTAGAACAATTTGGTACCTATATAATATCCCCTATTCTCCTGAAGGTTTCTAAGCCATTCTTCAAACTGATCATCAGGTTGAGAATCTTCTTCAAAATAGAAGGGAACTGGAGAAATGATGGTTGGAGGCCTAAATATGAGACCTATCCAATGATGTTGCATGATTTCAATCAGCTGTATCACTCCTTCTACCCTTATTCTGGACCATTCTAGGTTAATGGGGGAGATGGGTTCCCTTTTCTATAAATAAATGGAAAGTTCTACCCATTTGTTTCTGCAAATTGATAATGCTGGAACAAAATTGTCATTACAAAAATTCTAGAATTTGGTCACACAGTCTCTCAAATTGCTCAAGTACATCCTTTTTACATCTTCCCTGTTCATCATGGTGAAGTGCTGTTTGGTGATAATTGGGTGATTTGGCTGAACTACTCTGACTAACAATTTAGACTCTTAATTCAATTTCTTTATTTTGTCTTTTCTCCTGGTCCCAGTAAAACTGATTTTGTAAAGTGGACATGAATGCTCTTAGTTGAACATCTCCTATGTAAATTTGAGGGTGAAATTCTACCTCTTTTGGAATAAAGAAGCTGTGTAAAAATAATTCACATAGGAGATTTTTTTGTTCTATAGGGCTGTCAAAATAGGCTTCTAAGAAATCTATAGTTGTGTCCAATTTGTATGGGAGACCTGAGCTAATCCTCATGAATTTCCATCTAAGATATTTCTCCTTCAGAATGAGACTATAAAATCTGGCAGACTGTCTTAATTGGACCAAAAACTCAGCAATCTGACATAAATCAATCACTTTTTCCTTTAATGCCTTGATTTTTGTTTCTTTTGCATCTAACTATTTACCTTCCAATTTGAATTTTTCAACCTTAGTGGCAAGTTTCTCATATCTGATCACCCAACTGGCTATGTTCTGAATTATATTGCTCTAGGGATACAGTATTGGGTGGTCTAACTACAGGTGGAAATCTGGGTAGTAGATCTACCTGAACCCCTTTTTTTGCTACTTCCACTAGTTGGTCATCTGACAATAATTCTACTTGTACCACCTTTTTGCTATTTCTATTGGTTGGTCATCAAACAATAATTCCACTTGTACCTCCTTATCCTCTACTTTTATTGAAGGTGTAATAGTTTGAAATATAGAAACCTCATTTGAAGGAGTACTTACTTGAACAATTTCATGCTCCTATTTAGACTACTCCTGTGCTGGTGTTTCCTACTGTGACTCATCTCCAATATTATTTTCTATGCTCTTTATCAATTCTGGAGCATCTTTGAAATGAGAAGGCAATGCTTTAAAATGGAAGGGCACTTCTTTAGAATGAAAGGGCGCTGCTTTAGAATGAGCACCTATGTCTACCTCAACAGAGTCATCTACCCTAGATAAATCCATAAGTAATTGAGCCAAATCATCCTCATCAATAGATACAGTTGGCTATTTTTCAGACTGTGACAACCTCTTCCTCAAATTTTGCCACTTCCTGCTGTAATTCTGCAATCTTCCTTTCCTGCATTTCAATGATATTTTCTTTTTCTTCAATCCATTTGGTTTGTGTTTTGACAACACTTCTTGCTGCTCTTAGCTATTCTGTGATGTCTACCTCCTCTATTTTTGATTTAGAATATGATGCAGACAAATCATCTGCAGTTGGCTGCTCAACAACTATCTCATCTTCTACTTTAGTTGTCTGCTCTTTTTCAGGAGGTTCCATGAAACTATCTATGATTGCATCTATATTTTCTGTGGCCTGTTGAACTATAGCAACTTCAAAACTATCTTGCCTAGTCTCTTCCTCAATTATCTATTCAGGGAATTCTAAAAAATCTTCAGGGGCTGGTTGCAATTCTGTAACATCCAGACTGCCTTGTCCACCTTCTTCTTCTATCACATGTTCTGCTATTTCTCTCAAGTGGAGTCTTGTAGACCTCCTAGTTCTTGATGCAAATTTTTTCTTTTTGCTCTATTTTTTGGTGACAACAAGGGCTGTGGGGACAGTTTCAGATTCTAGTGGGAGTGATTCTATTTCCCTTGTTGTCTCTTCCCCTATTTTTCTAGGCACTTCACTCCCCTATTATGATAGATCAGTAACAACTTCAGAAAAATAAACTTTCTTCTGTTTTTCTTTTTGACTATCGGTTCCAGGCCCTCTCTTATTTTGTTTCTTAGCTCGTGAGGTTGAAGGTTCTGGAGAAATGTGCTCTATTGCTTCTACTAGGTGTGTTTCCTCCTCTAAAACAGCATCTGTGGTAGTATCTATTTCTTCTTCTACAACAGCATCTATGATAACATCTGTTTCTTCTTCCTCCTCATCCTCATCTCCAAAAACTACATCATTCAGAGTAGAATAAAACCTATCAAAGCTTCTAGGGTTTCCTCTAAAATGATGTTGGTAGACTAATTTAATAATACCATGGTGGCGAGGGCTCCCTTTTCCTTCTTGATATATTTTTGCCATATTTTTCAACTCCTAGTGCAGATACAAGGGAAGATTTACCCTAACTTCTGGTTGTTGCCTACCATGTCTTAGGTGGTTCAAAATTTTGAGATGATGCCCTGATAAAAGTACATACTGCCCTTCACAGGTTAAAAATTTTACTACCCATGTGGCCACTTCATCCTAGGGTTCTTGTAGGTTGGCCCTTTTTACCCCTTTGCATGTGTTGTTGTGTATTAAGTATTCTAGCTCTCTATCGTTTTCTTCCAGAAATTGATTAACTACATTTGCCAGTGTATTTTTGCCAGATCTAGAAATTTGAAGACCCTCTAATGGAAGCTCAGTAATTTGACTTAAAACTTTGGGGGTTACCTCAATTGTCATGCCATTAATGTGTGCCCGGTTATTTATGAATGTGTGAGCGAACATGCTAGCCAAATCTTCAGAGGACCCATTAAATTTGTCCAAAAATGGCATAAGCCCTCCATCTTCAAAAATTTGTAGCACTTCTAGATTTTCTCGGAGGTGGGTGGTATCTACTGGTTCCATATTTGTATTTCACCCCATTTTCCTATTTTGGTATGTTAAAAATTGCTCACTTCTGCTGCTACTCTTCTATTGGATCACTGGTTTCTAGTTTTTGTAGACTTGCAGGGTTTGTTTCTAGGTTTTCAATTTCCCTATTTTTCTTCTTTGGAATGAACTACAATATCGACATTGTACCTCATAATCATTTTGTGTTAGCAAATATGTCTTCAAAAGGAAGGGTGGCACGTGTTTCTATTTTTTCTCTAAACACCTATCCGTTAATGATTGCATAGATGTCCTTGTCGTCAGATCCACCTCACTTGTTTTTAGCTCCTCTATTTCACCCATAGATTTTCACGTGCATTATTATTAGCATCAAATAATGGTGGCATATTGTTGGTCACGTCCCTATAATTTTGGTACTTCCTTAATGGGTGTAAGATAAGACAAACCACATCTCAACTGGCACGTGTTATTTATCATATGTAGTCAAAGAATTTTACTTGATCATATATTTTTCCTTCCATGCCACGTGAAAATATTATGTTGAATGTTCATTCCAAAGATTATGATTTATTGCAAAATAAATTCCTCATTCCAAAGATAAAATTTCATTTCAAAGATAAATCCTCATTTCGAAGACAAAGCTTCATTCCAAACACAAATCCTCATTTCGAAGACAAAGCTTCATTCCGAAGACAAATCCTCATTTCAAAGACAAAGCTTTATTCTAAAGACAAAGTGCAACATTCATTCTGCTATCATTTCGAAGACAATTTCAATCTAAAGACAATACAACAATTAATCTGAAGAAGATAGCAGGCACTATTTTTGGCATTCTCATTTCAAAGATTAGGCAGAAACCAATATTCTCCTTCTCAAAACATGTTTTAAGTATGCCAACTCTTATGGATACCTTTTATGCTAATTGTTAATTGTTATATACTACATACCAATCATTTACAATGAAGAAATGTAAGAAATATATACCTGATTAAAACAAGTTAATGCAAGTTTTGAAGAATGACTGCTTTTGTTGATGTTCTGCTGAGATTTTTTGCAATATTTCAAAACAAGTGCAGTTGGTGAAAATGATAATTCAGAAATTTTCAAGGTTATGCATGCCAGAAAACTGGTTTTCATGCATACCAACCCAGTAGTGCCTTAGGAAAGGTTTTCACTACTGAGCTATTCATTTTTCTCTCTTTTTTTTATTTTTTTATATTTTGATTATGCCTGTGAAGGAATTCATGATTTCCCTGAAATCATGCCCATGAAGGAATTCATAATCAGAATTTATTCATATTTTTTTTGAAATCATGCCCATGAAGGAATTCATAATAAGAATTTATTCATCTTTTTGTTTTCTGCTTTTTTTAATTTTTTTATTTTTTTTTTGCTTTTCTTGAAATCCATGATCATGTTGATTGTATTGAAGTGGAAGAGGAAATCTCTTCCACTTGTGCATCCAAACTGTCAATATGCTGCAAGAATTCCTCTTTAGTCAGAGGTGTATGGTACACCCTGAGGTGATGTCCATTCACTACCAACTTTCTTTGTGACCCATCAATAGGAGATAGATGAGCTACTCCATTTTCAAATACCTCTTCAATCTGGTAAGGTCCAAGCCATCTAGTTCTCAACTTTCCAAGGAAGTCCTCATAGCGAGAATCAAACAGCAAAGCCCAATCTCCTTGCTAAAATTTCCTCTACTGAATGTGACTATCATGCCATAGCTTCCTCTGCTCCTGAATTACTTTAGTTTGGTGCAGAGCATCCAACCAAAGTTCATCCAATGCATTCAGCTATAGAATCCTATCCATATATGCCTGTGAAAATTCAATCCCAATTTCCAATGTTGTGTGCAATGTTAGTAGCTCAAATTCAATAGGTAGGAGGGGATTTTTACCAAAGACTAATTCATAAGGTGTGAATCCAATAGTGGATTTCCAAGTAGTATTGTAAGCCCAAACTACTTCAGGTAATTTATCTAGCTAGTTTCTCCTATGAAAAGCTACTATTTTTGTCAAGATTCATTCTAGTTCCCTGTTTGTTACCTCAACCTAGCCATTTGCTTGTGGGTGGTAAGGTGATGATTTCCTATGTTTGATTTCATATAATTCTGTAAATGCCTCAATGAATTTAGATGCAAATTGGGGTCCTTGGTCTGTGGTGATAGACCGTGGAGCTCCAAATCTCTAAAAAATATGAGTATACAAGAAATCGATGACCTTCTCTTCACGAGCATGTTTGAAAGCATGCACCTCTACCCACTTTGTCAGATAATCAATGCATACTAGAATATGCACCTTTCCTTGAGAAGGTGGATCAATAGGTCCCACAAAATCAAGCCCCCACCTCTCAAATGGCTCTAAAACCAATTGAGGCTATAGTGGCATTTCATTTGTATGAGTGGGTTTCCCCATTCTTTGGCATGCATCACAATGTCTGATGTACTTTTTCACATCCTTGTGAAGAGATGGCCAATAATATCCTGTCCCTAAAATTTTTCTAATTGTGCTTTTTACAGTAATAGTGTCCACCTGAGGGTTCATCATGAAAAGCCCTAAGGATATCATATACCTCATCCTTTCGGATGCACCTGCGTAACACATGGTCAAGACTACACTTAAAAAATATACCCTTAATCCACTCAAAGGAAGAACTCTGTTTGATCAATTGTTTTTTTTGTTTTGAAGTGAAATGTGGAGGAACTTTCCCTGTGACCAAATAATTGGCTATATCTACAAACCAAGGTGATTGGAATGATATAGCAAATAATTTTTCATCGAGAAAAGTGTCCTCAACTAATTCCCCTTCATCTGTGTTCTGCAACCTGGACAAGAAATCTGCTACAACATTAGCTTTTCCTGGTTTGTTGATTATTGTGATATCAAATTCTTGCAACAACAGTAACCAACGAATAATTCTTGCACTTACCATAGGCTTATTCATAAAATAATTAATGGTTGTATGATCTATGTGAATAAATATTTGATAACCTATGATGTAATGCCTGAATTTGTTGATGGCATAAATTACTGCCAAGAATTCCTTCTCAGTTATGGTATAATTTTTCTCAGCTCCTGTCAAATTCTTGCTAATGTAGTAGATGGCATAGTGTTCACCATTGTCAATTTGTCCTAATGCTCCTCCAATTGCATTATTGGAAGCATCAACTCGTATGTGAAATGGTAATGTCCAATTAGGTCCTCTTAACACAGGTGGAGTTACTAATTTCTCTTTCAGAGCTTCAAATTATTCCTGACACCTTGCAATCCAGGAGAATTCAAAATCTTTAGTCAATAGGGCAAACATGGGATTGGCTATTGTGCTAAATCTAGGAATAAACCTGCGGTAAAAACCAATGTGTCATAGGAAGCTTCTGACATCAGTCTGAGTTTTAGGAGGAAGAATATTCTTGATAATTTCCACCTTCTTTGGATCAACCTGGATTCCTTGAAGAGAGATGTGATGACCAAGAACTATTCCTTCCTTCATCATCATAAAACATTTGTTTGGATTCAAGGATAACTGGTATGTTTCACAACGAGTTAAAACTCTATCAAGGTTTTCTAATGTAAAGTCAAAAGTCTATCCACATACTGTGAAATCATCCATGTATATCTCAACATTGTTGGTAGTCAGATAAAAAAAATTTCTAAGACCGCTCGCTGAAATGTTGTTGGGGCATTACACAAACCAAAAGGTAAAACCCTATAGGCAAATGTTCCCCATGGACAGGTAAAGGTTGTTTTCTCTTGATCTTCAGGTGCAATCTGAATTTGATTATACCCACTAAATCCATCAAGAAAACAAAATTATTTCTTTCCAACAAGGGTATCTAACACCTGGTCTATGAAAGGTAATGGAAAATGGTCTTTGTATGTCACTTTATTCAGCTCTCTATAGTCTACACATACTCTCATTTTTCAAATTTTCTTAGGAACTATAACCAATGGAGAGACCCACTGGCTATCAAAAATTGGGTAAATGAATCCTACCTCTAGAAGTTTTTCAATTTCTTCCTTTACAATATCCCTTAGGGTAGGATTCAGTCTTCTCTGGGGTTGTCTTACTGGCTTGACTTCTTCAGTATAAATCCTATGGGTGCATATATCAGGGTGAACCCATGACATATCTTTGTAGTCCCAAGAAAAAGCATGAACATGCTTCTGCAAAAGCAGCTTATCAAATTTTCTTCATCTTCCCTAGTAAACCAACTGTTAATGTTCAAAAATTTGCCTGGCTAGATTTCTATTTGTTTTGTATTTGGAAGGACTGAATTCACTTCTTCATACCTAGTGATTAGGGAGTTAAGAGGGCAATGATGAGATGGGAGGAAATAAGAAGTTTTTGTTTCATTTATTTCTAATGGAAGCATATCCTGTATGGAATAGTGAGAAGGAAAAATCAGGTGATGGTGCCACCCATGTGGTAGTGAAACAAATGTTTCCTATGATAGTACAAATGGCTCACCTTCAAAATTTTGGTTCTCCTCATTTCTTAACAATTGATGGATATTTATTGCTTCCTCTTCTAACCCTTTTTCATGCAGAACATTCATTAGGATAGTTTCATTCTCTAAAGTTTCTATGTCATAGAGGTCTTCTATGTGTTCCCTTACTACCAATGTGGCTAGTGTAGAAATAACCTCTTCTAGTTCTTCATCTGAGTCAAAAAACCATAACTGACCTAAAAAATTTTTGGAGGGTCTTGCAGGAGGATACAGAGATATCTGTTTTAGATCAATACCATTTGAAATAGTCATTTTTCCAGATCTATAGTCTATGAAGGCTGCTGCAGTTGCAAGCCAAGGTCTTCCCAAAATGATGGGATATCCATGTGCTGAATTTCTTGGTTGTAAAACCAAAAAATCTATAGGGAATTCCCAAGAAGAGACTTCTATAGGGACATCTTCAATGATACCTTCAAGTTTTGCAACTGACTTATCAACCATTTCTAAAATCGTAAATGTGGGATTGAGATGTTTGAGCTATAATTGTTCCATTATATCCTTGGTAATGACATTTATTGTAGCTCCTAGATCTACTAAGACATTTGATATTGGTACTGAGCCTATGGTAACTGTGATAACTGGACTCCCTGGGTCACTATACTTTGGAGGTACTAGTTTTTCGGACAAGAGATCAACTATCTTTCCTTCAACCTGAATAGTCTTGGGAAATGCTTTTTTTTTCTTCCTGCTCTTCTAATGCACAAATATTGGATACTAATTTTAATCACTGGTATATCCTTAATGGATTGCAATAAGGGCAATGATATAGTTAACTTTCTAAGTTCCTTGACCAGGTCTGACTCAAAATTTTCTACTGTGGTATTGAATCTTTCAGGATATGGAATTATCCTTGATGAAGGTAATTGTTCTGCCTGTGGTTCTATTTTTTTTCTTCTTTCTCTATTGTTGGTTTAACTCTAACTAGTTCCAAAGGTTCTTGCTTTTCATTTTCCTTGATTTTAGTTGAAACAGGTTCAGGTACAACTTTTTTTGAATGAAGTTGGATGTTACTACAATCAAGAACATTTATTTCAGCATTTTCTTCAGCTTCAACCACATAGACAAGGGATGCCTGTCTCATGTTGTTTGGATTAGTGACTGATTGAGCTAGAAGTTGAGGTTGTTTCACCTGTTGTGTTTGTTGTGGTTGGTTCTATTTTTCTTGAAAATTTTGATTAGGTGTAGGCAACAAATGTTGAGTTTGACCTTGATTTCTTTGCTGCCTTGGATAGAATTGGTATTGTTGACTCCACTATGATTGATTTTGCATCCAATGTGGATTAGTCTGATTCTAATTCTAGGGTGGGTTGTTTTGATTCCATGATGGATTATTTTGATTTTTATTCTAGGTTAGATTGCTCCAACTTGTTTGTGGCCATTCTTGGGAATTTGCCCATCCAAGGACGTTGGGGTGGTTCTGATTGTCCCCAAGGCATAGTCCAAGGATTATGCCCCCAATTTGTAGGAAAATGAGGGGGATTTTGGTACTGAGAGAAATTTCCCCCTTATTTTGGTCCAACATAGTTGAGTTCCTCAGTCTGATTCTCTAACACAGTTTTGAGTTGTGGCAGCAGGTGGTATTTATCAGTCAAATGCTTCTTGAAACAAATACTACAAATGGCTGAGATAGACATTTTATTCAAAGGACACTCCTGCAAAGCATGTTTATTTCTACATCTTGGGCAATAAATTGCCAAAGGTTCTATGGTTTTTTCTTTTGAAGAAATTTCCCCCAAAGTTGTGTTCAATTGCACCAGAATATTAGTTTTAAAATTTTCAAGTTCCTCTATTAGGTCCTTCACATCAGTGCCATTTGTACTCTTTTTCTTCTTCCCTGCTTAGTGCAAGAGTAATTCCTATAGAGACCCATAATTTCCTCATTATTGAGAGTATTTACATCCCCTTTTCCCATCAAATCCAATACTTCTCTGGATTCATCTTGTAATCCTCTCAAAAATATGGTTTTGCATAACTCAGGTTCTACAAGTCCACATCTCCTTTGAACAAAGGAAAACCTATCAATATAGTCTTCTAATGTTTCATCATCTTCCTGCTTAATCTTGAATAACTCATCTTTCCTATTCCTTACACGATAATACTCCTGATATTTGTCTAAAAACATAGTTTCCATTTGATCCTAGGTTCGGATGGAATTTGGCTCTAAGCTCATGAACCAACGTAATGCTGAGTCCTTGAGTGTTGAGGGAAAAACCTTAAGTTTTTTATTGTCATTTACATAGTCATAGGTTTGACACACTACTTTGAATTAAAACAAAAACCGATCAAGATCTTCAGATACAACACCTCGAAAGGTTGGAAGTATTGAAGGTGAAATGGTTTTCATGGGGGAGTTTTGTGTTGGATTCAAACGGATAGGATATTCAAATGTTCTGGAAGGTTGGGGCATATCTTGATCATCTCCTTCATTATGGACATAGCCATGTTGGCCATCCCTATATAGTTTGCCTCCATCTGCCATAGTTTCCTGTTCCTTGGGAACAATTAAACCTATCCAAATTTCACTCTCAAGAGGTCCAAAATCCTCTGTTGATGATGAGTCTGATGATTTTTCTTTCTCAGGATGTTCTAATGATGATGAAGCTGGTGATTTTTCTTTCTCAGGATGTTCTAATGATGATGAAGCTGATAATTTTTCTTTCAATTTTTTTGGTAGTTCAAACATAGGTGATTCACCCCTTAGGCATGAAGATCTTCTTAATGGAACAAGCCAGGGATCCTTTTGAGTAATTCTACCTTTTTCATCCCTAGGATTACTCATTCATGTTTACTCTTGAATGACATAAATTATAGGTCAATAGTTGTTACTTTAACCAACTGTTATATTCAGATTTTATCCTGAATTTTCATAGCTCAATCTAATTAACATCTATTGGATTGTTGTCACCTTCTAGCAACACTATTCCCTAGCAACGATGCCAAAATGATGGGTTGTAATTATGCACATCATTAATTCTCAATGAATTTTTCAATCCAGGGCAATGTACAAGGCTATTTGTGGAAGGAGTGAATAAGGCTATAACCTAGGACATTTGGGAGCAATAGGTCTTATTGGTGAAATCGATTGTGTGGGGGATTTAGGAAATTTTTATCTCTAAATTGCATAGATTTAACTTTAATCTAATTGCATGAATGGAAACTAATTACTAACTGCAGAAATGAAATCCTAGTTACAATTACAGGATGAAATCTAATTATGTTGTAGAAATAACTCTCTAGCTATAGTTGCAGAATTAGAAGTCTAATTATGATTGCATAAAGGAAGTCTATTTACTTTTGTAGTAATGAAAACCTAATTATAACATGGAAATTAAGTCCTATCAATGCTCTGTAATAGAAGGTTGTCAATATTCTATGCAGGGGTTGACAACAAAACACAAAATGCAATAAATTGCAGAAAACAATAAATTCTGGAAATGACAATCTATAGTAATTTGAAAGCTTGCTAAAAATGGAGATTACAACCAAACATATTATTAATAATAAGATCATCCTAATCATAAAATAAGCTAAGATTGCAAATACTATTAGTTGTTTACAAGGAAATGAAATGACAAGTTTTACAACTTATTCTGCTACAACAAAATCAGAATAAAAACCTGTTGTTAGTCCTCCTCCTAGGTCTGGAAGTGGCCAGCCTCCTTTTCCAGAAGAAGGTATGAGTCTTTCTCTCTCTCTAGATCTTACTCACACTCATTTACAACAATATGAATAGAAAAAGTAGTGTACTTTATTGATTCAAGAACATGATTACAGTATTGCTGCTAAAAACCCTGTTACAAGACTGTAACAGTCACCTTTCTGCTATTATTATACCTCTTGCTTATTTTACCCTATATTCTTCTTCATAGCTCAAACTAGATGGGAGCTATATATTTATAGATATCCTAAATTATACTTACCAACTGAGAATATCTCATTCCTATCCTACAAATCTATTCCTATTATGTTGCAACATTTCTTGGGTTTATCTGTAGACACCAAAACAGCACCATTTCGATTAAGTGATTACAAACATTGATCACATTGATATCACAACTTTTAGGGCAGCCCTTAGAGGTCAAATAGTGGTCTTAACCACTCGCACGGCGATTCGGAAGATCGAAAAATGAGCGAGAGCAAAGTCGGTCGTTCTAGAGCAAACTTCAAACTTCTTAGCCTTCTTCAAAGCCTTCTTCAAGCCAAGCCTTTTGTCAAAAACCAAGCGGGCCCAAAGTGTCGCGATATCGCGACACTTTGGGCCCGAACAGCGGGCCCAAAGTGTCGCGATATCGCGACACTTTGGGCCCAACGGCCCAAGTGTCGCGATATCGCGACACTTTGGCCCAGCGGGCCCAAAGTGTCGCGATATCGCGACACTTTGGGCCCACGAAGCGGGCCCAAAGTGTCGCGATATCGCGACACTTTGGGCCCCGACCAAGCCGGCCCAAAGCGTCGCGATATCGCGACACTTTGGGCCCCGACACAAAGCCGGCCCAAAGCGTCGCGATATCGCGACACTTTGGGCCTCCAGCGACACGTCACCGGTCAAAGGCATGCGATCAACTATCTAAGGAACGACCGCCACGTGGCACCCTCTACGTGTCCCTTCTCGAAGAAACCCCGCGGGTCTGTAGAACGGCGGATTTTACAGCGAGCATTAATTAGACGAGCGGTTTTAAAAAATATCCGATCCGAGGCCACGCCTCATAACTGCGATCTGTCAGTGCGAGCCATGTCTCATAATGGCCCGATAAGGATCAAATCTGAGCGGCCTTACGGATTTAGGGTTTCGAACATTAATGTTCCCAGAGGCCGAACCCTCTATAAATAAAACCGGCTCGATACGTAAAAAAGAACTGCGAAGTATTTTGTTAAGACAACGAAGTGCTGTTAAACTGAATATCCGATTGTATTCATCTGAACTTGCATTTCCGGCATTGGATTACCTTAATCCATCAATTCGACGACGCCTCTTTCCTTTGAGATTTCGGGCCCATTCCCAGTGGATTGGTGCCGAGATCAAGATTTAACGGGAGCGGCCCGCTTGGGCATCCCGCACATGTTTTCGTTAATTTAATATATGCTATTTACGGAAGTTTTAAAATAGCTCGCGTTTATGTTTTAAAATATGCATCTTTCGAATATATTAAAGCATAGCTTAAGTCTTATTCTCTTTCGAATACATGCTACCTTCAAATATAATTAAAACAGTCTATGATTCCATGATATATGTTGTTTTCGATTATGTAGGTTGTTTTCAGTGAAAGTTGCGAGGTTACATAGAGCTATTTTATTCACATATTTGACCAACCTTCACATGCATTTTCCATTGATTCCTAAAGACAGAAGTTACTGCTTTCATTTAACGAGTGCTATTAAACGTTGTTATTGTTTCTTTGAATACGGGGAAGAACAGCGAGCAAGCTAAAATTCACTTAAACACCAATAACGGCAATACCACTTTGACCCGCCTATTTTGCATGTGGGCATGCGGAAAGAGACTAATGTTCATCGGTTGTAACTGAGGATATGTCATTCGAAAGATTTATTGTAACCGAACGGAATTACGTTAATAAAAAGGGTTGTGCTCCTGTTTTTAATTTAATTCTATCCGTGTTATTTTATGTATAAATCTGGTTTTATTTTTATTACATCTGAACACTGTTTTCTTTATTCCGGAATCTCATGCTTTCAGTGGCGATCACGGTGGGACCGGTTCCCATATTTTTAAAAAATCAGAAGTTAATTAAACTTGTTGTGTCTTGTGCTTAGGTACTTACTCTTTTAACGGAGAAGTCGGAAACAACAATTTCAGGCGAAAAGAGGTAACGATTCTAGCCGTCCATATCATTTTCTGTTATTTCGGTCATATTTACTTTATTTGACAATTTTAATTTCTTTTAATTATTAACATAAGGTAGAGAAATTTTAAATTTTCTTGCTTTATTTAATTATGTAGTTATATAGAGTAATTATTCATTTAATAATTAAATATTTTTTATTTTAAAATAAGGTAAGAAAATTTTTCTTTTAAAATTTTCTTGCTTTATTTAAAGAAAGATAAGAAGAATTTAAAATTAAAAAAAAAAAAAAATTATTTAAAAAGGTAGAAAATTTTCTTCTGTAACTTTTAATTTTCTACTTGCTGTTTTAGTTAGTATTATATGTCTGGCATAGGGAAAGATTTCTTTTTCGGTTGCTTGTTTCAAATTTGCAAAGTAAAATGAATCCCACACACCACGTGGTACTTTAAACCAAGGCGTTGGTCGTAAAACCCCAACCCTTGAGCAAGACCAAAGGTGGATTCCATTATCACTTTGGCTTGAGATATTGCATCCATTACCTCGATCGCGACTGTTGCTAGACGTAAATCCTGACGAAAGCTGACCGAGTGTTGCTTGGGGTGATTCCCATGCACGCGAGGATAAGTCTTCTATGGTAGGTGTCATAAACAGAGCGATTCCCCTTCCGTACCGCCTATGTTCCACGTACCATCTGCTCTCACGTACCTATAGTCTCCCTCACGTAAGGGCGGGTATATAGAGAGGTTGGTATATCGGTCCGGCAATGGTATATTGAAGGGGCGACCATTTATGGGAGTCATATGAGCCAACATTATGCATTTAAACGTTCTTCCAAAATTGCAAAAACAAAACAAAACATCAAAATGCACTAAACCAATTTAGGACACACTATCAATCCTTAAAAGAGATAATCACGGTTTTGCGTATGTGTGTGTTCATTTACGCTTGGTGTGCACAAAAAGACAAATCATCATAAACGAGATAAAATCTGCTTAGATAGTAGCGACACATCACAATGGTGTACACTCGTAGCCAAGCCCAATCAAGGGCAGACGCTATGGAAGGTACACAAAGAGAGGGCGCTAGTCGCCTTCGCTTTAGCCCTGAGGACCTAGCCAAACCATCTTGGCAGTCTGGCCTACAACAAAGTCCACATCAGGCCACTTCAAGAAGGAACTATTGGGAACCTCCTCATTGGAATACACCCGTTCAACGCACCCCCTTTCGGGAAGATGGTTCACATGCAGATCTCAATATAAGTAGACAACCGCCTCTTGAGGCTAGGTCTGAATGGCCACAGCGCGATGAAGCGCTAGAGAGGCATACTGTCCATTTGGAGGGGCAACGTGGATATGGCATCCCTTATTTACCTCCCATCAGAACAGAAAAACAACATCCAGAGCGCAGGGCTCTTTACACAGGGCTAGCTAACTCCGCCCGCCTCTCTCACACCCATAAAATGGAGTACGAGGAAGATCATCACATTCCTCGAGAACAACAAACAGCGTGGGAACCTTGTGTTTCTGCACCTGCCAGATATCATAATCACACATCGAGGCCAGAACCTCAAACAAATGTCGCTTACCCCGACAAAGGGAAGCAACCCATTGAAATTCTCGACCATCAAGATCGAGGCAAACACATGGGCAAAACATTCAAGCCTCCTCAACAAAAGAGGGCAGACCCAGTTGACCCGACAGTCGCCAGACATGCCGCTCGTCAAGCCCAGATCATGCGGCTTAAACAAAGTCATCAGGAAATAGAGTATCGATACCGCTTGGATAGAGAGCGCATGCAACGCGAAGCGGATGAGTTACGCTATGAAATACCTGAGAGGGGGCCAACCCCTCGCATCCAAAGAGCACAACAGTATGAGAGGCACAACCCGTTGGGGCGGGACGAGTCTCCGCGACCTCGTCAAGCTTTGCCTCCGAGACCTTATAGACCCGAAAGGGAGGCCACTCCCGGAACAATGATGGGTACCCTCAGCGGGGACTCGATCAAGGTTATAGGGCTCGCCCAGAGACTCCTCAAGAGTTTTATGAGGAGTATGAACCAGAAATAGAATGGGTCGACACGCCCCATCAAGGCGGGAGGGCTGCCAATCGGCCACCTCCCCATAGGCCTCCAGTCTCCCTTGACCCACAACGGGAGCAAACCAAAGAAGAAGAAATAAAATCTTTCGATGCATACAAAGCGCTATTAGAGCGTTTGGAGTCTGTGGAGATAAAAGCTTATGGGCATCAAAAGCCCACACTACGTCAACTCCGCGAGTCATCCGGTGCATCCCTCGGTACCCATACCTCTTTACCCCTGAACATTTCAAGTTGCCACAATTGGCAGTCTTTAAAGGGGAGGAGGACGCACAAGAACATGTCACGAGGTTCCTGAGTCAATGCTTCGGCATCCAAGACAATGATGCATTATTGCTTAGAACTTTCATAACCACATTCGCGGGCCCTGCCTCGGATTGGTTTACACAATTGCCCAAACACAGTATCAACAACTTAGATCAACTAGTGGATGCATTTCTTGAACGCTTTGCTTTCAACACAAGGAAGAAGGCATCACTAAGTGATTTGGCCAGCCTCAGGCAGTATGAGGAGGAAACAATAGCAGCATACGGGAACCGATGGAGGGCTTTGCTTTCCAGGCTACCATACCGTCCCCCTATGTCTGATCTCACTCAGATGTTCGCACGGAGTTGCTTAAAATCAATCTCTGGGCTATTCTTTGCTACAACAATACGACGACTTAGAAGAAGCCTTGGCGCAAGCCGAGTCATAGAAGAGATTAAAATAGGCGAAGGCGCAATTGCCAAGCCTAAGAAGAAAGAGTGGAATAAAACCACTAAGGCTGGGAATACGCAATCACAACCCGCAGCGGTTAATCAAGTTGCAATCAATGTTCCCAAGCCGAGTGCAAGACACGCAGCCTCAAAAGGCCAATTACCGGGCAGTGCCTCCTAGTTATGAGAAAGATAACAAGAAACAGGAGCGAGAATCGGCGGCGTCGCCCTAAGCGACAATTCACCCCCTACACGGAGTCTAGGGACTCCTTATTTGACCGCTTGTCAGCGGCAAATTTAGTAACCCTTCCAGAGATCCCGACTATAGACCCTAACGCTCCTAAACCTAAGGGATATAGAGAGGAACTATACTGTAGATTTCATAGGCGAAGGGGACACGATTTGAATGGATGTTGGAAGTTCAAAGGTCTAATCCAAGATTTAATCGAAAATAAAACGTTGGCCGTGGACAACCCCATAGCGCCAAACAACCAACAAATGGGGGTATTCAAGGACCCCTTGCCTGCTCACGAGACACAGGCAAAACCTCTCCAAGTTAATGAAGTACGCCAGAATCTTCCCATGCAAGGATTTGTGGGAATGATTAGCATAGTGACGCGGAATAAAAAATACTCAGCAGTTGCCCCTGCGGCAGCCACAAAGGAAGTTTCGACAACGTCACAGCCTCAACAACACCCTATACAGTCACCTCCGCCTAGACCAGAAATCACGATACGGTCCAAACTCACGCAGAGTTTGCGGACCACATCGGCTAGGCTGTCCATTTACGAGCTTATTCAACAATCAACACCTCATAGAGAAGCTCTTATGGACATTTTAAAAACCATCGAATTACAGCCCCAAGAAGCAAATTCTTTCAACAACTTCGTGGGACACGTAAAACGATGTACTGAGCCGGTCATCACCTTCAGAGAGGATGAAGTCAAAGCAATATCGAATGACGCGGCTGATCCACCCCTACATGTTGTTGCGCGGATCAACGGGATCCCGTATAAGAGAGTGTTGGTAGATACTGGCTCGTCCAGTAATATTATTACCACTGCAGCCCTGAAACATTTGAAGCTGCCAGCCTCTCATATCACAGCCTCCACGTACACACTGCGAGCCTTCAATGATGCAATATGCTCGACAGTCGGCACGGTTGTTCTACCTGTCCAGGTAGGACAAAAGACAACACCAACATTGTGCCATGTGTTGGAAGGCGAGATGGCCTACAATATACTTCTAGGGCGACCTTGGATTCGGGACATGAAGTGTGTCCCTTCCATCGCTCACCGGTGCTTAAAGTATGCTTTTGAAGGTGAAATACACGTAGTCCCAATGGACCTGGAACCCTTCAAGTATTGCAATGCGGTACAACTAATGCCTCAGTCGACCCTCCCTTCAACGCATTTGGATTTCCAATTAAATCCATCTAAACAGGGTCCAATACCGCAAGCACCACTGATGACCGAATCACCAAAACCCCAGCCAGGTGAGACTTCATCATCTGCTCCTTCATCATCAACGCCACCCGTCATGGCTACACAGAAGGACAAGGGAAAACAAATCATGGAAGAGGCTCAGCCCTTAGAAGAGGGGTTGCCCACAATATCAACGGTATCAACAGAGGAAATATCCAGCACAACGGAAGCTGAGACCCCAAACCTACCAAACATGGAATGGACTCAGGAAGGACTCCCGTTCCCTCCCTCCGAAGCATCAACAATCACTCGTTAAAATGGCTAGTACGAGGCACTGGGGAGTACATAGTGCGAGAATGTTGTGGCAACGCCCGCATTAGAGTCGGTCCAGGATATGGGAAGACCTCGCCTTCCCATAGGAACAGTTGTTCCCCTAGGTCACCCACCCAACCGGACAAATTTTGTGTATGGGGGCCTTGATCATGGTCTTGAACCATGTCGGCAAAAGGAAGCGAGACGAAGAACCTTTTGTTGAAAACATCAATTATATGTCAAACCCACAATTTGCCCTCAAATATCTCGGCCAATGCCATTGGCATGGATACGAGCTAGGCAGATATGAGCAAGGGATGCGTCTCCCTTGCCAACCAAGATATCAGATGCCATATGACAAGTCAGGAGTAGGGTTCAACCACCCCCTGCCCTTGGACATCTTGGTTGAAAATATGCAAGACCTAGAAATAGGCAACAAGGGGGGATTGGCACTAGATCTCTATGCCAACCCAAAAATAGAATTTACATTGGGAGATTACCTCCCATGGTCACCAAACACCCTTGGTAACAGCAGTAATCCCTCTCCTTTGCCAGAGAGAGGCGAAAGTTCGGATACCCATCCCCAAAAAGAATATCAATGGTGTCCGGACATCTTTTCAAAGCTGTTCCCCTTAGAGATTCCAGTTGAGTTAGCACAATGTCAAGAGAGTCAGGTCCCTCCACCAAAAGTGGAACAACCGCGATGGGACCGGATTAACTTATTGGAGCAAGGAGAGTCCTCAACATCGCCAGCAATAGTCGCTGAAGAGAATGAACATTTTTGAATCTCCGAAAGTGACTCAGAAGATGAGACTGAGATGGACTATCTCAGACATGCGCGACGACATTATCGTGCTTTAACTCATGAAGATCTAATGGGACAGATGGGCATACGATTAGGGCATGAATGGTGGGTCGACCCAGCAGGGTGGGACCTGATCTTGGATCTATGGCTCCACATTCACAATGAGCACCGTCCACCTCGAGACCCTATCATAACAACAGTGCCGAGGGAAGACCCTGTCCTCCATTTGGCACATAGGGCCGATCCGTTCGTGCCCGTTCCCATAGAGCCAGATCCAGAGTATAGGGAATATCTAGAAAAATCAAGTTATCATACCCGCGGTAATGGAGACCAAATTCATTCCATCCACATGATCTCCATTGATTTGACCGCACCCATCCGCAATCCGGCCGATCCAGCACGGTCATTGCATCTCGACATAGATGCCATCGACTGGGATCGCGTCAATTCACCCCTATCACCAACAGAGTACTGGCCTTTCGGTGAAATGCCTCATTTTACCCCAAGGACAACTCAGGATATTTTTCAAGCTGAAGAGGAACCTGAGGTTCCAAACATAGATCTAAATTCAGCTAATGATATCCATTTGATCCCGACTCCACATCAGTTGGAGGACGGATCCCACATGTCAATCGAGGAGACGGCCGACGTAGACATCGGCACAGATCCAATGAATCCACAGATTCTCAAGCTGGGGGTAAGTCTTTCCCCCGAAGAGCAAGCCGAATACATTGCCCTTCTCAAAGAGAAGAAGGAGGTTTTTGCATGGTCGTACAAGGATATGCCAGGACTAGACCCGCAACTAGTCACGCATAATTTAACACTTGATCCGACAATCAAGCACGTAAAGCAAAAACTACGTAAGATGCACCCAACGGTGGCCTTGATGGTCAAATACGAATTGCAAAAAGCTGTTGGATGCACAATTTGTCATCTGCGTGGATTATCCGCCATGGTTGTCCAACATGGTTCCCGTCAAGAAGCCCGACGGGAGGATTCGCATATGCACCGATTTTCGAGACTTAAACAAAGCGAGTCCTAAGGATGATTTCCCCTTGCCGAGCATCGATGCGTTAGTAGACGCTACGACGAGTCACGAAATGCTCTCCCTAATGGATGGTTTCTCAGGATACAATCAAATTCGTATCAATCCTGAGGATCAACTCAAAACGGCATTCACAACGCCTTGGGGAACATTTTGTTATAAGGTCATGCCTTTTGGCCTTAAAAATGCTGGTGCCACCTACCAACGTGCCATGACGTATATCTTCCACGATTACATGCACAAAACTTTGGAAGATTACATGGATGATTTATTAGCCAAGTCTCTCGCGCGCTCAAATCATATCGCTGACTTAAGCAAGATCCTCGATCGCCTCATGGAGCATAAAGTCAGACTAAACCCCAAGAAGTGCGTCTTTGGCGTCACATCTGGAAAACTCTTGGGTTTCATAGTCTCAAAACGAGGAATCGAGGTGGACCCAAAGAAAGTCAAGGCAATCCTTGAAATGGTTCCCCCAACCACAATCAAGCGGCTCGAGAGTCGCGAGGGAAAGGTCGCGTCGATTAAACGCTTCATAGCGCAATTATCCGACAAGTGCCGACCCATGAACAAATTATTGCACAAGGGGGTTACATTTCATTGGGATGACGAGTGCCGATCGACCTTTGACGAGATCAAACAATACTTGGCTTCGCCGCCGGTATTGGCACCACCTAGGCCGGGAGTGCCGTTCTACTTATACATCTCGGCTACGAGGTGGCATCGGGAGCCATGCTAGCCCGGAAGAATGAACTTCACAAGGAACCAGGCTACATACTATCTTAGCCGCACTGCGGTCGATTACGAACTTAACTATGCATACGTTGAGAAACTTTGCCTGGCAGTGGTGTTTGCTACCAAAAAGCTACGCCACTACATGCTGAGCAACACTACGTATGTTGTGTCTAAGGAGAATCCATTGCGATACATGATGAGTCGTACTTATCATAGTAGTCGCACGGCGAAATGGATCATGTTGTTGACGGAATTTGACATAGAGTTTATTGGACAAAAATCTATCAAAGGACAAGTCATAGCCGATCAACTAGCAGAGGCTCCTCTTGAAGACAATCAGCCTCTGGTCATAGAACTACCCGATGATGGGGTCTTTCATGTCTCAGAATCGCCAGATTCCGATGAGCCTGAGTCACAAGCCGACATAACCCTATTCTTCGATGGTTCTAAGTGTGAGCAAGGTGGTGGTGCGGGAATTGTATTCTTCACACCGTGAGGGTGCTCCAATGCCCCTGTCATTTAAATTAAACTTCCCGTGCACCAACAACAACGCGAGTATGAAGCCTTGCTCCTAGGTCTTCGAGACGACAATCGCCATGAACATCAAAAGACTGAACATCTTTGGTGATTCGCTGTTAATAGTCAATCAAGTCAAAGGGGTATATCAATGCAAATGCCCGGTTATGAAGGCTTATAAAGCCCTTGTGGACAAATTCCTGGTAAAACTTGAGTGGTATGACATCGAGGCACTCCCTCGATCATCAAACCGTTTTGCGGATACAATGGCCTCCTTGGGGTCATTAATTCCGTAGGACCTTTATGGTGATATGACAACCATTCAAGTCAAAACCTTATCGCAATCCGCGATGGAGCGTGCAAGCTTAGACTCGACGCCGGGAATCCACATGATACAAATTGAACCATCCTCGGATAGGTTCTCTCGAATCCGAGATCGTCCGAAACACGCCAAACTGGGGGTCCTTGTTCTCCCCTACTCCCATTAATAGCAACACAATACTATTCTTGCAGGTTCTATCCCATTCGAGCATTTGCTAGGGATGAACTTCGGGAGGGATTGGCTGTTCATACTATCGAGGTTTCTGATCAACAGGACTGGTATTTACCCATTCGAGACTACCTCAAGTTAGGTAGTCTCCCACTTGATTTGACTCATGCCGCAAAACGAGCACTCAAGCAGAAAGCGGCTAAGTATGTCTTGATAGGAGACATCTTGTATCGTCGCGACTATGAAGGAATCCTCCTTCGTTGCTTGGACCAGCAAGAGTCCACTTGGGCGATCGCCCAAGCGCACGATGGTACATGTGGTGGCCACTTCAGTGGAATGGCCATCGCAAAGCGCATTCTTCGCATGGGCTATTATTGGCCATCTTTAGAGCGAGATTGTTGCACCTATGTCAAGAAGTGCGTGAAGTGTCAACATCATGCCAATCTAATGCACGTACCTTCTCAGGCCTTGCAGACCGTCCAGTCTGCTTGGCCATTTTCGCAATGGGGCTTTGATCTCATTGGAAAGATCTCCCCTGCGTCGTCAGGCCGTCACACGTTTATCATAACGGCCACAGAGTACTTCACCAAGTGGGTGGAAGCAATTCCGCTTACCTCTACGACAGGACCCCGCATTGTGGAGTTCATTTTGCATAACATCATATGTCGTTTTGGTATTCCATCCAAAATAGTCTCGGATAATGGGACACCTTTCAAGAACAAAGACGTGCGTGCTTTGACCACAAAGTACAAGATTCAGCACAGCTTTTCAACACCTTATTATCCGCAGGGCGAATGGACAAGCGAGGCGTCAAACAAAACGCTAGTTGCCATCCTTAAAAAGACCGTCGCAGACGGTCATAAGGATTGGCACATTCAAATCCCACTTGCCCTATGGGCCTATCGCACTAGCATTCGGACGCCCACTGGGGCCACTCCGTTTTCGCTCGTGTATGGCTCCGAGGTAGTCATGCCTCTAGAGTTGGAGATTCCTTCCCTGCGCATATCAATGCATGAGTTCATAGATGATGATTCTGCGCGGCAAGCCCGGTTAGACCAGCTTACGTTGCTTGACGAACGACGCGTTAATGCTCTCGAGCATTTACGCATTTATCAAGAGCGACTTAAGAAAGCTTACAACATGAAAGTTCACCTTCGGGACTTTCGCGTTGGTGATTTGGTTTTGAAGGAAAATCAACAAAATTCCAGTTTGCCATCCCACCTACGGGACAAGTTTGCGGCAAATTGGTTAGGTCCGTATGTCATTGATAGCAAAATCGGACCCGGGACATACCGGTTAGCTTCTCTTGATGGTATCAAGGAAACAGAACCCTTGAATATCAGTCATTTGCGACCATTTCATATCTAAAGAGAGCCATATCCCAAAAGGCTCCAAGGATTCTTGAAATCGCTTGGTCAATCCCCAAAATGCTCAAGGATTATCAATCGCTGTCCCCCAAAATGCTCCAAGGATTATCGCAATCGCTTGGTCACCCCAAAAGCCCCAAGGATTCTTGCAATCGCTTGGTCAAACCAAAATGCTCCAAGGATTATCACAATCGCTTGGTCAATCCCCCAAAATGCTCCAAGGATTATCGCAATCGCTTGGTCACCCCAAAAGCCCCAAGGATTCTTGCAATCGCTTGGTCAAACCAAAATGCTCCAAGGATTATCACAATCGCTTGGTCAATCCCCAATCCCAAAACGCTCCAAGGATTTCCACAATCACTTGGTCAAAAATCATGAAAATTCAAAAACAACAAAAATCACCAAAAACAACAAAAATTTGCATCTCATTTCTAGGCATATTCAAATTCATCAAATAGACAGTTCTTCTCGCAATTCATCTTCATATTCACCAAAATCAATCCATCAAAAATACAAAAATACATAGCTGCATCCAAGCATTGCATCCATACATTGTATATTCATGGTCGTATAGGTCAAAGGCACCATAGGCTGTCATGGTTCTACTAGTCCATCTTGTTCCACACTGTTCCATTTTACAAAAACAGCAAAACATCATGCACTTTACCACACCAGAGTCAGTGGTCTCTTAATGTATCAAGAGTTTTTCGTGATTCGGTCATCATTTTGCTCTTTAGCAATGAAATGTATCAAGTCAAACAGATTTTACGAAGGTAGAGTTGCACTTGCAATACACCTTGTTACGTAACATCCCAACACAAATTAAAACACATAAAAATTCCCGAGTTGTGTGAACGAAGGATGAAACCTGCACAGTAATCCAGGTTACCATAAGCAAAACGGTTATCTTGCTCATCCCCCTGTGCGAATGACCCCAAGAATGCTGAGAGTTGGCAAAAGGACAAGCGTCCTCCCTACCCAATTCCCTAAGAATCCCAAAGTTGCAAAACGTCAAAAATTTGCAAAATGTCAAAACTTCAAAATTTGACACCCTACAGTGCACATCTCAAAAAGCACAAAGAATAGTGATTATCGTCACTCCATATCCCTTGCTCAAGAGAAAAGAAAAACAAATCAAAATAAACAGTGATTCTTATCACTATAACGAGCAAGTATCCCAGTACAATTGAAAAAAAGAAGGGAGTTGACCTTGAATCCCTGGAACTCTCAACATTCTGACAGGTCATGAGGCAAGCCTCAGTACCGGTTTGGTTGATAGCCTATCGGTCCATTGGCGGTAAACTTCTCGCATGACGATATATCTGTCACATTAACTTGTGTACAGATCAATGTTTGCATGTGGATGAGCTAGCTTATGGTATCCTGGAGAACACCGTAGATTAATCTAACTACATACAACAAAGGAGTTAGTGGAGCTAATTAGGTGATCCTCAATACAAGTTCGGTTGAAAGCCCATACGGCATTGGCGGTATCCTGACAAATACCACATAAATGAACTCAATTGCACACACGGGGATGTGAAATAACTTGGTTAAAAACAAGTCCGATTCATACCTTGTTCAAAAGTCTTGTAAGATAAAGTACAGTCATGGCTAGTGAGTTAAAACTGTCTGAGTCTCCGAAAACCTTAGCTACATTTCTAAACCAACTGCGCTGCTTTTCATCCTTGCAATACCATCAGAAAATACAAAAAGAAGAAACACCACATTTGTACATAGCAAAATAATGGAGTTCTAAACAGTCTATGGTGCCATAACCAACTCTCACCAAGTCCATACATCCATTTCATTTTTGCATATCACATGCATTTGCATTCATCATGCATCCATCAAACTAAATCAACATACAACATTGGTAATTATCATACCATATGCATCCATCCATATCAAGTAGCATGCACCCATCAACATCAATCATTGTGCATAAAATCATGACATATACGTAAAGAAAGAAAATCAAAACAACAAAAACATCACAAAAATGCAACACAAAAAGAAGCAATAAGCATTGCCGGACACGAGTGCTCTTGCACTCAACCTCTTGGCATAGAAAATCGATGTCGGGGCTCAAATTCTCATTCTCCTACTTTCCTAAGAAGGCTATCATAGCTGGACCGCTCCACGGGAAGACGGGTTTTTGATGATTTCACCCCATTATGGCATCACCAAAAGGGTTAACACCCACCAAAAATAGGTCCAAATGTCGGGAGATTGCACGTGCTCAAATGGAAAAACATCTAAAGCCACCCTAACCTAAGTCATCTTGGGTCAAGCGACTCGTCGCTTTTCTCACGAAGGTCATTCCCTCATCGATTCGTCGCTTGAGGGGGTAGTCACACTTAGTCACCAATCAACAAGCACACACCCAATCAAGGCAATGACATGCATTCAAAGAATCATTGACAAAGACAATCACGCTCCTGCTTGGGGCAATAAACAAGCAATCATTAAATTGATCAAATACTTGGCATTCCCGAAGCATGAACACAAGGTTCCCTTGTGGATAAAAGGTTGCGCCCTTTGCCTAATCATGAGTGATCAATGTCCAAGCTCAAGTCACACCTCACCAAAATAGGTTAACACTTGAAATCAAATTCCTTAGCTCGTCAGAAGCAAGGATTCAAGAATGCATGCCCTTTCCATACTTGGGGCATTAAAAGTTGGTTAGGTTACCAAGAAACCCTAATCATTAGTGCTTTGGTCGTATATTTTTGCTCAGCATTGCGTCACCCGCAGCGCTTCCCAAAAAGGGGCATCTGTAGACACCAAAACAACACCATTTCGATTAAGTGATTACAAACATTGATCACATTGATATCACAACTTTTAGGGCAGCCCTTAGAGGTCAAATAGTGGTCTTAACCACTCGCACGACGATTCGGAAGATCGAGAAAATGAGCGAGCAAAGTCGGTCGTTCTAGAGCAACTTTAACAAACTTCTTAGCCTTCTTCAAAGCCTTCTTTAAGCCAAGCCTTTTGTCAAAAACCAAGCGGGCCCAAAGTGTCGCGATATCGCGACACTTTGGGCCCCGACACAAAGCGGGCCCAAAGTGTCGCGATATCGCGACACTTTGGGCCCCGACCCAAAGCGGGCCCAAAGTGTCGCGATATCGCGACACTTTGGGCCCCAAAGCGGGCCCAAAGTGTCGCGATATCGCGACACTTTGGGCCCCGACCAGCCGGCCCAAAGTGTCGCGATATCGCGACACTTTGGGCCCCGAACAAGCGGGCCCAAAGCGTCGCGATATCGCGACACTTTGGGCCCCGACACAAAGCCGGCCCAAAGCGTCGCGATATCGCGACACTTTGGGCCCCGAGCCGACACGTCACCGGCAAAAGCATGCAGTCAACTATCTAGGGAACGACCGCCACGTGGCACCCTCTACGTGTCCCTTTTCGAAGAAAACCCCGCGGGTCTGTAAAACGACGGATTTTACGGCGAACATTAATTAGACGAGCGGTTTTAATAAATATCCGATCCGAGGCCACGCCTCATAACTGCGATCTGTCAGTGCGAGCCATGTCCCATAATGGCCCGATAAGGATCAAATCTGAGCGGCCCTTACGGATTTAGGGTTTCGAACATTAATGTTCCCAGAGGCCGAACCCTCTATAAATAAAACCGGCTCGATACGTAAAAAAGAACTGCGAAGTATTTTGTTAAGACAACGAAGTGCTGTTAAACTGAATATCCGATTGTATTCATCTGAACTTGCATTTCCCGCATTGGATTACCTTAATCCATCAATTCGACGACGCCTCTTTCCTTTGAGATTTCGGGCCCATTCCCAGTGGATTGGTGCCGAGATCAAGATTTAACGGGAGCGGCCCGCTTGGGCATCCCGCACATGTTTTCGTTAATTTAATATATGCTATTTACGGAAGTTTTAAAATAGCTCGCGTTTATGTTTTAAAATATGCATCTTTCGAATATATTAAAGCATAGCTTAAGTCTTATGCTGTCAGAATACATGCTACCTTCAAATATAATTAAAACAGTCTATGGTTCCATGATATATGCTGTTTTCGATTATGTAGGTTGTTTTCCGTGAAAGTTGCGAGGTTACGTAGAACTGTTTTATTCACGTATTTGACCAACCTTCGCATGCATTTTCCATTGCTTCCTAAAGACAGACGTTCTGCTTTCATTTAACAGGTGCTATTAAACGTTGTTATTGTTTCTTTGAATACAGTGAAGAACAGCAGCAAGCTAAAATTCATTAAACACCAGCGGCGGCAATACAGTTTGACCCGCCTATTTTGCATGTGGGCATGCGGAAAGAGACTACTGTTCATCGGTTGTAACTGAGGATATGTCATTCGAAAGATTTATTGTAACCGAACGGAATTACGTTAATAAAAAGGGTTGTGCTCCTGTTTTTAATTTAATTCTATCCGTGTTATTTTATGCATAAATCTGGTTTTATTTTTATTACATCTGAACACTGTTTTCTTTATTCCGGAATCTCATGCTTTCATTATCTTAGAAGAGGATCAAAATTGATCTTTTCCATAAATGGTGGCTTTGGTCGGCAAGGACGAAAAATTCATATGGGAGATATTTTCCCTTACCCTTTTCAATCTTTCTTTCCTTTTTTCCATCATCAGAAATCATTCAACAAGTCAAAAAGCACTTTCTATTCTCATTCCGAAGATAAGTGGCTCATTTCGAAGAGACTACATTTTTCATTATGAAGATGTCCGCTCATTTCGAAGAGACTGTATTTCTCATTTTGAAGATGTATGTTCATTCTAAAGATCTTTAGAATGAAAAATTGTGTTCTCTTCAAATGATTTCATCTACATTTCTCAGGTGGGTTAGCTCTTAGGATCATATTTCAATAGCCTTCATCTCTTTCCATGTGTAAATTCCATGCCTTGCCATTCATTGGCAACTGGCTAGAATTTACATTGGAAAACCAGTTTTTGCTGCACAGTAACAGTTTGCTTGCACTGTTTGCTAGATTTAGATAAAATAAATTCTTGAAACATATCATGACAAAACTAGTGAAATGTTGTTATCAACCTAAGCATACTTCTCATTTAGCAAGTCATGACAAAATAACATAAAACTATGCAAAAAACTGTAAAAATCAAAATATAGTATTTCTAATACATTGATCATGCAAACAGTTAATACACATCATATTGAATAAACTTAACTAGCATATTAAATTAAACACAAGAGTTTTTAGGCAGTTTCAATGTTTAAAACATGCTATGATTGAGGCATTTCTAGGCCTCATCATGAGTCAAGTTGACCTTTTGTAGGAATATCTGAAGTACACTAAGGACAAGGAGAGTAGGTCAACGCAGACAGTATTTGCACAACTGTTGATGAATTCAGCTACGGGTAATAATCAGCCTTCACCATTATATCTTTCCCTTCGAATGGAAGGATGGATCATGCATAACTGCATGATCGACTCTGTTATCATGACAACTGTCATGCCCAAAGTAGTATGTGAAATCATGGACATGGAGTATACCTAGAGTAGTCTTAGAGTGCTGCAGCTAGACGGGACTCCCATGAAGACGATGGGAGTGAAGAAGTGCATTTCAATCCAACTCCACAAAATCTCGTAGGTCATGATCATCCAAGAGATCATGGTGGTCGACTTAGAGCCATACTTTAGTATGTGCCTCTCATGAGAATTTATAGCTAAGTTGGGAGGATATCTCTCCCTTGACTACTCACACTTGGATATTACCTTTAAGGGGAATATATTTAAACTCTTCAACAAGAAAACTACCGGTTTTCATGTTGAAAAACTTGAAAATGAGGAGAAGGGCTCAGTCTCTGTCAACCTGATGGTAGAAGAAGACCAAATGGACCTGATGGAAGAATGTCTCGGTGAGCTTCAGATTGAAGATGAGTTCTCCATGATCGATTTCAATGCCATTATCAGGATGTATCTGGGATGCTACTCGCTAACCAAGCCTAAAAAGACTAAAAAAGAGGCACACATAGAAGAGACTCCAATACTTGACCAACTATGGAAGCTGTACTTCGACGGTGCAAGATATAAGAATGACATAGGAGCTGGCATCGCTCTCATTTCCCCATAAGGTGAACATAAAACTTATTCATACAAGATCGCATGGAGCTATACAAATAATGTAGTAGAGCATGAGGCTTTGTGCTTCAAACTCAAGAAAGCTAAAAATATTGGCATTAAGTAGTTGCAGATGTTCAAGGATTCCAAATTAATTTGTAACTAGGTTACCAATAAATGCGTCTCCAAGCAGCACTATTTAAAGGCATACCACAACAAGGTGTGAGATTTACTCAAATTCTTCATCGTGCTCAATATCAAGTCTATTTTGCAAGAGCAAAACAATATTGCAAACATCTTGGCCTCCATCAGCACCTAGTTTTCACAAACTGATAATATGATTTAAAAGATGAAGAGGATGAGGCTAATTTACAGGCCTTCTATGCTTGATAAAAAACTTCATTGGTAAGTGTTCGATAATGATGAACAGTTGGTCAATTTTTTGGTGAATGAATCATCCTCAATCGAAGAATGGATTCTAAATGAAGAAGACCATGATGGGTTAATTCAACTAAACAATAACCACATCCCAAAGGGTCTAATCATGTTGGAGAGTCTATTTGAATAGAACGATAGGTATGTCCAACACAAGATCAAAGTGGATCAAAAAGAGTTTATGGACATGGAGTTAGAGACGAGAAAAGTTATCAAGGTAGGGGTCAACTGCACAGTTAAAGAGCTCCAGAAAATTTGTGTCCTATGCAAGGAGTACCCAAATATCATTGTGTGGTGCTACCAAGATATGAGAGGGTAAAAAAAGAATGTCATCTAGCACACCATTGAGCTAGAAGAAGGGGTCAAATCCTTTAGGCAGAAGCAGTAGCCCATCAACCCAAAAATTGAAATACTGATGAGGAACGAACTTCTAAAAATACTTGAAGCAAATATCATCTACCGGATCAAGCACTCCTCCTGGATTTCCAACCTGGTTCTTGTGCAAAATAAGAATGGGGACATTCACTTGTGCATCAATTTTAAAAATCTCAACCAAGCGTCGTTCAAAGACCACTACCTACTACCATAGATTGACCAGATTTTACACGTAGTTGCAAGAGCACAGAGGTTCTTCTTACGAGATGTATTCTCTAGTTACAACCATATTTGGATCAAGGACGAAGACCAACACAAGACTTCGTTCACCACCAAGTGGGAAACCTTCACCTATCAACGTATGCCCTTCGACCTCTTAAACATCGAAGCAACTTTTAAAAGGGTGATGGACCTCATCTTTGGTGAACTATTAAATCATGTCATCATGATCTACTTAGATGACATGACAATATTCTACCATAAGCCAAAGGAACATGACCTACATTTGCAATAAGTCTTTGAGAAATATCGAGAGTTCGGGGTCTCCATCAACCCCAAAAAATCAATCTTTGCAGTGAAGGGTAAACTTCTCGGGTACCTAATATCTAAAAGGGATTAACTATTGATACCGCCCGAGTTGAAGCGCTCCTTCAACTTACATTGCCACCAAATAAAAAAGCCTTGCAATCCTTTTTTGGGAAAATAAATTTTGTTAAGAGTTCATTGTCGACTTTGCCCAAGTGGTAAAGTCGATGACCGAGATGCTGAAGAAGGATGTCAAATTCAAGTGGATTGATGAAATGAAGCAAGTATTCTAAGAAATTAATAAGCAAATAACTCAAGCTCCAGTCCTCATCAATCTTGAATATGTAGAGGATTTTATCCTATACATCGTTGGAGATCCAGAAAGCTACGCAGATGTTCTGAAACAGAAGAGAGAAGATGGATATGAGTTGCCGATAGCATTCCTTAGCCAAATCATCCAAACATACAAAAAAATGTTCAACTTTATCGAATGAAAAGTGCATGTGATGATGAAGTTTCTCTAGAAATTTTGAAATTTTGTCTCTCAGAGTAAGATGATAGTGTACATGATACATCCCAATGTCTAGAATTTCATTATTCAAGGGGATCTAGGAAATAGAAGAGCTGGATAGGTCATCAAGATCCAAGAGATTGACATAAAAGTGTGCCCCACCAAGTTGGTATGAGGTAGAGCACTCTTTCAAGAGCTGGATAAAAATACCATAGCTAAAGCAACAATCCCTAACTTAGACAACCCTGCACCTGAAGGCAATCTCGTCAACTTATAGATTGATAGTCTAGATTGGATAGATGACCTCATCAAATACTTTGAAATGGATAGGTGTACTTCTCACTTCAATGCTTCGCAAAGAAGGAGATTTCACTTCCAGTCTAGTAGGTATGTTTTGACACCCAACGAACTATTTTATCAAAATATTGACAGATTACTCTTGAGGTGTATCAAAGGATCGAAGAAGGTAAAAATTATTGAGGAGTTTTGCTCTAGGATTTTGGGAGGTCATTTTATAGGTTTGCTGATGGATCTAAAAATAATTAAGCCAGGCTACTACTGGACCACCATTTTCATCGATGCTTTCAAGGTCAGTCAACACTACGACAGTTTCCAATGCTACTCGGACAGAGTTCAGAATGCATCGCTTCCTCTTCACCCCATCCAAGAAGAAGGTTCATTCCAACAATGAGGCCTAGAATTCATCGATATCATCAATACCAACTCCTCCATCGGCCACAAATGCATTTTGACCACCACAAACTACTTCACTTTGTGGTCGAAAGTAATTCTGACCAAGCAGGCCAACCAAGACATGGTCATATTTTTTCTTGAAGGGTTGATCACTCACTTTGGCATACCTAAATCAATTGTATATAATAATGGCTCTCCTTTAATCGGTGTGAAGATGTACGAGTTCAAAATCAGGTATGGAATTTACTTGAAAACCTAGTCTAACTATTAACCATAGGGTAATGGGTTGGCAGAGTCTACAAATAAGAACCTACTACAGATCCTGAAGAGGTCTCTACAAAAAAATAAGTGAAGCTCGCTTTTGCTCTTAGACCAGTCACTTTGGGCTGACCACATTTCCATCAAGCACTCGATCAATACATCATTCTATTCATTGGTGTACGAGAAATATGCACTCTTAGCCACATACATAGAGCTACCCGCATTGTAATTACTTAAGTGGATCGATAGTGAAGAAGGTGAATTTGACCTAATGGATGCAATGTTATCCTAGTTGCTACAGTTGGAGGAGGGAAGAGAAAAAGCTTATGAAGCTTTTATGAAGCATGCCAAATCCACTAAGGGCTGGTTCGACAAAAATACTTCTGAGAGAATATTCAGTGTCGAAGACTTGGTCTTAAAGTAGAATGAAAATAAGTCTAAGTCAAGGAACCACAATAATTTTGATGCCTTCTGGGAAGGCCCATTTTGAATCTTCGGTATCAACTAGATCAACTCCTTCATTCTTTAGGACATGGAAGGTTTCACTATCCCGATCCTGATGAACAATTTCCTTTTGAAAGCTTATCACTAGCCGATTTTTGAGAAAAAATATTGATTCACCAGGTATGATCCTATGTATATATGTTTCAAAAGTGTGCATAGTTTGCTATTGCTCCAATTTTGAGGAGAGTTCTCTTTCAATCCACTGGTGGAGTGAATCCTTCTTTCACTCCACTTGCGGAGCGAAAGTTCCCTCCTGAATCTTCTAAAAATAAAAAAATAAAATGTAAGTAAATAAGTGACTTTCGCTCCACTAGTGGAGCGAAAGCATCTATCTCTCCACTAGTGGAGTGATAATTCTCCCTTCCTTTCTTTTAAAATTAGCTTTTTATTTCCTTGTTTTCCTCCAAAGCCATCCTTCCGAAATGCACCAAGTGTCCCAAATGGGATAAGTTAAATTTAAAAAATATTTTTAAAGTCCTAAGCGAAGAGTTATAAAAAGGGGTCGTACGTCCATCCAATAAAAACCTTTTTACTCCATAGTGGCCGAAGTGTTCCCCCTCGTGGCAAGTCAAGTAAGTGCTCCTCCCAAGAAGTGCACGTACCCCAAGGATGATTTTCTCATCCAGTGCTATCATCCATAAATGAAGAAGGTGAACTATCATCACGAAGGTGAAAAAGGGGCGCATACTTCATGATGCAATCTTACCTGCATTAAATTTTGGTGCTGGAATTTAATGTGGTAGATTTGAAAGAGATGTTATAAGGTGGAAGGTTTCCAGCTTTATTTCATGTATTATTTGTAGTTGCAGTTGTATTCCCCTGCATGCCCTAGTACTGTGCCCTACCATTTTTAGAGTGCTTGCTTGTACAAATTCAAATAACAGTAGTTTATCGAAAGACATGGGTAAGAAGAGCAAGGAACCTAAGAAAAATATACCCAAAGAGAAGGTTACTAAGGATAAAATTATGCCCACAAAGGAGAGCAACTTGAAGAAGCCATGAAAGCACACAAAGAAGCCAATGAAGTTGATGCCGCATGAAGATAATATCTTCAAGCTTTGCGACTATCTAATGACATGGAAGGACATGGAGCAGCTATGTCAAGACATTGAGAAGACATACAAAGAGAGCCCAACATGGAATCCATTGACTACAATAAATCACTCTCACTTATACTATTACATGTGCATGCCTATACACCACTATCCCAAATTCATACAGGCAGTGACACAATTTTATGATGCATAGACTAGAACAGTGCGGGATGCTAGGCAAAAAATTTTGTTTGCTATAACGACTGAGTCTATAAAAAATATTTTGCCTATGGGAAGGATCCCTCGACTAATTTTTCCCTCAGAAAGATCAATATCATAGAACAGGTCGATAGGTATCAGCTCACACCTGAGATACATTAGTTGATGAGGGAGTAGTTGGGAGGAGAATCATCATTCGGATAATTCCTCGAATTACCCATGCACCTGACAAAATTTGTACACCATGATATCTATTCAATTTTTGCATGGGTAATGGGAATTTATACCAATGGGACAGTATACAATTGGTAGGTGTATATGGTAGAGTCCATTTTCCATAATGAAATTTATTTCCTAGACATGATGAAGCCAAATTCCATACCAATCTTCTTCGAATGGGCACGTGGGTGTCATGATAGTTGCATGTATCATTATCCTACCTGCAAAGCAAAAAAATTGATCAATTTAGGAATTGCTCCTCCTTGGTGTGGTATTTCTTCTACCACCTACATGACAAGTTCCCCTACATCCCCAAGAATCAGGTGGATGAAGAAGGAAAAGCATTGCCGATTTATCTTTGGACATAAAGCTTGTCCAGAGATGGGTCTTACTACATTTTCAACCAAGTTTTCTTGGGGTCAGCACTGAAGCTGATTTAAAACCACTACGAGCGTGTTATTATGGAGTTAAGAGATAAAGTGGTGGACAAGAAGCTGGGTGATGTTTTCTCCTCACCCAAGGTTTGGTTGTTAGGATCTTTGGGTTCATAGAGAAACCCTTTTTGTTGTCCTATTACACTATGTCCTACTTGTTTGCCCTAGAGGTCACCCGGTAGTGTGACTACACTAACGAAGTATACAAGAAAGGCAAGGAAAAATCTCACATGCCCTATACCCTTCAAGTTTAGGGATATCAAGGTGACATAGTGTGTTCAAAATGCCATACTCACAGTGACGCTGTTTGACTTAAGATTGGTGGAACTCCCCCATCGATGGAAATACAATCCCTGTAATTTCTTTCGGGATCACCTTAGAGCAAAATATTTTCACAACTACCCTTGTCCCAATATGGTTGCTCAGTGGAAGGACCATAGTGAGTGCAATCTAGAGTGGTACATTGAAGGTATGGTGTCCTTGCCCCCTGGCATGGTTTTTACACTATGGATATTGAGTACAACCTGTCTATCAATTGAAAATAGAAAATGCCTAGGGCTCTTTTTCAAGAGATGAAGGAAAAATTGCAGCATTGGTCAAATTGTAAAATCATGGACTGGTGGATCATGAGGGTTCACAATGCCAAAACATCCTCTGACTACCCAATGGTGTGGATGATCGGTTCTCAAATATGTTTGATGACAATGTCGATAGCTATCAGGCCTTCTCATTTTCTGACTATGTGCCTTGAAGAACTCAAAATACTAATGAAGTGGATGATTTTGTAGTAAGGAAACATTCATCACAAAGCAAGGGCAAGGTATTTCGAGGTGATTCACCATTGGCTGGAAAGAGTGGGTCATTGCCCCATAGGAAGAAGATTTCTCCCTCGAAGAGAAAAGCTAAGGAGATGCCTCTCTTATAGCCTGTAGTAAAGAAGTTGTGCTCAAGCGTTCAAAGGCCCTTTAAGTCAAGTTCCTCTGTGGCACTTGAAACCCCACCATCGAGTGCTCCTGAAGTACCTACAACAAAGTATTTGGGAGAGTATGAAGCTAAAAAGATAGAGGTGATTGATGTGGATGCACCTAATGTGGAGGAAAGAGAGGATCCACATATGCAATGTTCCCTTGCTTCATTGATCATGGATCCTTAAGGTATGCATCCTCTTTTATCTCTCTTCTTCCCTCCCTATAGCTACTATTTCTTCAATAGTAAAAACCCTAGTCACTGTCCTTTATATTTCACTGTTGCATTCTACAGTTTCCAATTTTTCAATTTCCTCGGTCCTTTCTATGCCATTATCAACATCACTTGCATATTTTGCTACTAAGCCTAGTGCTTTTATAATCTCAACGTTTGTTGGTTTTCATTTTTAATATTAGAACATCCTATTGCAAATATTTCCACTGCTACAGAAATACATCTATCCTCCCTTTTTCTGCTCTCTACCACCATGACGTCGATTACTCCTAAAATTTCAATACCCAAGCCCACTATCCCGGTGGTCACTATCCAAACTCAAGCACCCTTGAGGGTTAGCACAATCACTTCCCATCCCATGTCCCATGCACTATCTAAGCTTGAGCCTCAGCTTCTTTTTATGCCTACCCTTAGAAACCATGAGTTGCTCAAAACTGAGTTAGAGTTGATGAAACACCTTGTAGCTACTAAGAGGATCTGTAAGGCACATCTCAGTTCATCACACTATCTAAGGGACCGTCAAAAGAAAGAGGTGATGGCCCTGGCATAGGTTGAGAAAATGGAGAAGATGGAGCTCCACATAGTAGAGAAGATGGAGCTCCACATAGTAGAGAAAATGGAGAAGATGGAGCTCCACATAGTAGAGAAAATACCCATTGTTCAGAAGCCCCTAGGGACATGACCCCAGGTGACTACACTTACCATCATACCATGGAGAACGTAACAAAATTGAATACATCCTAGAAGAGGGGTAACATTGTAGTTGATATTGACTCCATATATTATCATGATGAGCATTACAATGAGCATTTATTTAAAGTGTAGTACAAGATATCCAAGCTTGAGGAGGACTTACCAAAGACGAAGAGATAGATTCAGGCACTGGAGTCTGAAGTCACACAGTTGAGGCAAAAAGTCCTTTAACTAGAGGCAAAGAATGATGAGTATTCTAAGGTGCACGATCAAAAAATTAAGGCATGTACCTAGGCAAATTAGTAGATTCAAATTCTCATTGTCTAGGTCTAATAGTTATAGGCTGAGTTGGCTGAGAAGAAGTAGCAGCCTATCGCATTCTCTAAGGAGTGCCTCAAAGAGATGTGCCTGTAGTTCCTAGTAGATTTCTCGAAGAGAGCTACCCGAGAAATCATAGTTTTAATGTTTTTTAGGGAGCACAATAGGCAATCATAGAGGACTGCTCCATTATGGAGGCTGCTTAGATAGACATCAGTCCTTAGCCAAACCTAGTCACACAGCTCCAAAAATTGAAGACATGTATGTGCAATTTACTCTAATGAGCACCTTAGCGTGATCCTGGATGAAGGCGAATATGACCTTATGCTCTTACTATATGAAGCTCAAGCTCACAAAAAATTCTCATAGGCTCTCAAGCATCCTTGAGTAGGAAAGGGAAGATTCACTATAGTTATCTAAAACCCTAGCATAGATTTGCATCCTTGATTTCATAGACAACGATGAGCTCATTTACCATTTTGAGGAGTTGAACACAATATGGGAGGTATTTGTTGATAGTGCTTTAGATATTGATGCTTGGGAAGGCCCAATTTTAGAAGCACATGTAATCCCTTTCATGGCTAAATACGCCACTCTTGAGTCTTCCTTGCAGGAGTTTGATCGGAGGCTAGACCTGGCTGACATTAAGCGCATTGAAACCTTCCATTACCTGATCCAGGAGCTCTAGAAGTAGCCAAAATTTTCCCTTGAAGATTGGATTGAGGCTTCCATTGTGTATGAATATTTCTTCAAGAGATATCTGGAGAGGTTTCTCCCCTTTCCATGTGAGGTTAATCTCAAGGAGGAGACTGGGACCGAGCAAGAAAAAGAAGAACAATAAGAATAGGAAGAGTAGCAAGAACAACAAGAAAAGGAAGAAGAGGAAGAAGAGAAGGATATGCTTGAAGAGGTGCTAGGCAACAATGAGGAATAGTCTGAGGAGTAGTCTAAGGATTCTAAAATTAAAGAGGACTGTAATCCAAGGATAAGGCCTGGGATCTTTGCATTGAGGCAGGCTCAATACCCCGTGAGCCACCAGAGATGTTGCCATTCTTGCCACATTTTGTTAAAATTCATGTTGTATGCAGTTTTTGAGACTTAATCATTGTAAAACTTCTCTTTTTCCATTAAAATGGTCAAGACGTTGTTATGTTGTGTTTTCACCAATTTTTACTCAAAACTATATTCTTTCACATTCTATGGTTCTACTTTCTCTATACTTTTTCTATCATACCGCATGTAAAATTGTAGATGTTTTAGCATGGGTGATGTGTGAATGTGTTTTTCTTTCTTACAAGTTGTTTTTCTACAAGTTCTTTTTAAAATTTATGCATATGATAGCGATTTCCAACACTTAGGCATTTTTTAGAGCATGTTTTCCTGTTAAAATGTAGTACTAAGAAAAATGGTTTAAGTCCTAGTAGTTGATGGCCTTGTCACTCCACCAGTGGAGCGAAGGTCCAAAAGAGTGTGAAGTTGAGAACTTGCCAAGTCAAAACCTGATCAAAGTAGCAAGTTCTCCACCTAGGGAGTGAATCTTCCTTTCGCTCCACCAATGGAGCGAAAGCCAACTGAAGGTGAGTGCGAGACTAAGTGCAAGGAAAAAGCAAAGTGGTCAAAGCTGCTATCACTCCACCAGTGGAGATAAACTCCCTATTGATCCACCAGTGGAGGGATAATCTAGAAAAGAGCAAGGTAAGGCAAGGATTAAAAGGTCAACTTTAGGGTTAAAGGTCCTGTCACTTCACCAGTGGAGCAAAAGGCTCTATCACTCCACCAGTGGAGTGACACTCCATAAGGGCCAAAAGTAAAAGCATTTGATAAAAATAAGTGCAAGGAAAAATTAAAGTTGTCAAAGTTGTTATCGTTCTACTAGTGGAGAAAAACTCCCTGTCGCTCCACCAGTGGAGCGACACTCCAAAAAAGTGTAAGGTAAGGCAAGGATTAAAAGGTCAACTTTTGGGTCAAAGGTCCTATTGCTCCACCAGTGGAGCGACACTCCAGAAGGGCCAAAAGTAAAAGCATTTGGTAAAACAAAGCAAGTAAAAATTCAAAGTTGTCAAAGGCCCTGTCGCTCCACCAGTGGAGCGAAGGCCTCCATCGCTCCACCCAGGGAGCGATAAGATTAACAGAGAATTCAACCTACTGGTAAAAATGCCTATCGCTCCACCAGTGGAGCGAACCTTCCAGTCACTCCACTAGTGGAACAAAAGACTTTGTCACTCCACCCAAGGAGTGACACCCAAAATAAAGGCACAAAAATTTTCTAAGGTATGGAAAAGACTATTTTTACTCCACTTCTAGAGCGATAGTGCAGTTACAGAGTGAAGCTCTAGGTGGGCCTCACACACAATGCAAGCTGCCTAGAATTATCATGAGCTACCTAAAACTGTCAGAGACTGCCCAGGACAACCATTGACTATTTAAATTAATCGAAAGCTATGCTCTAAGATGTCCAATCATGGTAGATCATCAGAACCTTCTACCTTCAATGTTGAGTTATTTGCAAGGATGAATTAAATATTGTAAGTTGGTTTCAAATCAAATCTACCTGTCACTTTTGGGGAGTGGTTGGGCATTAAATTTTTAGGAGGTAGAATTCCCTATAAAATCTACTCTTTTATTTGTAATTAAGGATGGACAATCTCTACTAGAAAAGTAGTTGTATGCTTTGAAATATGCTTTTGAAATACAGACTTATGGCTCCAGATTTGAATCTTCTATCTCTGTGTATGAATTCTATCATGTTATTTGTGTTAAGTTAGCCTGTTTATTAAATAGCTTGAATTATATTGTTTGGATTTAGCTATCAGTAAAGGACAAATCCTTGGAATACCCTTGGAGTTTATATAATTATGAAGATTTAACATTAGTTTCTGTTAAAGGTCTATTATTTTTATTGCTTTTGGTTCAAGTGTTAGGCTATATACCGTGCTTCTTGTCCATCACCCTGTATTTCAGGCTTTTAGCCTTTTCCCATTCCTTTAAATCATTTCATTCCTTTCAATATCTTCCTAACCCTTATCTCAAAAGACCCATTTTACTTTCGAAACTGACCCTACTAGAGATTGTCACGGAGGATATTCCTTTCCTTTAGATATTCAATGCTTGGCATTTGGTCTAGGGCACTGTAGACTTAGAAAATCTACATCTAGGCTGATTCAATCACCAACAGGTTATGGGAAGTTAAAATTAGGGACACCATGTGATTTAGCAATAGGTCAAAACTAGAGAAGATGAGGGTGAGTTAGATAATGAGGGCAAGATACCCAACCTCAAAATACAAATGGAAGAGGCTAGGGTGGGATTAAAAGAAGATAATACTACTAGTATACCAAATGTGACAAAAATCAAAACTTCTCCTAAGAACAACACAAGCGAATACTAAAGCAAAAGGAAGAAGAATGACTCGATTGTTATTAGGATAAACAAAATCAAATAGAGTTGCTTTGAAAAGAGTGAGCAAAGCTAAAACAAGTAATAATGGGAAAGGATCAAGAAGAAAAACTCTAAATGAAAGTAGAGGAAGCCAATAGGTATATGACAACCATAGGCTATCTAGTGTTTGAACTGATTGAGTGTAGGCCATTAGGCTAGGCATATTGCTTAATGTTGTAGGAATGATTTATTCTATATCATATAAGTAGAAAAATTTCTAGGTTTCCTTGCAAGCTTGACCTACCCATCCAATTCTATGATGCATACTATTCCAAATGCACTATTAGGAATTACTATGTAAACTATATGCTCATAATTATGTGGTGTAGCATGTAATGGGATGGATGCATAGTCCTATCAAGGGTGAGGTTAAAATGAAGGTATTTTTATCTACCCTAATGAGAGAGGAAAGCAAAGCTCAACAAGTAGAGGCATATTGGGAGCAAGAAAATATGGAAGGGTTAATGGTATGGGTAGAGAATTTGAATCCTACATAATTGATTCAGAGGTATGAAACTATAATAGAAGATGTCCAATGTATTACAAGGATGTCATAATTGATCCAACAATACCTAGACAATAACAATAAATCAAGTTTTCAAAAAATACATTAAGGGGAAGCCTCAGAAGGTTTGAAGAATTACCCCTATCACTATAGAAAAGAGAGCCAATGTCAATCTCAAATTGGGTAGCTGCATGGGTGAAAGTGACATGGCTAGGAACAAACCTATGAGAATAGGATATGGCCTAGATAGGTCAAAATTTTAGATTTATCCTAATGTGGTATTCAATCCTGGACTATAGGAAGGCTTGTGAGGAATATGTAGTAGACGTTTAAGATGATTATCATAGTAATACTATATTTTTTGGATATTGCATGGGAACAAAAGAGTCAGAAGGAGGAGCATATTATTTTAGTGATTGGTTGGGTTTCCAATGGTTGACCAAGCATAGAAAGAAATAGATGCATTGATGTAATTTTTAAAAGTAAAATGAATATGTTTATTGAAATATGATTGTGTGATTTCTATGCATAATATGATTAGTAGGAAAGGTGTTAAATGCATAATGTCCATAGTTAATTCAGTAATTTTTCATGTATTCAAGTATTTTACCTTTTCTATGAGCAATAGAAAAATTATTGTAAAAATTGCAAATGATGTTTTATCCTTAAGCATCGACTTGAAAATTTGGTAAATGGACAAGAACTTAAGTGAAAAACATTGATTTCCAAGCAATATTCTTTAAGAAATTGGCTAAATGTAGGATATGTATCATGAATAGTATGCTCACCCAAATGGGTGTTTCAAAAATGCTCATCCAAATGGGTGTTTGAGAAAAGCTCACCCAAATGGGTGTTTTAGAAATCTCACTCAAATGGGTGCTTTAGAAATCTTACCCAAACAAGTTTCTTAGAAAAGCTCACTTAAATGAGTGTTTCAAAAAGTTCACCCAAATGAGTGTTTAAAAAAATCTCATCCAAATAGGTGTTTTAGAAAGCTCACCCAAATGAGTGTCTTAGAAAAGCTCACTCAAATGAGCATTGAGAAAGCTTTCCCAGATAAGTGTTTTAGAAAAGCTTACCCAAATGAGTGTTTTATATAGCTCACCCAAATAGGTTTTTTATAAAAGCTTCACTTAAATGGGTTTTTTAGAAAATATTCACCTTGTTAGCAAAATATTAGTATGATCATAGGTTAAACAATCTCTAGGACCATAAATCATCTCAATAGCATATAATATATATCAAACTTCAATAATAAATAATACACACACTGAAATATTTATTGAAACTCCTAAAGGAATGCACAAATGCAAATATTCTTTGAGTTACATATTACATGGCTTTGTCTTCAATATATACATACATGTGACTCTTCATATGCACATGACTCTTGACCTTTAAACTTACATAAACTCTTCATCTCCTCATATTCATGGGAGATCCAACATTTTACATTTCACTCTTACATAATAATAAATCTCGCATATTACATAAATAAAAAGACTCCCATGATTACACATAACTCCCTACTTTTAAACTTGACACTTCATTCACATAACTCACACTTACTAACATGAAATATACACTTTAATAATACGACACCTACTATTGACACAAATATTAAACACACCCTAATCTAAATTAATTACATGGTTCCAAATAATGTAATACCTCCAACACTCCCATTGTATTACATTATTTGGTATGTAGGTATTTTGCCTTCATGTTCTTTCTACTTCTTGATCTGTATTAGATGATGCATTCTAACTTATTTTGACTTTGGTATTGATTCTGTTTTTTTATCAATCATTGGAGAAGTTCATACCATTTTTTTGGCCATATCTAGAATTGGAAAAAAAATTCATGAAAAAATCCATTTAGTGCTACCCTTGTTATCATTTCTTCTATCTTGTCCCATTTGTGCATGCTTATTCATCCATAATTCATATTATTTCCTTTGTACCAACAATATTTTTGAGAGTGATTGTTACTTCCACAAATTTAAAAACAATGAAGATTCTAATATATTTCTATCTTGTGTCCATGCTTTCTACAATGTTCACATTTATTACCTAATTGTTGAGGTCTTAATTATTTTGCTTTACAATATTCTCTTACCATTTTTTTAGAATTTGTGCCACTCTATCCTATCAAAAAATCTTTTCTAATATTCTCATCACCATTATTGATATCACTACAATGTCTATTGTCACATGCACTTTATTTATCTTCATGAACAATGTTCAAATCCCTTGTTTCACATGTAATGTTTATTCTTGGAACAAGTTCTCCTATATTTGTTGTGGGTTTCAAATCACAAGTATCACAACTTGCATCACAGTTATCAATTTTATTTTGATGAAGATTACTAGTGTCGCAACATGCATATGTTATCATGGTTTTAAATCTATGGTATCACAACAAGAATTAACTGTCATAGGCCTTAAATCATTTGTGTGATAGATGACATATTTCATCATAGGCTTGTTCTTCAAAATTTTACTTATTTCTTCTTTTCTTTTATTCTTGTCTTCCAAAGAGAGTAATGCTATATATATCATCTTTTCTATGTTAACATATAATGTAACAGAGTGATAATAAGCTTCATTGATAGTAGTATTGAAGTAGTTTTTGAGTGTTAAAGATCTTCATCTTTAGCTTCTTCAAGAATTTTTTGTGAGTAAAATATTAATTTTTGTGACAAAATATTTGTCTTATCATTAAAGAAAAATCAACTTGTTGAAAATATGAATTTTTTACTTGTTTCTCTTCATTTATTTTTGATAATTCATGTTCTTGTATATCCATATTAATCTCTAATTTTTTATTGTTTGTTTATCTTTTTGTTTGATTTCTTATTTTAATTGCCATGCTAGCAATATCAACCTTATAACTCCAAAATATTTTTCCTTCAAATTTCTTCTTTCTTCGAATTTTACTTCAATAATTTTTCTCTTATTCAATTTCATTTTTTTTTAATCTTCTTACATTCTTCTTGTAAATCCCAAATTAATTTATTTCTTCATTTTGTTTTCAATATCTTTAATTTCAATTTTCAAAATTTCATTCAATTAATTCGTTCACTTTTTCATTTTTTTCTTTAGTATTCAATTTTCAATTCCAAGTTTCAAAATTTTCATAAACTTATTATATCTCCCTTCAATAATATAATTTCTTCAATTCTTTAACTTCTTTCACTTAATTTATCTCAAACAATCATCAATTTAATTTTTTCTTTCAATTAATTAATTCCTTCTTTCTTTAAAATATTTAGTTTTTCCTTCTTATAACTCCTATTCATTTTAGTTTACCTTCCCAATTCATTTATCCTTCACCTTCTTATATCTCCCAATAAATAAAAAATCAAATATGAACCTAAATATTTAAAAGGTAAAAATATACCTTAAATAATGTTTCCTTATCCTTTGCTTTATGACTTCTCGACTGCACAAATCACCTTCTAACTTTATCTCTACTTTGTGTTGCATTCTTCTAATATTCTACTGTCAATTAAACCAGGGGTAAAAATATGTTCTGACCCTTCTAATTATCAATTGTAAATTTCTAGCCTACACAAATCACTTGACTTTAGTAAGACATTATAGTAGATGCATTTTAATTTTTGACCTTTGCACTTCATAAATTTCTTGTCACCTCTACGTATTCTCCTAATGTAGTGGCTTCAAACATCTTCTCTTTCTAAGTACTGCATTTCCTGTCTTTTGAGTACAACATTTCTCCTTTCAAATACAAGGTTTTTCAAATGTCTCCTCCCTCTACACTAATTCCCAAATATCTCTTTCTTATGTATGCAATATTTTCAAATGTATTTCTTCAACACTCTTACCTTCAAATGTCTTTCCCTCCTATGCAACAATTTAGTAATGTTGCCTACTTTCACCACATGCATTCCTCAACAATATTTTGGTTCAAATATCTTCCTTCAATGCTCAAACTCATGCTCTTTCATTTGACTACTTGTAAATGTATGCTCTCATCTCCTTTCTTCTTCAATGTTCCTTCTCCAAATTCATAATTATCATTTCTACAACAATTAATATGCTCTTCTCAAACATTCAATCTCCATAACCTTCAACTATTCCTCTCACGTTCCTCCCTGTGGCTACCTCACTTAATGTGGTTATTCCGAGCACACTCTAGATGGTAGCTCTAATACCAATATTAGAAAAATATTTCCATGCTCATATGTTAAAAAATCTTCAGGAACATAAATCAACTCAATAACAGGCATATATAGATCAAACTCTAATAATGAACAATAAACACACTAAAATATTTATTGAAACTACTAAAGCAATGCATAAATGCAAAGCTTCTTTGAGTTACATATTACATGGCTTTGTCTTCAATATATACAAATGAAACTCTTCATATGCACACAAATATTGACCTTTGAAATTACATAAACTCTTAATATCCTCATATTTATGGGAGATCCAACTCTTCACATTTCACTCTTACATAATAATAACTCTCATATTCTTAAAAAAGAATTAATGTCATGTTAGGATCCCATCCTAACGTTATTTTGTAATTCTCATTGCTTATGTAATGACCCACTTCCAACGTGGGGGATCCCATCTATAATGTTATTTTGCAATATTTTGTAATGTATGTGGCAAGTTAGGCTCCTAGCCAAGTGGGGCCATTTTATGTAACCGTTATCAAGATTGTAACCGACGTTTGGTAGAAGATTCTAGCTCGAGTGGCATTTTGCATGTAAGCCAACTCTTGAGCTTAGGGTTAGGGTTGCATGAAGTCTTTCTTTAAAAGCTATGAAGCCATGTACGAATGTATCTTTTTGCAAGTGAATGAAATATTGAAGGAGGTTGCCCCCTCGAAGAGGCCTGCGATTCAGTGTTTATTGTGAGAGTGTTTAATTCTGCATTTACTTTTCGCATTGTGATATTGCATGAGTTTCTACTTAATTTTAGTATTTTGTGTGAGTTTTCTTAATTTTAATAGTAGGTTCCTAACAAGTGGTATCAGAGCGCTTTCCAAGGTCGAGTTCTACTGTGACTGCGATAATTCTTGCTCATCCATTTCTTCCTGTTAGGTATAATTTTCTTGTATTTTTTCATTTCGATTTTCCTTTATTTAAAAACCAAAAAAATCAGCAAAAACAAAAAAACCAAAAAAATACAGTTTTTTTTTTAGTAGTTGAGTAGGCTAGAAACCCTGTGCTAGGGGTTTTAAAATATCGTGAAGGAGTTGTCATTATTGGCTAAGCTAGATAGCCCATAAAGCATCTAGTGAAGTGAGGGGTGATCAGGCTCCAATACCCAGGCCTCAGACAACACTCACACACGAAATTGAGCTCCCACGCATCTTCGGGTGTATTGGGAGACCATTTTAGGCTTAAACAAAATTTTATCTAGTAGGAAGCTTTTTGGCCTTGTATCATCCATAGTCCATGGGACACAACATCCCAGATGATTACCCTCTCGTACTATCAGAGAGGTAGATAGTGTGCTCAAGGGTATGTGTGGAATCCTCCTTGGGTAGTGGCCTAAAATATTGGTTCAAGCACTATTGTTCATCACTGCGGTATAATAGAGGGCCTATGGGTGTTACATACTCCTCTGCCTAGCATACCCTGGTTCTATCAAAAACTTCAACCTACAAAAACAACATCTCCTTGTTCTACTGAACCTGCATTCATGACCCCCAAAAAGTGAGCATACGAAGGACTTCCCTATCATAGAAGAACAAACTTGCATGCACCAAATAGTCAGGACAGAGTCTGCAAGTGTCTATCACAGTCTAAAATATTCTAGTACCATCCGATTCAGTGGTAGTAATAGTTAGGTCAGTGAAAATAATAGTCAAGTCAATGATAGTAATAGTTATGTCGATAGTGATAGTAATAGTCATCTATAATAATAAAAAATTATAGGTGGTCAAGGTCAAAAATAGAACCATCAGTGTTAGTAACTACACAATACAGAGGATCCCAAGGTTAGTGAAGTGAATAATGTCAGTAACTATAGTACAGGTGACAGGGATAGAGATAGGATAGTGACAAGGTGGTCAATAGATAGAACACACAGGTCAGAGATAGTTGATCCAGTACCCAACTTTTGAACCGTATCTCCAAATAAAAAATTGACCACACTAGTAGACTCATCAAAATAGAGGATAAAAAAAATTTTAGGGTACCCAAAATCCGTGTTGTGGGATATAGCTCATTGTGACCATATTTTCAAGCTGATCATTTTGATATATAACACCCAAGCACTTTTTTGGACTCCTTACTAAAAATAGTAACTCCTAAAACCACACTTCTATTTTTAGTAATTCAATAAAAGAGGTTCAAGACTATCCAAAATGGTTGGTGGCACTCATGGACATAAAAAAGAGATAGATCAAACCACCTCATTGTTGGAATCCCTAAAAAGCACCATTGATAGCATGCAAATAGCAAATCAAGCCATGATGGCAAAGCTTCGAAATTTTAGAGATGATTATGATACCTCTAGAACCCGCCTAGAAGAACAACTTGCAGATGTTGAGTCCAAATTGCAAGGTGGTCCAAGCAAGTATGAGTACCATACTGAACAATCACATTTTGATAGAGGTAAAGGAAGGGCAACAGATGACTCTCACCCTCGCTATGATCATGATCCTACCTTTAAGATGCCTAAATTAGACTTTCCTAAGTTCAATGGGAAGGATGTGGATGGGTGGTTATGTCATGTTGCTCAATTTTTTAAACTCCACGATGTCCCTATATATTACCGAGTTCAAATGGCTTCCTTCAACTTGGAATCTGAAGCTTTACAGTGGTACCAATGGTTGCAGAACACTACCCCTGATCCTTCTTGGGAAGACTTTGAGTCTCAATTACTCACTCGCTTTGGCCCTAGTGAGTATGATGATTTTACAGGACAATTGACAAAGTTGAAACAAACTTCGATAGTTCGAGATTACCAAATACAATTTGAGAAATTGGCCAACAAAACTAAGGGATTGAATGAAGGGTTCTTTATGAGTTGTTTCGTTAGTGGTTTGAGGGAAGATCTCCAAGCTGAGGTCATGATGTTTAAACCACAATCCATGATGTAGGCTATCAAGTTGGCTCATTTGGCCGAATCCAAATTTTTAGCTCAGAGGTGGATATCTAAATTTCCATAGGCTAGACCCTCCTTCCCTCCTAGATTCCAAAATCAGAATGAACAAAAAATTGTTGCACCCAAATGTCTGACTACCATAGAAATGGATGCATGACACACCCAAGGGTTGTGCTACAATTGTGATGAAAAGTTTACTCATGGGCATAGGTGCACCCAAAAGAAGTTGTTCCTCATAGATGTTGATGAGCCTGACACCAGCGACCAAAGTGATGATGACACAAAACCAGTAGAGGAACCACCCCAACCGGAGGAAGAAAGCCAAGAAGAACCACAGGCTAAAATTTTTGTTCATGCTCTTGTTGGCATTACTACTCCCCAAACCATGAAAGTTGTGGGTTATTTCAAAGGCCTACGTCTTACCATCCTGATTGATTCTGGTAGTACACACAACTTTATTGATCCCCGCATTGCCAAGCAGGCAAATTGTTACGTACATACATGTAATTCCTTTGAGGTTATGGTAGCCAATGGTGGGACCTTACCTTGCAAAGGTAAATGTCATAATGTTAAGGTAAAAATTGGGGACTATGAGCTCAAACAAGATATGTTTGTACTTCAACTAGGGGGATGTGATATCGTGTTGGGAGCTCAATGGTTGGGTACATTGGGAACCATCTCATGGAACTTTGCTGAGCTCTGGATGCAATTTTCATAGAATGGATAGTCCCACACTCTCCATGGCTCAAAAGTAGGGCCTTCATAGATTATCAGTTCAAGCTAGATGGAGAAGTTGTTAAAAAAATCATCTCGAGGTGTCATAGCTCAGATATTTGTGATCCAACCTCACCCTTCCGAGGAGGATTTTGTTCCTATAGATTTGCAACTTATTTTGGCCAAGCACAATTCTATTTTTGCTGAACCATCAGAATTACCACCTCGTCACTCTCATGACCATGCTATTCCTTTGTTACCTAGAAATGCACCGCCCAACATTAGACCGTACTGGTATCCTCATGCTCTTAAGTCAAAAATTGAGAAGTTAGTACAAGAATTGTTAAAATTTGACATCATTCAGCCAAGCAATAATCCTTACTCTTCTCTAGTTTTACTAGTGTGCAAGAAATATGGGTCCTAGCGGTTGTGTATCGATTACCATGAGCTCAATAAACTCACCATCAAGGATAAGTTTCCTATTCCGGTGGTGGATGAATTACTGGATGAACTACATGGGACTATGTACTTTTCCAAATTAGACCTTCGCTCTAGGTACCATCAAATCAGGCTCAAGGATGAGGATATTCCCAAGATTACTTTTCATACTCATGAAGGTCACTATGAGTTTTTGGTGATGCCATTTGGCTTGACTAATGCTCCTTCCACTTTTCAAAGCCTCATGAACAACATTTTTCACCCATTCCTTTAAAAATTCATCCTAGTTTTCTTTGATGACATTCTGGTGTATAGCCGCTCATGGGAAGAGCATCTTGTTCATGTGGATCAGACTCTACAACTATTGGCACAACATCAACTCTATGCTAAGTGGTCCAAGTGTTCTTTTGGGTTGATAGAAGTGGAGTATTTGGGACACATTATCACCAAGGATGGTATCAAAGTTGACCCCAAGAAGATCTAAGCGATTTAGGAATGGTCGAAACCTCACACTCTCAAGGGTCTTCAGGGATTTTTAGGGCTTATAGGTTATTACCATAAATTTATTTGTAACTATGGTAAAATTGTAGCTCCCCTCACTTCCATGTTAAAGGACTCTTTTACTTGGATGGGACCCGTTGAACAGGCTTTCCTAGAATTGAAGCATGCTATGACCACTACGCCAGTTTTAGCCATGCCAGATTTCTCCAAACCCTTTGTCATTGAAAGTGATGCTTCTGGTCGTGGTATTGGTGCAGTGTTGATGCAAGAAGGGAGACCCTTGGCTTTCACTAGTAAAGCACTCTCTAGTCATAATCTGGGAAAATCCACTTATGCTAAGGAAATGCTAGCAATTTTGCATGTGGTAACCCATTGGTGATCGTATCTCATTGGGCATCATTTCTCCATTAAAACTGACCATCAAAGTCTCAAATACTTTTTGGAGCAATGGGTTGCCACCCTCGAACAACAAAAATGGGTTTCTAAGCTCATGGGCTATGATTATGATATCACTTATAAGAAGGGCAAGGAGAACATTGTGGTTGATGCTCTCTCTCACCAATTTGAGGATCATAGTATGCTATGCACCATTTCATCACCCATTCCATAATGGATCGATTCCTTATGATAGGAGGTACTTCAAGATTCAGGCTTGCAGACTTTGATTGCCTCTCTACACACTGACTCTACTTCATGTCCTGGCTACGCTTGGGATGGCCATGATTTGTATTACCACCAATGCCTTGTTGTTCCCCACACATCATCCCTCCAAGAACTTCTCATGAGGGAACTGCATGCCGCCCCATCTACCGGCCATTCAGGATTCCTCAAAACATATGAATGACTTAAGTGCACATTTTTCTAGAAGGGCATGAAAAAGGATATTCAAAATTTTGTGGTAGCTTGTGATACCTATCAATGGATGAAAGGTAAAATGGTGCATTCTCTAGGCACTCTCCAACCATTGCCCATTCTTGACCAGGTTTGGACCGATATTTCCATGGATTTTATTGAAGGGTTACCTAAGTCTAGAGGTAAATCCATTATTTTTGTGGTAGTGGATCATCTTTCAAAGTATGCTCACTTTTGTTCCCTCTCCCATCCTTACACAACTTCCACCATTACCCAAATTTTCCTTGATTCTATCTTTCACCTTCATGGTATGCCCACCTCCATCATGTTCGATCATGACCCAACCTTTACTAGTCACTTCTAGCAAGAATTGTTTAAGTTGTAGGGAACTCAACTCAAAATGAGTTCAACTTATCATCCACAAATGGATGGCCAGATAAATATTGTCAACAAATGTTTGGAGATCTACCTTCATTGCTTTACCTCTGATCATCCTACGCAATGGGTGAAGTGGCTTCCTTTAGCCGAGTGGTGGTACAACACTTCCTATCACACAACAACCAAGGTTACCCCTTTTGAGGTAGTTTATGGGTGCCCTCCACTCATGCCTTCCTCCTACATTCCAGGTAGCTCCAAGGTCCATGCAGTCGACACTACTCTCAATCAGCATGTCGATGTCCTCCATCAACTGAAGATGAATTTGGATGTGGCCTAGATGCACCAATAGGATGACCAACACCATTCTGAGCATAGCTTTGATGTGGGTGATATGGTTTTCCTTCACTTGCAATCATACAAATAATTGTCCCTACAACTTCATAGGTGCCAAAAACTTGCTATGAAATACTATGGGCCCTACCAGGTTTTACAATGGATTGGTGCCATAACCTACAAATTGGCCCTTCCACCTACATCCAAGCTCCATCCTATTTTTCATGTTTCCTCTCTCAAAAAGGTGGTGGGCACTTAGGTACAGGTTCAATCTACACTCCCAGAGTTAGATGAAGAAGGTTCTATCTTGCTCGAGCCCAAATAGTTGTTGGATCATCGGACTCGCACTCTCCACAACCACACCATTACTAAGGTCCTTGTTCAGTGGTGTGGACTCCAGCTAGAAGATGCTACATGGGAGTCTCTCCATCAGCTCCAGCACCAGTTTCCTCATCTTCAGCTTTGAGGACAAAGCTTTTTGAAGGGGAAGGACATGTTAGGATCCCATCCTAACGTTATTTTGTAATTCTCATTGATTATGTAATGACCCACTTCCAACGTGGGGGATCCCATCTATAATGTTATTTTGCAATATTTTGTAATGTATGTGGCAAGTTAGGCTCCTAGCCAAGTGGGGCCATTTTATGTAACCGTTATCAAGATTGTAACTGACGTTTGGTAGAAGATTCTAGCTCGAGTGGCATTTTGCATGTAAGCCAACTCTTGAGCTTAGGGTTAGGGTTGCATGAAGTCTTTCTTTAAAAGCTATGAAGCCATGTACGAATGTATCTTTTTGCAAGTGAATGAAATATTGAAGGAGGTTTCCCCCTCGAAGAGGCCTGCGATTCAGTGTTTATTGTGAGAGTGTTTAATTCTGCATTTACTTTTCGCATTGTGATATTGCATGAGTTTCTACTTAATTTTAGTATTTTGTGTGAGTTTTCTTAATTTTAATAGTAGGTTCCTAACATCTCACATATTACATAAAGATAAGTCTCTCATGATTACACATAACTCCCTACTTCTAAACTTGATACTTCACTCACATAACTCACACTCACTAACATGACACATACATTTTAACAATATGACACCTACAATTGAGACAAATATTAAATACACCATAATATAAATTATTTACAAGGTACCAAATAATGTAATACCTCCAACACACCCAAATGGGTGTTTTACTATTGAGTTTAGAATTTATCCCATTGGGTTATAGCCTAAATGCAATTGATTGTAGTAGCCTACCGACAAAGTGGTACACCTTAAAATCATCAACAAAGTAGGGACAAACAATGAAGCTTAAGAGAAGTATGCAATATATGTTGGTAGATGCTTTCAACAAGCAAGGGAGATGTAAAAAAAAATATTATGCATATTCATTGTATAAGTAAATGATAAATGATGAATTCCATTTAACTATTATTTATCATGTTGTAGCCCCATAAATACACCTACAATGCATGTACATAGTCAAATAATAGATCAGAGTGTTGGAGAAAATTATATAATTTGGTACATGCTAATGTACCCCATAATACCTATTGTCATATTTGATTATCCTTACCAATGACAATATCATATCACATCAGAGCGATATAGTGGGATGCAATCTAGAGCATGGGGTTTGGCCTCCAAGAGTTTTTATAAGGTTTAATCCTTGTTAAGATGTGATATTCAAGGTGCTTACTACTCTCCCATTTCTTCCTTTGTTCATGCCAACCTTTGATTTAGGATGCTTCCATATCTGCTTACTCTACTGGTGACTTAACTGATTCTTTCATTGTTGTAGAGAAGTTTTCACCCTAGTAGTATTTATTTTGAATATGGGGAAGTATATACTTTAAAACTTCCATTATTATAGTGCGATCACATGGATCCATATTCTTTTATAGACTTTTATTAGAGTTGGTGAGGCTCATTCTCTCTCAATTCATCATGCTTAGTTCAAAACCCTTCCTTGCTTATGTATTTTCATTGTCTTGAGACCCTTTATTTGTGCCCAACATGATATGGTGGAGGCTTTGGATTACTTCTTATTCTATGCATAATTTTTTTTTTTGATGTAAGCCTACCACTTCACTTACTTTGATGATAAATTTTAATGCTAGTTTCTAGCATGACCCTATTGATAACTTTTGTGGCTTTCTTATTTTTTGCAAATATCCTATAAAATAAAGGAAAATAAAGAAAGAAAAATATGTCAAATATATATATATTATTATTATTATTATTTATGTATATAAATACTTGACCCAAAAGTTGGGTTTTGTCAAAATGTTTGTTTGGCTAGTAGGTCATAGAAGAATTTTATCCTAGGATAACCTTATGAAAAGGGGTTTTCATGGCCCCTCGTAATGTGTTCTTTGTAAAAATGAGGAGGAGGAGAGTGTAGACCATCTCCTGGGACACTGCTCAATAGTTTAGAAACTATGGAAATAGATTCTTAATATGTTTGGTAAATGCATGGTGATGAATAGTAGAATTGAAGAATGATTAAAGCAATGATAGAGCACTTATAAAAGTAAGGCTTTACAAATAATCTAGGATATATCAAAAGATACAATACTTTGGATAGTATAGATAGAAAGGAATAGAAGACTATTTAAAGGAAAAGAAAGTAGTTTAAAGGTAATGAAAAAGAATATTTGTTTAGCCATAGAGGAGTCTAAACCAACCCTATCAACTCATCCAATCTCTAATCTAGAAGCAGAGAGCCTTGATAGACGGATTCAAGTCATCAAATGGAATTATGATGTTGGATATAGGAGAAACACAAAGGAGGTAAAGAATATAAAGTAGAAATAACTAGATGTGGAGTTTTTCAAATTTAATTTTGATGGAGTCTCTAAAGAAAATCCAAGACTAATAGGAGGAGGAATAATTAGAAAAGAAAAAGGAGATATTTTATCTCATTACACTTTCAATAGTGGATTTAAGATAAATAATGAAGTTGAGTGGCTTTGGAAGGGTTAAAAATATGAAAACACATGAAATGTAATAGAGTATGGGTAAAATGTGTTTTACTCATAGTAATAAATGTAATTTTGAAGAAAGCAAAGGCTTCATGGAACATAGAAGAGATACTTGTGGAAATTCAAGACCTTGCTATAGATTTTGAAGAAATCAGGTTTACAAATATGTTAAGGGAAGGAAAAAAATGTACAGATAGCATAGCTAATAAAGGGATTTTAATTGAGGGTTGTGAAGTTAAATTCTCTTCTTCTTGGTTAGAGGAAGTAGTAAGTTTAGTTGAAATTGACAAGAAAATATTTACTACTTGATTCAAATAATGATTAAGATTTACTTTAGTATTTTTCATTGTTAATATTTGCTTTATTTTATAACATTGATGTGCTTTCATATAAACATTTTATTACAATTTTGTGGTTGCACTTGTGCTTCAGGAATGAAACTAGCAATCTAGATCTAGTAAAGCAAACTATGATAGTGTGATATTTTAGAAATATTACTATATTAAAATGCAATGCATCGATAGTAGAGGTGAAGTTTTGGTATTGTAAAAGTTGCTATAATAAAATGTCAAGAAGGATGCTAAGTTTTGAAAAAAATGTATTCATACAAAAAATTGAAAAAGATCCAAAAAATTAAAATCAAGAATTTAGATATTTTATGTAAAATGATGTAGGTTTCTAGCTATAGCAACTCAATTGAGATTGGAATTGAATAGGTTTGTAAACTAAATATCCAAAGAAGAGAGTTGTGATTTGTCAAGGGTGGGAGAACCAAGTACAACCCCTTGTTCTCCAAAAAATAAAAAAAATTACATCTTCTTATTTACAATCATGTTTTATATCTTCTGGCTTATTTTAATGAATCCATTTATATTTTGACATATCACTAGAATATTAGTTTTCCTTATACATTAGCATCCCTAGTAGGCTCAAATCCTTCTCTAACCATAGTTTTAGGCCATCATAAAAAATATTGCTTAATTTAACATAATTTCATGATCACATAGCTCCCAATTTGCTCTATCATAAGTTTTGTAGACTTTTATTGTAACGACCCAAAAACTAACTAATTAAACTAAGGCAATTTGTTTTACAAGCATATGCTTGATAGGGATCTACATATCCCCATCCAACATGTGTCATCCTATGAATTTGCCTAAAGTCTAATTTAAAGTTAAATTATATATCTTATAACCATAATGAAACAACTTATTCCTCTCGATCTATCAATGGATACACTCATCCCTACACCATACATAAGTTTGTTTGTGTAGGTATACTAAGCATATTGCAATAAAATATCAGTCTCATCCCACAAATGAGTTAACTTATCTCCTTTGGCCAGTTAAAAGGGGTATGCCCATCACTACACCATACATAAGTCCATTGATGGAGGTGCACTAAGCATAGTGAAAATAGGCTATCAACATCACCTCCATGATGAGCTAACTTATTTCCATCCATCACTCCTAGTGATAACCAAATTCATTTATCTTGATCTATTTGATGTTTTCATACATTTAACTTGTTTAGGGTTTTTTTAGAAGAGTTCTATGAAGAATAATATTACTTTTAGTTTCTCCCTAAGGGACCCCATAATCCCTTAGGTTTATTTTTCTACCTCTAACACATAAGCATAAACATTTTTAGATACCCTTTTTAAACATCTAACTACATTAAACCATTAAAATCTTCCAATATTTCTTTCCTTAGAAGAAGGTTATTAAGTCTTCCTACTTAATTAAGCATTGGATAACATCTATAATTTCATCAAAGGGAGATGCATAAATAATATGTCATTATCTATCTAAAACATTAACAAAACATGATAGTTTATGAAACTATGACATCATAGATCCTTTATAAATAACAAGTAAGAGATACATCTTCCATTTATAAATTAATTCATTACAATCCAAGTGGTGTAAAGGTACCACCACACCTTGAAATAATAAAGCATTTCATTATTGTTCCACTAGGATATTACTCCACAATAAGTTTCCATACAAGTTCTTCACTACAATGTCAAAGGCCATTTTTGGATCTAGTATCCTTCTTGGTCCTCCATGCTTCTCCATCACTCAATTTATAGTAGTAAGGGATCAGGACAACTCATAGATCTTATGAAGCATGAAACTAAATGCATTTGCTAATGACTTAGGAATATATATATATATATATATATATTTATAAATTGAATGCCAAATTACAACTATACAATCTACACCATGTAATTATACATAAATTATTCAATAAATAAATCAATAGGAAATCCTATAATTTTCCACACCATTTCCTTCATTTAATATTCCATTTTTCTATACTAGCATACTTTCTTTATTAATCACACAAAGTGTATTCAATCTATAAGAATGAAAGTCATCTATCATTCATCTCATCATAAAAGGAGAGTCATTTTATCCTTTAAAAATGAAAGTCATTTATCATTTATCAATGCATGGAGTAGATTCAATAACCCTTCCTTTAATTAGTTAAAATCCCATACTTTTAACCAATTAGAGTGATTATCAAACCATTTCCTTTAATCAGTTAAAAACCCATACTTTTAACCAATTAAAATACTTAAAGAACCATTCCCCTTAATTTGTTAAAATCCCATACTTTTAACCAATTAAAGTACTTACAAAACATTTCCCTTAATCAGTTAAAAGCCCATACTTTTAACCAATTAGAGTACTTATAAAACCATTTCCTCTAATCAGTTAAAAGCCCATAATTTTAACCAATTAGAGTACTTATAAAACCATTTCCTCTAATCAGTTAAAAGCCCTTACTTTTAACCAAATAAAGTACTTATCAAACCATTTCCTTTAATCAGTTAAGAAGTCCATACTTTTAACCAATTAAAGTACTTATAAAACCATTTCCTATAATCAGTTAAAAGCCCATACTTTTAACCAATTAAAGTACTTATAAAACCATTCTAAATGAAATATCATTCTTTCATTTTTAAATAAACTAAACATCAAACCATTTTCTCTAATCAGTTAAAAGCCCATACTTTTAACCAATTAGAGTATTTATAAAAACCATTTTATCTAATCAATATAAATTGAATATCCTTACTTCAATAAACCAAGTATCCTTATTTGATTTAAATAAACCAATTATTATTATTTAATATACATAAAATGAATTTCTATCTATTTCAAAAGGAGGGTTTCATAGTCATGACCACAACTTCGTTAGTTAACAAACAACTGACTAACCTCACCATCCACGTGGTGGTCTAACGATACCAAGGTGGGTCCACAATCTATAATCATCGATCAAGTGATCGACCGAGCAACAACTCTAAGACAAGTGCCTCTATGATTGACCACATCAACCACTAGTGCATCAACCCCCACCAAGTAGTGGCCTTCATGACCACCACTTGGTGGTCATACACTAGGGCATGACTCCCCTATGATATGGTGCTAAAGCACCCCCACATAATGAATGTGGGATGAACCTTTTAGATGAATAAAAATAAAACAAACCTTTGCCTGACAGTGAAGAACAAACTGTAGACACCTAAAACGCGTCATGTGTAGGGGACTACTCATATGGGCATCCTAATAGACCATATGAATGATCTTGGACCATTCCAAGACAGAGCAGTGGTTTTAACCACTCAATTTAGGCAGCTTTGGCCTACTCAACCTTAGCCATGGCTGACACCCATGGCTAACAGAGCTAGTTGCGCCTCAGAGCCGTGGCTAGCCCTGAAACTATTTTGAATTCTTGAGCCAAGCCAAATTTAGTTACAATAGCCATGGCAATGGATTTCAAGCGGTTTCAAGCGAGGAAGCATCCAGAATCTTCCTCCCAACTATTCCAACCTCCTGGTTCTTGATCTTGGCTTCTCCATGAAGCCAAGATTAGGAATTGAGAGTGCTATAAGACCCCCTCCAAATTGGGGAAAAGTCTAGAGAAGCTTTCAATTTGCATGCAGTGAAGCCCTACCAGATTGGAGAGCCATTTGCAACCCTTGAGGAGTGCCTACATGCTACCAATTTGGAAATCATGACTGCATTTGAAGCTATGGAGGTTTCAAGAGCTTGAGGAGATCATTCATCCACAATTGAACCACTTCCACTGCAAATTCAAAGAATCTACACCACCAATTAGTTCTAGAACATAGAGGTGACCCTTGATCATCAATTACCTAAAGGAATTTGAGATTCAGGCCCTGGTTACAAGAGAAAGAGCACTTTCACCTCAACCATGGTTATCAACCATGGCTAACAGAGCCAATTGCACCTCAGACCCACAGTGAGGGTTTGACATTCAATTTCCTTAGTTTTAGCCATAGGATTTTCATTCTAAACATGCAATTAGGTATATCTGACATAGATTAGCTTTCCTTCATGCTTTTGTATGGTTAATTATAGAAATTAGAGGTAGCTTTGCTCTATTTCCTTCTATTTTGTCAATTTGCATTAGTTTCATTAGATTTGATTCATTTCAAGTTTTAATGGTAGATTATGCATCATAATAGCTAGATTTACTACTTTCTTAGCATTCTTTATAATAATATAGAGGTTTTGTAATCATATTTACAAGTTTCCATGCTTTCTTGCTATATTTGTACTAATTCATGCAAATTCCTATCAAGAGCCTCATCATGAGAGGCCTCCTTTGTTTCTAACTCTCCTATGTTGTTTCTTGAATGTAGATTTATAGGATCTGAGCATATTCAAAGCATTCTTGGCAACATATTCCTCTGATCAAGTGAGAAGAAGGCTTCCTTGAGCCTTGAGCAGTTCGTGTCTACATTAAGAGCCTATGTATTGCACCATCCCCTTTGAGGGGCTCAAAATATTGTATCAATTGTATCAAAGAATTTGGTATCCCTAAGAGGGATGTATTTGTAAAGGATATTTGCAATGATAATATAAAGAAGTAGTTATTTCTTGTTCAATTCATTATTATTCATCTTTTCATGCTTTAATGTTTGGTATAATTGATGCAATAGCCTAGGTGTATGCTTTTAGAGTGGTACAGATGGTGATCACGATGGGAACCCATAAATTGCATTGTAGATGACTGATTTATTTTTGTTTTATGTGGTAGGTCTTAGATGCCTAATAGCCATGGTGAATAGTCTCAACCATGCTTAATAACCGTAGCTAGAAGTAGAGTAGAAATATAGACAATAAGCATCCTATCTCTCCATCAAATGAGGATTTCCAAGTAATCTTATTCCTCTGATTTTCTTGTTTTTCATTTCTACTTTTTAGTAGCTAAGTAAATCACTTAGAAAAAATATAAGAGGTAAAATTTAATGAAAATTTTATGCTATCTATCAACATTATATCTACTAGCACTATTAGCTACTATTGTCAACATGGCTAATTTTAGCTCTATCTCATGTATTTTACTTCTACCACACTAGTAGTTAAAATTATGTGTAGAGTTTGCATGTTTGAGGCCCAATCAATGCCAATTTTATCATAGTAAATACATTCTCTGAATTTCATATAGCTAAATACATGCATATTTCTAAATTTGAAATATCTTTATTTTAGGCATATAGGAAAGATCATGTTTGCTTGGTGATGCATTTTTCATTTACATACAAGCTTAAAATGAACACACACACACCATGCAACACTTAAATGCTAGTGAGGTGGAATTCACACCCATCCACTAGTAGAGTTCAATGATGATGGTAGTTATTTCCATCCATTGGCTCAAATCCCATGAACCTTGTTCTTTTGGCCAATACCGACTCCAAGATCCATCCTATCCATGCAAAATAGCCCACATTCCTCTTCGAAGGGGTGTATCACTATGCATGGTGTGTTGGGTGAGGATCGACAGGACCTATGCTCCCTACCTAGGTGTGGATTTCATCTCCACACTTTGGGGGTTTACATGATCATGAATTTCATTATCGATTGTCGAGCTATGAGCATACAGGTGAAATCCATTAAACTAAACAAGTATATCATCAACAAATATGAAAACATGATGAGAGTTAGTTTATGATTACAACACACCTAAAACACACTAAAACTAGTTTAGGGATCACAAAGAAATTTTAAAAGAGATAATCATCCTTGTTTGCTTTGTTTTCTCTAAAATATACATAGGAGATAATTCACATCATGGTTAATACATGGAGAGGCCGATCTCAATGTATAACCGAGGTCAAATCTAAAGCTCCACCTAATACACAAAACAACACATCAAACCCTCAACCATAGAATCCTCCTGAATGAAGTTCGATGAGCATTAGAGGGGATAATTCTATGTATAGGGATTCTATTCAGAACACCCTAGATAGAGGAGGTAACGCACACTCCTCGAGGGATAGATCTAAGGGTGGCTCAAGGCCCCCACCATCCCAAGATAGACAACAAGAAAATCTGCCCAATCAGGGGTAGGAAGAGAGGGCCACTTTAGAGCGTAGGCCCATTCAAACTCCAAAAAATAATGAACTTGATAAGTTCATGATTGACATAGCTAGACTTGGAGAAAATGGTACTCCACCAAATCACACCAACGAAAAAAAGAAAGATAGATGGTCTTGATAGATTCCTAGGGCAATTAGGGTGTAGAGCCTCGATGGCTCACTCTCATTCTATGAGTTCACATAGTGAGGGCACACGTAGGACTATCAGGGAACCAAGAGAATTCTCAAAGCATTCTCATAGCATACATGCCCCATCAACCCATGTGGGCATAAATCACAGACAATAGTAGAATATAAATGTCATCTATATAGACAAAGGCAAGAGCATGGCAGACAAGTCTATTGGATCTCACACCAACAAATCTGCCCAAACAAAACAAAACCACCAGAGACCACATACGACCAATCTTCTAGATCGATCACAAAAATTGGTGTCAGAGCAAAGGTAGCAGATCTTCCAAGATCAATTGGAAGATGTACATGTAGAGCATGAGTGCCTCAAAAATGAGGATACTCAAAGATAGAGGTTGTTAAGGCAACGTCTATATGAGCAGCGCATGTATGAGCAATGCATCCTTGACCAAAAGGAGCATGCAGAGAGAGAGGATCGATTGGCTCATGCCAATTTATCCCCTCAGAGTGAATATAGGGAGCACCCTCATAGATGAGCTACTTCGTAACCCAAATTGTACCCTAAGCACATTGGAAATCATACTCATTACATGGCCCAAAACATATTGTAGCACCAAGTGCTTGAGCATCATGGGCGTTCTCAGTACGAGGAAGTAGCAGGAGATGAGCAAGAATAGGAATATCCTGAGATCTCCTTAGTGGACGTGGAGGATGAGCCTAGTCCTCCACCTTGATCGAAGAAGAATCTACCTCCAAAGGCTCCTCAAGGACCTCTCAGAGAAGAGGAGATTCTATCTTCCCAGGCCTACAAAGCCTTGGTAGAAAAGGTAAGAGCCATTGAAAAACAAGGGATGGCTTATCAAAAGCCAACCTTAAATAAAATACACAATGAGCCTCTATGCCCCTTAGTGCCTACTCCAGCATATCCCAATCACTTCGAGATGCCAAAGCTGGAGAAATTTCAAGGAGAGGAAGATGCTCAGGAGCATGTCATGAGCTTTATGGATATGTGCTTTTAGATACAAAGCAATGATGCTCTGTTACTGAGGACTTTCATCACAACCCTTTCAGGTCCTACCCGAGAGTGGTTCAACCAATTAAAAAGGCACAACATAACCAACTTTGAATAGTTGGCCAATGTATTTCTTGAATGCTTCTCCTTCGACATCAAGAAGAAGATAAACTTGTTCGATCTGGCTGCTCTAATGCAATACGATGATGAGTCGATCATGGACTATGGAAATAGATGGAGAAAGTTAATGGCAAAGTTGCCATTTTCCATTCCAACCATAGAACTTACTCGTATGTTTACAAAGAGTTGTGTGAAGCACATCTCATTATTGTTGTAGTTGCAACAATACCAAACATTTGAGGAGGCCTTGGCACAAGCTAAGGTAATTGAGGACATCAAGTTACAGGAGGGTAACTTGAAGCTCCAGAACAAGAAGGATTGGAATAAGAAGAACACTCAAAATTAAAATCACCAAGCCAAGCCGGCCCATGTGAATCAAGTAGTGTTAAACCTCCAAAAAGGGGACAAGGGGCAACAACAATAGAATTATCAGGCCCAACCTCCTCCTACGTAATATAATCAAGTGCAATAATAAGAAATAGGGTAAGAATAAAGAGCAATGCCCTCCTCACTAGTTCACACCATTGTCGGAGATGATGACATTGATCTTCCATCAATTGTGCGAGGCTAAGGCCATTAACTTACCTAAGATCAAGTTGCAAGACCCTAACCAACCCAAACCAAAAGGGTATAGGGAGGATCAGTATTGCTCATACCACAGGATGAAAGGACATGACATTGAAGGATGTTATAGTTTCAAACATGTGGTGCAAAACATGATCGACAAAGGTGAGCTAATTATCGATAACCCTCAGGCTCTGGACAACCAAAATATGGGGATTTTCAAAAATCCTCTTCCGAAACATGAGCCTCCAAGGAACAATGTCGACCAGGTGAACCAAGTGTGGATTGAGCCACCTACGCAGGGTTTCATCGGAATGGTAAACATTATCACAAGAAAAGGGAGGTACGAATGACCAGATCTACCTCCAGCTCTAATCAAGGTTCAAGTTGTGCCTCCACAAAGGCTAGCATAAAACAATATGCTAGGCCCACCAACTAGACCGATGGTGACCATCAAAAATAGGCTTGTTCAAAGCCTACAGACAACTCCAGCAAAGTTGTCAATATATGAACTGATACAATAGTCTCCTAAGCATAGGGAGATGCTCATGGACATCTTGAGGTCTATTGAAGTTCAGTCCCAAGACCCCAAAGCATTTACAAATTTTGTGGGACATGTGCAGCAGTGTAGTGAGCCGATGATTCAATTTCATGATCACGAGATTAAAATGGTTTCTACTGCTATAGCGGACCCATCGCTCCATATAATTGCGTGTGTCAACCACACACCATTTAAATGGGTATTGATTGACACAGGGTCATCAATCAATATTATTACTACCAAGGCATTGGCATACTTGAAGTTGCCAAAATCGCACATCGTACCTTCGACCTTTACTTTGAGAGCATTTAACGATGCACTATGCTCAACGGTCGGTACTATAGTCTTACCCATTCAGGTTGGACTGAAGACCATCCCCATGATGTGTCACATACTTGAAGGTGCTATGCAATATAACATCCTCTTGGGGAGGCCTTGGATCAGAGAGATGCATTGTGTTCCCTCAATTTTACATCAATGTATCAAGTATATACATGAGGGATAAGTTCACGTGGTTCCTTCCGATGAGGAACCATTTAAATATGTGAACCAAGTAGATTTACTTAGATATTTCATTCTCCCTTCAATGCACCTAGATATACGGCCAACATCACCCATCAAACATCCAGAAGGTAAACTAAAGGAAGTGTGTGTTGGACCTTCGACATCAACACCATGACCGATATGCACATACAACAACTTCTGCAAAGCCTACAATATCGATGATGCTTAGAAATGACAAGAAGCTTAAGGTAGTACTGGGTGAGAAAGAGACAAAGGAAATTCCCAAAGTAGCCAATGCCAAAGTCTCTAGTCCCATGGATGAAGGAGACACACAAAATGAAGTCAAGGAGGCACCTCAACCTGCTTCACCTATTTCTTCAGTTAGGTCATCTGCACCATAGGTGACCATCCATTTGGTTAATCCTGGGCTAGTAGAGTATATAGTGCAGAATATGATATTCACACCTTTTATCGAGACTGCACAGGACATGGGCCGACCTCAAGCCCATCACTTTCTCATAGGGATGGTGGTACCACTAGGGGTGCCACCCAACCAAATAAATTTCATCTATGGAGGTCTTGACCAACTTGCTAATCACACACCCATAGATGAGGATGATGATGAACCATTCTTGATGAATGTTCATTATTTTTCCAATCCAGAGTTTACCTTGCATTATTTTGAATGTTACCATTGGCATGGTTACGGTCTAGGCTTATTCGAGCAAGGGCGTCGAACTCCCTATGAACCATAATATCAGTTGCCAACTGATAGGTTCGGATTGGGCTACCATATAAGAGGATAGGATGAGCTTTTAGTAGCATCTCTCGATCACCTAAACCTCAGTTTAGGGGATAATGTGGATTGGAATCCTTATCACCCTAACCCTTCCTACATACGAAGGGGTAATAGGTTGGTGACCTACATCTCTATAGAACCACCTGAGATCTATCATGATAACATCATGGTAGAGGTCAATCCAGAAGACATTCCAAGAGCTAACTTGGAGATTGAAAGTCATGAAGCTATCGATGACACTAGCATGCAAATCTAAAATCTAGGCCTAACAATAGATACTGAATCAAAAGTTGCTTCTGAGGAAGTTAGAGCAGAGTCCATTTTTAAAAGTGATGGACCAAATTATGATTCTGGGAGTGATGATGATGAGCAGTCCTCAAAAAATGAAGAATATGAGGATGAAATAGAAATGGCCTACCTTGGGCCTAGACATACTACTCAATACCCGATTCCAGTAGGTAGGAATGAGGGATTCTTCATAGATGATAGTGACTATGAGGATATAGAAAGGGCCTACCTTAGGCCTCATATTGCTCAATGCCCAATTCTAGTAGGGTGAGGGACTCATATATGATAGTGATGATGAGGATGAGACCGAGAGGGCCTATCTCGGGCCTCACTATTTACATCATCATCATGAACCATTCGACATCGATGAGATGTATCGAAGAGTCTATCCTAGCCCTTACCTCAGAGGGAGACCACCCAATTTAGATGTGATTTATCATATAGTCTTCCCCGATCCACCTACATATATGCAACTCCTTGAGCCCAATGATCCCATGTTCCAATCTATTCATAGACTAGATCTGGAGATCCCCATACCCCTAGAGCCACATCTTGGGTATGTGAATAACATAGATAATGTAGAGTTGCACACACGTGGTCCTAGAGATCTAATCCATTCCATCAACATGATCTCCATTGATCTGACCACTCCACTCCACAACCCAGTCGATCCTTCTAAACCATTGTGTCTTAATCTAGATGCTATTGATTGGGATCATGTTGATTCACCTCTAGAGCCTAAATATTTCTTCCCCAATGAAGAAATGTTACAACCATTTCATTTTGCACTAGGATGCGCACATGATGTTTATCATGCTGAGGGTAATTCTGATGTGGGACCTTTAAACCCAGATGATGACATCCACTTGATTCCTACACCTCACCATCTTGAGGAGGGATCACACATGTTAGTAGAGGAAACCTTTGATGTGGATATCAATGATGATCCCACTAATCCTAAGAAGGTTAAATTTGGAGAGAGTCTATCTCCTGATGAGTGTGCCATCCTCATACCTCTACTAAAAGAGAGACCTGATATTTTTGCTTGGACATATAAGGATATGTCGAGTCTAGATCCAAAATTGGTTACTCATAACCTTTCTCTAGACCCCTCTAAAAGGTCTATCAAGTAGAAGCTCAGGAAAATGCATCCAACCATCGCTTTAATGGTTAAATATGAGTTGCAGAAGTTATTGGATGTAGATTTTATTATCTCCATCGACTATCCGGAATGGGTATCAAACATGGTACCTATAGGAAAACTTGATGGAAGGATCCATATCTGTATGGATTTTAGAGACCTCAACAAGGCAACACCAAAGGATTCATTCTCATTTCCCAACATAGATGCTCTCGTAGATGCAAATGTAGGTCATGAGATGCTTTCCCTTATGGATGGTTTTTTTGGTTACAATCAAATTTAGATTAAAGTCAAATACCAACACAAAACCATGTTCACAATGCCATGGGGAACATTTTGTTACAAGGTTATGCCATTCGGCCTTAAAAATTTTGGTGCCACATATCAATGAGCCATGACATACATCTTCCATGACTACATGCATAAAATCCTTGAGGATTACATCGATGACTTATTGGCAAAGTCATTACTATGAGAAGAGCATGTTGAGGTCCTCAGAAAGGTCTTCGATCACCTGATAGAGCATAATGTCAGGTTGAATCCCAAGAAGTGCGTATTTGGTGTAACTTCAAGAAAAATCTTGGGATTCATCATTTCTAAATGAGGGATCAAAGTTAACCCAGAAAAGGTCAAGGCCATACTTGAAATGCATCCTCCCACCAATATCAAAGAGCTAAGAAGCTTACAAGGTAAAGTAGCATCCATAAAGTGATTTATCACACAATTATAGGATAAATGTTGACCCATGAATCAGCTACTACACAAGGGGGTCTCATTTAATTGGGATGAGGACTATCAAAAGGCCTTTGCTGAAATTAAGTAATACCTAGAAACACCGCTAGTGCTAGCTCCACCAAGACTAGATGTGCCTTTCCTATTATATATATTAGCTACTAAATTTGCATTGGGAACCATGTTGGCCCAAAATAATGTGCAAGACAAAGAGCAAGTGATATATTACATCAGTCACACCTTGGTGAGTTATGAGCTAGGGTATGCATACATGGAGAAGTTGTGTTTAGTAGTGGTGTTTGCAATGAAGAAGTTGCATCATTACATGCTAAGTCATACGATGTATGTGATATCCAAATAAAATCCTTTACAGTATATGATGAGCAAGACATATCATAATACATGTACTACAAAGTGGATCATGTTATTGATAGAATTTGATTTGGAATTCATCAACCAAAAGTCCATCAAGGGATAGGTCATAGTTGATCAGTTGGTAGAGGCACCTCTTGAAGATAGTAAGCCTCTTATCATAGAGCTTCCTGATGATGCAGTCTTTGCATTATCAGAATCTCTTCAAACTCGAAGAACTAGATAACAAAGCTGACATGACTTTGTTCTTTGATGGTTCGAAGTGTGAGCAAGGGGGTGGTGCAGGAATTATCTTCTTCATGCCACAAGGTGCTCCAATGCCCTTGTCATTTAAGCTAGACTTTCCTTGTACCAATAACAATGTTGAATACGAGGCCCTAATATTGGGCCTCCAAACAACAATCACCATGAAGATTAAAAGGTTAAACATCTTTGGTGACTCCCTTCTCATTGTCAATCAGGTTAAGGGACTATTTCAATGCAAGTGTCCTATCCTGAAAGCTTATAAGGATCTTGCTGACACTTATCTAGCCCAGATAGAGTGGTATGACATCAAGGCAATCCCTCATACATCAAATAGATTTGTAGACACTATGGCATCTTTGGGGTCTCTAATCCCTCAGAATCCATCTACCAATTTTACTACCATTCATGTAAAGATGCTATCGCATGCCATGATGTAGCATGAGGCTTTCGATAATAAATAATCAGTCAACATGATTCATATAGAACCAAACCATGAGTGGTTCTATAAATCTAGAGACTTTCTCAAGAAGGTACCCTAGGGGTCTTTGATCTCACAAGGTCCTATGGGGAATGGCACCACCATTCACCACAAGGTTGTATCCTAATCTGCATTCATGCATAGTGAACCGTAAGGGGAACAAGTCATCTTGTCAGTCGAGGTAGAAGCTTATCAGGATTGGATGTCACAATTACATGACTTCCTTAAGCTTGGTTTAATCCCTTAGGGATTATCGTATGCCATGAAATGCACATTTAAATAGAAAGTGATAAAGTATGTCTTGCTAGGAGACATCTTGTACCATCAAAGCTATGATGGAGTTCTCCTTCATTGTCTTGAGCCCCAAGAATCAGCTTGGGTAATTTCATAAGCTCATGATGGTACATGCGGTGGCCATTTTAGTGGCATGGCCATCATCAAGTGCATCCTTTGAATGGGTTATTATTGGCCCACTATGGAGAAGGATTGCATCGCGTATGTCAAGAAATGCATTAAATATCAACATCATGCTAATCTTACGCACTTGCCATCATAAGCCTTACAACCCATTCAAGAGGCTTGGCCATTTGCTCAGTGGGGTTTAGATCTAATTGGTAAGATCTCTCCCCCATCATCGGGTTAACATACATTTATTATAATGGCTACTAAGTATTTTACAAAATGGGTGGAAGCAATCCCTTTAACAATGACAATAGGAGCACGTATTATGGAGTTCATACTTCATAATATCATAAGTCATTTTGGGATACCATCCAAGATAATCTTGGATAATGGAACATCATTCAAGAAAAAAATTATGAGGGCTTTGACATCCAAGTACAATATACAACATAGTTTTGTGACTCCATACTATCCATAAGCAAACGGGCAAGCTGAAGCTTCAAACAAGATAGTGGTAGCCATCTTGAAAAATATGGTACAAGATAACCACAAATATTGGCATATACAACTACCCCTTGCATTATGGGCTTACAGGACTAGCATACGAACACCCATTGGGGCAACCCCATTTTTACTAGTATATGGCATTGAGGCCATTATGCCCTTAGAGTTGGAGATTCCAACCCTGCATGTCACATTGAAAGAGTTCATCGATGATGACACTGCATGGTAAGCTCACCTCGATCAACTGATGCTTCTTGATGAACATCGCATGAATGCCCTTGAGCATCTCTATATTTATCAAGAATACCTAAAATGAGCTTATAACAATAAAGTCCATCTAAGAGACTTTAAATTTGGTGATCTTGTACTGAAAGAGAACCAACAGAACTCAAACCTACCATCGCACTTGCGAGATAAATTTATGGCTAACTAGTTAGGTCCATATATCATCTCAGAGAAGATTGGACCTGGAATGTATCACCTAACATAACTTGAAGGTGTTGAAGAGCTTGAACCTCTCAATATCCTTCATCTTAAGGCATTCCACACATAAACATAAAAAATAAAAAACATGGAAAAATTCAAAATCCATAAAAATCAAAAAGCAATAAAATCTAAAAATATTGCAAAACATCAAAATTCAAAAACATTTGCATCATGCATTTCATTTTGCACTTGCATTCATTTAATTGCATTGCATTTAGGTATTTTCTTCTATCGCACCTTGCATTAGGATAGGTTGTGTTTGCAATCTTACAAATGACACCATGTTTGTATTTCAATCATGCATCTATGCATCATCATCATCCATCACCCTTGTGAGTAATTGTGTTTTTCAACACAACCCCTCCTATTGCTATGAAGAATATACTAGGGTTTTTCGGTCATTCAGCCATACCTAGTGGTCTTCTCAAATTTGTAGAAATATTGCTTTGCTTTTGAAGATGAGGTCTAGTTTTGATAGCACCTAGCATATATCAAAATCCCATCACTAATCAAACACATTAACAATCCTAATTAGGACAAGGAAATATGAACACTACAAAGTGGTCCTAGTCACCTTAAGTGAAAGGTTTTATTACTTGCTCATTTTGTGATGCGCAATGGTCTAGAGTGTGGATCATTGGAAAAAGGACAAGTTCCCCCCTACCCAAGAAATCCCTTGCTTACAAAAAGGAGCAAAATCCCAAAATCAAATCAAATCCCTTGCTCAAAAAAAAATAAAAACAAAAATACAAAATAAACAGTGATTTTCATCACTATATATATGAGCAAGTATCCCAATAAAATTGAAGAAAATAAGGGGGTGAAGAGCTTGAATCCCTGGAATGGTCAATACTCAAAAATCATAGAGTGATCCCCAATACAACAATGGGCTGAATGAATCCTACCTGGCATTGGGGTAGGTCTAAGCAATTTGCAAATGAGCTAGCTTTAGGTGGCCTGTATTGCCTAGTGGTCTAGTCCAACTAAGTCCAAACCTAGGATCAGGGTGGACATTTGGTGATCCTCATTACAGCAATGGGCTGAATGAATCCCACATGGAAATGAGGTAGTCTTATGTCTCATATAATATATTCATTTGCACACACAGGGATAATGAATATCTTGGTCTTTCATAACAAAAAATTTATCTTTCAAGAGTCTAGTATAGTCATTATACAACTTTTGATAAGTCAACTAGGGTGTTTGAGTCTCATGGAAAACCTCAAAAATTCCCAAATAGCAACAAATCTCATCAATCAATCAATCATCAATTTCTTTTATGAGATTTTGTTTATTAAGGGGTATTCATAACATAGAACAGATACCGGATGGATATCAGCAATGATATTTAGATGGCCACTGACTATTTTGTGCATATATTTTAACTTACAAAAGCTTATGAAGAGAAACAATATATCATCTCATCTCACATATGGATGTCTAATTGGTTAATTCTTATGATAAGATTTATCAATTACATTCATGATTGTTATACATTCTGTGGTGTCATCCATTATATTGTTAAACTCATATTGCATTCATTCCTTATGTTTTAAGTGATTAAAGCATACAAGTTCATTTACATTAGATTACATCATGTAAATAATGCATTACATACATTGGCATTCATCATATCATAACATCATAAATTAAATGCATACAAGTAAATCAAATTAAACATGCATTTAACATCTAACATTGCATCCATATGCATACATCATAGTAGTCCATCTACACATCTAGATCATAATATCTAGTCATACATCCATCAGCTAGCTAGTGCATGTCATCAATACATCACATCATATAGCATCAAATCAACATAACATATAAGCATTGCATCCATATGCATCTCATAAACATAAAACAATAAAAAATGTACACATATAATGAGTCATAATATAAATTCATATCATATATATATGTGTGTGTGTGTGTGTGTGTCAAAAAGAGTACATAGGCATGTGTCAAAAATGCCTCGTAGGCTACAACTATGTAGGTCCTTAGACCTTACACTCAAAAATGGTACAAACATATGATAAATCTGTACTACATAGGGCCTGCACCCCTTACCTGGGAGTCTCCTCCACCACCTCCACCCTCCTAGTGAGTCCACCTAGAACTGGTGCCTGTGGACCTCTCTGACCTATGAGACCTATGACTAGGCCATGCTGATGACTACCCAGTCTCCCATGTCCTGGTCTGCTGTGAACCTGTAGCTGTGGGCCTCTCTAGAACTATACGTCTACATAGTCTGACCTCTCCCTCCAGGAGAGCGATGTGGGCCACATCTTATGCATGCTACCTAGTACCCTCCTGGATGAGGGCATGTAGTCTCTAGATCTCTACACCCATATCCAACCCTGCTAGTCCCGATATAGATGGAGTGGTAGGAGCAACCTAAGAAGTCGAGGGACCTCCCCTTGTCTGATCGAGATAAGTCTCACTCTATGGTCACAACATATTATTTAGATAGGAGAATATCACATTGCCTAGTGACCTTATCTATATCTGTATCTATAGTGGTAATATATGCTCGGAGAGCTACCCTCTCCTCCTTGTATCCATGCCACTATGTCTAGCCCTCTGTGAGCTGATCCTAGACTACTCTCATATATGCCTATAAGGTAGCAAGGGAGGTATCCCTCTCCATGATCTATGTCCTCACTATCTATAGCTAGGACTATAAGCTAGCCACCTAGGCCCTCAATTGGGACACCTCATCATCAAGCTCCTCCTCGTCCTCCTCCTCAACCTGGGGCTCCTCATCTATTATTGTAGCTACCTAGCCCCATCCACCCTCTATCCTATGATGAGTGCATCGACCTGTAGGATCCTCACCTACTACCTTTGCACCTGCTTCATCCCTAGATCTACCTAGCGGACAACCATGAAGAACATAAGCTTATACTGAGAGGGGGGTGAACAGTATAATACCACTTTTTACTTTTCTTTCCCAACCAATATTAAGTAATGTAAATATAGCAATATCAATAGCAGTATTCAAAGCAATGCACAAATCATCACACACAATAGAGACACCATAATTTACATGGTTCACCCAATGTGGGCTACTCCACAGAGAAAATATTTCACTAAAATTTTCTCAATCAATCTCTTGGGAATCCTTTTCCTATTACAATGTTTATGGAAATCTATCTAAAGGATATACCAATCCCCTTAATCAAATTCATGGATCTCTATCTGCAAGAGAACTCCTTTATCCTCTTACTCTAGATGGTGATCTTCTAGAAGAATTGTTGTCTCTACTACACTAGATAATGGATATATATCCACTAAAGACTCTTGTACTCACTCAGAAGACCTATCCTCACCACCCTGGCTAATGGATCTCTATCCACTAGATACTATCATTATCTATACTCTATCACCTCCAAAGATTGCACTCAGCTCTATCTCAAATCTGTACTAAACACAGTCCATCGGTCTAGCACAAATCTATCCTCAATATCTATCTCTGGTCTAGCACAAATCTATCCTCAAACCTGCACCAAAATCTATCCTCGAATCTATACTAAACACAGTCCTTTGGTTTAGTACAAATAAATCTTCAATCTATGTGCTCAAGCCTTAACTCAAGGCTTGAATCAATCTCAAATAAACTCTATTGGATCTACCCCAAACCTTAACTCAAGGTTTGAACAAATTAATCAATCAAATCTATTATCAAGCCTTCTCAAATACTTCTCTCAAATATGCCTTGTAAGATTTCACAAAATCTTAGACCAATTAGTCTACAAGTCCTCTCTAGAAATTATCCAATATGCTCAATAAGTCCTCTCAATAACTTAACCAAATATGCTCAATAATTCCTCTCAAGAACTTAACCACATCTACTCAATCTGTATTGTAAGCTTCCACAAAAGCCTACCCAAATCTGTCCACAAGTCTTCTCAAATACTTACCTCAAATCTACTCAACAAGTCCACACTAGAACTTGTCCAATTTCATAGAAACATAAAGAGATTTTGTAGAGACTCAATATGATCTATACTCATCACAATGCTTAATCACTTTCAATCACTCTTTTAGAAACATACAGAGAACTGTTAGAGCCTCAATATACTTCAACTCAATCACTTTATCAATTCAATTCAGAATATATAATAGTTTGTTTTATGGAACTTGAACAATCACTTCACACATACACTTGACTAGGCTCAACCAACTCTACTCAACCAATCACTCAATGAAATAATCCTTCCTTACAAACCCTAGTCTAATTATATAAACACCAACTCAAAATATTTCCAACAATGCTCAACAACAAATCTCACAGAACAATGATAACCCTAGTTCAAGTTCTTTGCTCAACAACTCACTTCAACAACAATGCTTCATAAAAAAACTCTCACATAACAATGATACTCATGTTCTTTTCAAACCCTAGTTCTTTGCTCAACCAATGGTTTCAACAACAATGCTTATAAAACAACTCTTACATAACAATGATACTCATGTTCTTTTCAAACCCTAGTTCTTTGCTCAACCAATGACTTCAACAAAAATGCTTATAAAACAAGGTTTCAATAACAACTCTTTATTCCATAAAACCTTGAAGCACAAACTCAAACACACTCAATAAGGAAACCCTAATCAAGTCCTTTTCACTCCAAACTTATTTTCTAGAAAACCAACCAATCAACTTAACTATGGAAGAATGTGCTCAACCTTTTTCTTGATGATGAAGGAATCTCATAAATTTTCCAAAAACACAAACACTTTTTTGCCAAGTTCAAAGAAATTATAAGACGATAAACTCCCTCAAAAATACAATGTAAATATCAAGACACACATGCACCTTATCACTCCATCTTTAAGAAAACATTCATCAACATTTACAAAAAACAATTCACCACTTAATTCACCACTTACACCTTATAATCTCCCAATTAAAATAATATTCAATGCACTCTTATTTTCAAAATAACTCAATGCAAGAAGTTCCATTTATCCTTTTATAACTTCAACAAATCAATGTGACACAAACACTTTATAAAGCTAGCACCTTATTCCTCCAATTTACAAAAAAATAATAATAAAATAAAAATATTTGTAAGCAACCCTTTTAACTCCTTAAGACCTCATGTCAAACTTTAGGCAACACAAAATAATAATCAAAATTTATTACCTTTTCCTTGGTGGATTTTGAAATCACGACGCAGCCTCAACCAATGCCCTAGCTGTAGCTCCAACTGCCACGCGAGCTAGGTGCTCTCTTGGGGAGTAAATAGCACCATGTGCTCTATGAATCTCCCCTCTTTTCCTAGCAAAATATGCATTGTTTCCTTTGGTTCTTCTAACACAAACACAGCCACCAAAACCCGCTACCACCACATTTCGAATGCAGGTCACCTAGCACCCAAACACTCTATCCACTACCTTCTTGCCACTAGGCAACACTGCCCAGTTGGCTTTCGAATTTTGACACTTTTCAATTTGTCTCTATTCGCTGACACATAAAAAAAAGATTCACTTCTCTTTTTTTGCATGAGTCTTTCAACATAATTACACGCATAAACGTTCAAGAAAAAAGATAAATTTAATGCCTCTAAGGCATGGATTTTTATATCAATTTCATTCTTCACACATACACATCGACGCTTCAAATTCCCTTCAAACTTTAGACGTCAACACTATGATTTTCCTTTGAACTTATTAATTTATAAATTATTTAAATTTTTTTGAATTTAAATTTTATAAATTAATTCTTTAAAACCCTTTGGTTTTATTAAGGCCTTCTCTCATTGCACAACTTTGTATAAATAATATTTATTTATAAAATTTAAATTCAATTTGAATTTAAATATTTTATAAACTAAATACTAAACCTTCCTTTAGCTTTGTAATAAGCTTCCTTGGGTTTTTATGAAAAACCTTTTATTTTAAACCTTCTAACTTATGCTTCCACATAATATTAAAAATATTATGAAGCCTTTTGCCTTTAACCTTTGCATTGTTCTTCTTGACATTTTGACATCATCGGTAGATTATTAATGAAAAATTCGTAACTTGACATCAATGACAACTTTGACTCAAAAAGTCCAACAATATCCCCATTTTTAATAGATGGTAACCCAAATTATTTTTATCAAAAACCTAAACTTTCCTTTGTTCTGCTCCCCTTGGGACATTGCTCCCCCTGGCTCAATGCTCTCTCCTTTTTACTCAAATACCAGATCTCTTCCCTTACACAAATCTCTCCCCATTTGACATCAATGGAAAAGGGTCACCTTTGGGGCTCGAGGTTAAGAATGAGCCTCTTAGCTTAGCCCCTCCCCCACATCCTCTTGAGGTGGTTAATTTTTGTGTGGGAGTATTTCTACTCCTAGAAAGCATTGTTCTTTACCTTTATCCTCTTTCATTCTTATTTGATCCTTTTGATTCCTCTGACTATTTATTTCCATGTCCATGTTCTTGTCCATGTCTACATTCTTGTACCTATTTTTGTTCCTATTTATATTCATGTTCTTGTTCATATCCATGTTTTTATTCCTGTTCATATCTGTGTTCCTGTTCCTGTTCCTGTTCCTATTCCTGCTTGATTCTGAAATGTTTGCTCTATACCACTTTGTTGTGTGACCATAATTATTGCACTTATAAAACTTAATGTTATTATTCCTTGGAAGTGCAAATGTCTTAGGATTTCTCCTAGTGAAGTCATTTCTTCTATCATGAACTCTAGAATTCATTGCCTTATGACCAAACTGATTACATGAGTAGCAATACCCATGGAAAAGCTATATGTTCCCATATTCCTATCTTTCATGTGTCCTACACTGTGAAGCCATGTGCCCAAACCTGTGATATGAAAAAAATATTCCATTGAAGTTTCCTTGTCTTGAAATCATTGGTATCTTAGTCTCTCTTGACCTATTCTGATTGTTATTCTATCTATATATTCTTTGTGAACTGTTCCTATTTTTGTTGAACTCTCTGTTGTCCAACTCATCCTCAGATGTCTCACTTTATCTTACACTGTCTTCTTCTGTAGTATCTTCATCTAAAGTTTCTTATCATCCAGAACTTGAGGTTGACTTATCTTCCCATTTCTTCTATCCTTGTTCAAATCCAAGACCTTTTTTGCTTGATGTAGGCTTTTGTATCTTGATGAACTTATCCAAGTTCTTTGAGCTATTTTTGAACCCTTTTACCTTGAATTTGGAGTCTTATAAATCTTCCCTTAGTAGTGCCACTTCTTGTGCTAATATTTCACATTCTAAGATCTTTACTTCTAACGTATACTTGAATTTCTTTGTCTTAGCCTTTGATTTTTCTAGATCCTCTATAAGCAGTCTTCTCTCTTCATCACATTCTTGAAACTGAAACTCAAGTTTAGATTTTTTCTTTCTTACCTTCTTTACTATTTCAAGAGCATAGATAAGTTCTCCCTTGAGATTATATCCATACTTTTCTGAATATTCCTCTATTTGTTTTCCTTTGTCCATATATTCATTTTCTATTGGCTTGTCTTCTATAGGATCACCTACTATTTATAATTCCATTAGAAGGTTTTCATCTCATCCTTCAAGTGCATCCTCATATTCATCATCACTAAAACTATAACCATTCATTGTACAACTATCTTCAAGATATCCAAAATTATCACATCTAAAACACTTGAGAATTACTGGAGTCTTGTTAGTCAAAAAGTGACTAACTACAAAAAACGGCTGATGCACCTTTTTTGCATATTTTCAAAGAAGACCGAAGTAGCCCATATGCTAAAGAACAAAGAAAAAGCAAAATACACTAAGGAAGAAAAGTGTCGTGATTTCGTGACATGTCAAGTTTTTGCGGTGAAAAACAGCAAAGAGGGAAAGCAGAGGAAAAAGTTGTGATTTCATGACGTTGCCCATTTTTGCAAAGTCCATCAATAAAAGGGTAGAAGTCAGGGAGAATGTCGTGATTTTACGACATGGCTTATTTTTTCCAGAAGAATAGCAAAACTGCTAAAGAGACTAAAAGTATCACAATTTCATGACATGTCCCTTTTTTGCAACATGTCCCTTTTTCGCGGTCAAAACCAAGACAAAGAGCTAAGGAGGCGAAAGTGTCACGATTTCATGACATGGTCAATTTTTGTGGTGCAAAAAGAAGAATCGAGCTGAAGACATAGAAATGTCACAATTTCGTGACATGTTGCATTTTCGCGACTCAAGAAGGGTAGACAAACAGAGAAAAAAGAGTGTCACGATTTCGTGACATGTCTGGTTTTTGCTAAAGAAAAAAGTAAAGAAGGCTTCACAAAGGTAGAATGTCATGATTTTGCGACATACACACTGTAGAGAAACAAAGTATATTTTTGGCAACTGGGGCATGCACTGACATCAAGTTTTGATTTTTGAAGAATGGTCAGTTGATTATAACATGGCAGGTTCGCTGGATGATTCCAGAATAACAGGCTCATCTAAATTTAGCTAGAAGGAAATCTATCAAATCTGCAGGAAATACGTTGTATATTCTTGGAAACTGCAGACAATTACTTGTAATTGATTGAGGAAATTAAATATACATAGTAGAAGATACTCTTTTTAGGGTATAAATAGGAGTGAGTCAATCATGAAAAGGGTCGGCTCTTGGATGTTTACAGACTTGATGTACATGTTACTGGATTACAAGCAATAAGATATATTCTTCCTTTGGCTTCTAAAATTTTGTATGCGAGTGTATGTATCTGGTTTTTAAATTTTATTCATTTTAAGTTTTCTAATGTATCTGTTCTGAAATCTGAACTGTGCATGTATAAACCTTATCTCTAGAGTTGAATATTAAAGATATTTACATGTATTTAGATGAACATTTAAAATCGCACTCAAGAATTCATGTTTTCTATAGGAAGATATAAAGAAACTCTAAAGATAGTAATCTGCATCATCATTTTTTAGTTGTTGTCTAATTTGTACCGTGAGAAAAGTTCTAGCTTCGGCTATATTTCCCTTCTCTCTTATTTCTCTTTCCTCTAAAAAACTCAAAGGAACCAGCCTTCGCTAGAGATTAGACAGATGATCTCAAGCAAGGTCTGTCTATTCAATGTTGGCAAAGTCTAGGGCGCAACACTATTAACCGAAGGCAGATTTTGTTCCAACAATTTTTGGCATGCCCGATGGGACTAGTAAATACCACAGTATTATATAAGTTTTGGTGTTTTACTTTAGAGCCTTTTGTTTGAAAATCTCAAGAAAAAACTACCTGGCGACTCCGTTGCAATAAAATTTAGACCATAAAAGAAAGACCTTGTCTAAATTTTTTTGGTTATATAGCCATATGATAACCAGATCCCAAGCTAGAAACTTCGAAGAACCCATCGAGTTCTTTGAGCTACATCTTGAAAGCCTAAAGGCACACCCTATGCTAGTCGCATGATCAAATCCACCTAGCACCATTAGCACCTCTTTAAAACCCGTTGTAGGAGCATCTACAAACAATCCTATAGTAGTTGTAACTCCTTTAGCAACCATGGTAGTTGCCCCTGTCTCAGTGCATCTTGTGTGGAATCAAACTGGTCCTTTGAACTTGGGAGCACAAAACCAAATTCCACAAGCTGCACTAAAAGCATTGCCGACTTTTGATGAAACAAGAAAAATAGCATATGAGCACTGTTTAGATGTATCATCGCTAGCATCTGTTTACAATATCACTTAGGAAGATGTAATGGTCAGATTGCTGGTTATATATTTGAAAGGAAAGATTCTCTATTGGTACAGAACGCTTCCTGTTGGATCCATTACTTCTTGGGTAGTGCTTGCTGACCGTCTAGTCAATGAATTTAATATACATGCGGATACTTTCACATTACTGAATCAATTCATTGTCATTGAGAGGTATCCATAAAAATAAATCTAGGATTTCAACATCATATTTACCAAAACTCGTGATAGAGTACCTCAAGGCATAAAACCCATAGAAGAACAAGCTATATGCTATTATTTAAGGGCTTTTGATTCAGATCTTAGTATGATAAGAAGGAAATCCCATGTAACCACTTTTCCTGAGATTTATCTAGAGGCAGAAAAGGGCGAAGCTGATCTCATCACTACAAAGAAATATCCATCAAAGAGTCTATTGCCAATTGTACAAAAACTTTCCCAAGCATCAATTTCTAAACTGCCTGTACTCCCATCAACACAGGTTGTCCCATCTATAGCCGCACCTCCTACACTCCTTGCATTACCAGCCCCACCCCTTGCATCAGCTCCCTCGAATGACTAGTACACGACCATAATTGATACAATGAAAACATTGTCAAATGAAATGGCATCCATGAAAAAGAGGGAAGCTGAAAGAAATATCCAAGCAAGAAGATTTCCACAGATACAAAAATATGGTGCTTCAATGAGTGGTAGAGGGCAAGATAGAAAAAATGTTGTGTATGTGAATGAGACAGGAGATAATGGAGAACCCACTAATTTTGATTACTGGTGTACCACTTGCAATGATCCTCATGGAGAAGATTCATGCATGATTCATCAACATCATGTGTAAGCGGTTATTAATGAGAGAGCCAAAGAAACTAACAAGGGACAAGTGAACATAATCAGAGAAGTCCACCACAATTTGGAAATGTCATCCATGGAACAAGTCTCAGTCCTGACAAGATTAGGAAAAAAGTCATTACAAGTCGACCCTAAGGAACTCCAACCACTAAGTTTTCCTCCTACCCCCAAAGTGACTCCACAGAAAAACCAGTCTAATGAGAAAGGACGTTCTGACCCTCAGAATTCTGTGACTACACCAAGAAAAGAATTTCCTCCTAGAAAAGGGAGTGAGACTCAAGAGAGAGCTAAGGAAAGACTCAGATTTCCTTCATTGAAAAAAATACAAAGAACAGAAGCCACGTAGGTCTATAGAGACAAATATGATGCATCAACTAGTGGAAAGGAGAAAAGTGCTGAAGTATCCCCAACTGCAACCCTTTCGTTCAACATTGCAAAAGAAATGAAAAGGACTCCTTCCAAAATAAACATGTATGATGCACTGCAAATTCCTGGTCAGATTGACCTCCTCCAAGAATCCCTAAATTTAAAGAATGATACCTCCTTCTCAAATTTTTTACAAGCAAATGTTATGTCAACCTCTAGAAAAAATAGACCGCCCCCATTATATCTATCTTTGCAAATGGAGGGGTGGATAGTTCACAATTGCATGATTGATTCAGGGGCCACAACTACGGTGATGCCAAAAGCCGTATGTGACATAATGGGGATGAAATATACTCAAAGTCATCCTAGTGTGTTGCAATTATATGGTACTCTAGTAAAATCTATCGGGGTGATCAACGATATCCCTATTCAACTCCATAGAATACTAGAAGTAGTCGTCATACAAGAGGTAGTCATTGTAGACTTAGAACCATATTTCAGTATGTGTTTATCTAGAGAGTTCATGGCCAAAATGGGTGGTTATCTGCATCTAGATTATTCTCATTTGGAGGTACCTTTCAAAGGTAAAAGAGTCCAGATCTACCACCATCAACATGATGTCTGAGGAATTGGAAAATATCGATTTAATGGAAGAAACCTTGGAGGAACTCCAATCTGAGGATTAGTTTTCAATGAAGAACTTCAATGATATGGTAGAGACAGAAATATGAATCTATTCCATTGAGAAACCAAAAAAGCTTCCTGTTGCTGTCCCTAAAACAGGTGATTCGGCCAACCAGTTATGGAAATTGTACTTTGATGGGTCAAGGTGCAAAAATGGAGCAGGAGCTGGAATTGTTCTGATTTCACCTACTGGAAAAGAAAAAGTCTTTTCATATAGGTTGACATGGAGTTGCACCAATAATGCAACTGAATACGAAGCTTTGTGTTTGGGACTTAGGAAATCTAAAAAACTGGGTGCAAAACAACTGCTGATCTATGGAGATTTAGAGCTGATTGTTAAATAGGTTATTGGTAAATGCATTTGTAAGCAACATTACCTAAGGGCTTACAAAAACAAAGTGTTGGATCAATTGGAAAAATTTTAGGCACTAAACATGAAATCCATTTCCAGAGAGAAGAACACCCATGCAAACCTGTTAGCGTCAGTAGGATCCAATTTTTTCCCAGTTAGTAATGTTATTCAGAATTCTAAAACAGTCAGACTTATATACAGGCATTTTGTGCCCGAAAAGGAAATTTTTTGGCAAGTATTTGAGAATGATGAGCAGATCCTAGATTTTTTGATTCATGAGATGAATTGCTCTATAGATAGAGCGTTACAAGAAGAGGACAAAGAGAGCCTTATTCAACTAAAAAATAATCATATCCCTAGGGGAATGATCACCCTGGAGAGCCTTTTTGACAATAGCGATAGAGCTGTAGGTCAAAGGATCAAGGTAGATGAATGCCAGTATAAAGAAGTAGAACTAGAATCGGGCAAGATGATCAAAGTAGGGACCGATTGTACAGAAGTAGAACTAGAGCAAATAAAATGGTTATGTAGAGATTATCTAGATATAATAGCCTGGACTTATAGTGATCTAAAAGTGTACAAGAAAGAGGTCATTCAGCATACCATCAAACTAGAGGAAGGAGCTAAACCTTTTAGGCAAAAGCAGAGGCTTATGAATCCTAAAATTGAAGCCTTAATGAAACAGGAGTTGTTAAAAATCCTACAGGCTAAGATAGTATACCCAATCAAGCACTCTACCTTGGTGGAAAATTTGGTCCCAGTCTGTAAGAAAAATGGAGAAATAAGACTATGCGTCGATTTCAAAAATGTGAATAGAGCCTCTTTAAAATATCACTACCCTTTACCCCAGATAGACCCAATCCTTCATACTGTGGCAGGAGCAGAAATGTTTTCTCTATTAGATGGCTTCTCTGATTACAATCAAGTTTGGGTGAGAAATGAAGATCAATATAAGACTGCATTCACCACTAAGTGGGGAACATTTGCATACCAAAGGATTCCCTTTGGATTATCTAACGCAGGAGAAAATTTTCAAAGAGCCATGGACGTAGCTTTTGGGGAGCTTGCAAATAAAATTATTGTCATATATTTAGATGACATGATTGTATTTTATCACAACAAAAAATACCATGCCACTCATCTATGGCAAGTATTTGAGAAATGTAGAGAATTTGGAATATCATTAAATCCTAAAAAGTCTATTTTTGCTATGGAAGAAGGAATACTCCTTGGGCATGTTATTTCTAAAGCTAGGCTTTCAATTGACCCTGATAGAGTGAAGGCACTTCTTGAGTTGTCACTTCCAGTTAACAAGAAAGGTTTGCAGTCCTTCTTTGGGCAAATAAATTTTGTCAAAAATTCATTGCAGACTTTGCCCAAATAGTTAAACCAATGACTGAATTATTGAAAAAGGATGCTCCTTTCAAATGGACAGAGCCAAGGAAAGAAGCTTTCCAAAAAATTCTAGAAGCCATCGCTTAAGCTCCTATGCTAGTTAACCCTGACTATTCCTGAGGTTTCATACTATATGTTGCTGGAGAACAAGATAGTTATGCTACAGTTCTCACTCAGAAATGAGTGGTTGATGAAGAAAGACCCATAGAATTTTTGAGTTCCACCATGCACAAACACGAGGAAAGGTACAACTTCATATAAAAACAAGTATATGCAATTATGAAATCCTTGAATAATCTAAAACACTTCTTATCCCAGAGTCGAACAATGGTTTATGTTATTCATCCCGATGTAAGGAACTTCATAATTCAAGGAGAACTAGGTGAACAAAGATCTGAATGGGTGACTCGCATCCAAGAGTATGATAGTCATAGGGAGAGCTTTGTGCCAGGAATTAGCCAAGCAAGCTGCAAGTGGATATGGGTTGAGCCACCCCATCATGGCAAACATTGAGCAACATCAAGACATAGTAGGTTCAGGTTGGATCGATGACTTTGTGAGGTACTTTCAGATTGGGTCATGCCCTGAAGATATGAATGCTTCCTAGAGAAGGAGATTCAGAACCCAAGCATTAAAATATACCCTTCGAATAGAAGGGTTGTATAGGATTAATATCGATGGTGTATTATTGAAATGCATTCCCGATATTGAAAAGCATAAAGTGTTAGATGAATTTCACGGGGGTCTCTTAGGGGGACATTATGCAGGCCGAACCACAGCTTTGAAGATCCTTAGAGCTGGATGTTATTGGCCTTCCATCTTCCTAGATGCATAAAAAGTGACCCAGAGGTGCGAAAAGTGTCAGAGGTATGTGGGGAGGAACATGAATGCGCCTATTCCCTTAAAATATATTCAAGTTGAGGAACTGTTCTAGCAGTGGGGGTTGGATTTCATAGGTATAATAGAGCCAAATTCATCATCAAGCCACAAATACATTCTCACCGCCATGGACTACTTCACTAAGTGGACATAAGCAATACCCACAAGAAAGATGATTCAGAAGTGGTGATAGAATTTGTCGAGAGTATAATCACAAGGTTTGGCATACCATACTCTTTTATTACAGACAATAGATCTCCTTTCACTAGTGCAAAGATGATCGAATTTGCCAGTCGATATGTAATTTACCTGAAGAATTACTCTAATTATTACCCACAAGGTAATGTATTAGCTGAGTCTACTAATAAGAATCTTTTAAGAATCCTGAAAAGAACATTAGAGGATAATAAGAACTGGCACTCACTCCTGAATCAAGACCTGTAGGCCGACATAATTTCAATCAAGAAATCAATCAATACATCACCATATGTTTTGGTTTATGGCAAAGAGGCTATTTTGCTGATTCATATGGAGATACCCACATTGAAATTGCTAAACCAAGTTAATGAAGATGAAGGCCATCCAATGGATGCCCGAATGATGCAACTTTTGTAGCTAGAAGAGTCTAGGGAACAGGCCTACAATCATCATCAAAAACATATGTTGAAAACATCCGGGTGGTTTGATAAGAAAACCACTTTCAGGAAATTCAAAACAAGTGACCTGGTGTTAAAATGAAACATCAAGAAAGTGAAACCAGGACATCATGATAAGTTTGACGCGTTCTGGGAGGGGTCATTTGAAATTATTTTAGAAAAGCAATTCAATGCCTTCCAGTTAAAAGATCAAGATGGATGGATTCTACCCATCACGGTGAATGCATTTCACCTAAAATTATATTTCTAGTAAAAGGGACACATCACCATTATATGTAAAGTATATTATAAGTTTTGAGTTTTGTAAATATTCCCTTTTCATGGCCTAATAAGAATCATTTTTGAGGACTATCAGAGTTTGATATTTTGAATAAAATCTGGAGGGAAAATTTTGCCCTTGTTATTTTGCATTTTCAAATCTGGAGCTGTCACGTGGTCGCCTGAGAGTCGGCAAGAGGGAATGAGTAAAATAATGTTTTGAAATATGTTGTGTGCTTCTCGAAATATTTCTAAATATCTACTGTCGAATGTTTCTAAGCAACCACGTGCCCGGGGTTCAGTGGAAGAAGATAATTAATCTATCAGGTAGCATATTTTTTGGCATGGGATAATTCCCAGTCCCCAAGTGGGTTTTTAATGAGCCAGCGAGTGTTTTTAGGAGTTTCCTAAGGAAGGTGGTGAGAACGAAAACCAAAGAAATATGGACGAATCAAATCAACCAACCGTCATTTAATGCATTAATTTTGCATGTCCTCTCAAGCTACATAAAATTAAATTCAAGGATTTGGAAAGGCATTTTGCCATTTGAAAACTTGCTGAAACTCTTGAAGAAGAAAAAGAAGTGAGTAACTATCTCTGTAATGCTTGAAAATCCAAAAATCTCGCCAGCCACTTTTATACCACCACACTATAGCATAGTGAGGAAGGAGTTGTGAAGCAATCAGAAGAAGTTCAAAGTCTGTGTACCTGATAATTCATAATGGCCTCGAAGAAAGCAAAGAACTAGGTAGCATCTACCTCATAACCCTGACTACTTCAGTAGTAAAAATAAGGAAGGAGAAAAATGCTGGTTTTATTGATAGAGACTCCCGAATTGCAGATACAATAATAACATGGAAGGACCCGATGGAGATTTGGAGCAATATAAAGAACCGGGTAGTGACTGGGGTTTCTGCATCTTCTCCTTCAATGTTTGCATACCATTCTTTCTTGTACTGGTATGTATATATTCTTGTTCATCCCTGCCCATAATTGGTAAGGGCAATTGCAAATTTCTATGATGAAAAGGAGAGAAAGGTTAGAGATTTTTTAGGGAAGGTTCTGTTTTCTCTTTCCAAAGATGCTTTTGTTTCTGCTTTTGTTGCGGGCCATGTCCCTTTCCTAGAACCTAAGAATTTTGACCAATTAGAATAGGCTACATATTTTGGCTCGTCCAAAAAGGTGAGGGGTTTCCTAGCCACTCAGATAAAAGATCTTCTAGAAGGGGTAAATCCACTAGAACCCCCATTTGACATGGTAGCTTTTAAGAATCCTAAACTATAATCCATCTTGGCCATGATTGCTGGACTAAAAAATGATGAAAAGGTTCAGAAGTGGCAGGTGGCTGTAGTAGAATGTTTTTCAAACCCTAGAATGTACGATTCAGCTGTTATGAGCAGGAGTGTGAAACCTATTTTCTTTAACTGGCCTGAGTTTTTAAGTGCAAAAATTCATGAGGGTTTGGCAGCATTGAAAGCTGGAACCTAGTATTCATTTAGATACACTTCATATTTGGTGTGGTTATTCTTTTAATTTATGTCTCAAGAGTTATATTTCATTTTGAAAAATGATAAGAATGAGAAGGGAGAAATCTTACTGGTGTATGAATGGACCAATGTGTTATACAAATCCGAGTCATATTATGATTCCAATAGGGAATTTTTGGGCCCTACACTAAAAATAATGTATGTAAAAATAACAAGATTGACCCCCAAAGTGGAAAAGATATTGCAAACCAAGTTTGTAGAGGAGGGGGATTGGTTTATTCTAACACAATGAGTATGCATCAAATTGTATGGGTTTACAGACAAACCCTTTTTACTTCCTCATTATGTGACTGACAGAGTCTTTGCCTTAGAATATGTTAGGCAAACAAAAAGCATTAATGTCAAAATTGGGACTAGAATTGGGAACACCAGTACCTGTAATATGCCTTTTAGTTTTGAAGGAATTACTATTTCAAAAAAGGGGAAAAATGAATAGATAGCAGAGTATTTGATAAAATTGGGGCTTATTGAGATTTTGCAAAGATAGAAATATGATCCCATGAATAGATTTACTGAGAGACAATCCATTTTGAATAAAACATAGATTAAAGAATTTTATGTTAAAGTCAAAGATGATGTTGAAGCAAATAGAAATAACACAGAAGATGAACCCCTAGAGTGGCACATAGAAAATATGGAGCCTTTGCCTCCTTGGCATAATTTTTACGAAGTAATTGTTCAGTTTGACCCAAAAAATATAAAAGCCCATCAATTGACAGAGGGTAAAATCACCAGGATTCAGAAGAATAGGCTAGATTGGGATGTGGCTAAAATTCTAGAATGGTGGGTAATGAGAGTCCAAAAAAAATCGATTTCATCGAGATACCCCACCAAAAATGATAATTTTTTTGAACCTCGGTATAATGAAAACCATGACTCCTGGGGAGGAAGTTTCCCTATTAGAATCCATCCAAGTATAGGAGGTAGTCATTCTTCTACTCCTGAAATATCTTAGAAACCAGAAGTATCCTAGCCACTTGAGGAATCCCAGTAGCCCAAAGCTGGTAAAGGAAAAGAAATTGCAAAGGCTCAGAATCTTCCCCTTGTTCAGACCAAACCTAGGACATCTAGGAAAATATCAATAGAAGAGGTTTTTACTGAAGAGCAAGGAAAGACTTATAGTTCGAAGGCCACCCAGATGATGTTGAAAATGGGTTATGATGGAAAAGGGCTGGGCAAAGAAGGATAGGGGAGAGTTGAACTTATTCTAGTAACAAAAAGAGAGAAACGTCTAGCACTTGGGGTAGATACTCTGATGTCAAGACATCATTCCTCAAGAATTGTAAAATTTGTTCCACCTTCAGACTCGGGTATATAATCTGATGAACCCGTAGCATAAAGAATGAGAAAATTGAAAATGATGGCTGATAGAAGAAAAGACAAGAATATTATTCAAACTTCTTCTAGTGATCAAGAGCCTCAAGATACAGAAGACAACTCAGGGAAAAGGACTCAAGAAGGTGAAAAAGACCATATGACTAAAGAAAAAATTGATGCAGATGCTCATGAAGTTGAGCATGAAAATTCACAGAAGGAAGTCTCACGCGGCCCACCCAGTTCAGCTCAAGAGAGCCAAAATAGTGAAAATAAAAAACAAAATTTGGTTAAAAAAGAAATCATGATAGTAGGACAGTAGCAAGAGAAACAGATTATAAACTTGGACAAAAGTGATGAGGGAAATAAAACTCTTGATAAAGAAAATTTGTAGAGGGAAGAAATGATCATCAGTGAACATAAAGAAGAAGAACACCAATAGCAAATCCAACCGGAAACAGGTATGTTTTCTTTACTTTCTTCTTCTCATTCTCCTACTCATTCCCATTGTAATTCTCCCTCATTTTCTAAAATCAACAAAAGTATAATGTTCTTGCCAAAAAATTACCTTGTTCTCCCAGAAATGGCAACATCTTCCTAGAATCTGCTAAATTTTGGATCCGTAGTTGCTCCCATTCCTTTTCTCCCCAACATTGACATCTCAACGGCTGGAGTTACAACTTCTCAAGGGACTGAGTCACACTCCACCATGGCCAAGATTGAAAATGTAAAAAAAGTAAGCAGGAATGCTTTAGATTGGTGGACTCCACATTCAGCTGAGGATTCTAAAGCACTGACTACTTTAAGATAAATCATTACTTTAGACCCAGCTAGTATGCAGAGGAAGAAGTTGAAGTTAACTCCTATTACCAAGAAATTAAAGGGAGAAATGACTATGGAAGATTACCAAATAGAAGAGATAAATGAAGATATATCTCAACTGCCTATGCAAAATGAGTGGGTGAAAGCCCAAGAACATTTTGGGACCATCTACTTACAGGGAGGACATTATCAAGAAATGTTTTTAAAGGAAAAGGAGAAGAGGAAGGAATTAGAGACTGTGGTGAAAGAACAAAAAATAGCAGAGAAGGCTCTTACTATGGAAGCTCAAAAATGGGAGGGTAAATTCAGTGCTACTGCTAGTGAAGTGGCAAAATGTAGAGAAAAGTTGAGTGTGGCAGAAGCTCAGATTTAGGTGTTGAATACACAGATACAGTAGCTACAGCAATAGTTGGTAGAACAACAAAATGCTCTTTCAGGATTTTCAAAGGATAAAGTAAAGAAAATGAGGAAAGAATTGTTAAAATATTTGTTATATTTAGTATTAAAGGCTAGACCTTTATTATTGTATTTAGCTAAATGAAAGGAAACTACTAAAGTAGTAAAACAAGAATTTGGAGCTATAGAAGCATTTTTATTGAAAAGAGAAGATGCAGCTACTAAAATTCAGATTTTGTCAGAAAAGATGCCAGGAAGCATGGAAGCCAAGCTTAGAAGCGAAGCCTGGTCTCAAGCTAAAATCACAGCAAAGAAATTCTTTAGAAAGTTTAAATTGATAGCATAGGGAAATAAGTTTCTGTAGGAGCTTGAAGATGAAGCGAAAGGTTTACTCCAAAACCTTGATTTGGCTATCCATAACGGGCTTCCTTACCTCTGGGATGATGGTTCAAAAGTGTTGAAGGAAGAGGTCCTTTCAACATCAATAAAAGCTTTTGTTGAGGATGAAATAGACATAGATGGCTGGCAGGAACCTATAGAAGAAACATAGGTCATGGAGATGATCCAAAGGCTAACACAGATTAAATCCTATTTACAAGAACTAATTTTAAGGCAAAAGATCATTTCTTATGATAAAGTGGAGGAGTTGCAATATGTATATCAAATTTGTATTTATTCTTCTGATTTAGAAGATGAGGACTGGAATCGAGTTTGCAAAACTTATCAAGAGGTAATTACAACAATGGACAAAATCAGAAGATCTAAACATTAGGGTCAAAAACTAGCAGCTAGAGCTAGGACCAGCTCTCAGAATTTAACCTTTTATGTTCCTCAAAAAAAAGTTAAGTCACTAAGTGGTAGAAATTTTTTTTTATAAGGTAAAGATCACTTATATTCCAAAGTGCATTCTTTTTCTTTTATCTTTGATTTTTCACTTGAAATTTTACTTTCTGCAACTATTTTGGTGACTCCGTTTCCTAATGGATGAAGGCCTGGTTTCTATTTATTTTTGCAAGAAAAAAATCCCTCGAAAGGCGCCAAGAATGTTAGTCAAAAAGTGACTAACTACAAAAAATGGATGATGCACCTTTTTTGCATATTTTCAAAGAAGACCGAAGTAGCCCATATGCTAAAGAACAAAGAAAAAGCAAAATACACTAAGGAAGAAAAGTGTCATGATTTCGTGACATGTCGAGTTTTCGCAATGAAAACAGCAAAGAGGGAAAGTAGAGGAAAAGTCACAATTTCGTGACGTTGCCCATTTTCGCCAAGTCCATCAATAAAAGGGTAGAAGTCAAGGAGAATATCGTGATTTTGCGACATGGATTATTTTCTCCAGAAGAATAGCAAAACTACTAAAGATACTAAAAGTTTCATGATTTTACGACATGTCCCTTTTTTGTGACATATCCCTTTTTCACGATCAAAACCAAGACAAAGAGCTAAGGAGGCGAAAGTGTCACGATTTCACAACATGGTCAATTTTCGTGGTGCAAAAATAAGAATCAAGCTAAAGACATAGAAATGTCACGATTTCGTGACATGTTACATTTTCGCGACTCAAGAAGGGTAGACAAACAAAGAAACAACAGTGTCGTGATTTCACGACATGTCTATTTTTCGCTAAAGAAAAAAGTAAAGAAGGCTTCACAAAGTTAGAATGTCACGATTTCATGACATACATGCTGTAGAGAAATAGAGTATATTTTTGGCAACTGGGGCATGCACTGACATCAAGTGCTAATTTCTGAAGAATGGTCAGTTGATTATAACATGGTAGGTCTGCTGGATGATTGCAGAATAATAGGCTCATCTAAATTTAGCCAAAAGGAAATCTATCTAATTTGTAGGAAATTCGTTGTATATTCTTAGAAACTGCAGACAATTACTTGTAATTGATTGAGGAAATTAAATGTACATAGTAGAAGATACTCTTTTTAGGGTATAAATAGGAGTGAGTCGATCATGAAAAGGGTCGGCTCTTGGACGTTTACTAGACTTGATGTACATGTTACTGGATTACAAGAAATAAGAGATATTCTTCCTCTAGCTTCTGAAATTTTATATGCGAGTGTATGTATCTGGTTTTTAACTTTTATTCATTTTAAGTTTTATAATGTATATGTTCTGAAATATGAACTGTGCATGTATAAACCTTATCTCTAGAGTTGAATATTAAATATATTTACATGTATTTAGACGAATATTTAAAATCGCACTCAGGAATTCATGTTTTCTATAAGAAGATATAAAGAAACTCTAAAAATAGTAATCTGCATCATTATTTTTTAGTTGTTGTCTAATCTGTACCATGAGAAAAGTTCTAGCTTCGGCTATATTTCCCTTATCTCTTGTTTCCCTTTCCTCTAAAAAACTCAAAGGAACCAGCCTTCTCTAGAGTTTAGACAGATGATCTCAAGCAAGGTATGTCTATTCAATGTTGGCAAAGTCTAAGGTGCAACACTATTAACCGAAGGCAGATTTTGTTCCAACAAGTCCTTTTCTTAACTTGTTATTTTTCTTCAATCATAAATAAGACTTCATCTCTATCATTATCTAAAAAACTAGCATCACTATCACTTGAGTACTTACCTTATCTGCATAGTAGCTCCACTTTTGCCTTTGAAAGAACTTCTTTCCTTGTCTAATTTGTTCATCCTTACTTTTCTTTTGATGCTTGTATCTTTCTGATTCCCTGTTCTTGTGATCCTATTTTTCTTCATCATTATTATTCTTAGCTTATTTATAGTTAGTTGCATAATGACCATACTTTCCACAATTGAAATATTTAATAGATCTTGTATCTCTAGATCTTCTTGAATCCTTATTCATTTTGCCATAATTTGCTTCTTCATCATTGGATGACTCTCTGCTTGATTATGACTTCTTACCCTTTGTCTTCTTGATTGCTTTAAAGGATGCTTCATTCTAGGAAATAGGTTCTTTTGTTCTTAATTTAAAAGCTATAAGAATACCAAGCAACATATCTCTTGTCAAATAATCACCATCCTTTGACTCCTCTATAGTAGAAATATTTTCACTAAATCTTTTTGGAAAAGATATTAAGACCTTATCACAAACATCTGATTCATCAACCTTCATTCCAAGTTCTTGCATAGCATTAACAACCTCATCAATTCGAAGTAGATAAGTACTAATATTTTCCTCATCCTTCATTCTTAAATCTTCAAATTATCCTTTGAGATTTCGTATCTTTGCTTTCTTGACACCTTTATCTCCTTCATATATATTTTGTAACTTATCCCACATTCCTTTTGCATCTTCACAATGCATAATTTTTATGGATTTTGTTCTATGCAAACCTCTCAAAAGTGCATTCATTGCTTTTTAATAGTAATATTGTATGATATTACCTTCCCTATCTGTAGGTGGATCAACTAGTGTTATGTATCCATTTTAAACTGCTTTCCAAACTTCATTGCCAAGTTCCTTTAGGTAGATCTTCATTCTCAAACTACAATGTACATAATCACTTCCATAAAATACTGGTACTGAGATATATGATGATTAATTCGTTGGATTCATTGTGTTCTTGTAAGATTTTCCAATCTCATAGAAACATAAAGAGAATTTTGTAGAGACTCAATATGATTAATACTCGTCACAATGCTCAATCACTTTCAATCACTCTTTTAGAAACATACAGAGAAATTTTAGAGCCTCAATATGCTTCAACTCAATCACTTTATCAATTCAATTCAAAATATAGAATAGTTTGTTTTATGGAACTTGAACAATCACTTCACACATCCACTTGAATAGGCTCAACCAACTCTACTCAACCAATAACTCAATGAAACAATCCTTACAAACCCTAGTCTAATTATATAAACACCAACTCAAAATATTTCCAACAATGCTCAACAACAAATCCCATAGAACAATGATAACCCTAGTTCAAGTTCTTTGCTCAAAAAATCACTTCAACAAAAATATTTCATAAAACAACTCTCACATAACAATGATACTCATGTTCTTTTCAAACCCTAGTTCTTTGCTCAACCAATGGTTTCAATAACAATGCTTATAAAAAAACTCTTACATAACAATGATACTCATGTTCTTTTCAAACCCTAGTTCTTTGTTCAACCAATGGCTTCAACAACAATGCTTATAAAACAAGTTTTCAATAACAACTCTTTATTCCATAAAACCTTGAAACATTAACTCAAACACACTCAATAAGGAAACCCTAATCAAGTCCTTTTTACTCCAAACTTATTTTCTAGAAAACCAACCAATCAACTTAACTATGGTAGAATGTGCTCATACCTTTTTCTTGATGATGAAGGAGTCTCATAAATCTACCAAAACCACAAACACTTATTTTCCAAGATCAAAGAAATTATAAGATGATAAACTCCCTCAAAAATACAATGTAAATATCAAGACACACATACACCTTATCACTCTATCTTTAAGAAAACATTCATCAACATTTAAAAATAATAATTCACCACTTACACCTTATAATCTCACAATTAAAATAATACTCAATGCACTCTTATTTTCAAAATAACGCAATGCAATAAGTTCCCTTTATCCTTTTATAATTTCAACAAATCAATGTGACACAAACACTCTATAAAGCTAGCACCAATTTACCAAAAAATAATAATCAAATAAAAATCTTTTTAAGAAACCCTTTTTACTCCCTAAGACCTCATGTCAAACTTTAGGCAACACAAAATAATAATCAAAATTTATTACCTTTGCCTTGGTGGGTTTTGAACTCATGATGCAGCCTCAACCAACAGCCTAGCTGCGGCTCCAATTGCTACATGAGCTAGGTGATCGCTTGGGGATTAAAGAGCACTGCATGCTCTATGAAGCTCCCATCTTTTCCTGGCAAAACATGCACCATTTCCTTTGGTTATTGCAACACAAACACAACCACCAAAACCCACTATCATCGCATTTTGAATGCAGGCCACCTAGCACCCAAACAATCTATCTGTTGCCCACTTACCACTAGGCCACACTGCCTAGTTGGATTTTGAATTTTGGTGCTTTTCAATTTATCTCTATTCGTTGGCACATAAAATAAATATTTTCTTCTCTTTTTCCACATGAGTCTTTCAACACAATTGCACGCATAAACGTTCGAGCAAAAGGATAAATTTAATGCCTCTAAGGCATGGGTTTTTATATTGATTTCCTCCTTCACACATACACATCGGTGCTTCAAATTCCCTTCAAACTTTAGACGTCGGCACTATGATTTTCCTTTGAACTTATTAATTTATAACTTATTTAAATTCTTTTGAATTTAAAATTTAAAAATTAATTCTGTAAACCCCCTTGGTTTTATTAAGGCCTTCTCTCATTGCACAACTTTGTATAAATAATATTTATTTATAAAATTTAAATTCAATTTGAATTTAAATATTTTATAAACTAAATATTAAACCTTCCTTTAGCTTTGTAATAATCTTCCTTGTATTTTTATGAAAAACCTTTTATTTTAAACCTTCTAACTTATGCTTCCACATAATATTAAAAATATTATGAAGCCTTTTGCCTTTAACCTCTACATTGTTCCTATTGACCTTTTGACATCATCGATAGCTTATTAATGACAAATTCGTACCTTGACATAAATGACAACTTTGAATCAAAATGTCCAATAATATCCCCCTTTGTCATTGATGGCAACCCAAATTATTTTTATCGAAAACCTGAAATTTCCTTTGTTCTGCTCCCCCTGGGACATTGCTCCCCTTGGCTCAATGCTCTCTTCTTTTTACTCAAATACCAAATATCTCCCCTTATACAAATCTCTCCCCCTATGACATCAATGACAAAGGGTCACCTTTGGGGCTCGGGGCTAAGAATGAGCCTCTTAGCTTAGCCCCTCCCCCACCTCCTCTTGAGGTGGTTAATTCTAGGGTGGGAGTATTTCTACTCCCAAAAAGCATTTTTCTTTACCTTTATCCTCTTTCCTTATTATCTGATCCTTATGATTCCTTTGACCATTTCTTTCCATGTCCATGTTCCTATCCATGTCTACATTCTTGTCCCTTTTCCTGTTCATGTTCCTATTCATGTTCTTTTTCATATACCTATTCTTGTTCCTATTCATATTCGTGTTCCTGTTCCTGCTTGATTCTGGAATGTTTGCTCTACACCAGTTTGTTGTGTGATTATAATTATTGCACTTATAACACTTAATGTTATTATTCCTTGGAGGGTCAAATTTCTTAGGATTTATCATAGTGAAGCCAGTTATTCTATCATGAACCTTGCAATTCATTGCCTTGTGACCAAACTGATTACATGAGTAGCAATACCCATGGAAAACTTATATGTTCCCATATTCCTATATTTCATGTGTCCTACACTGTGAAGCCATGTGCCCAAACCTATGATATGAAAAATATCTTCCATTGAAATTTCCTTGTCTTGACATCATTGGTCTCTTAGTCTCTCTTGACCTATTCTGATTGTTATTCTATCTATATCTTCTTTGTGCATTGTTCCTATTTTTGTTGAACTCTCTATTTTCCAACTCATCCTCAGATGTCTCACTTTCTCTTACACTATCTTCTTCTGTAGTATCTTCATCTTAAGTTTCTTCTCCTCTAGAAATTGAGGTTGACTTATCTTCCCTTTTCTTCTATCCTTATTTAAATCCAAGACCTATTTTGCTTGATGTAGGCTTTTGCATATTTATGAACTTATCCAAGTTCTTTGAGCTATTTTTTAACCCTTTTAGCTTGACTTTGGAGTCTTATAAATCTTCTCTTAGTAGTGCAACTTCTTGTGCCAACTTTTCACATTCTAAAATATTTGCTTCTAACTTATACTTTAATTTCTTTGTCTTAGCCTTTGATTTTTCTAGATCCTCTATAAGCAATCTTCTCTCTTCATACATTCTTGAAACTGAAACTCAAGTTTAGAGTTTTTCTTTTTTACCTTCTTTACTATTTCAAGAGCATAGATGACTTCTCCCTTGAGATCATATCCATCCTTTTCTAAATATTCCTCTATTTGTTTACCTTTGTCCACATCTTCATTTTCTATTGGCTTGTCTTCTATAGGATCACCTACTCCTTATAATTCCATTAGAAGGTTTTAATATCGTCCTTCAAGTGCATCCTCATATTAATCATCACTAAAACTATAACCATTCATTGTACAACTATCTTCAAAATATCTAAAGTTACCACATCTAAAACACTTGAGAATTACTGGAGTCCTTTTCTTAACTTGTTCTTTTTATTCAATCATAAATAGGACTTCATCTCTATCATTATATAAAAAATAGCACCACTATCACTTGAGTAATTACTTACCTTATCTGCATAGTAGCTCCACTTTTACCTTTGAAATAACTTCTTTCCTTGTCTACTTTGTCCATCCTTACTTTTATTTTTATGCCTGTATCTTTCTGATTCCCTATTCTTGTGATCCTATTTTTCTTCATCATTGTTATTCTTAGCTTCTTGACAGTTAGTTGCATAATGACCATGCTTTCTACAATTTAAACATTTAACAAATATTGTATCTCTAGATCTTCTTGAATCCTTATTCATTTTGCCATAATTTGCTTCTTCGTCACTGGATGACTCACTGCTTGATTCTGACTTCTTACCATTTGTCTTCTTGATTGCTTTGAAGGATGCTTCCTTATTTGGAATAGGTTCTTTTGTTCTTAACTCAAAATTTTTAAGAATACCAAGCAACATATCTCTTTTCAAATAATCACCATCCTTTGACTCCTCTATAGCAGAAATCATTTCACTAAATCTTTTTGGAAGAGATCTTAAGACCTTATCACAAACATCCGATTCATCAACCTTCATTCCAAGTCCTTGCATAGCATTAAAAACCTCATCAATTCAAAGTAGATAAGTACTAATATTTTCCTCATCCTTCATTCTTAACTCCTCAAATCATCCTTTGAGATTTTTTATCTTTGCTTTCTTGACACCTTTATTTCCTTCATATATATTTTGCAACTTATCCCATATTCCTTTTGCATCTTCACAATGCATAATTTTTATGGATTTTATTCTATTCAAACCTCTCAAAAGTGTATTCATTGCTTTTTAATTGTAATGTTGTAGGAGATTACCTTCCCTATCTGTAGGTGTATCAACTAGTATTATGTATCCATTTTCAACTGCTTTCCAAACTTCATTTCCAAGTGCCTTTAGGTAGATCTTCATTCTCAAAATCCAATATACATAATCAATTCCATCAAATACTGGTATTGAGATATATGATTATTCATTATTTGAATCCATTATGCTCTTGTAAGCTTTTACTTCAAGTTGTTAAACTCTTCTTAAAGAACCTGCTCCGATACCAATTGAAGAACACAAGCTTATTTACCTTTGTCCACATATTCATTTTCTATTGGCTTGTCTTCTATAGGATCACCTACTCCTTCTTCTAATGCCATTAGAATATTTTCATCTGGTCCTTCAAGTGCATCCTCATATTCATCATCACTGAAACTATAACCATTCCTTGTACAACTATCTTCAAGATGTCCAAAGTTACCACATCTAAAACACTTGAGAATTACTTGAGTCCTTTTCTTAACTTGTTCTTTTTCTTCAATCATAAATAGGACTTCATCTCTATCATTATCTGAAAAACTAGCATCACTATCACTTGAGTACTTACTTGCCTTATCCGCATAGTAGCTCCTCTTTTGCCTTTGAAAGAACTTATTTCCTTGTCTGCTTTGTCCATCCTTGCTTTTCTTTTGATGCCTGTATCTTTTTGATTCCCTGTTCCTGTGATCCTATTTTTCTTCATCATTGTTATTCTTAGCTTCTTGACAATTTGTTGCATAATGACCATACTTTCCACAATTGAAACATTTAACAGATTTTATATCTCTAGATATTCTTGAATCCTTATTCCTTCTTCCATAATTTGCTTCTTCATCACTGGATGACTCACTGCTTGATTCTGACTTCTTACCCTTTGTCTTCTTGATTTCTTTGAAGGTTGCTTCCTTCTGGGGAATAGGTTCTTTTGTTCTTAACTCAAAAGTTGTAAGAATACCAAGCAACATATCTCTTGTCAAAGAATCACCATCCTTTGACTTCTCTATAGCAGAAATATTTTCACTAAATCTTTTTGGAAGAGATCTTAAGATCTTATCACAAATATCTGATTCATCAACCTTCATTCCAAGTCCTTGCATAGCATTAACAACCTCATCAATTCAAAGTAGATAAGTACTAATGTTTTCCTCATCCTTCATTCTTAACTCTTCAAATTGTCCTTTGAGATTTTGTATCTTTGCTTTCTTGACACCTTTATCTCCTTCATATATATTTTGCAACTTATCCCACATTCCTTTTGCATCTTCACAATGCATAACTTTTATGGATTCTATTCTATGCAAACCTCTCAAAAGTGCATTCATTGCTTTTGAATTGTAATGTTGTAGAAGCTTACCTTCCTTATCTATAGGTGGATCAATTGGTGTTATGTATCCATTTTCAATTACTTCCCAAACTTCATTGCCAAGTGCCTTTAGGTAGATCTTCATTCTCAAACTCCAATATACATAATCACTTCCATAAAATACTGGTACTAAGATATCTGATGATTCATTCTTTGAATCCATTGTGTTCTTGTAAGCTTTTCCTTCAAGCTATTAAACTCTTTCGAAGGAACCCACTCTGATACCAATTGAAGAACACAAGCTTATACTGAGAGGGAGGGTGAACAGTATAAGACCACTTTTTACTTTTCTTTCCCAATCAATATTATGCAATGTAAAGATAGCAATATCAATAGCAGTATTCAAAGCAATGCACAAATCATCACACACAATAGAGACACCACAATTTACATGGTTCACCCAATGTGGGCTACTCCACAAAGAAAATATTTCACTAAAAATTTTCTCAATCAATCTCTTGGGAATCCTTTCCCTATTACAATGTTTATGGACCTCTATCCAAAGGAGATACCAATCCCCTTAATCAAGTTCATGGATCTCTATCCACAGGAGAACTCCTTTCTCCTCTTACTCTGGATGGTGATCTTCTAGAAGAACTATTGCCTCTACTACACTAGCTAATGGATCTCTATCCACTAAAGACTCTTGTCCTCACTCAGAAGACCTATCCTCACTACCCTGGATAATGGATCTCTATCCACTAGAGACTATCATCCTCTATACTCTATCACCTCCAAAGCTTGCACTCAACTCTGTCTCAAATCTATACTAAACATAGTCCGTCGATCTAGCACAAATCTATCCTCAATATTTATCTCTAGTCTGGCACAAAATCCTCAAATCTACACCAAAATCTATCCTTGAATATGTACTAAACACAGTCCTTCGGTCTAGCACAAATCAGTCCTCAATCTCTATCCTCAAGCCTTAACTCAAAGCTTGACTCAATCTCAAATCAACTCTGCTAGATCTACCCAAAACCTTAACTCAAGGTTTGAACAAATCAATCAATCAACTCTGTTCTCAAGCCTTCTCAAAGACTTATCTCAAATATGCCTTGTAAGCTTTCACAAAATCTCACACCAATCAGTCTACAAGTCCTCTCTAGAACTTGTCCAATCTGCTCAATAAGTCCTCTCAAGAACTTAACCAAATCTTCTCAATAAGTCCTCTCAAGAACTTAACCAAATCTCTCTCAATATGTATTGTAAGCTTCCACAAAATCTTACTCAAATCTTTCCACAAGTCTTCTCAAAGACTTACCTCAAATCTGCTCAACAAGTCCACACTAGAACTTGTCCAATCTCATAGAAACATAAAGAGAATTTTTAGAGACTCAATATGTTCTATACTCATCACAAAGCTCAATCACTTTCAATCACTCTTTCAGAAACATACAGAGAATTGTTAGAGACTCAATATGCTTCAACTCAATCACTTTCTCAAATCAATTTAGAATATAGAATAGTTTATTTTATGGAACTTGAACAATCACTTCACACATCCACTTGACTAGGCTCAACCAACTCTACTCAACCAATCACTCAATGAAACAATCCTTCCTTACAAACCCTAGTCCAAGTATATAAACACTAACTCAAAATATTTCCAACAATTCTCAACAACAAATCTCACATAACAATGATAACCCTAGTTCAAGTTATTTTCTCAACAACTCACTTCAACAACAATGCTCATAAAACAACTCTCACATAACAATGATACTCATGTTCTTTTCAAACCCTAGTTCTTTCTCAACCAATGAAATTCAGTTCTTTCTCAACCAATGACTTCAACAACAATGCTTATAAAACAAGGTTTTAATAACAACTCTTTATTCCAGAAAACCTTGAAGCATTAACTCAAACACACTCAATAAGGAAACCCTAATCAAGTCCTTTTCACTCCAAACTTATTTTCCAGAAAACCAACCAATCAACTTAACTATGGAAGAATGTGCTCATACCTTTTTCTTGATGATGAAGGAATCTCATAAATCTGCCAAAACCACAAACACTTCTTTGCCAAGCTCAAAGAAGTTATAAGATGATAAACTCCCTCAAAAATACAATGTAAATATCAAGACACACATACACCTTATCACTCCATCTTTAAGAAAACATTCATCAACATTTACAAAAATAATTCACCACTTACACCTTATAATCTCCCAATTAAAATAATATTCAATGCACTCTTCTTTTCAAAATAACTCAATGCAAGAAGTTCCCTTTATCCTTTTATAACTTCAACAAATCAATGTGACACAAACACTTTATTCAAAAATAAAGCTAGCACCTTATTCCTCCAATTTACCAAAAAATAATAATCAAATAAAAATCCTTTTAAGCAACCCTTTTAACTCCCTAAGACCTCATGTCAAACTTTAGGCAACACAAAATAATAATCAAAATTTATTACCTTTGCCTTGGTGGGTTTTGAACTCACGACGCAGCCTCAACCAACACCCTAGCCGTGGCTCCAACCATCACGTGAGCTAGGCGCTCGCTTGGGGAGTAAAGAGCACCACGTGCTCTATGAAGCTCCCCTCTTTGCCTAGCAAAACATGTGCCATTTCCTTTGGCACTTCCAACACAAACACAACCACCAAAACATGCTGCCACCATGTTTCGAATGTAGGTCACCTAGCGCCCAAACACTCTAACCGTTGCCCTCTTGCCACTAGGCCACATTGCCCAGTTGGCTTTCAACTTTCAATGCTTTTTGATTTGTCTCTATTCAATTGGCACATAAAACAAAAATCACTTCTCTTTTTCCGCACAAGTTCTCAACACAATTGCATGCATTAACGTTCGAGCAAAAGGATAATTTTAATGCCTCTAAGGCATGGGTTTTTATATCAATTTCCTCCTTCACACATACACGTCGGCGCTTCAAATTCCCTTCAAACTTTAGACGTCGGCACTATGATTTTCCTTTGAACTTATTAATTTATAAATTATTTAAATTCTTTTGAATTTAAATTTTATAAATTAATTCTTTAAAACCCTTTGGTTTTATTAAGGCCTTCTCTCATTGAACAACTTTGTATAAATAATATTTATTTATAAAATTTAAATTCAATTTGAATTTAAATATTTTATAAAATAAATATTAAACCTTCCTTTAACTTTGCAATAAGCTTCCTTGGGTTTTTATGCAAAACCTTTTATTTTAAACCTTCTAACTTATGCTTCCACATAATATTAAAAATATTATGAAGCCCTTTTGCCTTTAACCTCTGCATTGTTCCTCTTGACCTTTTGACATCATCGATAGCTTATTAATGACAACTTCGTACCTTGACATCAATGACAACTTTGACTCAAAATGTCCAACAATCTCCCCCTTTGTCATTGATGGCAACCCAAATTATTTTTACCAAAAACCTGAACTTTCCTTTGTTCTGCTCCCCCTGGGACATTGCTCCCCCTGGCTCAATGCTCTCTCCTTTTTACTCAAATACCAAATATCTCCCCTTACACAAATCTCTCCCCCTTTGACATCAATGGCAAAGGGTCACCTTTGGGGCTCGGGGCTAAGAATGAGCCTCTTAGCTTAGCCCCTCCCCCACCTCCTCTTGAGGTGGTTAATTCTGGGGTGGGAGTATTTCTACTCCCAGAAAGCATTGTTCTTTACCTTTATCCTCTTTCCTTCTTATCTGATCCTTCTGATTCCTCTATGACTATTTCTTTCCATGTCCATGTTCCTATCCATGTCTACATTCCTATTCCATGTTCCTGTTCATGTTCCTATTCATGTTCTTGTTCATATCCATGTTCTTGTTCCTGTTCATATTCATGTTCCTATTCCTGTTCATACTTGATTCTGGAATGTCTGCTCTACACCACTTTGTTGTGTGACCATCATTATTGCACTTATAACACTTAATGTTATTATTCCTTGGAGGTGCAAATGTCTTAGGATTTCTCCTAGTGAAGCCATTTCTTCTATCATGAACCCTGCAATTCATTGCCTTGTGACCAAACTGATTACATGAGTAGCAATACCCATGGAAAAGTTATTTGTTCCCATATTCCTATCTTTCATGTGTCCTGCACTATGAAGCCATGTGCCCAAACCTATGACATGAAAAACATCTTCCATTGAAGTTTCCTTGTCTTGACCTCATTGGTCTCTTAGTCTCTCTTGACCTATTCTGATTGTTGTTCCATCTGTATCTTCTTTGTGCATTGTTCCTATTCTTGTTGAACTCTCTATTGTCCAACTCATCCTCAGATGTCTCACTTTCTCTTACACTATCTTCTTTTGTAGTATCTTCATCTAAAGTTTCTTCTCCTCCAGAACTTGAGGTTGACTTATCTTCCCATTTCTTCTATCCTTGTTCAAATCCAAGACCTGTTTTGCTTGATGTAGGCTTTTGTATCTTGATGAACTTATCCAAGTTCTTTGAGCTATTTTTGAACCCTTTTAGCTTGAATTTGGAGTCTTCTAAATCTTCCCTTAGTAGTGCCACTTCTTGTGCTAACTTTTCACATTCTAAGATCTTTTCTTCTAACTTATCCTTGAACTTCTTTATCTTAGCCTTTGATTTTTCTAGATCCTCTATAAGCAGTCTTCTCTCTTCATCACATTCTTGAAACTGAAACTCAAGTTTAGAGTTTTTCTTTCTTACCTTCTTTACTATTTCAAGAGCATAGATAAGTTCTCCCTTGAGATCATATCCATCCTTTTCTGAATATTCCTCTATTTTTTTACCTTTGTCCACATCTTCATTTTCTATTGGCTTATCTTCTATAGGATCACCTAATCCTTCTTCTAATGCCATTAGAAGGTTTTCATCTAGTCCTTCAAGTGCATCCTCATATTCATCATCACTGAAACTATAACCATTCCTTGTACAACTATCTTCAAGATGTCCAAAGTTACCACATCTAAAACACTTGAGAATTACTGGAGTCCTTTTCTTAACTTATTCTTTTTCTTCAATCATAAATAGGACTTCATCTCTATCATTATCTGAAAAACTAGCATCACTATCACTTGAGTACTTACTTGCCTTATCCGCATAGTAGCTCCTCTTTTGCCTTTGAAAGAACTTCTTTCCTTGTCTTCTTTGTCCATCCTTGCTTTTCTTTTGATGCCTGTATCTTTCTGATTCCCTGTTCCTATGATCCTATTTTTCTTCATCATTGTTATTCTTAGCTTCTTGAAAATTAGTTGCATAATGACCATACTTTCCACAATTGAAACATTTAACAGATCTTGTATCTCTAGATCTTCTTGAATCCTTATTCCTTCTGCCATAATTTGCTTCTTCATCACTGGATGACTCACTGCTTGATTCTGACTTCTTACCCTTTGTCTTCTTGATTTCTTTGAAGGCTGCTTCCTTCTGGGGAATAGGTTCTTTTGTTCTTAACTCAAAAGTTGTAAGAATACCAAGCAACATATCTCTTGTCAAAGAATCACCATCCTTTGACTCCTCTATAGTAGAAATATTTTCACTAAATCATTTTGGAAGAGATCTTAAGACCTTATCACAAACATCTGATTCATCAACCTTCATTCCAAGTCCTTGCATAGCATTAACAACCTCATCAATTCGAAGTAGATAAGTACTAATGTTTTCCTCATCCTTCATTCTTAACTCTTCAAATTGTCCTTTGAGATTTTGTATCTTTGCTTTCTTGACACCTTTATCTCCTTCATATATATTTTGCAACTTATCCCACATTCCTTTTGCATCTTCACAATGCATAACTTTTATTGATTCTGTTCTATGCAAACCTCTCAAAAGTGCATTCATTGCTTTTGAATTGTAATGTTGTAGAAGCTTACCTTCCTTATCTATAGGTGGATCAACTGAGGGTTATGTATCCATTTTCAACTGCTTCCCAAACTTCATTGCCAAGTGCCTTCAGGTAGATCTTCATTCTCAAACTCCAATATACATAATCACTTCCATAAAATAATGGTACTGAAATATCTGATAATCCATTCTTAGAATCCATTATGTTCTTGTAAGATTTTCCTTCAAGCTATTAAACTCTTCCAAAGGAACCCACTCTGATACCAATTGAAGAACACAAGCTTATACTGAGAGGGGGATGAACAGTATAAGACCACTTTTTACTTTTCTTTCCCAATCAATATTATGCAATGTAAATATAGCAATATCAATAGAAGTATTCAAAGCAATGCACAAATCATCACACACAATAGAGACACCACAATTTACGTGGTTCACCCAATGTGGGCTACTCCACGAAGAAAATATTTCACTAAAATTTTCTCAATCAATCTCTTGGGAATCCTTTCCCTATTACAATGTTTATGGACCTCTATCCAAAGGAGATACCAATCCCCTTAATCAATTTTATGGATCTCTATCCATAGGAGAACTCCTTTCTCCTCTTGCTCTAGCTGGTGATCTTCTAGAAGAACTATTGCCTCTACTACACTAGCTAATGGATCTCTATCCACTAAAGACTCTTGTCCTCACTCAGAAGACCTATCCTCACTACCCTAGCTAATGGATCTCTATCCACTAGAGACTATCATCCTCTATACTCTATCACCTCCAAAGCTTACACTCAACTCTATCTCAAATATGTACTAAACATAGTTTATCGATCTAGCACAAATATATCCTCAATATCTATCTCTAGTCTGACACAAATCTATCCTCAAATCTGCACCAAAATCTATCCTCAAATCTATACTAAACATAGTCCTTAGATCTAGCATAAATCAGTCCTCAATATCTATCCTCAAGCCTTAACTCAAAGCTTGACTCAATCTCAAATCAACTCTACTAGATCTACCCCAAAACTTAACTCAAGGTTTGAACAAATCAATCAATCAACTCTATTCTCAAGCCTTCTCAAAGACTTATCTCAAATCTACCTTGTAAGCTTTCACAAAATCTCACACCAATCAGTCTACAAGTCCTCTCTAGAACTTGTCCAATCTGCTCAATAAGTCCTCTCAAGAACTTAACCAAATCTGCTCAATAAGTCCTCTCAAGAACTTAACCAAATCTGCTCTCAATATATATTGTAAGCTTCCACAAAAGCTTACTCAAATCTATCCACAAGTCTTCTCAAAGACTTACCTCAAATCTGCTCAACAAGTCCACACTAGAACTTGTCCAATCTCATAGAAACATAAAGAGAATTGTTAGAGACTCAATATGATCTATACTCATCACAATGCTCAATCACTTTCAATCACTCTTTTAGAAACATACAGAGAATTGTTAGAGACTCAATATGCTTCAACTCAATCACTTTCTCAAATCAATTTAGAATATAGAATAGTTTGTTTTATGGAACTTGAACAATCACTTCACACATCCACTTGACTAGGCTCAACCAACTCTACTCAACCAATCACTCAATGAAACAATCCTTCCTTACAAACCCTAGTCCAAGTATATAAACACCAACTCAAAATATTTCCAACAATGCTCAACAACAAATCTCACATAACAATGATAACCCTAGTTCAAGTTCTTTTCTCAACAACTCACTTCAACAACAATGCTCATAAAACAACTCTCACATAACAATGATACTCATGTTCTTTTCAAACCCTAGTTCAAACCTAGTTCTTTGCTCAACCAATGGCTTCAACAACAATGCTTATAAAACAAGGTTTTAATAACAACTCTTTATTCCATAAAACCTTGAAGCATTAACTCAAACACACTCAATAAGGAAACCCTAATCAAGTCCTTTTCACTCCAAACTTATTTTCCAGAAAACCAACCAATCAACTTAACTATGGAAGAATGTGCTCATACCTTTTTCTTGATGATGAAGGAATCTCATAAATCTGCCAAAACCACAAACACTTCTTTTCCAAGCTCAAAGAAGTTATAAGATGATAAACTCCCTCAAAAATACAATGTAAATATCAAGACACACATACACCTTATCACTCCATCTTTAAGAAAACATTCATCAACATTTACAAAAATAATTCACCACTTACACCTTATAATCTCCCAATTAAAATAATATTCAATGCACTCTTCTTTTCAAAATAACTCAATGCAAGAAGTTCCCTTTATCCTTTTATAACTTCAACAAATCAATGTGACACAAACACTTTATTCAAAAATAAAGCTAGCACCTTATTCCTCCAATTTACCAAAAAATAATAATCAAATAAAAATATTTTTAAGCAACCCTTTTAACTCCCTAAGACCTCATGTCAAACTTTAGGCAACACAAAATAATAATCAAAATTTATTACCTTTGCCTTGGTGGATTTTGAACTCATGACGCAGCCTCAACCAGCGCCCTAGCCGTGGCTCCAACCACCACGTGAGCTAGGCGCTCGCTTGGGGAGTAAAGAGCACCACGTGCTCTATGAAGCTCCCCTCTTTGCCTAGAAAAATGTGCACCATTTCCTTTGGCGCTTCCAACACAAACACAACCACCAAAACACTGCTATCGCCATGTTTCGAACGTAGGTCACCTAGCGCCCAAACACTCTAACCGCTGCCCTCTTGCCACTAGGCCACGCTGCCTAGATGGATTTCGAATTTCGGTGCTTTTTGATTTGTCTCTATTCGCTGGCACATAAAACAAAGATTCGCTTCTCTTTTTCTGCATGAGTCTTTCAACACAATTGCACGCATAAACGTTCGAGCAAAAGGATAATTTTAATGCCTCTAAGGCATGGGTTTTTATATCAATTTCCTCCTTCACACATACACGTCGACGCTTCAAATTCCCTTCAAACTTTAGACGTCGACACTATGATTTTCCTTTGAACTTATTAATTTATAAATTATTTAAATTCTTTTGAATTTAAATTTTATAAATTAATTCTTTAAAACCCTTTGGTTTTATTAAGGCCTTCTCTCATTGCACAACTTTGTATAAATAATATTTATTTATAAAATTTAAATTCAATTTGAATTTAAATATTTTATAAAATAAATATTAAACCTTCCTTTAGCTTTGTAATAAGCTTCCTTGGGTTTTTATGAAAAACCTTTTATTTTAAACCTTCTAACTTATGCTTCCACATAATATTAAAAATATTATGAAGCCTTTTATCTTTAACCTTTGCATTGTTCCTCTTGACCTTTTGACATCATCGGTAGCTTATTAATGACAACTTTGTACCTTGACATCAATGACAACTTTGACTCAAAATGTCCAACACACCACCCTACCATAACCTGGTAGTCCACCAAGCATCATAATCCATTGTGGTCCCTATGTCTACCAACCCCCAATCCTGGTAGACATCATCCTCGTCTCCCAGTGGAGTCACCTGAGGCTAGGCCAAGTCTCTCTCTACCTTAAGGTGGTGGTAAAAAAATGGATCATCTAGGATGTCCTAGTAGATTCCAAACTTCTTGGTGACATGTAAGAAGTGGAAAAACTCACACATGTTCGACTTGTACCCAAGAAGCCATCTATCGCATCGTGTCTACCTCAGATAGCGGTCTACCTCTACCCATGCAAGATAGTTCATGTAGGGATGCCATAGAACCTACCCTAGCCTCAACCTTTTGAGATGATCCATGTAGTACTGGAGGTACCCTACACATGACCTGCTCCTAAAGCCCTTGGCCTCCCTAGGCCAGCAAGCTACGTAGCATTGTAACTCCTCGTCAATGTCTCCAATCCATAGCAGTAGTCCTCTAGGATGGTCAATAGTTATATGCTCTCATGCCCATATCTAGAGCAATAAGCTACAACCAACTCTAGTGTAGCCCCACTGGGTTATCCAATACAACTTATCATAGAGATACACAAGTAGAGCACTCCCCCAGGATAGAATCAGTGGATCTCGGGTAGTGTTGGCAAGCAGGTCTTATGTCCTGGATAGGAGGTTCCAAGGGAATGTCACTTCAAAAGTAGCAGGAAGCACCACCTACATGATAAGATGCATCAACATGGCCTATCATCATGAGAAGACCCACTCATGGTACCAGTACTTGATGTGCACCCCACCATGCTCAAAGTTCGCCTATACCTCATCGCTCCTGGTATTGAATATCCTCTAGAAAATTGCATTCTTCGTTGTAGTAGACAAAGATGTGATTGCCTCACCATCGATGGGGATACGAAAGATGTGATAGATAACTTCTAATATCATTGTCATCTTACCTATGGGTAGGTGAAAGGTGTTGGTCTACGCATCCCAGTGGTGGGCCAAGGTAGTCATATAGGCCTGATTGGATCAGATGGAAGGTAACCGTAGCACATAGCCAAATCCTACGACTGTGAACCAGTGCCACTCAGTATCACTCAGTCCAACATGGATATCATGAAGGAGATCTAAATCCCTTGCTCTAGAAGTCAAATTCTAAAGGAAGATAATAACAAAATCAATTAAAATCACAAAAACATCAAAAATGCACTTAAAAATGTAAAAAAATTCAAAAAAACCTTCAAAAAGGGAAAAAAAATTACAAATGCATTCAAAATGTTCAAAAAAATCAAAATTTTACTTGGAAAAATTCAAAAAAAACAATTATTTTCAAAAAACAACACAAAAATTAGAAAAAAAAAAATCTCCAAAGTTCCTCAGTCGTAGTTGTCACCAATGGTCGGTGGTAATAGTTAATTTTTTTACTATTGGGATTTGAAGTCGATCATGACTAATAACCGCAGCCCCCAATTTTCTAATTGGAAGTTGTGCCTACCACCTACGGCTATGGGAAAAACCTCGTTCGAGGTCATTTCCCACCCCATGCACCCCAAAAAAATTAAACCCTCCCAACTAACTAGCCTAGTCTAATCCTAACTAGGGTGAGGTTCGTTACCAACAGTTTAGTGAGTTCATTTTGCTCATTAATTAATTTGGTTCATTTTAATTTGGTAATTCAATAAGTGAGGTTCGAGATGCTACCTTTGTAGCACTAGCTTCACCACTAGTGGACACCTCCGATTGATCAACAAGGTTTGGCAACGTTCTATGTCAGTTTTGTAATTTCTCCTCTCAGAGCTCTCTGATAAGCAGATGGAAAATGGAAATAATGAATTTGAAAATGATGTATTTTATTTTATATTTCAAATTTATCCCTTAATTGTGGCTGGTAATCGTGAGTGTAGAATTAGATTTTTTTGACTACAGGTCAGAGCCACGGCTAAGGAATTTGCCAAAATTGGCTATGGTTGACAACCGTGGCTAGCATCCAGCAATAAATGCCCTCAAAATTCCACCATGAGAGGGTTCAAAATGCAAAATCAAAAATAATCCATAGGAAAAAACCCTAAAAAATTTCATTAATAATAAAAACATTCACATAATTCAAAATTCAAATGTGCCTTGTATTCAATCATTTATTCTACACACTTGGCGATTGTAACGACTTGCGATCCATGCAATCCAATAAGATGAGTAAATTACCATAATGTCATTTGGGGCAAATTAGTCATTTTTTACTTGAACTAACTTCACTTCAATCCTGAAAAAGGCCATAGCATCTGGACTACCCCACGAGAACGAGGCATTCATTTCATTTCTTCTATGATATTTTTAGCATATCATCGGCCATAGTGATTCAACATAAGCATAATTGGAATTTTTATCATTTTGATTTCCTAAGAAGGCAATTACAACCAGATTGCTCCATGGGATAGAGATATACAATTACTAATAATAGTTGAAATCATGGTTGAATTAGGCCTTGCCAAATAATAACAAAGTGCAAAAGTCTTCAATCGTCAAAATTATTCATCTTGGTCAAGCGACTTGTCATTTTATTCAATATCCTGCCCTCATCGACTTGTCGCTTGAGGGGGTATTCATAATATCAATAATCATAATCAAATTCAACAAAAGATCACTCGATCTTGTCAAATTACATTCGTCTTACGAGTCATTGCCAAAAACTATCATAAGCTTACCCTTTGTTGGGGAAAAAAACAAATATGATAGTTAAGCTAGTATCTCTCCAACTATTGGAACGATTGTAGCCTGACTACTCGATCGCCATGGACATGCGAAAGCTTTGCAAATTAAGCCTTCCCTCAATTGGAAGTAATGATTCTAATATGCATGTCCTTTTGTAGGACTGGGCATATAATATTGATCAGATCAATGATCATCATTCAACCTACAACATGGCTTTAGGAGGTCTATTTTTGCTCAATGTTGTGCTTTCACACAGTGCATCCCAAAAGGGGCATCTATAGACACCTAAATTGCATCATGTGTAGGGGACTACTCATATGGGCATCCTAACAGACCATATGAATGATCTTGGACCATTCCAAGACAAAGAAGTGGTTTTAACCACTCAATTTAGGCAGCTTTGGCCTACTCAATATTAGTCGCGGCTGACACTTGTAGCTAATAGAGTTAGCTATGCCTCAGATCTGTGACTAGCCCTAAAAATATTTTGAATTCCTGAGCCAATCCAAATTTAGTTACAATGGCCATGACAATGGATTTCAAGCGGTTTCAAGTGGGGAAGTGTTTAGAATCTTCCTCCCAACTATTCTAACCTCCTAGTTCTTGATCTTGGCTTCTCCATGAAGCCAAGATTAGGAATTGAGAGTGCTATAAGACCCCCCTCCAAATTGGGGAAGATTTTGGAGAATATTTCAATTGAATGCAATGAAATTCTATCGTATTGGAAAGCCATTTACAACCCTTGAGGAGTGCCTACATGCTTCCAATTTGGAAATCATTACTGCATTCAAAGCTATGGAGAGCTTGAGGAGATCATTCATCCATAATTGAACCACTTCCACTACAAATTTGAAGAATCTACACTGCCAATTAGTTCCAGAATATAGATGCAACCCTTGATCATCAATTACCTAAAGGAATTTGAGATTCAGGCCCTATTTACAAGGGAAAGAGCACTTTCACCTCAGTCGTGGTTGTCAACCATGGCTAACAGGGCCAGTTGTGCCTCAGACCCGTAGTGAGGGTTTGACATGCAATTTCCCTGGTTTTAGCCATAGGATTTTCATTCTAAACATGTAATTAGATAGATCTAACATAAATTAGCTTTCCTTCATGCTTTTGTATGATTAATTGTAGAAATTAGAGGTAGCTTTGCTCTATTTCCTTCTATTTTGTTAATTAGCACTAGTTTCATTATATTTGATTCATTTTGAGTTTTAATGGTATATTATGCATCATAATAGCTATATTTATTGTTTTCTTAGCATTCTTTATAGTATTCTAGAGGTTTTGTAATCATATTTACAAGTTTCCATATTTTCTTGCTACATTCGTACTAATTCATGCAAATTCCTATCAAGAGCTTCATCATGAGAGGCCTCATTTTGTTTCTAACTATCCTATGTTGTTTCTTGGATGTAGATTTATAGGATCTGAGCATATTCAAAGAATTCTTGGCAACACAAGTGAGAAGAAGGCTTCCTTGAGCCTTGAGCAGTTTGTGTCTACAATAAGATCCAATGTATTACACCACCCCCTTTGAGGGGCTCAAAATATTGTATCAAAAAATTTTGTATCCCTAAGAGGGACGTATTTGTAAAGTATTTTTACAATGATAATATAAAGAAGTTGTTCTTTCTTGGTCAATTCATTGTTATTCATCTTTTCATGCTTTAATGTTTGGTACATTTGATTCAATATCCTAGGTGTATACTTTTAGGGTGGTACACAAATAAACCTAATTCAACCTCTTGATAGTAAAACCAACCAACACGTGGTAACCAAGGGAGGTATTAGTTCAAAAAATGTTGATGAGGGATTCAAAAAATAGTCCATATAATGCCACATGCATTCCATTACGTACTCAATTGGCATTGGGTGGTTACCCACTGAGTGGCTTCCCTGACCATTGAGTTGTGGTCACAACTCTAGGGGAGGGCTTTGCCCTTTAAGGCTAATTCAACCCTACCACATATCTCATGTGGAATATGTAGTGGGAAGGCTTGAGCAACCTTCCCCTTTCTAGTGCCTTCTCGAGCTTAGAGATATCACACGATGATGTCAGCCTTGACAATGACGTTGGTAAAAAATAAATTTAAACAAAAATAAATCCCTTTCCTAAGTCAAAACTTAGGAAAACATTAGATCAACGGTGGTACCACCAACACAACCTATTCTAACCACCAAGCACAAATGATAGACACAGGTCAAAACAAAGGGAAAACTTGTTGGGTTGATGTGATCTAGGTTCAAATCTCCTAGATGATTATTGAAGCTCAATCAAACCCTAGAAGAGCTCATTGAATGATTTATTTTTAAAGGATAAGACTCAGTCATAAAATATTATTACAACACAAAGGACATCCACATCGATATGAGCAACAAGATAAGGGAAAAATCATTTCCAGGTATTGATAAAAATAGATTTGCAGGATTGAATCTCTAACCGGGGGTTAATATTCCATTTAAGCCTTTGGTGGACAAGACTTATACAAAGGCTTTGAAACTAATACATAATGAATCTTAGGCCATAATAGGTAGAAAATAAAGGTTTTATACAAGCTTAAAACATGTAAATATGTAGGTCAAAAAGCACATGTTGACTCATCTAGAATTTTTAAATAAAATAATTACAAAGATGAATGCAAAAATTTCATTGCTAACAAAAATACGGGCTGACACGATCAAAACACAACAAATATTTTCTATGAGAAAGATCCTAAGGATATATACACAACATAGATATATTATTAATTTAAACAAATAAGAACAGCTCTCCAACCCGAATTTCCTTGTGAAGAATTCTTCTTTAGAGTTCGATTCCTTACTATGTCCTTTTTGCCCTATTTGCAATTCCCAATAAGAATCCCTTTTTTTTGAAATTATCAACCCTCTTAACAAAGAAGACCTCTCTATCCCTTCCCCAAAGTCCAACTTTTTACTTGAATGATGTCTACCAAAAGTAAATACAAGGTGACAATGGGGGGAATATTTAAATTTAAAAATGATTCTTCCCCTTTTTAAAATATCTTGCTTTTAAATAAAACTCTTTATTTATTTATTAAATCTATGAAAGGTATAAAGGGATAATCAAATGGAAATTTTAAAGCATTAATATTTATAAGATTGAATTCAATTTAATTCAAACCATAGAAGCCATAAATCATTTTCTCATTTGATTAATTCCAATAAAATACCTATACTAATATCAAACATTAGTATGGTATTTAAGTGGGTAATGGATTAATAAAACCTCTATATCTATTAATCTATTTTGTAGGGTGTTCTTTACCAAATCCACTTATACAACGATGCATATGTAAATAAAAGTGATTCAATCAAATGCATTAAACAAGGTGGGTGAAGTCATCACTATCCAATCGTCTATCCTATCCGAAGACCTACAGTAACTTCTAGGTTACCAAATTTTGGATAAGGATGGATGGATTATTGATGATCACTACAAAAATAAGAATGCATGCCTAAATATGGGTAGTCGTTCATGTTACTATGAGCCTTCATAATCATCATTTCCCTTATCAAGTACCCCATTCTTGGTGGTTGATTCTACCTCTTCCACCCACGAGTGTACCTGACCCTTAAAATCGATAATACATTAGTAGTACCATATTACTCAAGGATAAATCAACATAAATGATTGCATAACCATCCATAAGCATTAAAACTAGGTATCAAGTTATATTTCATCAATACATAGTCTATAAATGCAAAAATTCTTGCCAAGGTGGGTCATGACATACTACCACCCTTGGACTAAACACAATCTCGTGTGTTTTCCTATCATAAAAAGTTATTACAATATATTTTCAAATAAAAAGGGAAAATGTATTTTCATATCATCCACTTTTTCCCAAGTGGCACTTCTTTCAGAATATCGGTCCCATTGGACCTTACAAGTTTTTAGAGTCCATTTCGTCATTGATTTGGAATGAAACTCTAGAATATTCATCGATATCACTTCAATTACCTCGAGGTTTACAATCTAAAAATTAGAAACATCCTACACATGATCAGCATCAGTAATTTACCTCTTAAGTGGGGATATGTGGAAGGTGTTATGGATCTTTGATAGTTTGAATGGTAAGGTGAGTCTGTAAGCAACTGGACCAATATTCTCAATAATCTAGAAAGGTCTAACAAATTAAGGATCCAAATTCATGGATTTGATGGTACTTTTCATCGGTCTAACTCTTAAGAACACTCTATCTTCCACAAAGTATTTCCTTGGTGATATTTTTAGATCAACATAGATTTTCTGATGGTCGATGGCTTCCTTAAGCCTTTGCTTGATTATCTTAAGTTGATCTTCTATTTATTTGATCATGTCTAGTTTTATCATGACTCGATCTTCCAAATTATCCCAAGACAACAATGTTCTACATCTCTTACCATACAAGGCATCAAATGGGACCATACCCAAAGAAGAATGATGACCATTATTATAAGCAAATTCTACAAGATGTAGATAGTCTTCCCATCAAGACTTTTGGTCCATGCAGTACATGCAAAGCATATCTTCTAGGACCTGATTCACCCTCTAAATTTGATGATTGGTATTAAGGTGATATGCAGAGCTTATATTTAGTTTTGTACCAAATGCATTATGTAGGGCTTTTTAAAAGTTTAGAAGTGAATCTGGAATCCCTATCTAAAATGATAATTTTAGGAAATCCATGTAACCTAAATATCTCTTTGGAAAATATTTTAGCCACAATATAAGCATCATATTTGATGTTCCCTGGTATAAAATGCATAACCTTAGTCAATTTATTGACTACTACAAGGATTTCATCATGTTGATACCTAGTCTTAGGTAAACGTACTATGAAATCCATAGATATAACCTATCATTTGCATAGGTATATCGTGTGGATATAGTTGCCCTATAAGTTGTCTATGCTCAACCTTCACCTTTTGGCATTCTAGGCACCAAGCAACAAAATCGATGATATCCTTCTTCATTCCTATTCAAAAGAATGTCTTTTTCATATTCTTACTCATATTGACCCCTCCAAGATGAGCAGAGTAAGGAGATTTATGCACTTCTTGCATGATCAGTTTTCTTAAATTGCCTATTTTTGGTATGATGACCCTATTCTTAAAGCATAAAAGACCATATTTTATGTCGAAATATTTTTTCTCTTCAAGATTTCTTCCCAATTTAACCTGAATTTCTTTGCAATACTCATCTTGAGATTGCATTTCCCTAATTTGATCTAATAAATCTACATGGCTTTAGGTGAAGGTTTCTATATACCTCCTTCTGCTTAAGGCATCAACCACCTTATTTTTATTTCCTTTGATATATTCAATATCAAAGTCATATTCAACTAAGAATTGACCCATCTTCTATGTCTTGCATTGAGCATAGGTTGAGTAAATATGTACCTTAATATTTGGTGGTTGATCCTTAGATTGAAGGGTATTCCTACCAAATAATGATGCCAGATCTTAAGAGCATGCACAAGAACTACCAACTCTAGATCATGTGTAGCATAGTTAACTTCATGTTTCTTGAGTTTCCTTGATGCATATGCTATGACAAATTCATCTTGCAAAAGCATTCCTCCTAACCCTTCTAGTGATGCATTAGTGCATACTGAGAATATTCCCTGTGGATCTAGAATATTTAGGATTGGTGACATGGTGAGTTTCTATTTAAGTAATGGAAAAGCAACTTCACACTTAACCATCCACTTAAATTTCTTTCCTTTCTTTTGGAGATTTGTTATTGCAGCAACTATTTTGGAGTAATCCTTTGCATAGAGCTTATAATAACCCATCATACCCATGAAGCATCTTACTTCAAATACATTAGTGGGTGGTGGCCAATATAGAATAACCTCAATATTCTCTAGATCCACTGCAATTCCCTTGATAGATATTATGTGTCCTAGATACCGTACTTCTGAGACATAAAAATCATTTTTTGATAGATTACCAAAGAGTTGATTCTTTCTTAAAAAATACAACATGCTTTTGAAATGTTTATCATGTTGTCTTATCTCATGAATATACTATAATATCATCTAGGAATACGAGGATGAACTGATCTAGATATCTTATGAATACGATGTTCATTAAATTCATGAATGCGACTAGGGTATTAGTTACCCCAAAGGGCAATACTATAAATTCATAATATTTGTATCTAGTTTTGAATGTCATTATGAGTGTCCTTCTCATGTATATGTAGTTGATGATACCCATATTTTAAATCAATCTTTGTAAATATCATGGCATCCTTCAATTGATCTAATAAGTCTGCAATCTTGGGTAGGGTTATGCATAGTGGTGAATTATCATAATTTAATAAATATTAGGATTTTTGAAATTTAAAATTGGTGAATATGGGGACCCTGGACATCGATCCATTCACCCAAAATTTTTTAGGGTAAAATTTTTTTAGGGTCGGTTTGCCCTAAAATTATAATACTTTTACGGTTTAAATTTTAAATCGCTAGTCTTCTTGCCTATATTTTGGATATTTTTGCCTTAAAATTATATATAATTTTATTAACATCAAAAAATTGACCTATTATACCCCCAGTATATATACCTAATGTGATATCAACAAGCATACACATTAAATATTGGTTCTCCTTGATCGGCAATAGAGAACCCAAAAAAGAGCGATAACAGAGAACGAAAGCAAAATAAAAGATGGATGATTGGTGGTAGAGAAAAAATAAGAGGGTTGATAACATAATAAATGAAATATTCCTGGTCGTAGAGAAAATACTACAAACAAAATATGCTCTATCATAGAGAAAATACTACAAACGAAATATACCCAATCTTAGAGAACATACTATAAATTAAAAACACCTGGTCATAGAGAAAATACTGCAAATGAAAGATGCTTTATTGTAGAGAACAAAATAGTATTGGGTATCATAAAATTAGGTGTCACAATACTGGTGTTGGGAATCACAAGACTGGTTTCAAGCATCACGAGACTAGTGTTAGGTATCACAATACTGGTACCGAATTTCAAAATACTAGTGTCAGACATCAAAAGATTGGTGCTGGGTAAGACTAGTGTCGAGCATCACAATATTGGTGCTAGGCATCACAATACTAGTATTGGACATCACAAGACTGGTGTTGGGCATCACAAAACTAGGCATCACCAAGACTGGTGGTAGGTGTCACCAAAACTGGTGGTGGGCATCACCAAAATTGGAGCCTACCACCAATAGGCACCAAAAATATAGGTTGTTTCTATTTCTACATGTTTTTTAAAATATTATGATAAATTCACCATATTGTTATAATTTTTGATGAAAAAAATGTAATTCGCCATGTCGTCTACATGACTTTGGACACTATTCACCTCGACTTCAAAATAGACTTACCTCATTATTATAAATATATTTTGGGATTGACCCCCAATGCATAACCTTGATCTTGGATAAAGGATACCTATTCTTGATGGTTGCTTTGTTGAGCATTCTATAGTTGATGCATAACCCTAAAGAACCATATTTCTTTTTAACAAATAGTATTGATGCATCCCATGGTGATACTCTAGGTTTTATCATTCCATTTTCTAGCAACTCCTATATTTTTACTTTTAACTCTTGCATCTATATAGGATTCATCCTATAAGGAGCTCTATGGATAGGTTTTACTCCTAGCATTAGCTTGATAGTGAAATAAAATTCATGCATAGGAGGAAGTCTAGGTAGGACTTCAAGAAATATATCCTTAAATTCCTATAAGATTGAATTTTTCCTAAATACTTATTCCTTCTAATCCTCCCCAACCTCATTGAGTTTCACAACATAAACCATACCTCCCTTTTTGATGGGTTTCTTTAATTACATTTAGGATAACAACTAGGGTTTAAAAGATCCTTGCTCACTATGGATCCTTAATATTTACTTATCCTTTTTTGAATACTCTATACACTTATCCTAGAAATTGATTATGACTCTATGAGACTCTAACTAGTCCATTCTTAATATAATAGCGAAGGCGTGTAGCAACACCACATAAAGGCATCCTACGATAAAATCATTGGTCAGGGTTATTTTAGCCATAGGAAAATTTTTGATCCACTGAGTAGGTTTTTCCAAAACCATACTCAACCTTCCATCCTTGTGCCAGATATCCCGGTCTTTCTGACATATCCCTGACTATACTAGAAGAAATAAATTTATTTGTAGCTCCACTATCAATTAAAATCTTACCACTTAAGAGTAATTGGGTAGCTTGCCCTTATAATTTTTGGCTTCTAGTTACAACATAAATATTGTGGGTAGGTTCTTTTACTTTTGCACTTATTGTACTTGGTATTGGTTAATGTGGGCAACAATTAACATAGTGTGAACCTTCGTAATTGTAGCACCCACCCTTGGGTCCTGAATGCACACCTTTTTTATTTTCCTCTATTTTATCCACTGGTATTAAATTTGGTTACTTTTGTGGTTGAGGTTATTATTATTGTTATTTTTGTTGTTTCTCCTTTGGAAGTTCCTTTTAAAATTTACCTGCTTCCCATCATTCTTCCTTTCAAACTTTGGGAAGCTTTTATTTTTCTGGTTCTATTCTGCTTCCCATTTTATGAACCCAACACTATTCATTTTTCTAAGTGATTATCGATCTTTCTTAGATAAAATTGCATAGTTAAATTGAATATGAGATTCTACTTCCTAGCCAAGTCATAGGCTTTCTATAATATTTTTGGATCATGCATATTCACTTCATGCCTAATCTTAGGTTCTTCTCCTAAGATAAATTTTTGAACCTTCATCTTCTCATCATAGGTTGGTATATATTTGAACAACTTAATCAACTTTTGATAGTACACCTCAACCAATTTGGTTCCTTGTTGTAGGTTGGTGAATTTTTCAAACTTTGTTGCATAGAAATGCTTTGTAAGGAATATTTTATTAAAATTTGTAACAAAATCTTCCCACAATAAATCAACTACTTTAAATTTTGTCTCCTCTTGGAAGATATCCCACCATTCTAGTATAACCTATTGCAGATGAACTGTATCCAAAACTATTTGAGTTCTAGAAGAGTAGTTCTTCATAGTGAAGTAGATTTCTAGTTCCCTTAGCCAGGCTTCAATTTTTTTTGAGTAAAAGGTAAAAATTTCATTAAAAAAAAACTGATCAGCTTATACAAATCCATTTTGCTATCATGCCTTTCTTGGCAAGGCTCAAAATGTAGTTTTTCTATTTTCTTTTATCTGCACAAGATATTTGAATCCCCTGTTCTTTAAAATTTACCTCCTTAACTGTATATGTCCTCTTCCAAAAAATATTACTAAAGCCTTCTTTGTCTTGATAGCTTTCATCTTGCATTTGATTCCATAGTTGTGCTCAAATGTCTTATTCTTCCTCTGTCATCAGAGATTCTTTCTATACTTTGGTCTGCACTATTTCTAATATCCTTAACATAATCTTCTAGGTCCTCTCTTCTAATCCAAATTCCTCTTTAAAAAATTTGTTCCAACAGATGAAGCCAATTCCTAAATTCCAATATGTGCTTAGTGTTTTGGATTTGAAGGTGTTATGTGACCAATAGTCCCAAAAATTACTACCATTAGTAGGATACCATTATGTTTGGCTAAATATGGAGTACCACCAATTCCAGATTGTGTGAGCATAGGAGCAATCAAAAAAGAGGTGGTTTATAGTTTCTACCTCTTGGAAGCACATTACAATCTATTGGGTCCAATGAACCCCTTTATCCTCATATTATCCTGAGTCATAATGCTTTTGTGAGAAACCTGCCATATAAAAAAATTAACCTTCGGCTAGCCCTTTGGTTGCCATATTTCTTTCCAGGTATGTTGTTTTTGGGTTTGGTTCTTGCTACTTTGGTGAACCTTTTGGTAGCCTGCTTTCACTATGTAAGTGCCTTGTTTCCCATATCCCCATGCTAGTTGGTCAGGTCCATCTTTCCATAGCCATGTTATTTTTTCTAGAATTTCTTTTAGTTCACATTTTTCAGCTTCCCATTCTTCACCTAACCACTGGTCCAAATTTTTCCATCTTCCTGAAGTTGCTAGTTGTTGGCTTGGGGGGATGAGATATTGAGATATAAAATTTTGGCCATGATTATGAAGAGTCTCTCTAATACCACTAAGATGAGGGTATTGTTTAATAATGGGGGGGGAATTACCAAGAATCATCCCACAATCTAAAGTTTCTCCCATCACCTACTTTCCAATGTAAGTCTTCCTTAATCAGTGAGGCCCCTCTTTTGAGTGTTTTCCATATCTCTGATCCCACACCTGTAACTGGAAACCATAGAACATCCTCCATTTCATGTGCAGGGTAATATTTAGATTTTAAAAATTTACTCCATAACTGATCTGGATTTGTGATCCACCACCAGTATAACTTCCCTATTAGTGCTAGGTTATTTGTTGATGCAACTCTGATTCCAAGACCTCCCTCTTCCTTTGGTTGATAGACTTTCTCCCAACTTACCAAAGCAGTTTTCTGATTTTCTTGTGCTCCTAACCATAAGAAATTTCTCACCAGTTTATCTAGATCTTTGAGTATGCTCTTTGGGGTTGCTAAAATAGAAAATTTTTAAACTGGTATTGCTTGTAACACTGACTTCAAAAGTGTGACTCTGCCTCCAAATCTTAACCATCTATGAGACCAGTGTGATAAATTTGAGAAAATTTTATCTTTTATGGATTTCCAATATTTCTTTTTTAGGATTTTTTCTGTTAAGGGAATTCCAAAGTAATATAAAGGATATGAGGCCATTGAGAACCTAATAATATTTTCTATTCACTCTCTAATTATCTTATGAACACTAAAGAAGACAACTTTAGATTTTTCATCATTTAGAAGCTGGCTAGTGGTTGCAGTGTAGTCGTCTAAAATTTTTTTAATAGTGGTTGCTTCTTTTATTGTTGCTTCCCCCCATAATCTTGTATCATATATGAATTGTAGATGAGTGATAGTTATATCTCTATTTATTTGAATTCCTATAATGTTTTTCTTTGCTTTTTCTTTTGTATGAGTCTTCCCAGTCCTTTTGCAAAAATAATGAACAAATATGGAGAGAGAGGATCTCCTTGTCTAATTCCTCTGCTAGCCTTGAATAGTGGGGAGGGGGTTCCATTAATGAGCACTGAAAAGGATACTGTGGAGATGCATTCAATTATCCAATTGATCCAATATTTTTGGAATCCAAATATTTACAATATTTGATCCAAAAATTCCCAACTCATTCTGTCATAGACTTTGGATAAATCTAACTTTAGGAACATTCCTTTGTTCTTTATTTGGCCCATATGATGTATATTTTCTTGTGCTATTACAATCCCATCTAATATTTGTCTGCCTTGCACAAATCCCCCTTGTTCAGGAGATATGATATTTGGTAATATAGCTTTTAGTCTATTGGTTATTACCTTGGTGATGATCTTGTATATCACGTTACAAAGGGCTATTGGTATGTAATTGGTTAGATTCTCCATATCTCCTACCTTTGGAATCAAATATAGAAAAGTATGGTTGAGGGATTTGAGAATCCTACCACTAGATCTGGCTTCTTCTAATGCTCTAGTTATATCTTCTCCTATAATATTCCAAAAAGCTTCATAGAGTTCTATTGGTAATCCATCAAGACCTGGGGACTTATTTGATTGCATGGAGAAGATTATTTCTTTCACCTCTTCTTCTTTTATCTCTTTCATAAGCTCCTCATTCTGCTCTTGAGAGACTAATCTAGGGATACTTCCCAAGATTTCCTCCTAATATTATTTTGACAGATGTGAATCTGTAGTAAACAAAGTGGAGAAATACTCATTAGCTAATTTTTGCATACCTAAAGTGGTGGTTTCAAGGAGTCCTACATTTTTTAAAGCATCAATCTGGTTATAGTGTTTCCTAGATGTGGCTAACTGGTGAAAGAACTTTGTATTCCTATCTCCTTCTTGAAGCCAAGTAATTCTAGATCTCTGCTTCCAATAGGTTTCTTCTTTCTTATCTAGCTCCTCTTCCTCTTGCATTAAGATATTTTCATGGGAGAGTAATTCCTCTGAAAGGGGTTCTAAATGAATTCTTTTTGCAACTCCTTGCATTCTCTCAACTAGCTCTACTCTTTATTTCTAAAAATATGATCTTTGGAATTTGCTCTAGTTTTTAAATTTATATTTGATATATTTCAATCTAGAGTGTAGCTGAAATTATGCCTTTCCAAATGTTTGTTTTCCTTGTTGCCACCATTGTTGAACTAATTCTAGTAATTCCTAGTTTAGAAGCCAAAAGTTCTCAAATATAAAGGGGTGGTTTTTGGACTAGGGTATTTTGTTTGTGATATTTAGACGTACTAGGAAATGATCAAAAGATAATAGGTTTATGATTTCTGAATGACAGCTCCATAACTAGTGAATTTATTCCTCTATCAATATCCTATCTAATCTTGATTTTATTGCTTGGTATCCTTTCCTTTTAAGGGTCCAAGTAGTGCCACATCCTGGAGGTGGAATGTCAATCAGATTTAGATTATTATCTTGGACAATAAGGAGTGTGTCCTTCTCATTGAGATGATTTAGGCCTCCCTCTTGGTCATTCACTAACATCTTGGCATTGAAGTCTCCACCCACCAAGAACCTATCTTCTGGGTAAGCTTCTCTAATAGCCTGGATTGACTTCCATTGGGTTTTTTGTTCTTGCACTTCCTTCATCCCATAAAAGTTAATAATTACCTAGACCGAGTCTGATTCTCTATCTCTCAATCTGGTCATCAATATCCCTCTAGTTGATGCTGCTCCTACCTACTAAAAAGTGTCTCTATTTCATAAAGTGGTTATTCCCCCAGAGAAACCATGGGAAGATTGTGCCTCATAGTCTTCATTCCTCTAGCATCTCTTGTATATTGTTTGCATTACTTCCAGTGATGCTCTAGTTTCCTATAATAAAACCACATTTGGGTGGTTATCTTCTATCATAATTTAACAACCAATTATATGGGATGATTGTTTAATCCCCTTAAATTCCATGTGTGTATAATCATTGGGAACCCATGTTGTATAAGTTTGCTATGGGTTTAACCATGCCTACCTCTCTCAACTATTCTCCTTGTTGTTGTATTTTTTATTTGTTTTTATTTCTACCTACTCCTTGAGATTTTATTTTTTTTAGCCTTTTCTCCATTTGGCTTATCCCAAGGGTTGGTTTTTCTCTGTTTTTCTCTGCTATTCCTATAATTACCTCCTTATATGTATGTGGCTCTTTATTAAATAGTACTAGATTCCCATATGTATCTGGTTGTGGCTGATCTTTCTATTCTATATGTTGTTCTTTGGTTGATGCAAGTTGTACCTGTATGGATTGTTCTTCTTCTACCCATGTCATTACTTTTAGGTATTATTATTTTCTATATTTGTATGTTGTGGATGATGAACCTCTTTTGCTACCAGTTTCTCTAGATTTTCTATTTGATTTGAGTGTGGTAGTTCCTCTCCTTCCATTGGATCATCTAGCCTAAGGATCTCATATTTTTGGATGGAGCCCTTCCTTCTTGCCGTTGATTTGTATTTCCTCCCTTCTGCTGATTTCTTCCTCTTTCTTGGTTATTATTTTTTGTTCCTTTTCTCATAACCATCTAAAATCCTTGTTCATTTTCTTTTTTTTGAGGTTGGTTTCTTGGATTTGGATCATTGGATTTGTCTCTCCTTTGGCTAGTTTGGGATAGTCTCTCACCAAATATTCGTATTCATGACATACTCTACATCTTAAAGGCATAAATTCATAGTCTATTTTTTGTCTCCATATATTCCTTTCGACTTTGAGATCAATTTCTACTGGCAATGGTTTTCCCAAGTCCATCTCCACATAAATTCTAGCATACGCTACTGATCCTCCTTCTATTTATTCTATTGATCTACCTATGTATTTGCCTAAGATATTACCTATCAACTCCAAAATTTTATTTTTCCAGTATTCTAAAGGAAGTGCAAATAATTTTAGCCAAATTGGAGATGTCGAGGGTTCGGTTCTAAGATCAAAAGTGGGTCGCCATGGTTGCATGAATAGACCTATAGGGCCTATGTTATATGGACCTCCCTCAAAAGCTTTGTCCTTATCAAATTTCATTATGAATTCAACTATGAAATATTCATTCGATAATGTGAAGATATCCAATTCCCCTTGTGGTGCCCAATGCTTTCTGGCCTAGGAGTACAAGAACCTTGCTGAAGATCAAACTCCCACAAAATTGCATATTAAGGTATGCTTGAATTTATACAAAATATCATCTACTATGAGTTCTTCTACAATTTATAGCACTAGAATTATTTTTGTTTGAGGTAAACATCCATTTCTTTTGGCTTGTTCAACTTCAATCTCCTTTTTTTTACCCGTGGCTTGTACGATTTTTTGAGCATGTTCTCCTATATCATATCTCTTTCCATTACTACCTCTGAACACTTCCGCAAAGGATTGCATATTAGGTCCCTTGGGACTATGAATCCTTCCCTCAGAAGTCCCCTGTGTGAACCCTCCTACCGAGGATTCTCCCATTGAATTCTCCCCCCTTGTACACCCCAATTTTTTAATTTCAAGTGCTCTCTATTTTTTTAAGCCTTCTATTATGGTTTTCTATTGTAACCCTTAAATTACATAAAATAACTCAAAAACAAACTCTAAATCTAGATTAAAACTTCAAAAACATGAGTTTCATCAAAATACAGTAACAGACCATACCCAAAAAAATAATTTGGTTTTCTCCCTTTTGCTGTAATACAGCGTCGACCTAGTTTCCCGATATTCTCCCTTCTCTTATGCTAGAAATAAGCTTTTCATTCCATCCATAGTACCTCTCCGAGATACAAATGTTATGGTAAAGCATGAATTTTTATGAGGGGTCCTAATCCTTCTCAGCTAGGATTCAGTTCCATCACTATCTCCTTTTCCATTGAATTTGGAGGTATGAATATTCTTTATATATCTAGCTATTTCTATCTCTAGAAAAGCTCTAGCTTCACATTATTTAGTGGTTGGTTTCTTTTCTTGCCTAACCTCAAAATTTCTAGCTTGCAAATCTTGATTTGCTATGGTTTCTAGTAGTTGTCTCTACTATTCCACTTGTTATCATATCAATATGACTACCATAGTGAGGTTCTCCACCTATCTGCTAGAATTACCTGAGCCTTCATCTTGGGCTCTAGTATCGACATTGTCCTATAGGATCTGTCTATTTTGTGTAATAGAATTCACTCTTCTTATATTTTATGCCATTATATTGGCCACACAAAAGAAAGAATAATATGTTAGGTTGTAGTTGCTTCCTTGAACTGCACTACTAACCACTAGCTAAATACATAATCAATATAAGCTATCTACAAAGTTTTCATACTAATAACATCCTCACTCTTTGTAGGATATTTCTCTAAAAACTACCATATAATTCCATTACTAATGGCCACACTTACTATACATAAGGTATTGTATGGAATGAGCTACCATTCCTAGGGTCAACTCTATGGAATTCTAGAAATTGGAAATTCTAGGTCTTTCTAGCTTTGGATTAAGAACTAAGCAAAGGAATGAATAGGAAGATAATTGAATTATTAGCACATTCCATGGAAGCCTCTAGTCCATCATACCTAGAGATCTAATACCAAATGTAACAACCCAAAAACTAACTAATTAAACTAAGGTAATTTTTTTTTTTTAAAACATATACTTGATAGGGATCTACATATCCCCATCTAGCATGTATCATCCTAGGAATTTATCTATTCTAATATTTTAAGTTGTCTATCTCATAACCATAATGAGCCAACTTATTCCCTTCCTTAATCTATCAATGGATACACTCATCCCTACACCATACATAAGTTTGTTTGTGCAAGCATACTAAACATATTATAATAAGCTAATAGTCTCATCCCACAAATGAGTTAACTTATCCCCTTTGGTTAGTTAAAAGGGCTACATCCATCACTACACCATACATAAGTCCACCTATGTACGTGCACTAAGCATAGTGCAAATAAGCTATTAGTATCACCTCCACGATGAGCTAACTTATTTTTATCCATCACCCCTAGTGATAACCAAATTCATTTATCTTGATCTATTTGATGTTTTCATACATCTAACCCATTTAGGGTTTTTTTAAAAGATTTCTATGAAGAATAATATTATTTTTAGTTTCTATCTAAGGGACCCCATAATCCCTTAGGTTTTTTTTTCTACCTCTAACACATAAGCATAAAAATTTTTAGATACCCTTTTTAAACATCTAACTACATTAAACCATTAAAATATTCCAATATTTCTTTCCTTAGAAGGAGGTGATTAAGTTTGCCTACTTAATTAAGCATTGGATAACATCTATAATTTCATCAAAGGGAGGTGCATAAATAAGATGTTATCTATTTAAAACATTAATAAAACATGATAGTTTATGAAACTATGATATCATAGATCCTTTACAAATAACAAGATATACATATTATATTATAAATTAATTCATTACAATCCAAGTGGTGTAAAGGTACCACCACACCTTGAAAGAGTAAAGCATTTCATTATTGTTCCACTAGGAGATTAGTATACAATAATGTTTTATACAAGTTCTTCACTACAATGTCAAAGGTCAGTTTTAGATCCAGTATCCTTCTTGGTCCTCCATGCTTCTCTATCACTCAATTAATAGTAGTAAGGGATTAGAACAACTCATAGATCTTATGAAGCATGCAACTAAATGCATTTGCTAATGACTTAGGAAACATATACATTTATAAATTGAATGCCAAATTGCAACTATACAATCTACACCATGTAATTATGCATAAATCATTCAATCAATTAATCAAGAGGAAACCCCATAATTTCCCACACCCATTCCTTCATTTAATATTCTATTTTCCCATACTAGCATACTTTATCTATTACTCACACAAAGTGTATTCAATCTCTAATAATGAAATTCATCTATCATTCATATCATCATAAAAGGAGATTCATTTCCCCTTTTAAAATTTAAAGTCATTTATCATTTATCATTTATCATTGCATGGAGTAGATTCAATAACCCTTCCTTTAATTAGTTAAAAGCCCATAATTTTAACCAATTAAAGTAATTATCAAACCATTTCCTTTAATCAGTTAAAAACCCATACTTTTAACCAATTAAAGTACTTATAAAACCATTTCCCTTAATTAGTTAAAAGCCCATACTTTTAACCAATTAAAGTACTTACAAAACATTTCCCTTAATCAGTTAAAAGCCCATACTTTTAACCAATTAGAGTACTTATAAAACCATTTCCTCTAATAAGTTAAAATCTCATACTTTTAACCAATTAAAGTACTTATCAAACCATTTCCTTTAATCAGTTAAAAAGCCCATACTTTTAACCAATTAAAGTACTTATGGAACATTTCCTCTAATCAGTTAAAAGCCCATACTTCTAACCAATTAAAGTACTTATAAAACCATTATAAATGAAATGTCATTCTTTAATTTCTTTATAAACTAAACATCAAATCATTTCCTCTAATCAATTAAAAGCCTATACTTTTAACCAATTAGAGTACTTATAAAAACCATTTCTCTAATCAATATAAATTGAATATCCTTCCTTCAATAAACCAAGTATCCTTCTTTGATTTAAATAAACTAAATATCATTCTTTAATTTACATAAAATAAATATCTATCTATTTTAAAAGGGGAGGGTTTTCACAATAATGACCATAACTTTATCATTTAATAAACAACATACCGACCTCACCATCCACATGATAGTCCGATAATACTAGGGTCCATAATCTACAATCATCGATCAAGTGACCGGTCAAGCAAAAACCCTAATCCAAGCACCCTTGCGATTGACCATGTCAACCATGGGTGCATCAGCCCCCACCAAGTTGTGGCCTTCATGATCGTTGCTTGATGGTCATCCACTAGGGGGTGGTTTCCCCCTTATGTGGCACTAAAGCGTCCCCACATAATGAATGTAGGATGAACCTTTTAGGTGGATAAAATAAAACAAACCTCTACTTGAAAACAAAGAACAAACAAACATAATTCAATCGTTCTATATAAAAACCAAAAAACACATGGAAACTAGGGGAGGGATTAGTTCAATGAAGGGTGATGAGGGTTTCAAACAACACTCCATATAACACCATGTGCATTCCATTATGCACTCAGTTGGCATTGGGTGATTATCTAGTCGATGGCTTCCTCGACCATCGAGTGGTGGTCACAACTCTAGGGAAGAGAATTTCTCTTTAAGGCTAGCTTGGTACTCCAACATATCTCATGTAGGATATGTATTTGGAAGGCCCAAGTGGCCTTCCCCTTGCTAATGCCTTCTCTATCATTGATATGCTACGGGATGACATCGCACCTCGATGGTGACATTGGAAAAAAATAAATTTAAATAAAAATAAAACCCTTTCCTAATTCAAACCTTAGGAAAGCATTAGATTATAGATGGTGCCACAAAAAAAACCTATTATCACCACCAAACACAGATGATAGATGTAGGATAAAAAAATGGAAAACTTGTTGGGTTGATGTGATCCTAGGTTAAAATCTCTTAAATGTTCATTGGAGCTCAATCAAACCCTAATAGGGCTTGTTAAATGATTTATTTTTAAAGGATAAGGCTTAATCATAAAATATTCTTGCAATATAGAGGACATCCATGTTAGGATGAGTAACAAGGTAGAGTAAAAACTATTTCTAGGTTTTGATAAAAATAAATCTATAAGATTGAATCTCCAACTGAGGAAGGGGGTTAATATTCCATCTAAGCCTTCGATGGTAAGGAATTATCCAAAGACTTTAAAACTAAGGTCAAACGACTCTTAGGCCATCACAGGTAGAAAAAACAAGGTTTTATGCAAGCTTAAAACATCAAAAGTCTTAGGTCAAAAATCATAGACCGACTCATCTAAAAGTCTTAAATAAAACAATTACAAAGGTGTATGCTAAAATTCCTTTGCTAACAAATAGGCTAACACGACCGAAACACAACAAACATTTTCTATGAAAAAGATCCTAAGGATATATACACAACATAGATATATTAAGAATTTAAAAAAACAAGAGCAACCCTCCAACCTAAATTTCCTTGCAAAGAATTCTTCTTTAGAGGTCAATTCCTTGCTATGTCCCTCTTGTCGTATTCCTTCATTCTTTGAAGTGCCCAATAAGAATCCCCATTTTTTTAGAACTATCAGCCATCTAAAAAAAGAAGACCTATCTATCTCTTCTCCAAAGTCGAACATTTTATTTGAATGATATCTACCAAAAGTAAGTACAAGGTAACAAGGGAGGGATATTTGAATTTTAAAATGATTCTTCCCCTTTTTAAAATATCTTGCTTTAAAAACCCTTTATTTATTTATTAAATCTATGAAAAGTATAAATGGAGAATTAAATGGAACTTTTAAAGCATTAATATTTATAAGATTGAATTCAATTTAATTCAAACTATATTAGCCAATCAATTTGTCATTTAATTAATTCCAATAAAATACCTATACTAATATCAAGCATTAGTATGGTATTTAAGTGGGCAATGGATTAATAGAACCTCTATATCTATTAATCCATTTTGGAGGGGATTATTTACCAAATCCACTTACACAATGACACATATGTAAATAAAAGCGAGTCAATAAAATGCATCAAACAAGGTGGGTGAAGTCATCATTATCCAATCACCTATCCTAGCCAAAGACTTACGATAACTTCTAGGTTACCAAATTCTGGCTAAGGATGACCAAATTTTTGATGATCACTGCAAAAGCAAGAATGCTTGCCTATATGAGGGTAGTCATTCATATTACCCTAAGCTACCATAATCATCATTTTCCTTCTCAAGTACCCCATTCTTGGTGGTTGATTCTACCTCTTCCACCCATGAGTGTACTCGATCCTACAAATTGACAATACATCAACAATACCATATTCCTCAAGGATAAATCAACATAAATAATTGCATAACCATCCATAAGCATCAAAACTAGGCATCAAGTTATCTTTCATCAATACATAGTCTATAAATGCAAAAAGTCCTACCAAGGTGGTTCATGGCATCTACCCTATCTTAAAGCCATATTAGGGTCATTCCCCTTGGTGTTTAAACAATATAAGACCACAACCTTAGTCAAAATGATCAATTAAAAATAATTTATCTTTTATATCTACCTTATCTTATTTTTCTCTTAAGATTTGGAAAATTGGGGGATCACTTGACATGATTTTTTGAGTCCCAAAACTTGAAGGCCTTAGGAATTAGGTATTTTACCCCTTTATCAAATTTGACAAAATTTGAACCAAATTTGCTTCCAATTTCATCTTAAAACACTTTTGTTTATAGTTGTAGGGTCAATAGAACCATTGAACCCAAAAATTGGCACTTTTGACTCTTTGTTTTACACAGATCAAATTCACCACTACATTTAGTGGTACTTTTGCCAAATTAGTTTTTTATTTCTAAGGTCAAGGTATAATGTTAGTTTTATCAAGAACAGGGGGTCTGATCAGTTGAGGAAGTCAGTTTATCACTTCTTTGCAATTAGACAGGCCCCCTAAACCTAATTCTAATTATTTCCCCCCTTAGTTGGAGGTTGTCAAATCTTCCACTAAATCTAGTGGTGCTTTTGTTTCTATGGTGATCTTGATCAACCTTCTAGAATAGGTAATTTTATCCCTAAAATTATTTGTTCATTGTCCTTTCACTATTTTATGTGTTATGATTTCTTATTTTTTGTAAATTTTGCTTAAAACATGCCTATTTTGGAAAAATCAAAGAATCCCTAGAATAGTGTAAATATTTCATTTCAAAAGGTAATTAGGAAAGGAATTTTAATTCATATAGCTACATTTAGGCTAGCTTGTTCGTTGAATTATCTCTTGTTTACATTGCAAATAAAAATTCTCTTTAGTCATAACAAACCATCCAAAATTGAAACATTGTTTATTGCATTCTTGTATTATTGCATCTAGCTTATATATTTAGTGATCATCTTGCTTAATTTTAGTCAATTTTATCTTAAGAGGATTGTTAGGGATAAAAACTTAGGATTTTGCTAATTCATTCATGCAAACACCTCTTGGATATAAACATATACATAGCAACATATATATGTACATGGAGGTAGATTCTACTCACTTAAAATAAACTTTTAGGTATCATTTGGAAAGAGGCTCAGACTATCATCCCACATGAAAGAGGTTTGAAATCTACACTATGCACTTATTTCCTCTTAATTTATATTCTTATATATATCAAGTATGAGAAGTGAACTATATATGATAGAAACTAAATTAACAGGAAGTAAAATAACTTTGTTCTCATAGTCAACTACTTTGTCAAGATGAAGACTTATATAAGTCGTAACTGTTGTGAATGTGTCATAATTAGCCTCTTGAAATATTGATTGTAAATATTTTGGACCATCATCTCTTTTTGCAATAATTTGTATCCAGATTTTAAGCACTATATATTCATCATCTTCTTGTATATCAAACATAATATCTTCACTTTGTTTCTATGTTTTTTTCTCTAAACTACTTTGGTTCATTGTTTTCATTATTTTCTTTTTGGCCATTAGAGCTCTATTCCATTTTTTTTGTTTGTGAGATGATATCTATACTTCTCAAAGTAGGAATGGAGATGTAATAACATCTAAGTCAAATAGTCCATTTTTGTAGGATGCAATACCTTCTAATTTTCCTTTTCTTGAAATAAAACACCTTTTATATCCACTAAATTTTTTAAAATCAACAAAAACCCCTTTATCCATCATTTGAGAAATAGAAAGTAAGTTGTTAGAAAGTCTTGGAGCATACAACACTTTTTCAATTTTTCATTCTAGAAAAGGTAGATAAAAAGAAATAGTCCCTATACATTATATTTGATACCTGGTATTGTATTCCATTGTCACTGACTAACCTTCTATTTCTTGAAAAGTGTCAAAACACTATACATTACCAATCATATAATTAGCAGCCTTGGAATCAATTGACTAGTTATTATATTTGTTTGATTTCTTAGTATGTGTCATTAGTACCTTGTATGCTACTTCTACTTCTTCATAGTTATTTGACCTGAGTTCTTCTTATGCTATTTTCTATGCCACATGCCCTTGCTATGATGAAGAAGTTATTCTATACCCCTAACTTTATTTGGATAGACTGTTTGAATTTCCGTTGATATTGTTCTTGTGGATTTTCTTGTGAAAAGTTAATGTATGATTCCACTTAGTTAAAGCTTTATATCTATATAAAATAGTATCATGATTTCCTTCTTTATCATATATGTGACAATATATTCTTCTCCATTCTGGTTGACTTTGTGAAGAATATGAAGATGGATTAGTGGAAATTTGGTATTTATTTAATACGTTTTTCTAGATATTAGAGCATTGTTTGAAGAATCATCTTCCAATTGTATTTCTAGTTCATGTTGTTGTAGGATATTGATTAGTTCTTTAAAAAATACTTTACAATTTAAAACTTGCAAAGAAGTTACCAAAACATTGTATGATTTAGATAGTTCACATAGTACAATTGAAACTAACATATTGTCATCAATTCTTTCTCCCATAGTATTCAATTTTCCCTTTAATTTTGATATCTTTCAAAGAAAATATTTCAAATTTTCACTTTCTAGCATTTGTAATGTAGATCATTGTGACTGCAAGTGATAAATAATTGTTTGATTTATTCCTTCAAAAATTATGCATAGGATGTCCTAAGTCTTCTGTGATGTATTAGCTTTAATAATATGAGAGTGAATTTCATCTGTTATGACTAATAGAATGATTGATTCGACCCTATTATTTTTCATAAAAATCTATTTATGCAATTGGTTCTTTAGGACATGGTTCATCCCCTGGCACTATATCCCAAACTTTTTCTACTCCAAGGATAGTTCTCATCTTGTTTTTCCAAGGAATGAAGTTTGGGCCTCTCAATTATTGTGACTCTGATAGAAATAGTTTATGAGTACTCATTATAGATGCTCTCTTTTAACTTCTTATTTATCACAATCTTAATTTTATAAGGACCTTTTAATGTTTCCTTATAACGCCTATGCAAGTATGGTATTTTGACAATAAACAACTATTGTTTCCTTGTAATTCCTAACTTATTTTTTAAATTCAATTAGTATAATTCAATTTTCAATTAAAAGAAGACATTTCTTTCAAAATATTATTCTATAGTTTTGAAATATTTCAACTATAGAAAATACTTGAAATATATAAAACTATTGAAAAAATCATACTTTAAAATTACTTAAAAAAATATTAAACCTATTATTTAGTTTTAATAATTTAATTTAGAAGATATTTATTTATTTTTTAAATATTTAAAAATATATATATAATTTCATAAATACTTTAAAAAAAACTTAAAACCTAGGAAAGCCTTAGAATTTTTTATCTTCACAATTGAATTTGATGTCCTAAGTTGAATCAAAATTTAAACTATTGTTGCATTCACTCATATCCATTGGAACTTTATTAACGTCTAGGTGTTGCATACATTCAAGTGATTTTTGAACTTCAATAACATTTCGAGCTCACTTTAGAACTACTTTTACTTCTTGGGTTAGACTGTATTAATATCTCAGACTCTTTTTCTACTTTAATATCTTAATTTTGACTACAATTATATCTTCAAACTTTCTTTTAGACTAGGCCAGACTGTATTAATGTATTGTGACTACTTTTAGAAATGTCTTGGGTGCTTTTAATAGAATATTATAGATAATTTTTAACACCATACACGTCCAAAATATGGAACTCCTTGGGTGCTAATATCATACTCTTTGTAGGAACTTCAAGGTTGTTCATAAAGAGCAACATTTGTAGGTGTTTTTCTGTTACTTCTATAGAGCAACTTAATTAGGTGCTTCACATGCATTTTCAAATAAAACTTCTTGGGCACTTGTAAAAACTCTAGTGCACTTCCAATGTGTGCTACTCTCAAATGTACTTCTTTATTAATCTTAAATTTCTTTCAAATAATAATAACACTACTATACCCTAGGCATGCTTATTAATTTTAGGCATTTCCAAAGTAATAATAAAGACTTAATATATTCCATGCATATGTTTTTGATTGATGCATTCTTTCTAATATTTAAACTATCATAAAAAATATATTAAAGTATATTTATTTAAATAGAGTGACACAAAAAATTTCAATGTTGATCTAGATCTTTTTTATTGATAATGGGGTTTTGAAAGGGTCTCCAAACATTTTACAAATGGGCCAGGGGGATGATATCCGAAGAGAGAAGGTCTCCACAAAGAGAACATAGAACATGACACTCTCATAAAAAATGAAAAATCAAGACCATCCCGTGCAACACAAAAGGGAAATCTAACTTATGGGAGCCCAGGATAAATGAAAAATTAAAAACTCAAGTAAAAAACCCAGTTTGTGGTAGCCCAGGATAAAACTCACATAGAAAAAATCATCCAACATGGTAATGGGAGAACTGACAAGAGCATTTTAAAATTTAAAAACAAAACCCTGCCCAAGAGGGCCCAAGATGGAAAGAGTAGCTGGTAACGTTTGAAATAAGATAACCTGCCAAACAACACAACCCAACAAGAAACAAGAACCCAAGATCCCACTTTGGAAAACTAGAAAACTACTTAAAATGAAGAACCCATCTACATGGAGCTTAGGACATGCCACTGTAGATAGAGAAATCCCATCAAAAATTCAACAAAATCTAGGAACCCAGCTACAACAAAGAAAAATCCTATCCAGAAAGGCCTCTGAAGCACACAAACCAGCCCAAAAAGGGCCAAGGAAATTGAAGAACCCATCAAAGAAGGCATAAGAACAACCAAGAAATAAAAAAACATCTAGTAATGCACGAGAACAACTGATATGGATATTTGACATCCATGGGAATGTCTAGATAAGTCATTCACCAAGTGCTTGTTTCCTTCTAGGCCTCTAGTATCCATGAGAGCATCTAGGAATATTTAAAAATAAATCTAAGAATAACAAAACATATTCATCCTGCATTCATGCATACAACAACACTCTATCCTCTTGGCTTAAGAGTGTAGACATTGATGCTCTAATACCACATGAAGGATTCAATGTGAAACCAAATAAATGCATTTATTCATATTATTTTTTCATTAATTTTTAGAGATATCTAGGTAAATATTTAATATCTTACATGATGATCTTGTAAGAGAAGAATCTTGTGTAAACTATTAAAGCAATGAATTAATAGGAACTCCTAACTTCCTTACATTCAATATTACATCTCAAAAATATAAAAGGAGAGAATAGTTAATATAATAATAAAACATATGTAACTGTCTATTCAGTATGATCATAATTTAAGGAAGAACATTCTCAATGAACCTAAGGAATGGGTCTCATAAGATTTTGAAGACTCCCTTAAAGTACCATGCACCATTTAGGAGAAAATAATTGGTAAATAAAATGTAGTTTTAGAAGTTAATACCTCTACCATTAATAAGGAAATACCAAAAATGAGCAAGACAAGTCAAAAGCTTCTATAATAGAGCTAGGAGAGGATAAATATGATGAAAAATAAAATTGTGAAATAATATTGAGGAATAGAATAATAAGACATGCTCTTGATATAGGCAAGGTAAAAAGAGGAAAACCCTCAAATTATCAAGCAGGATCTAGTCAAGCAAGAGCAAACATAGAGAAAGGAACACACACTAAGTTGGTTGAACTTCTCTTTATCAAATAACAAAATGATATTGGTAATACGTAGTAGGGGCCAAAAGCCCATAATGAGACATGATTATCATATCATAGAATATAAGGGGTGCTATTTATCCCTCAAAGTAGAGGTGTATTAGGGACCTATGTTTAAGTAATAAACTTGATATTCTCTGTATCTAGGAAACTAAAATGGTAAAATAAGAAGTTTCAAAAACTATGATTGCACTATAGTCTATGGGCAAGATGTGAGTGGGATGTTATGAATTCTGAAGGAGTGACAGGGGGAATTCTAACTTGTTGGAATCCTTCTAGAACCTCTTGTGTAACCATTCCTAAAACTAGGTATTGGATAGCCTCTTTAATCACTTGCTACTTTGCAGATATTCATTTCATCCTTATCAATGTCTATGGACCTACAACATAGTTAGGTAGATTAGAAGTTTAGAGTGGGATTGAAGCCTTTATGAGAAGTAAATACCAAGAAACTCGATTCATTATTATTAGAGATTTTAATGCCATAACCGATCTAGATGAAAAATTTGGGGGAATTAGGAAATTGACCCAAAGTATGAAATATTTCTCAGCTTTTATTCAAAACAATAATCTATGGGAAATTGAGTTTGAAGAAGACAACTATACTTGGACCAAAAATAGGAGAGGCCAGAACCTAATAGCAAAAAAAATTAGATAGATGCATTCTCTTAGATAATTGGATAGATTAAGGAACTTGATGCAGGAGCATCTAGTGGTAAGAGTGATCTTGCATCACCCAAAAAAAAATTGTAATTGTTTAATTTTGTAAAACTGGTAAAAACTAGTAAAACTAGTTTTACTTGCAGGTGAATTTTGAAGGCCTTAGAGGCTAAATTTGAGGATTTTCAGTTAGCCACAAGCCTTAGTATAAGGATCTAAGGGTTTATCCACTTAGTTCATCTTGTGCCCTTTCCAAAAATATCTCGTGCGAGTCAATCAGAGCAATGAGCACGAAGTTATGACCTCGGCAAGTTGCCCCCTAAATTCAAATTTGAAATAGATGGTTTTAGGCGAGAAAAGGGAAAACTGATTCAAAAGGGGGGAATTTCAAAATTGTAAGAGTTAGTCTCTGTAAGCTCTATCTTTGGGGAATAGAATGCAAGAAATATTTGGCTCATTTGGCATTTTTCTCTATCTTTGTTGAATTGTATGTGCTTGTTTAATGCAACTCTGCTCCAAGTGGTATCAGAGCTAGGAGTTCCTGAGTGTGTAAATAGAGCGTTGGACATGAGGTAGTTTACACAAGGATATGTGGTTAGGGTTTGTGAGAGAAGTGAGTAAAATTCCTCCACAAAGAAACCATGGTGGTGGGAGAAATATGGTGCTAGAAGAATATTTTAGAGCTTTGCAGAGGCAAGTTCAGGCTCTGCAAGAGGAGCTATGTAGAGGGTTTGAGCCAAGGAGAGAAGATGGGAGTGAATATGAAGTTGAAGAAAAAGAGGCCTAGTTTGAGGAAGAATAAGAGGCAGTAGATCCTACACAATATAGATTGTATAAGGCCATATCACAAATTGGAAAGAGACCAAAGTTTTATGTCTCTACGTATTCTGAAAATCTCAAACCAGAAGAGTTGATCGACTAGATCAATGATATGGAAGAATATTTTGAGTATGAGGAGGTGGAAGACCCTGAGAGGGTTAGATTTTCTAAGACCAAGCTGAAGGGTCATGCTAGTATTTTGTGGAAGGGAGTACAATTAGATAGAAACAAAATAGGGAAGGAAAGGATAACTAGGTGGGAACAGATGGTGGAGAAGTTGAAGAGGCAGTTCATTCCAGCTGATTATGAGTTGGATCTGCTCAAGAAAATGCAGGGTTTGAGATAGTTGAGTAAGTCTATCAAAGAATACATAGAGGATTTCTATAAGATCCTAATCAGAATAGACCATTATGAGGCCAACAAGGAGAAGGTAGCCCATTATATTAATGGGTTAAGAGCAAGTATTTAAGAGGAGTTAAGTTTGGTCAGGATGACCACCATAGAGGATGCTTACCAGTTTGCCTTGAAGGTAGAAGAGAAGCTAAATAGGAGGTTTGAAAGCAAATAGAGAGGAAGAGGTCATGGTGGAATAACTAGTGGGAGAAAAAATGGAGGACAAAATGAGGACCAAAAGAAAACTGGGGAGACAAGCAATAGTCAGGACCAAAAGGGGGAAAATGCTTACCACCCCCATGAGCAGAATAATAACTACCAAAATAATAGCTACCAGAGAGGAATAGGGAGGTTTGGACGAGGTCCTAGAATAGGAATATTTCGTGGAACATGCTTCCAATGTGGAGAAGAAGGGCATCGGGCATACGAGTGCCCACAACACCAAGGAGGAAAAAATAAGAGACCTAAAGGTAATGCTCGAGCTGTTGTTGTAGATGAGGGTGTTGAGTCTGAGCACTTTGAAGAAGCAGAAATAGGAGAAGTTTTGATCACAAGGAGAGCCTTGTTGAATGAGGAGGGAGATCCAGATCAGAGGAAGAGCTTATTTCGCATAAGGTGTAAATGTGCAAGTAAGGTCTATAATGTTATCATAGATAATGGTAGCACATATAACCTAGTTTCAGAAGGAATGGTTACCAAATTGTAGTTAGAGAGGAAGAGACACCCGCATCCATATCATATTGCATGGTTGTAGAAGGACCATAGGGATTTAGTTCGTGAGCAATGCTTAGTAAAATTTAATATTGGGAGTTACCGTGATGAGGTCCTGTGTGACATCCTACCCATGGATGCTTACTATTTGTTGTTGGGAAGGCCATGGCAGTTTGATAGGCATGCAATACATGATGGGCATGCCAACACTTACTCCTTGACAAAGGATGGAGTGCACCATAAGCTAAAGCCCCTGAAGGAGGTGGACGAAAAGGTATGTAGCAGTGCCAAAATCTATTTAGTTGATGGTAGGAAGTTTTTGGATGGTCTGAAGCATGAGCATATGTGCTATGCATTAATTCCTAGAGTTAAAGAAGAACAATGCAAGGATGTCCCAGTAGAGGTATCAAGTCTGTTAGGAGAATTTCTAGATATTATATCAAACAATGTGCCTGAGGGTTTACCACCAGTGAGGAAGATCAGTCACCACATAGATTTGGTACCAGGAGCTAGTTTACCCAATAAAGCAGCCCATAGAATGACTCTTGTAGAAAGTGAGGAGCTAAATAGACAAGTCCAAGAGTTACTAAAAAAGGGACTGATTCGAGAGAGTTTAAGTCCATGTGCAGTACCTACAGTACTAGCACCAAAGAAATATGGGGAGTGGAGAATGTGTACAGAATCCAGAGCTATTAACAAGATCACCATCAAATATAGATTTCCATTGCCAAGGATGGATGATATTATGGACTATTTGAGTGGAGCCAAGTACTTCACCAAGATTGAATTGAAGAGTGGGTATCATAAGATTCATATCAGAGAAGGAGATGAGTGGAAGATAACCTTCAAGACCATAGAGGGTTTGTATGAGTGGTTGGTCATGCCATTTGGGCTAACCAATGCACCAAGCACGTTCATGCAACTGATGAATGAGGTATTGAAGGAGTTTTTAGGAAAATTTGTCATTGTATATTTAGATGACATTTTAATTTTTAGTAAGACTTTGGAGGAGCACCTGCTATATATTCAACGAGTTTTTGAGAAGCTGAGGGAGGAGCAGTTGTTGATTAATTTGAAGAAGTGCAATTTTGTGAAGAAGTGAGTTGGTGTATCTAGGATTCATCATCTCAGTTGAAGGTCTAAAAATAGACCCAAAAAAGGTGAGGGCTATCATTGAATGACCTACCCCAAGGAGCATAACTGAGGTAAGATCATTTCATGGTCTAGCAAGTTTTTACAAAAAATTTATTAGAAATTTTAGCAATATTTGTGCACCTCTAACAGAAACAATGAGATGGGATAAGAAAGAATTTAAGTGGACCTTAGGAGCAGATAAGAGCTTTGATATGTTGAAGAAGAAGGTCACAGAGCAACCTATTTTAGCACTTCCAGATTTCAATAAGGTATTTCAGGTAGATTGTGATGCTAGTGGTAGTGCCATAGGAGCTGTGTTGAGTCAAGAAGGTAAACCTATTGCCTATTTTAGTGAGAAGCTTAATGATGCTAGGAAGAAGTATTTTGTATATGATTAGGAGTTTTATGCTATAGTTCAGGCTCTAAAGAAATGGAGGCACTATTTTTTGCCAAAAAGAGTTTGTTTTGTATACTGATCATTAAGCCTTGCAATATATTAATAGTCAAGGGAAATTGAATCAGAGGCATTTGAAATGGGTTGAGTTTCTACAGAGTTATACCTTTGTGTTGAAGCATAGGAGTGGGAAGTCAAATAGAGTTGCAGATGCCTTAAGTAGAAGGTAGTGTTTGTTGACAAAAATGAAGGTGGAAGTCATAGGGTTTGATGAACTTAAGAGTTTATACCCTGAAGATCCATATTTTGTAGAGGCTTGGAGGGCTTGCATGGCACCTGTTACTTTGGACAGGATAAAATGGTTGGATTTTCTAATCCAAGATGGAATGTTATTTAGAGGAAACCAATTATGCATTCCAAGGAGTTCAATGAGAGAGAATCTGGTCAAGGAGAAGCACAGTGGAGGGTTGGCTGGACACTTTGGTCGGGACAAGACCATTGCTCTTGTTAATGAAAATTACTATTGGCCATAGTTGCAACAATATGTGAAGATATTTGTACAAATTTGTAGAGTATGCTAGATGGCCAAGGGTGTGAGATAGAACACTAGATTGTATCAGCCATTACCTGTACCAGAGAGACCATGGGAAGACATCAACATGGATTTTGTTCTTGGTCTACCAAGGACATAGAGGGGGAATGACTCCATATTTGTGGTGGTTGAAAGATTCTCAAAGATGGCACATTTTATTCCCTACCAGAAAACTAATGATGCAGTTCATGTTGCAAGGTTGTTTTTCAAAGAGGTGGTACGACTTCATGGTCTACCAAAGAGTATTTTTTTCGACAGGGATACCAAGTTTGTTGGGTATTTTTGGAGGACCCTATGGAAGAAATTGAAGACAGACCTAAAATTCAGTTTTGCATACCACCCACAGACTGATGGACAAACATAGGTGGTGAATAGAAGTTTGGGTAATCTACTGAGATGCTTGGTAGGAGATAAACCCAAGGGATGGGATTTGGTTTTGCCATAGGCAAAATTTGCATACAATAATTCTGTCAATAGGAGTACTAACAAATCTCCATTCCAGATCATATATGGGAGTAGTCCAAGAAATGCTTCTGAGTTGAGGAATATGGATAGAGGGGAAAAGTGCAGTGCTGAGGTTGAGGAATTTGTAGAGCATCTAAAGAGCTTGCATGAAGAAGTGAAGAAGCATATTACTAAGATGAATACTCAATACAAGACAAGGGTAGACCAAAAGCGACGGTTTAAGGAATTTGAAGTGGGAGATGAAGTTATGGTCCATCTGAGAAAAGAAAGGTTTCCTTCTAAAACCTATAACAAGCTAAAAATGAAGAATTTTGGACCATGCATAATCATAGAAAAATGGGATTTAGGCAATGCATATGAAGTGGAATTGCCAAGTGGGCTTAACATATCACCTATTTTTAACATTTTAGATTTGGTAGAATACCATGAAGGAGACAATGGTGAGGGACCAATAGCAAAATTGTGGAATATTCCAGCATCTAATCCAGTGATGGAAGAGATAGAAGAGATCCTGGATACCCACATCGGCAAAAGTACCAAAAATAGGTAGTATGAAGAATATTTGGTTAAGTGGAAGGGTAGGCCTATTGAAGATTCATCTTGGTTGTCGAAGGCAGAGGTTGAATGCCTTGGGTTTTCTTCCAACAATAGAGAAGTGAAGGTCACTTCTCAAATTACCCTGGGTGTCTGATGTAGGAGCATCCAGTGGTGTAAGAGTGATTTTGCATCACCCAAAAAAAATTGTAATTGTTTAATTTTGTAAAACTAGTAAAAACTAGTAAAACTAGTTTTACTTGCAGGTGAATTTTGAGGATTTTAAATTAGATGAAAGCCCCACTTATTTCATCTTGTGCCCTTTTCAAAAATATCTCGTGCGAGTCAATCGGAGCAACGAGCGCGAAGTTATGACCTTGGCAAGTTGCCCCCTAAATTCAAATTTGAAATAGATGGTTTTAGGTGGGAAAAGGGAAAACTGGTTCAAAAGGGGGGAATTTCGAAATTGTAAGAGTTAGTCTCTATAAGCTCTATCTTTGGGGAATAGAATGCAAGAAATTTTTGGCTCATTTGGTATTTTTCTCTATCTTTGCTGAATTGTATGTGCTTTTTTAATGCAACTATGCTCCAGAATTTGTGCTAAAATTAATACCTTAACAAGGATTGGTTCAAATCATTGGCCAGTAAGAGTTAAAATGGTGGTAAGTGAATTAAAAAAAGATCATATCTTAAATATGAGCAGATGTGGGAAGACCATCCAAATTTGTTGATATGATTGCTCAAACGTGGAATTATTTAGGTAATGGTGGGTTTTATGCTCTTCCAAACCAAATTAAAGCTATGACATATAAATTAAAAGAATGGAACAAAAATACCTTTGGAAACATTTTTGAGAAGAAAGAAGAACTAAAGTATAAACTTTCAAAATTCCAAAAATATGATGATAATAATTCAAGCTTAGAGTAAAGGGAGTTGCTTAGTGAAAATCATAATATTTTGAGTAAGGAAGAAAAATTCTGGAGATTAAAATCAAGACAGACTTTGTTAAAAGGAGATAAAAATACAAATTTTTTTCATAGGATGTCTATAGTACAAAGATAAACTTCAATAATTAGTAGAATTAAATCAATAGAAGCGGTTTTGATTGAATATTAGAGTGATATTAAAAAATGAGGAAGTCATTTTATCAGAATATTCTAGGTTCAAAGGAGACAGAAGTTCTTAATGATAAACTTCTTCAAGATGCTCCTTCAGTTATAATGAATGAAGACAATAGGAAACTGATGGAGCCTATTACTCTAGAAGAAATTCATTTAACTATTTTCTCTTTTATTAAGGATAAATCCCTAGGTGCATATGGTCTCTCTTTAGTTTTTTACCAAAATAATTGGGATATAATGAAGGATTATTTATTGGTGGTAGTGGAACATTCTAGGGTAAAAAATACATACCTTATGAAATAAATGCAACATATCTTACCCTAATTCCAAAAAATAAGAATGCTAAATTGTTTGATTCTTTTAGACCCATAAGACCATGTAATATGGCATATAAGATTATTTCCAAAGTGATGGCAAATAGATAAGGGTATTGTTAGACAAAATCATTTCAAAAGAGCAAGGAGGATTTGTAAAACAGAGACAATTTTGGATGAGATAATATTAGCTCATGAAGTTATACATTAAAAAACTTCAAGAAAAGAGAAACCAATGATCTTAAAACTTGATATGATTAAAACATATGATAGGGTTAAATTGGATTTTCTTTTTGTAGTTTTAGATAATTATGGTTTCAAGAAGAAATGGGTTAGATAGATTAAATCTTGTGTCTCTATAGTTTCTTATTCAGTGTTGGTCAATGGGTTAGTAATAAAAAAATTTAAAGTCAAAAGATGCCTTAGACAAGGAGATCCTCTATATCCTTAGTTGTTCATTATTATGGTAGAATTTTTGAGTAGGAACTTGAAGAAGGCTTACAAATATGGGCTTATAAGTGGACTTAAGGTTAGTAATTACATAGATAACATCACCTATCAATAGTTTTTATATGATACAACCCTTTTTGGAAGGGCAAGGATAAATGAGGCCAGAGCTTTGAATAACTTTTTAAAAGAGTACGGAAGAGCTTCAAGGAAAAAACTTAATAGGACTAAATCCAAAATTTACTTTGCTTAACACTCCTGCTAATATCAAAGCAAGAATTTATGGGTTTCTTCAAATGGAGGAGGTATATTTACCAATGAATTATCTAGGGATGTCTTTATTTGAGGGGAGAATGAGGATAGATTTATGGAATCCAATTATTAGTAAATTTTAGAATAAAATTATAGCTTGGAAAGGTAGATGGTTATCATTAGCAAGAAGAGTGTAGTTAATTAAATCAGTCTTACAATCCATTCCAACATATTATATGTCATTGTATTCTATGCCAAAATCAGTTGAAAAAAATTTAATCTATATTATAAGATCATTTTTATGAGGTTTACATGATAAAATGAAATTTTCTTTGGTGAAATGGAGCAAGTTGTGTGATGATAATACTAGGGGAGGTCTTGGTGTAAGAGTTATTATAGATGCAAATTTAGCTCTTAGGGGAAAATTTATTTGGATATTGTACAAAGAGAGTCAAACACATTGGACACGAATTCTTCTAAGTATGTTGATCCCAATGACCCAATTTTAATATTTACTGCATTCTCTCTACGAAATGGTTCCACTCTTTGGAATGGTTTAAAATAATCTATTGATCTTGTGATTAAAGGTCTAATATGGGTGGTGGTAACTGGAGAAAAAATTTCTATTTGGATGGATACTTGGTGTGATAAAAAACTACTCAATTTAGATTTAATTTTGAAACCTTGGATGAGATTACTTCAAGATAAATACAATGATAGGGTTTTAAACATTTTGAACAAGGATTGAGAAGGAATATACAAATGAAAAGAATATTTTTATACAAGTAGACAATAAATTGATGCTAGGATGCAATTGAGTAGAAAGATAATAGCTAAAATTATTTCGAGGGGATCCAAGGATAAATTGATTTGGGAGTTGAATAGCTCAGGAAAATACACAACAAGAAGTGGATATGATGTTCAACACCAATAAAATAATAATATCATCAGAATATGGAGAGATATTTGGGATAGCCTAAGCATTCCTAAAATCAAAATTTTTGTTTGGCTAGTAGGTCATAGAAGAATTTTATCCTGGGATAACCTTATGAAAAGGGGTTTTCATGTCCCCTCTCAATGTGTTTTCTATAATAAGGAGGAGGAAAGTATAGACAATCTCTTGGGACATTGCTCAATAGTCTAGAATCTATGGTAATGGATTCTTAATATGTTTGGAAAATGCATGGTGATGAATAGAATAATTGAAGATTGGTTAAAGCAATGGTAGAGCACTTATAAAAGTGAGGCTTTATAGACAATATGGGATATATCAAAACTTTGGTCTATATGGATAGAAATAAATAGAGGAATATTTAAAGGAAAGGAAAGCAATTTAGAGTTAATGAAAAAAAATATATGTTTAGCCATAGAGGAGTTTAAACCAACCCTATCAACTCACTCAGTCCCTAATTCGAAAGCAGAAAGCCTTGATAGATGGATTCAAGTCATTAAATGGAATTATGATGTTGGGTACAAGAGAAGCAAAAGTAAGACAAAGAATATAAAGTGGAAACCACCAGATGTGTAGTGGGTTAAATTGAATATTGATGGAGCATCTAAAAGAAATATAGGACCAACAGGAGGAGTAGGAATAATTAGAAATAATAGAGGAGATATTTTGTTTCATTATGCTTTCAATAGTGTATTTAAGATAAATAATAAATTTGAAGCTTGGGCGGCTTTAGAAGGGTTAAAAATATGTAAAAAAATGAAATGGAATAGAGTATGGATGGAAGGTGATTCTCTCATAGTAATAAATGCAATTTTGAGGAAAGCAAAGGCTCCATGGAACATATAAGAGATAATTATGGAAATTCAAGATCTTAAAGAGTTTGAAGAAATCATGTTTACACATATATTAAGAAAAGGAAACAAATGTGCAGATAAGCTAGACAATAGATGGGTTTTGATTGATGATCATGAAGTTAAATTCTCCTTTCCATGGTTAGAGGAAGTAGAAAGTTTAGTTAAGCTGACAAAAAATGTTGATTTCCTAAATCATTTAAAGATTAAGATTTATTTTAATGTTTTCCATTGGTAATATCTACTTTATTTTGTAACAATAATGTATTTTCATTTAGACTATTTATTATAATTTTTATGGTTGCACTTGTTTTTCAGGAAGGAAACTAGCAATCCAAAACTGGTAAAGCAGACTATGAGAATGTGATGTTTTGGAAATATTACTCTACTAAGATGCAAGACATAGATAGTAGAGGTGATTTTTTGGCATTGTGAATGCTACTATAGGAAAATGTTAAGAAAGATGATAAATTCTAGATTAATTATATTCGTACAAAAATTTGAAAAGATTCAAAAAATGAAAATAAAGAATTCATATATTTTATGTAAAATTGTGTAGATTTATAGCTATAGCAACTCAATTGAGATGATAAGTGTATCTATTTGTAAACTCTCAAGATCTAAATAAGAGAGATAAAATTTGTCAAGGATGGGGGACCCGAGTACAACCCCTTATTATCCAATAAAAATAATAATAATAAAACATATAAAGCTATATCCTAGATAAGAATCTAAACCCAATTATCAAAAAATATGGATAGGATATATAGTACATGGCAACTAAATAGATTTCATAACTGACACCTAAAGAAAGGGCCCGATTCAAATAGAAAGCAGCACACTACACATGGCAAGATAACATACTATTCAAAAAAGAATATGAAAATGTCTTGTTGAGATATTTTAACAAAGATATGGTGAAAATCCTAATCAAAGAATATCAAAATAAGGGGGACTTTACTCTACATAAAATACAACACATAAAATCCTAAGGATGGGATACTACTAGTCTATAATATTTTTTGACTACTATCAATGGGTCAAGAATTATAAATCATGTTGTATGTTCATGGGGAAAAGGAGAAAGCACCAATGGATTTAAATCCTATCATCATTACTAAACCTTTCCAATAGTGGGACTTAGACTTCATTGGAAATATAATTCCTTTATCCTATGTGGGGCATGTATGGATCCTTATTATAATGAACCACATCACAAAGTGGGTGAAAGTAATGCTAGTCAAGTTAGCTAATCAAGAAGTGGTCATCCAAATATTGAAATATATTATCACTACATTTAGGATGTTGGCCATAATAGTAACCAAGAATACTACCTCCTTCATGGGGTTCAAAGTGTGAAATTTTCCTTGGAGATGCTAAAGACATCCTCCAATTATTACCCCTAAAGTAATTTATTGGTAGAGTCCACAAAATAAAACATCATAAGGATCCTAAAGAAGATAATTATTGAGTCATAGAGGAATTGATATAGCAAATTATGAAAAATGCTTTAGATATATCAAGTGACCCTAAAAGCCTTTATAGGTTCATACCATATAATATAGTCTATACAAAGAAGGTTGTGTTGTTAGTTAATTTGGAACTCCCTTCCCTCTAAATATCATAATGGTTGTATATTGAATATACTAACATCAAATCAATATAATCAAAACTAAATTCCCTATTATCCCTAGAGGAAGAAAGCAAGAAGGCATCCAAAATAAAGATCCAACACTAGGAAGTAGTCAAAAGTTGTTCAAAAATTATCAATTGAGCCATATTTTAAATAAGGTGATTAGTATTCAAGTGACAATTGGATGAATCTAAACTAGGACACCAAAATTTTAACTCCTTTTAGAGTGGGTTGTATCAGATCATCCAGACCAAGGGTCCAAATGCCTACAAGCTTGCCATGATGGATAAAAAAATGCCACAAATTTTAATCTAGAACTCCCTTCCCTCCAAATATCACTATGGTTGGATATTGAAGATACTAAGATCAAAGAAATACAATCAAATCTAAATTCCCTATTATCCCTAGAGGAAGAAATATAGAAGGCATCCAAAAGAAAAATCTAACACTAGGAGGCAGTCAAAAGTGGTTCAACAAGTGACAATGGAGCTGGATTATAAATAAGGTGATTACTATTCAAGTGGAAAGGGGATGAATCTAAAATAGGACACCAAAATTTTAACTCCCTTTGAAGTGTATCATATCAGATCATCTAGACCAAAGGTCCAAATGCCTACAAGCTTTCCATGATGGATAAAACAATGCTACAAATTTTATTAAATGGGCAACATCTTTGACCCATTTAATGGAAAGCTCAAGCCAAAATAAATTTAAATATGTACATAAATTTCTTTTATTTTTAGCTATAATTTCCTCTAGTTGTTATCCTCTATCTATTTTTTCTTTCCTCCATAAATTTCATTTTCTATCTTTCTCTTCTCTCTTCCTAAAACTAAATTTTCAAGATGTTGAATTTGTCTCATAGACAAGTTCATGTCATTAATTTTTATTTAAAAATCAAATTTTAGAGTGAATGAGTGAATATCTCACTTTAATTAGTGAACCACTTGTAAAATAAAGCAAATCACTTATCATGTGCCTTTATTTTACATCAACTGGATAGGCAAGAAATTTAGCTCTTGCCATGCCTACCTATCTTCTTGGCCCATTAATTGTAGGTCTAGTTAGGTTAGGGTTATAAGAACCCATGACCCCACACTCTCTATAATTTATTTTTATTCACATCCACCTAAGAAACTACCACCACTTGGAGTGATATCACTATTGATTTACTTGCATCCACATAAACAATAAATCACACACCAATACCATATCGGATCAACCATACAAATCGTCATTCCTACTTTGCACCGTCATCAAGGTGATCCACACCATAAACATGATAAGACACTTAAATAAAAGCAAATAAATTTATCCAATAATTTAGGTCAAACCCCATAAGGGGTCCCCAAACAAACTTGTCCATATTTCAAAGGGACTAATTAATAAAAAATTTGCCAAGTGCCCTTCTTCTTGGTGGTTTGCAAGGACACAATGTGATCGAATCAATATTGAAACTAGACTTCCAAGCCCTCAATACATACTTTAAAAATAATTCCTAAGTAGAATTTATCAAGAAAATTTCTTATAAAAACCTAAAGAACCACTCAAACTACCAATTCCCAAGGAATAAATTTTGCCAATTTTTCTCAAACTAGCTAATATCTACTCCCCATGAACAAATTTCTCACTTCACCTAGTGAATTGCTCAAAGATGCCTAAATTTTTCAAAGTCCCCCTTGAGGAGAAAATCACTTTGTTCTACTAGAAAATTGCTCATCATGTCAAGAGAGTCACTTGTTGGCCTATAACTTGATATATTTTTTTCTTTTCTAAAATTTTATCTTTTTCTCCACAACCATCATGGATACCTCCTTGCATATATAATTCCTTCCATTATAAGGGCTAATATAGTATTTCCACCTTCCACAATCATTACCCCTCTTATCAACACTCCGCCATCACTATTTTAAGTATCAATAGAAGAGGTGAGACCCTCCAAGTAGAAGAGAAAAAATACTAAAAAGGAAGAGGAAGCCATATCCTCCTCCTGAAGGCTTGAAGAGTTGTTCAATTATCCCTATAATAAGGTAAAGGATGGACAGTTAAAACATGTTATTGAAAATGTGGGGAAGGAGTCACTAAAAGGGTTCAACTTGGACCCATAAATAAACACTTGAATTATAAGCAGAATTTAGACCTTTGGCGTTACTAAGAACTTGGCCCCTCAGGTTTGGAATTTGCTTGAATTGATGGAGGCCTAAGTAGAGAGATAAAACTTTACCAAAAAACGTATCAGGCCACCATAATAGATGGAAGATTATTTCCATATGAGAGAGAGAGAGACATAAGGAAAAATCTAAAAGTAGTTTTATAGGAATTATTAGTACCTCATCTCAAAGACCCAAATAAATTAGTTGACTTTAACATCCTACTAGAGTTGGTCTTTTTTGAAGATGATACCCATATGGATTTATCTAGGATTAAAATATACTTATAGAAAATTTAGATTCTAATGTGTATGAAGAACACATCACCCTCCTTCATGTAGTTGATACCTACCCAACTTATTTCCAAATAATTGACTACATGAGATACATTATTGAACATATGAGCAATCAACTTGAAGAGTTTGAGAAAATAAAATTTACCAACACCTCCTATATGGTCTAACTATTTTTGTATCAAAATAAATAGTGGTTCCCAACCCTTTGGTTGAATCAAATGGGATTATATGACCAACCTATTTCTATGGTGAAGTGCACTAATTTACCTTGTTCGGAAATGGGTAAAACATTATATTGCTTCTATGAAAAAATTTATAATGTGTTCATTAAAATGAACAAAAAGAATCTAGGATTATAAAAACACGTTAAATATTTTCTCAAGTTAGAAGAATGACTAAATGGGGACTACTACTTGGGAAATCACTTTACTTCATCTGTATTTATGTAGTTTTGGCCATGCCCTTCAAGTTATCAACATTTGTGCCTAATTACTTGTTCAACCTTGAGTACACTAGAAAATTCAACTACATGGACCTAAGGTATTTCAAGGGGTAGAAAAATACCACCATTTATCTACTTAAGTAGTCCATCATGAAGATTACACTTAGGTTGTGAACGTTCCATAGGGTGTTGAATGATAAGTTGAGATATATGAGGCTATAGAAACTCTAATATATTGATCATATAACTAAAGAAAGTATTTTAATAAAAATTAAAGGATAAGGATTTGAATACCTTGTTCACACATGAAGGGAGGCATTGCATAGAGAATGCAAACCCAAGTTGATTTATCCATATACACTTTAGGAAGCATATGGTGATATGAGAATGAAGTACAATATTTGTACACCAACCCCCCAAAGTGGCACTCCTTCTAAATGTGAGACAAGCAAAGTCTCCCCAAGATCGAAGAATGCTCCACAAGATCAATCACACACAAAAGAGGAAAACCCACAACACCAATATTAAGTGGTAAAACCCTACTTCAAATGAAGAAGGGAAACATCCACTATGAAGCTCACTATATTACTCAATGATTCAACAATACAAGAATGCTTCAATGTTATGCAACAATATGCATCAACATGATATGACAAGATGTAGTAGACAACACCCCTATTTAAAGAGAAGCTTTTCTACTACAACCCTAAAATTACCCTAATCTTATCACAATCTTATCTTGAGATGTGTGACAAATCTTATCACAATATTATCTTGAGATGTGTGACAAATCTTATCACAATATTATCTTGAGATGTGTGACAAGTGGCATCTATCAAATATTAAAAAGTGATTGGTTACTTTTTAATATTTTCTAGAAAAGGGGAAATAACTTTTTCCCACAAATTAAATATTCCTAGCACCCTTATTTTATTTATTAATTGGGTGGGAATATTTTTACATAAAATAGAATTATTTTCTAATTCAAATATTATTCTTTAGACTTTATATTTTAGTCTAAGAATAATTTACACAATGTTGCATTACATATTCCAACACTCCCCCTTAATGCAATATTGGGGAAAGGAATTATGAAACAAAGAAACATTCTCCCCCTAAAGATACAAACGGGGATGAGAATCAAATGAGTAATATAGTTACAATGAGCTTCTATGACCAAGAATGGTCTACAATAAGGCACCAATACAAAATGGGCCAAAATGAGACTGCAAGCCCCCAACGGAGTAGCTTCAGATACAAGCAACTTACAAAGCCATCCATCAACCACAAGTGGTTGCAAATGACAAGAAGAAAACATCACAAGGGTGTCTTCAGTAAGCCTGCAAAACCCCAAATGGAAGTACCTGCAAGCTACAAGCAGCTCAACATAAGATCAGTTAGATACATCATCATAAATATATTCACCACAACATATATGAATATCCAAAGATGATAACAAAACTGATCTAACAAATAGTGAACTATAAGTCATCACAAAAATATGCCAAGCCATACTTATAGTCACGTGCTATATAGTTGATCAAAAAATATCATGTACAAAGTTGCATAAAGCAAACAAGGAGTACCATGATAATGCAAACTCTAAAGTACCATGTACAAAAGTAGCACAAGGCTAACAAAAAAGTACCATGTACAAGAGTTGCATAAGGTATATGAAAATAATAAAGTGTGCACACCGGTTGCATAAAGCCAACCATAAAATATCATGTACAAAAGTAGCATAAATGCTAACAAGAAAGTACCATGATAAACCAATTGCATAATGCCAACTACATAAAAACATGTACAAAGTTGCACAAGGCAACAAGAAAGTACCATGTAAAAGAGTCGCATAAAGCAATTGCATCATATACCATAATTGCACAATGCCATCTACAAAGTAACATGTACAAAAGTTGCACAAGGCAAACAAGAAAGTACCATGTTCAAAAGAGATGCAAAAAGCAATTATACCACCAAAGATCAACTCATATATATAGCACAAAACACCTCATAAGGATGAAGTTGTCATCACACAAGTGTAACTACACTTCATTCCCCCTTGAGGACAACTTCACCAAACCAAGTGAGTCCCTCAACTTACAAAACTGCTCCTTGGGAAGAGGTTTGGTGAACAAATCAACAGAATTAGAAGATGATGGGCAATACTCCAATTGAATAGTCCCATCCAATACCTTCTCTCTGATAAAGTGGGCTTGGATTTCAACATGCTTTGTCCTTTGATGCATTACAGGATTTTTAGCCAAGGCAATAGCTGATTGATTATCGGAGAGCAAACGTGAAGGACCAAATTGCTCAAAGCCAATTTCCTTCATGAGGGTACGAAGCCAAACCGCTTCCTGTGCAGCTATTGTCATAGCCTTATACTCCGCTTCCATTGTAGAAAGAGCAATTGTATCTTGCTTCTTGGAAGACCAAGAGATAGTTGCAGACCCAATACTAAAAACATATGTTGTGGTAGACTTTCTGTCTATTCTATCCCCTCCAAAATCAGAATCAGCATAGCCAAAAAGAGCAAAGGAAGGAAGCCTAGAATACTTGAGTGCCAAATCTCTAGTACCTGAAAGGTACTTCAGAATCTTCTTGGTAGCTTGTAAGTGCTCAATATAAGGTTTCTGCATGAACCTAGCCATCATACCAACTACAAAAGCAATATCTGGCCTTGTGATGGTAACATAAAGAAGACTACCAATGAGCTGCCTATACAATGTAGCATCAACCAACTGAGATTATGTACTTACTTCCAACTTAACCCCTATAGAAATAGGAATGGAAGTAGGATTGCCATCCTCCAAATCAAACCTCTTAAGAAGATCTTCAATATACTTGGATTGACTCAAAAAGGTACAATCCTCATGCTGATAAACTTGCATGCCAAGATAGTAGTGTAGAAGACCAAGGTCAGTCATTTCATACTCTGACTTTAATTTGGAGATGAAATAAAAAATGGCCTCATTCTCATTTCCAGTCATAACAAGGTCATCAACAAATAGAGCAATTAAAATGACCAAGTTATCCTTCCTAAGCACATAGAGATCTGTATCTGAATAGCATTTATCAAAACCAAGAGACAAGAAGTAACCTAAAATCTTCATGTACCATGCTCTAGGTGCTTGCTTCAGACCGTACAAGGTTTTCTTTAGTTTACACACAAGTGTTTCCTTACCTTGTACAACAAATCCTTGTGGTTGACTCATGTAGATATCCACATCCAAATCACCATTTAGAAAGGCACTTTTCACATCAAGCTAAAAAATCTGCCAACCTTGAGCAGCAGCAACAATAGCAATGAGAAGCCGAATGGTGGGCATTTTGGCAACTGGTGCAAAGGTTTCATCATAGTCAATGCCATGTTTTTGAGCATAACCCTTAGCAACCAATCTAGCCTTATACTTTTCTATCTCTCCATTAGAATTGTACTTGATTCTATAGACCCACTTGTTCCCAATAACATTTCTCTTATTAGGATAAGGCACTAGATCCCAAGTTTTATTCTTTAGAAGAGAATCCATCTCAACCTTCATGGCATCAACCCAACAAGAGTGTTGTGAAGCTTCTTGGTAAGAAGTAGGCTCATGATCATTCTCTATCTTAGCTAGAAGAGACATGTTAAGGGTCATACTTCTAGTTATCCTTTGGCTAACTGAATTCTGCTCTTTAGGACCCCTAGAATGATCCAACCACTTGGTCCTTTTGACACAAGGCCCACCCTTTTCTAACTCAAGAAGGTCTTCATTGAATTTGACATCTCTTGAAACAAATACAATGCATGAAGAAGGTGAGTATAACCTGTAGCCCCTATGTTCTGCATCATAGCCAACAAAGATGCATTTTTGAGACTTTTTGTCCAATTTCTTCCTCTTTTCTGAAGGAATATATGAAAATGCATCACATCCAAACACTCTTAAGTGTGACAAATTTGGCTTCTTACCATTCCAAACCTCATAAGGAGTCTTCCCCTCAACTGATTTTGAAGGACACCTGTTAAGAATGTAGATTGTTGTACTTGTTGCTTCACCCCAAAGAAATTAAGGTAAGTGGTCACCAAGCATGCATCTTACCATCTCCATGATTGTCCTATTTTTCCTCTCTACAACACCATTTTGTTGAGGAGTGTATGGACAAGTAAACTGCCTTTTGATCCCATGAGAAGAACAAAACTCATTGAAATCATTGCTATTGTACTCCCCTCCATTGTCACTTCTAATCATTTTGATCTTTGCTCCCTTTTGATTTTCTACCAAAGCTTTGAACTCCTTGAATGTCTCAAAACAATCTGATTTATTCTTAAGTAGATACCCAAAGATCATTCTTGAATAATCATCTATAAAGGTGAGAATATAGGATGCACCACCAAGTGATCTAACATGTAATGGACCCATAATATCTGTATGAATGAGTTGAAGAATTTGTGTGGCCCTTGTTGACTTGTCCTTTGCAAACTTTTGTTTGCTCATCTTGCCTAAGATGCATGTTTCACACAAACCATGAATAGGTGAAATGTTAGGCAAGCCTTCAACCAAATTTTTGGACTTCATCATTTGAATATTTTGATAGTTTGTATGGCCTAACCTTAAGTGCCAAAGCTTGCTACTAGGAGAAACATTAGTTGCTAAACACACTTTAGGAGGAGCATCACCTAACACATAAATATTATTCTTCACATAACCTGTAATGATTGGTAGCATGCCTTTCCTAATGCTCCATGAAGTTGCATTGAACTCAATAGTGTGACCACTTCTAGCAACTTGCAAAACTGAAATTAAATTTCTCCTAAGGTTAGGCACATATAGGACATTATCAAGTAATTTCCCTTCAATTACAACATTGCCAACACCTTCTACTTGAAGTCTAGTATTATCACCAATGACAACTGAATCTGAAGAGTGCTTATGAAAGTCCACAAACTTATCCTTTTCAAAACACATATGGTTAGTGCATCCAGAATCTAACACCCATTCATTAGAAGTAGATGAGTCAATGGAGTAGAGGGCACAAACAAAGGCATTTTTATTAGAATTTTGCTTTACATTGTTGTTCTTTTTCTTTCCCTTGCCAAACCATTTCTTAGGTCCTTGTCCCTTAGCCTTTTCTTGCTCTTCCTTTTCTGCAATCTTCTTCTTCTTGAAACAATTTTGTTCCTTGTGGCCTTTCTTGCCACAAAAGTTGCAAGTGAAATCAACTCTAGGCTTGTTGGGTTGGAAATTTTGATTTTTCCTTCCCTTGTATTTCTTCTTGAAGGAAGCCTTAGTGGCACTCAAGGCAACATTCTTCTCCTTGACAACTTGACCATTCACTTTGTCTCTATTAAGAGACTCTTCATGTTGAATCAATAATTGTGAAAGAGTGTTGAGAGGAATGCCATCCTCTTCTTGCTCTAGCCTAGTCTCAATAATGGTGACAAAATTCTTGAACTTGCTTGACAAGTTCCTCAAAATGATAAAGCTTAAGAGCTTCTCACTTATCCAATCACAATTACAAGCCAATAGTTGAGTTCTCATGTCTTTCATCTTTGAGAGGAAGATCAAGGCACTTTCTTCTTCACCTTGCATAGTGCTAAGAATTTTGGACAATAAAGTGAATTTCCTTGATGTGTTGGACCCTAGATGGACTTGTTTTAGCAAATCCCATGCATCTTTAGCATGCTCACAATGGCTTATAGTGAGCAATATCTCATCACTCACACTATTGATAATCATGGAAAGTGCAAGGTGACTCTTGTTGTTGTATGTCTCAAGTGCCCTTGCCTGGGTTGGGATTGCTTCATCTCCATTCACAATGGGCCATAACTTTCTTGCTTGAAATTCAGCCCTCATCCTTGGTTCCCATATTCCAAAATTTGATCCATCAAGGATGTGCTTAGGTGTGAAGGAGATTCCATGATCAACCATTCTAGAAAGTGAACATAATCAAAACATAAGATGCATTGACAAAGGAAATAAATGATGCAATAAGAAAGTAGATAAACATACTTGCATATATAAAAAAAACATAACTTTCAAGTAATCTACTTTTCAATCATCAAAGATAATCATCATGAAAGATAAACATCATGAAAGATAATCAAAATTAAGCATCATCAAGAGAGATAAGCATCATCATGAAAGATAATCAACATCATCATGAACTACTATAACCATCTTGCAATAAACAACTATAACCATATTGCAATTGAATAAAGGAAATAAACCAAGATCAACTTGCAATAGATTAACTTGCAATAAGAAGGTAACTAACCATAACAATCATCTTGCAACAAAATAAACTAACTTGAATTGAACCATAAAACATTTGTTAAATGTTAGATAGTCAATAAGTTAGTAAGTTAGTGTTCATTTTAAGGTTTTGCTATAGCCTAATGAATTGCCAATTCATCTCACCCAAGGTCAACCAAGCTACCCAAAAGGGTATGGGTACGAGGACCCAAAAAGGACTTGCTACCGATAGAGCGGATTCTTTTGGATTCAATAGGTGTTTAGCAAATATAAATTGTGTTGCAAGATTAAGTAAATTTTAATCAAATACTAAAGTTGTGGTTAGTAAGTTGATTCATTTTTAACCTTCTTGATTAATATGAAAATTAGTAAATTGCAAGTTAGTTGGTTAGTAGATTGTTTAGTAGCAAGTTAGTAAGTTAGTAGTTAGATTAGTTGAGATGCAAAATAGGCAAAACACAAATACACTCTCTCTCTCTCTCTCTCTCTCTCTCTCTCACTTTCATTCTCTTTTACTTTCATTATGAGAGATACAAGTTACATTAATTTACATTATGCTTCAAGCAAATGCTTGAGAGAGATTAGAAGAAATTAATAAAAATAGGGGGAAGAGAGTGAAAAAGTTGATCCGAAATTGCCTTGTATACTCCAAAACATACTTGGATAACCTTGCAAAACAAGCAAACTCACAAACAACCATTGTTAATGTGAGAAAAAAATGACTATAAGGTCTAAATTATTTGACAATTTGACTAAAAATTTGCCAAAAATTGCATAAAAGGATTCTAGTTGCATTATACAATAATAAAAAATGCATTTCAATTTATGCAAAAAAAATGACTATTAGGTCTTAAAATAAAATAAATGACTATTTTTTTATTAAAAAACAGAATAATAAATGACTATTTTTTTATTAAATGACTATTTTTTTATTAAAAAATGACTATTTTTTTATTAAATGACTATTTTTTTAAAAAATAGAATAATAAAAAATGACTATTTTTTTATTAAATGACTTTTTTTTTATTAAAAAATAGAATAATAAAAAAATTCAGACTGTACAACAAAATGGGTGGGGGGCCATTTGGCCCCCAAATAAAAAAAATTGCCTCAGATTTATTTTTCACCAAAATAGGGCAAATAATATATGGAAATAGGGTTTTTGGGCCTTTCGGACGCAACCATGGGGTCCATTTGGCTCCAAAACCCTTCCAACAAAAGCTCAATGCCAAAAATTTATAGATTTAAAATGAAAACACCATTTGCAAAAGATCTAACAACTAGATAAAAAAAACACAATAAATCTATAAACCCTAATGGCAGATTTGCAAAATAAGTTTACCCAAATATCAAATGCATAAAATACCCAAATATCAAATGCATGCATTAAAACAAAAATATATACCTTAATGGGTTTTTCACCTCAAAGGATTGAAGACACTTGATGGAGATCCCAACCGCTCTGATACCAAATGTGAGACAAGCAAAGTCTCCCCAAGATCGAAGAATGCTCCACAAGATCAATCACACACAAAAGAGGAAAACCCACAACACCAATATTAAGTGGTAAAACCCTACTTCAAATGAAGAAGGGAAACATCCACTATGAAGCTCACTATATTACTCAATGATTCAACAATACAAGAATGCTTCAATGTTATGCAACAATATGCATCAACATGATATGACAAGATGTAGTAGACAACACCCCTATTTAAAGAGAAGCTTTTCTACTACAACCCTAAAATTACCCTAATCTTATCACAATATTATCTTGAGATGTGTGACAAATCTTATCACAATATTATCTTGAGATGTGTGACAAGTGGCATCTATCAAATATTAAAAAGTGATTGGTTACTTTTTAATATTTGCTAGAAAAGGGGAAATAACTTTTTTCCACAAATTAAATATTCCTAGCACCCTTATTTTATTTATTAATTGGGTGGGAATATTTTTACATAAAATAGAATTATTTTCTAATTCAAATATTATTCTTTAGACTTTATATTTTAGTCTAAGAATAATTTACACAATGTTGCATTACATATTCCAACACTAAATGGAATCCAAGAAGGAAAATTTTGATCTAGATGTGAAACTAAAACATCACATACTCAGATCCTTGAAGAAGCTAGGCTACACAAGAAGAAAAATCCTTGGATGATAGAAGATGAGATATGATACTAGAATGAAGAGAGGCCAATATGATATGAACCATTTGATGAAAAATTCTTCTATTATGACATTCAAGGAGCTTGAAGAGGTAAATAACCCCAAAAGGAATCCCTTCAAGTACACCTCATTCCTATGTGCCAAAAAATATCATATATATTAGATTAACTTTGATAGAACTTGTTAGCTCCATGGTATAAGAGACAACAAGATAGAGGTAATAGAAAGTGAAAGTGATGCTTATGGGTCCATGTTTGAAAAGGTGGGAGTGGTACAACAATAGCAATAACAAATACCTCAACTCAAGGAGGGGTGAATATCCCAAGTAAGAACTCCTCTTGATTTGGTAATGTTGAGGGTAGTGGCCACCCCTAATTTCACTTCTACTTCTCTTTCACTCTTTATCACTCCCACATCTTTATTTCCACTTCTTTCTCTTCCCCCACCTCTTCTTCTACCATAATTCCTTCACCATCCATTAGTGTATCCTATGGTTCTACTGGAGCTAACCTATCTATAACTACCACCCTCACTCATAAAACCATCCCTATGACTTCATTTCCATAAACCACAATCAAATTTTCCACCACATGATCTTTGGTATCATATATATTGATCCCTTTATCACTAGTATCCCTACTAGTAGAATAACTAGCATAGTTAGTGTTGGGAGAAACCCCCTCCATGTTCACATCCTTTAGTCTCATGTCCATGCAAACTGATCCACCCATATATCATCTCACTCACACTACCATCCATCATAAGCCAAACAACTTTGGTTGTATGAAATGACATCATCTACACCAACCCTTATGACTAAGCCTGCAAAAGTAGCTCCAAATACCAATGTGATTGTAGGGTCTAGATAGGACTTTGCATGAAGAATTAATACCAAGCCTAAGGATACATATGTCCAAAAGGTGTTTTATTTCCTTAATGATGAACATAGGAGGTTTAAGAAGGAATACAAATAGATAAGAGACAAGACCTCCTAGGCTCAAGTAATATTGCAGTCGTAGTTAGCATCTAGAGGAAACAAAGTCCTCATCATGGAATTAGTGCAAAATGGCCTAGGACTACCTCATCCCTTGCTAACTTTGATACTAGGGTGTTCAACCTATATCTAAGCCAAATAGATCCATTTCCAATAATTTAGCTTACAAATAAATTATTAATTGGTGCAACCATGTAATTTATCTAGTTAACAATGAAGGATGAAGCATTATAGAAAAAAAAAAAGCTTGAGGTATATGTGGCCTAGTTGAAGAGAGGGAAAGATCAACTTGAGAAAAAATAATAAGGTCTTGTAGAAAGACACTATCAAGAAGGATATACTAAAGAAGCAAGTTGAGGATCTCAAGTCCCAACTTAATGAGGCTAAAGAAAAGGCAACAACTAGAGGATATATTATAGGGCTAGTTGACGAAGAAAATTAAACAAGGAAAATTATAACTAGAGGATCAAGTGAAATAACTCTAAGAGGCTCAAAAAGTGATAAATAAAAATAATGTTGTGCTCCAAGGATAAATAGCAGTATTGAAATAAATATAAGCATAAATAGATCTAGGGAAAGCATTCAAGGTCAATAGGGTGAATTTCCTCTAAAATAACATCAAAGTTGAGATAATGAATGCAAACAAATATTATGAGTTTATAGCCTAAATAGAAAATAAACTAAATCAAGTAACTAAAATCACTAAGCAGGTTGAAGACCAATTACTTGTGAAGGAGAAGTTTAGGAGGTGCTCAAGCTTCTAGCTATGATGTTGGTAACACAAGCCCAGTAATTAGGTATAGATAAAAATATATGGTTAAGAAACTAAGGAAGATCCTTGAAACTAAGAGAGACCTATAAGCTTGCAAAAATATGTTATCCTCCTTGAAGCCCCCAATCTAGAAAATAATAAAATAAATTGAAGGGTCCATTACTATGAGGTTGCTAGACATCTTTGATCCTCAAAATAGACTTCTTGATGATGACATCATTATTATGATGTTCAAAGAGGAGAAAGGCCAATCTAAATCTAGATACATGGATGAGTAATATAAGAAATTGGAGCCATTAAATGCTAATCTATAAGAAGTAGTGGGAAAGTAGGATTGGTTATTAAAAAAATGTATGAGATCCTAGAAGGAGAAGCAAAAGACCTTGCTATCATCCAACTTCTAGGAGACAATGAATGACAAAAACTGCTAAGACTACTACCTTGAAGGTGGAATAGGAAGAACTATAACTTTACAAATTTTATATCAAGGATTATAGTTTTAAAAATTGCATGCCCAAGAATAAATTTGGGATCTAGGATCTCTTACTAGTCAAGATTAATGTTCAATGAAATTGCCATAAACATAGTGACAAGTAACTACCTTGGAATTCATAACATTGGAAGGTTAGAAAGTACTGAAATTAGTCAATCAGTACCTTCCCAAACCCCTCAAGTTTTTCTAAGTTGGAGACAAGTGTCGATCAATCCATAAAGGTCAATTTGTTCTAAGAGTGATCCAGTAGCATAATGGAGTAATTTAATTGCAGGAACAAAGCACAAATGAAATGTTGGGGAATCACTAGAATACTTGATCAATTTTCTCACATCCTAGAGCAAATCATTCATAGACCTATAGAAGGATAAAAGGAGAAGTGTGGATCTTGAGGAAGATCCTTGGAAAGTGATATTTTGTAATATAGTGGTAATGTAACTAATTTTAAAACCCTTCTTAGCCCTTTAGAGGTATAATTAGAGGCATGTAACATTTGTATAAGCATCATTTTGTTAGAGATGCCCCCAAATATTTATTAAGAGTAATAGTTTCTCACCTATTTAACTCAGGGTAAACATTTCCTATAAATAGGAACCATGGAATCCATAGTAAACATCTTTTGACCTTGAGGAATTTGGAGCTACACTTTGTGAGATCTACATAGTTGTCTTATAATTCATGAAATTATTGGAAAATTGATCATTATTTTGCCCTCCATAAATGGATCTATTTTCTTGGATTGTATAATGTATGGTGATTGAGGCATATCCCTTTTATCCATCATGTCATCCCTCTCACAATTTAACCTAAATTTAGTCGAAAGATTGTTGTTATTTGGATTTCTCCTATGTTGATTAATCACACACTCTTCTTGCTATTATTTTGACTATGTTTATTTTTAAATCTCTTGCACACTAAACCTCATAATTTACTTTTCATGCATTTTATTTTTTGTATTTTTAATTTCATTTAGTTAGAGTAGATTATAGTAGAATTTAACAAGGATATGTTGAAAGAGGCCATAAACCCTTCCATTCAACTATTGTTAAAACTAGAATTGTGGGTGCATAAGATGTCCACAATTCAATAAGGAAGAAGAAGGATCTCTAGGACTCAATTATGGATAGAATAAAATATTTTTTAGTAGGTTGGAAAAGTAAGTTATTAACCATGGCTAGAAGGCTACAACTCATAAAGAATACATTGCAAATTATCCTTCTTTATATGATGTCACTTTCAAGATTTTTAGTATGCATAGCATCCAAATCTAAAGAAATTCAAAAAAATATTATTTGAAGAGGATGTGAGAAAAAATATAGGTTTTCTCTTTGTAAGTAGGATATGGTTTGCAAAGGAAAGAATATTGGAAGGAAAGCTTACAAAATATAGACCAATGAATTTGTCCTTAGAGGTAAAACTTGGATGGATATTATCAAGAACAAGGAATGAGTTGGAAAAAATATTAAAAAATATAGAGGTTCTCTTGATGCAATAAAATTATTGAGGAAATAAATAATTCTTTAATATTTGCCAACATGGAAATTTATATCATAGTATATAATTTATCATGAAACATATTAGATGATATATCAATGAGAGGAATTATATATTTTTTTTGGTTCAATGCTTAGTTGAAGTTTTATCCTCTTATCTTGGATCTAAAATGACAACCATTGTCTTGGAAATGTCTAGCTTATAAAGGTCCAAATGTTAAATATTATATTGATGTGAGTAACAACTCTATATCATGGATTTCTATTAGTAACTTGGTTGAAGAATAGGAACTCAAAAAATAGTATAGGAGCTTTAAAAGATGCTTCAAGAGTTTTATTCCTAGTTCTATATGAAAGTATGAGTTGATTTCGAATCTATCAAAAGATGGTAGATACTTGGTCAATTTGAGATATAAGGTTTTCGAGTAATTATTATTTCCATTGGAATAATTTTTTGTCACTAGAGGCCCTCCCTAAGGCCTTGACCTTCCTTTGGTTAGTATTCTAAAGCAAGAATTTTATAGAATATAGTCTATAAAGAAGAGAATAACATAGACCTTTTAGGATATTTTGGTATTTTGATGGGAGTGGGCCCTTATAGAAGCCACATATAGATAATTTAAAAAATACAGAAAGATACTAACCGCATCAACAATTGATGGAGTTAAAAATAATGTTATTGTTAATTTAATTCCCACTTCTAATTTTCTTTATAGAATCAATAATAATCTATGATTCCCCCTAAATTGAAATAAGTCTCCATATTTTTTAATGATAATCTTAATCCCTATGATAAGTGCTCTAGCCTCTATTTCTTATTGAAGTTCCACATGATTCTCAACATGTGAGAATTATTTTTACTTTACTATTCCAAAGACATCATCTTTGTCAGCTTTCAATATTGATAAGCCCAACTTCTAGCCATTTTTGTTTTGTCATGGAGTAGCATTAATACTCTACATTAACTCTATTTTTTAAAAAGCTACATCTAGATTCTATTGGGGGCCACTCTTATCAAAATACCAAACCATACATTTGCTTTTAGGTCAATTAAACCATATCCAACTTGCCTTTTTATCAAAGATATTTGTGATTTCATTTTCTATCAAATTTATTATTCATATTCCTCAAAGGGCTGTGTTTCTACAATCGGATTCTTGATATCATTTTAATCAAGAGATAAAATCTCACTTGGCTAGTTTCCTTTTAAAATTTTAATTTCACCAAGATGAAGATCAACACCGTAATAGGATAAATTATCTACTACCAAAATTTCTTCTCTATAGATATACTCATATTTCCAATAGATTACCTCTCATAATAGATGATAAAAATCATTAATAATATTTTTTTTATCCAGTCCCCACATCCATTTTTGTTGATAGCATTAATGATAATTTTTGAATCCCCCTCAATTGAAATATATTAAAATCCTTTTTCAATTACAATATTAACCCCTGTAAGAAGTGTTCTAGCCTTTGCATACTTTTTACTTTAAGCCCCATATTATTCTAAGTGAGGAAAATTTTGCCTTCACTATTTTAATAAAAACCACCTCCATAACCTTTCCCTATATTTCCTTTGAAAGTAGCATCATATTTAATTTTGAGAAACCCAATTTCTAGATATTTTCATTTTACCATAGATTGAAGGATCCTTTTTTTTAATGCCATTATTATACATGACTCTTCCATATATATTTAAATATTGTATCCAAGTGGTTAGAACCTATTTTTCCACACTTAATACTTCCCATGATGTCCACCATACCTATAAAAATTATATAAGGGAGCCATATATAGTTCCAAACATGTGCATGATTTTGAGAATTATTTCTAAAAAATTTATTATTCCTTTCAAGCCATAAATTCTAACAAATAATGGTAGGACTAGTCCTCCAAAAAATGCATAATGCTTTAGCTTTAAAATAATTAATCCAACATTTCATCAACTCTTTCAATTTTTATGGAGATACCCAATATATCTCTCATTTTTAAAAAGTAATCAAAAATAGTGTGAGCAAAAGGATTGTTGGATTTTAAGCCAGATTATCCTAGTCTCAATATACTAGATCTTGAGTAGTCTCAAATATAAGAGCAATCAGTATATAAGTTCACCAATATAAATTATAATCACATTCAATAAAATATTCAATATGAAAATAAAATGGCCAAAATCATTCATGCAATAACATGAAGAAACTTATAGTAGAATTGCTCAAAATATGCATACAAGCTTCAATATTAATAACGTTTGCTCAAAACTTAGATATGGAGATGGCTGCTGGCTGTAAGCACTATTTAAGCGAGAGATCAAAAATTCAAAATTTGGAAGGTGGGAAGGATCATTTTCAAATTTTTAGAGCACGTACGAATGGCTACAAGGAAGAGCAGGTTCTAATTTCTATGGTTGTTCCTGAGGATAGTCAGTCCTATGATAAGGTTGTTGATGTTTTTGATGTCTTTTGGGGTGATGTTCCACATGACAAAGGAACTGTGCTTGGGTCCCCCTTGGTTGAGGGACCCACGGTTTCGAAGCCTTCATTTTCTAAAATTATCAATGGAAATGCTTCTAGATCCAATTCTTCTCTGTCCCCCTTGGAAATAGTGGGGAACAAAGTTAAAATTCCTGCAAGCCTAGCTTCCAATTATCTATCATTGGAAACATTTTCTCTTGTCGATAAAATTATGGGTGGAAGGCCTGATTTAGATACAATCAAAAGATGGACTTTTCTAAATGGAAAGCTAAAGGGTGTTTGGAAATATTTGGGCTTTCTAATGGCTTCTTTGGAATCAGACTCAACAACCAGGAGGATGCGAACCAAATCCTTACCGGTGGTCCCTGGTTCCTAGGCAGGAAAAGTGTTTTTCTCAGACAATGGTCTCCTGATTTCGACCCTGACTCCCAAAGCATCAATTATGCTCCGATTTGGGTTCGAATTCCAAATCTCCCCTGGCACCTTTGGCATGAAGACATCCTTAGTGCTATTGCTAAAACCATTGGGGATTTAGTGGCCATTGACCGTGCTACTCTAGCCAGAACAAGGATGATTGCTACTTGCATTTGTGTCAATGCAAATTTGGACTCTACTCTCCCTACTTTTGTGGAATTGGAATATGAGTCCTTCTACAAGAAGTAGGCCATTTAATATGAAAAAAAACCTCCATTATACATTGAATGTCAAACACAGGGACATATTAGGACCCAATGCTCTTCCTTAAAGGCTCAGGTTGAAATTCCTACTAAAAATAAAAAAGACAATGCTCCCTTCTCCAAAGTTGAGAAAAGGAAATATACTTCCTCTAAAGGGTCTTTTTTTTGTCCGATCAGGAACCAAAAGTCTCACATCAACAAAATTAATTTTATTCAGGGAGGCATCTCTCATGGGCTGTAACTTCCCCTTCGGGCTGATGATAAGGGCAAGATGATCCCCACTTCTATTCATGATTAGAACAAGGAAGAGGTAAGTTCCTTCTTTGCCCTCCCAAATAAGTTTCAAATTCTTTCTGATTTACCATCTAGGGATGCCAAAAATGAAGAAATTGCCTAGTGCCCTGGTCCTATCTCTAATCCATCTTCATCCTCTTTTCAATAAAAAAGGTGGGAACATTCCCCTATTCCTTCCTCTCTTAATGGGATTCCTAACAATTCTCCTAAGCATGGGGTTGTAGGCACTGGTTCCCCACATCCTTCTATTGAGTTTTTTTCCTGAAAGCTCTTCTGATCATTGTGCTCAGACCCAGATCGAGGAAGTTGCTTTTCCTACCTCTCTCCTCGAATCCTCAAGCCCTGTGATTCAAGGAATTAACAAATTTAGCCCAAAGCAAACCAAAAGTCACAAAAAATCTCCAATTGATTATGGAGGTGAAAAAAATAAGGGTAGAACTTCAAATGATGATCACTGGAAGTAGGGATTAGAAGATGAAATTGCTAATGGAATTCAAAAAACCCTATTTTCCACAGGAATAAACCAGAGCAAAGATGACACAAAATGCATCAAACCTCCCCAACCCTAGGGAAATGGAGGCAAAAGAACTTTCAAATATTCCAAATGAAAATCCTCTCATGGAATGTGAGAGGTCTTAATGGCATGGCTAAACAAAGGTTAGCCAAGTCATTGAGAAAAGAAATCAGTCCTTCTATCTTTCTAATGCAAGAAACCAAAGTTGGAGATTCTATTGCTAAGTCTGTTTGTAATAAAATATGGAAGAATAGTGAATCTATTTTCTGCAATGCAAGAGGGGCTTCAGGGGGTCTCATATGTCTTTGGAATCTTGCATTCCTTGAGGGCAGATTGATCCATTCTAATGAGGAATATGCTAGTATTATTTTTTTTGATAAATACTCCAACTCTCCTTGGGTTCTCACCAATGTTTATGCCCCAAATTCCATCCTTGGTAGATCCAAACTATGGGAAATTTTATCATCTATTAGAAAAGCTTTCACAAACCTTCCTTGGGTCCTTGTGGGGGATTTTAATACTCCATTGTTTCCTTCTAATAAAAGAGGAGGGGTAGGCTCCTTTACAAAAAGCATGGATGATTTTCAATATTTTATTAACCATAATAACTTGATGGATGTAAACCTAAAAGGAAATCAGTTTACCTGGTCTAATAGAAGAAGTGACAGTCAGTTGATTCAGGTGAAACTTGATAGAGTCCTTTTTTCTCAGGAAGCTACTACTTTTTGGGGGGATGCCAATCTTCAATATCTTCTCAAAATTGGGTCTGACCATAGTCCTATTCTCCTAGATACCAATAATCCTAAAAACTTCAGAATCCCTTTCAGATTTGAAGCAATGTGGATGCAACATCTTGACTTTAGGGATAGAATTATCCAGTGGTGGCAAACAGATTTTCAAGGATCACCTTCTTATAGACTTGGGAAAAAGCTCAAATTGATTAAATATAATCTCAAAATTTGGAACAGGGATATCTTTGGAAATATTTTTTAGAACAAACAAGAAATTAAAAATCGTCTTGCCGCTATTGAGAAAGATATCCAGGAAGGCCAAAGTTGCAGTGTTGAACAAAGAAGAGAAGAAGCAAATATTCTATCCCAGTTTCATAACATCCTTCAGTGTGAAGAAACCTTTTGGAGGTAGAAGTCCCAAGCTATTTGGCTAAAGGAAGGTGATTCCAACACTAAATTTTTTCATGTTTCTACCATGAGGAATAGGAGCAACAACAGAATCAAAGAAATTCATTGCCAAGATGGATGAATTACTTCTGATATAAAGGAGATTAGATCTGAATCCATTTCTCATTTTATGCAACTGCTTGAAAACCCTTCTATTGTCAGCTCAGGTGAGGCCAAGGATTTCCTACTCCAATTCATTCCTCCTTCTATTCTTGAAGACATCAATTCTAAGTTAATTGCTTGCTTTTCTGATGAGGAAATCAAGCAGGCTCTGTTCTCCATGAAACCAGACAAAGCCCCTAGCCCTGATGGTTTCTCTCCCAAATTTTTCTAGGTCTTTTGGGATTTTGTGGGTCTTGATGTGTGTGAAGCTATCAAGGAGATTCAAAACTCTAAAGTCATTCCTTGAAGTTTCAATTCTACCTTTATTGCCCTTATTCCAAAAAGTCCTAATGCAAAATATTTCAATGATTTTAGGCCCATTAGTCTCTGTAATGTAGTCTATAAAATTTTAACCAAGGCCTTAGCTAATCGAATGAGAGATGTCATGCCCCTTATTATTGACCATTGCCAAGGAAGTTTAGTTCAAGGTAGATCCATCTTGGATGGAATTATTTTTGTTCATGAAGCTCTCCATTCAACTTCTTTCACTAAGAAAGTTGCTTTCCTTTTAAAATTGGATATGAATAAAGCCTATGACAGGTTGAATTGGGACTTCCTCCTGGTGGTTTTAACAAAATTTGGCTTTCATCAGGAGTGGATCAACTTGATCAGTGGATGTATATCTTCTTCCTGGTTTTCTATTTTAATTAATGGTTCACCGATCAGTTATTTTCCTAGCAGTAGAGGTTTAAGGCAAGGAGATCCTCTTTCCCCTCTCCTCTTTATCATTGTTGTAGAAGCTCTTGGGAGATCCATTCATGCGGCCAGACAGTCAAGATTAATTTTTGGCATTAAGGTGACTTCTCAAACCCCTCCTATCACCCATCAACAATTTTTTGATGATACTCTTTTATCCACATTTGCATCAGTGGTTGAAGCTAAAGTCATAAAGCATATTCTCCTTCTTTATGAGGAAGCAACAGGCCAAAAGGTAAACTTCCAAAAAAGCAAACTATTCTTTCTTAACACTCCCTTGAGAAGACAACTCAAAATTGCCAACATCCTTGGATGTGCCATCTCCTCCTTGCCTGCTACTTATCTGGGGATGCCTCTGTTCATGGGTAATGCTTCTAAATATTTGTGGGACAATGTCATTGAAAGATTCCAAAAAAAACTCTCTGGATGGAAAGGTAATATTCTATCCCAAGCTGGAAAAGCTATTCTGACAATGGCCTATTTACAAAGCATACCCATCTACTTCCTTTCAATATTTAAAGCACCAGTCAAAGTTTATCAGAAAATTGAACAAATCCAAAAGCATTTCCTATGGATAGGAGCTGAAAATAAAAATAGATTCCACCTGGTTGCTTGGGAAAAAGTGTGTAAGCCTAAATATCAAGGGGGAATTGGGCTTAGAAGAATCAATTTGTTAAATTCTGCTCTCCTTGCAAAACAAGCCTGGCATTTGATTTTAGGAGACCATGCAGAGTGGGTCAAAATTGTAAGAAGGAAATACCTCCAAAATTTTAATTTTTTACATGGAGAGGTCCCCTCTACTGGTTCCACCTTCTGGAAATCCATCTGCTCCATGAAACAACTTCTAAAAAAGGGATTAAGGTGGCAGGTCGATAATGGAAACTCAGTGAATTTTTGGGAAGACAGGTGGTTAGGCAACCTCCCTCTCTTACAATCCCCAGGATTCAGATTGCTAAAAGTTTTCACTGATCCCCTCTTTGGTCCTAAAGTGGTGGACTTCCTCACTACTTTCAATGGCATCAGATCTTGGAAAAGGATCCAAAATCCCAATCTGGTAGCTGAAATCTCATCTCTTGAAGCTAGATTATCTTCCTTTCCTATCCCTTCTGAGGCCTCTTGTGATCATCCCATTTGGGAACCCACTGATTCAGGAGAATTCTCTATTAAGTCTGCTTATCATATTTCCTTATCTCCTATAGATGTTCTCATTCCTTTCAATCTTGTGTGGCTAAAACATTTGACTCCAAAGGTTGCCTTTTTCTCATGGCTAGCCATTCAAGATAGAATTCTGTCTATCAAAAATCTTATCAATCGAGGTATTCCCCTCCCTAATAGATGTTTCCTTTGTCTTTCTGATTGGGAATCCACTAGCCATCTCTTTCTTTTTTGCTCCTACTCCAGATCCATCCTTTATAACCTTTTCCTCAAGTTCAAAATCAGTTGGGCATCTCCTCCATCTCTAGTTGATATTTTCTCCCAATGGCCCAATCCTTTCAAAAATCCTTGTCTCAAAGGCCTCTGGAGTTTTTGCCTTCATCACTATCTATGGCAGATTTGGCTTGAGTGCAATAGGCACATTTTCTCTAAGGAAGCTAGGGATATTGATTTTATAACTAATAGAATTATCTTTTTTGCCAAAGAAAATGCAATGATTGCACCTTTTGATCCTTCACCTATTCCCTGGTTTGAAGCTTCTTTACTCCATTCATTTCACATTTCCTTGGAAAATCCTCATCCTTGCAACTCCCAAACTTCTAGAAATAACATCAAATGGAATCCTCCTCCTCTGGGATGGGTTAAGCTCAATTTTTATGGAGCTGCCAAAGGGAATCCAGGGAGAGCTGGTGTTGGAGGTATCCTTAGGGATCATCTTGGAAATTCTATATTTGCCTTTGTAGAACCCATAGGGGATCAATCTAACCACATTGCAGAAGCAAGAGCTCTATGGAGAGGATTACAATTCATTAAACAAGTCCCAGGAAAAGTCATCATTGAAGGGGATTCATTAAATATTATTAACTACCTCAAAAATTCCAAAATACTAGGATGGAAAATCAGAAATCTCATTGAGGATGTCAGAAGCTCATTGCTGCTCCAACAGGAAGTCATAGTTCAAAATGCCTTTCGAGAAGCTAATTCTAATGCTGACAAGTTGGCCAATATTGGCACATTGGCCCTTGGGATGCTGACCTGGATGGATACTCTTCCACGTGATGTTACTGAATTAGCTAGGTTGGATATAATTCAAACTCAACAAAATGAATCCTTATCATTTAATACATAATCATCACCTTTTTCTACCCTTAAAATTGAGAAGAGGGAATACCTTAGGCCCTGGTGTATCTTGTATTGTGGCTATTATCATAATCATCTTCATTACTAAAATATTTTCCATAATGACCATTGTTTTCCCTAGGCATTCCCCTTTTTGGAGCTTCATCTTAGAAATAATACCTTGGCACATTTCCCTTGAGCAGCACATAATCCCTATGCAAAACATTCATGTCACCGCCTTATTCCTACTGCTTTTTATCGAGGTTTTGACTTATATTGTGTTAAAGGTTTTTTCCTCCATATTTTTCCATAATTGCTGACTTTTCTTCCACGTGTGGGATTTCTCCTCCTATTTGTAGCCTTTTCTTATTTCTCACTCCAGTTGCATGGTTCCAAGATCCATTTTCATCCCTGCTCTTTCTCGTATTTCAATATCTTGGGCTTCTAAATTGATCTTTGTTCTTTCCATGTTCAGTTTCCCATGTTTCCCAATTGGTCAACCTTTCCATTTTTGGGCACACCTCTCTATTATCGTGACTGATCCTCTCCATTGGAAAATCTCTCTGTGTGATGTTTGGCACCCATTGGCCCATCCTTTCTGGCATGTGAGCTTTCCTAGATGTGGGCTTCTTGCGAGAAGATATGTGAAGGGTCTTCAAAAACATCTAGATTCTCTTTGGTTCTATTTAAGCTTGGCTCAGAAAGTGCTTTGTTCTTCCCATATTTATCCTCTTCTCCTCTGCACCACTTCTAAGAGCTTCTATCCCCTTCCTCTGAGAGCCACTAGGATGACTTATATTGAGCCTGACACTCTCTCCATTGAGCCCATTGTTGAAGCAATCCTCAGTGATAGGGGATTTATTCCTTTTTTCAAGCTATTTTTAGGAACTGACTGGGATGTCAATATGGCGTTTGCTTCAACCTGGGAGAAGGGAGTGGTCATCATCCATGGTGTTGATTTCTTGGTGGATGTGGACATCTTGGCAGAGCTGACCGGACAACCTGCTACTGGTCGCATGGTGAGAAGAGACAAACACAATTGGGAAGTGGAGGTAAGTCAGTTTGAACCTGCATCACCAATTAGGAAGCTCATTAAGAAGGGGTTATACCACAAGGATCTTCCCACACCATGGAAGGAAGTAATGAAACCTATCATGGAATACATAATAGTTGATGACCCTGATTCCCAGCTCCGTAGCTTTCACCTTTCTTTTGTAAATCATTTCAGGGATTCAAAATTACTTAATATTCTTGAATTTTTATTTTTATCTATGGATTACACTATAACCTCAACCCGTGCCAAGAAGGAAGAAGATTGGCCTTCTCACCAAGGCCTTTTCAAGGTCCTATATGCTTTTTTGTTGCAGAAGTTTCCCAAGGGTAACATCACCATTCAGGACAATACAGAAGATGACACTTCTTCCACACCAGTTTCAAAGGTGAGAGGAGCCAAAAGAAAAGGAAAAGAGGATAAACGTGAAGGCCCTCACAGTGCTAGGAAGAAGGTAAAAGTGGAAGTTACTCCCATGAGGAGTTCCCAATGGCTCAAGAATAAAGAAGCTCAGTGTCCTGAGAAGGCAAAGGAAGAGGATGTGGATGACCTCAATGACCCTATTGAAAAGTATCTACAGAAATTTGTTATCAAGACTACGTCTGCTATTATAGCTCATTTGGAAACCACCTGGGATGCTATAAGGAGAGCTATCACACAGTTGAAATACCAAAGGAATGCACTCAATCTGTTGTTCTTCTATGACACCTTCGATGAGGAGGCCCCTGCTAATTCCACTGCTGCTGGAAAATCCGAGGTGAAAGAGGATGAGGTTGTAGAGATCACCAAGGAAGCATTCAAGGATGTCCCTAAGGACGAGACCAAGGAAGGTGAAAAGGAAGGCAAAAAGGAAACTACTGAGGTGCCTGTCATTGATTGATTGGCTTCTATGTTGTTGTTGTTGGCCCATTGGGGCTTCTCCATATTTTTGTCTTAATCTTGTTTGTCCTTTTGTGTTTCAGTTTGTTCCTCTAGGATGCATTTTGCTAATTCTGGCATCCTTTTCTTTTCAGTTTGGTCCTCTAGGATGCACTTTTGGTAATCCTTGCATCCTTTTCTTTTCTATTGTACTAAGGCGTTAGGGCACCTTTCAAATGCCCTCTCTAATGAAAATTCCTTAACTTACCAAAAAATATAACGTTTCAACACGATCTTCTTTGATACAATACTTGAGCTTTATCTCTAGAATATAGCCATACAAATATAACTCTTCAAGTACTTGACTATTTCTCTCCCCACATATCCAAGAGATAAATATTTTCTTATTCCATATAAATCCTCTCATGTCTTTTGACTTCTCATCTTGCCACTTGTATACAAGACTCTTGACTCTCTATTTACTTGCATACTTAACTCTATGACACTTGCACACTTCTACATGACACTTACACTTCTACATGCACACCTAATACATGACACTTGTGCACATTCTTACATTACACACTTGCACACTTACATACATGACACTTGCATATAATACACATAAACACTTACATAAAGGGAAATATAAATCATACTCCTAAATTATAGACTCAAACCCAATTCTAATAGTTACATTGTACCATAAGTACCATGGGGCTACATTGGCATGTACCAAATAATGTAAAATCCTCCAACACCCCCCTATATTACATTATTTGGTTATTGAAGACTTTAGTCTTCAACCTTTGTCTTCATATTTGGTTCTTGATTTTGTTCTTCTACTTTGGTTTTGGCATTGCTCTAGATTCTAAAGCTTGTCTTCTTTTTTCTTACCTGCATTTTCTTTGATCAACTTTATTTTCCTTTTTCTAATATTTTTCTTTTGTTTCATTATTTTGTTCTCTTCTTTTTGGGTCCTAGTTTTGCTTTGTTGTTCCTTTGGATTTTTTCTTGTAGCCTATTTTTCTATAACTTTAGTAACATCAGCGCTTTCAAATTTTTTGAAGAATTTTCCTTTTCTTAATTGTCTTCATTTTGTGCCTTGATTAGAATTCTTGTTGTAAGAGATTTAAATTCATTTCCTTCAGTATGTTCTTCTATATCTTGTATTTCTTTAATTTCTTGAACTAGATTACCTTTTTTATTTTCTTCTCTTGATTGTAATTGATGTTGTTGTTGTTGACCATATCTATATTGATGCTGATACTGCCTTAGATGAAAATTCTAAAATGGTCTATTCATTTGATTTCCTTGATTCATATTCATATGATTTCCTTGATTCAAAGAAATATATACAAAAATTTGTAGTATGACCCCTTTTTCTACATATATGACAAAATATTGGTTTCCATCTAGATTGAGGCTTTGATGTTGTTGCAATATTACTTGATACATTCTCCTTAGACACCAAAGCATTATTAGTCATTTCATATTTGACTAAATTTTTAGCTTCATATTCTTAAAGAATATTAACTAAGTCATCAAATGTTGTTTTCTTATTTAGTACTTGTAGAGAAGTAACTAAATGTTTATAACTTTATGGAAGTGCTCTTAATGTAACTTGAACAAGTAACTTATCTTTTACATTTCCTCCTAGAATAATTTGGATTTTATATCTACTACTTTATGAAGAAAGAGTTTTGTACTCTCTCCACTATTAACCTTTAAGGAATACAATTGAGATTGTTAATTCAAAATAAGTTCTTTATTATCTGCTTGTTATGGTGCAGTGGTAAATGTCCTGGGTGCTGGTAGAGGTCAACCCATGTTCCATTCCCCTTGTCTCCATCCTGCAGATATATGGTATAGTTAGGAATGTCCTATGTGCTGGTAGAGGCCGACAAGGCTCCATTCCTCCTATGCCCAACCTGTAACCTAGGTGTTGTAGGTGAGTTGGAGAGGAGAGGGCAATCCTCCAAGGGAGGTCCCATGTTCAAATCTCCACCCTACCAAAAAGCTGAATTGGGTATCTAAAATCCAATTGATAATGTTGGTGCGGGCAGGGGTCGGGTGCGACCCCCGGGTGACTTTGATGGTGTAGTACCCCCCTATTCGTGGTCTCTCAGACCAAGGTAGCTCCGCAAGGGGTTTTTTGCTATAAAAAAAAATAAGTACTTTATTATTTTCTTAAATTTTTTACATAAATGCTCCCAAACATCTACAAAATTTTCATCTCGACTCAAGTATGATTGAATTTCGTCAATTATTCCAAATGTAATTAATATAAGAGATTTTGCATCACTTTTTAAAAACTTTTTTTCTCTTTCATCTTCACTTGGTTTTTTCTTTGTTCCATTCACTATTTTCCAAAGTTTTTCTATAATAAGTGTTAATAAATTTTTAGCCTCCTACTCTAATTTATTAATGGCTACACTAATTATGAAAATCTAGTGGTACATGGTGGACATGTTCGTGTTTGCAACTGGAAAAGTTGATCGGTACATGCAGATGGCACCTATATCCCATTTTCAGGTGCCTATATCCTAGTTTCAGGCATCTATCTTCCAGTTTCAATTGTCTATCTCTCGTTTTTTGGTGGATGGAGGTGCCTATCTTCCATTTTTTGGCACCCTTCCCAGTCAAAGCACATGGTAGACTTTTTGACTAAAGACCTTCACAGTTCTTTATGGCAGAGTGGAGACTGTTTTAAAATATATATTTATTTTCTTGCGGTTTTTATTTAATTTATTATTTTATCTTCTCCTTTTGTGAGTTGTCCAAATTTTTGTACATGGAAAATCTTACGGATTTAGAAAGATGACCAAGAAGATCTATGTAATCCGATAAGTAGGTAAAAAATATTTTTATGCAGTCTTGTCATATTTTTAATAAATCCATGTGGAAAATTAGAAGATTTGGGTGGTAGAAGAAGTTATGGCAACATGGCTGTATCAACAAGTTGGTGCAATACCAATTGTCTTAAAGTGATTCAAAGTGTAAAATGCAGTGTTGGTTGTACGAAGACTTTAAGGCTGTTGGCATCAAGGAAAGAATGTACAGTTTGCATTGTTGGGTGGTCAAACATTGGCAGAGCCTACAAACAGTTTTAAATGTTGTCATCTGCCACTTTATTTTTTTTAAATTAAAATTTTAGGTCATGTCCTTTATATAATAGCACCACGTGCACATTAAAAATTTGGTCTTATGGCTAGGGCTTTTTTATTGGGCTCAAGATTTTAGCCCTGGTGGGTTGATTCACTGCCAATGTTTGTTGGCCTATGTAACACCACATATTTAATATAGAGACTATTTTCAAATTTACCTGTGTATATTTAGCTTGGTCGAATTGCATGTGGTATTAGCCTTTGGTTTGCCAACCTTACCTCTTGCCATTTTTTTAGAATCTATTTTGTTTTCGTGTGTGTTGCACTGCATCCAAGCAAATTTAATATTGAGGAATATCATGACTGTATACTGTGTATATTTATCCTTGGTTGGATTGCATGTGGCATTGGCCCTTGGTTCATCTTGCATTACCTCTAGCAGTTGTTTCACGCTTAGTGTTACATTTTCCCATTGTGTTTTTCATACAGTTGTGACGAATCAGTTCCATTTTTAAAAAATTTAGGTGCAATCGTCTCTTTCCTTTTTTTATTTTCCCATTCGTCGTTGCTTTTTTATTTTCTATTTTTCCTCTCTGTTTTCCCTGTAGGTTAAGTTTAGATAGTTTAATAGTTATTTATTTATTTATTTTTAGTTTAGTTTTTGTTTTTAATAGTTTTTATTTTATTTTTTATGTTGTTCATGATTTTTTCCCGATCGTATGTTTAGTTAGTTTTTTATGTTTTTTTTAGCAGGTTTAATTTAATAGTTTTTATTTTTTTGTTTAGTTTAAGTTCATTTTAAGTGTTTTTTTATTTTTATTTGGCAAGTAAGTCCATAAGGTTATTTTAGTTGTTTTCTTTTTTGCGAGAGTCGACTCTCTCTGGAGGTATTTTCCTCTTAGGCTTGTCCCACACAAGAGGGAAATTCCCATGTTGATGTTGTGCGCGGGTGTAAGTATAGGCGTATATTTTTAGCCATCAATATTTTTGACATGCCTGGTGGGATGGATCTGTATTTTTATTGAAAAAATTACATATATTTGTTATGTTTTAAACCAGTCAAGATATGGTGTTTGTCTTGACTATCATATGCTTGCTGAAGCATTTTTTGTAAGCACCTGGCGACTCTAATGAAAGAATCGAATCTAATCTGCATTATCTTTCATTCTTTTTTGGAATATCTTTTTTTGTTGTGTTTTTTAGTTTTGTAGGTATCGGGTAAATCTGCTAGTGTAGATTTTTGGGTTCTATTGAAAATCTGATGATTTTGTTGACTTTGTGTCGAATGGATGCTAAGTTCACCTGGTCTTCTAGGTTCTTTTCACATTGTAGGTATGTGTCCCCTATGAGTCACCAAACTGTTAATAAATTTTGAGCCTCTTGCTCTAATTTATTAACAATTGTACCAATTATAAAAATTTGGTGGTATGTGGTGGACAAGTTTATGTTTGTAGTTGGCAGAGTTGATCAGTACACGCAGATGGTGCCTATATACCATTCTAGGTATCTATATCCCAGTTTCATGTACTTGTCTTCCAGTTTCAGGCATCTGTCTTCCAGCTTCAGGTGCTTGTCTCCATTTTTTCGATTGTTGGAGGGGCCTATCTTCCATTTTTAGGCACCCTTCCCGATCAAAGCACACATGCAAAAATTTTGATCGAATACCATCACAGTTTTTTTATGGCAGAGCAGGGACTATTTTAAAATATATATTTACTACCCCATGACTTTTATTTAATTTATTATTTTTATCTTCTCCTTTTATGAGCTGTCCAAATTTTTGTACATGGAAAATCTTACGGATCTGGACAGACGGACGAGAAGATCTATGTAATTCGATAAGTAGGTAAAAAATATTTATGCAGTCTTATCATATTTTAATAAATTTGCATGGAAAATTTGAAGATTTGAACGGTAGAAGAAGTTCTAGCAACAAGGCAGTGTCAAAAAGTTGGTACAATACCAATTGTCTTAAAGGGGTTTGAAGTGTAAAATGCAGTGCTGGTTGTACGAAGACTTTAAGACTTCTGACATCAAGGAAAAAATATGCAGTTTGCATGGTTGGGTGGTAAGACACTGGTAGAGCCTACAAACAATTTTAAATATTGCCATCTGCCACTTTATTTTTTTTTAAATTAAAATTTTAGGTCGCATGCTCTACATAATAGTGCCATGTATACATTAAAAATTTGGTATTCTAGCTAGGAATTTTTGTTTGGGCTTGAGCTTTTGGCCCTAGTGGGCTAATTCACAGCCAATATTTGTTGGCCTATGTAACACCACGGATTTAATATAAAGACAGTTTTCAAATGTACTTGTGTATATTTAGCTTGGTCGAATTGTATGTGGTATTGGCCCTTGGTTCACAAACCTTACCTTTTGGAAGTTGTTTTCAGAATATATATTTTTTCGGGTGTATTGCACTACGTTCAGACAGATTTAATACCGAGGAATGTTGCGATTGTATACTATGTATATTTAGCCTTAGTTGGATTACATGTGGCATTGGCCCTTGGTTCATCTTGCCTTACCTCTTACAATTGTCATGTTTTGTGTTACATTTCCCCATCGTGTTTTTCATGCAGTTGCGGTGAATCAGTCAACCATTTTTTTTTAATTTTGGCGTAATCATTTTTTTTTTTTTCCATTCGTCATTGCTTTTTTATTTTCTATTTTTCCTCTCACTTTTCCCCATAGGTTAAGTTTAGATAGTTTAATAGTTTTTTATTTATTTTTGTTTAGTTTAGTTTTTGTTTTTCATAGTTTTTATGTTGTTCATGAGTTTTCCCCGATCGTATGTTTAGTTTGCTTTTTATGTTTTTTTAGCAGGTTTAATTTAATAGTTTTTATTTTTTTGTTTAGTTTAAGTGTTTTTATTTTTTCGGTAAGTAAGTCAATAAGGTTAGTTTAGTTTTTTTTTTGCAAGAACCGACTCTCTAGAGGTTTTTTCCTCTCGGGTAGTCCCACACAAGAGGGAAATTCTCATGTTGATGTTGTGTGTGGGTGCAAGTGTAGGTGCACATTTTCAGCCATCAATAATAAGAATTGATTTCATTTTGTTTTGCCATGATGTAAAATTTGGTCCTTTCAAAAGTGGAGATTCAGAAAAAAAAAATTGTGTTAATTGACATAATGGAACTCATAAAAAACTTTGTTTAAATTTGCAAACTCAATAATTTAAATCTTTCAAAAACCTTTAAAGTAGCAAACCTTTTATCTCGCTAATTTACTAAATTTGCAAATTCTAACTCAAATTACAAAAAAAAAAAAAAAATTGGAGTAGAAATTCTTATCTCTCCAAAATCTAAGAAGTTTATTAATTTTTCAAAAAATGAATTCTAGAAATAGATTGCAAATATAAAAAATATTAATTTTCAATATTTTTTCAATCTTTCATAAATGTGGTTGAAGTCCTTATAACTCCCACCTAAATATTATATCCTATGGAGTTGAATTCCTTTTAACTCCCACTTTTAAATATAAATTTAAAAGTTTATAAGTTTCCAATGCTTCAAATAAAACTCAACTTAGGACTTTATTATCAAATATATCAAAATATTAAGGTAATAGTATCCACCTTATATTTTGTTTTTTAAATAAAAGCATAATCTCTATAGGCATATGAACCACTTTGAAATTCTCATAAGATCATAGCCAATTAATGTTCCACTCTAGAAAACACGTGTTGAAGTAGTACAACATACTATAATAGGTGTTAAACTTGTGTGTAACATTCATGCAAATATTTCACTTTCCCTTATACCATCTATGTTACCTATGCATTAATTATTGGAAATTTAAGCCTTACTACTACAAAATATCGTAGGTTATCACACAATATTACATAGGCTCCAATATAAAATAGCCAAGATTTTAAAGATCAAAGTAATCTTATAATAATGAGTAGAAAATATGAGCAAATTAATATGTATATCAAGGTCTATATAATATTGAAATAAACATTCATTTATATAATCAAATATGAATGTAAATAGCCTGAATCATTCATGAACTATGCATAAAGAAAACATACAATATTAATTGCTCAAAATGTATACAAGCTTTATTCCTTCTCTTCCTCTTACAACCAGATAATGAATATCTAATCTTCTCTCTTGGATTTTCTATGGAGCATTATCTCCATAATATAGCCATAGTAATGTGACTCTTCAAGTACTTGACTATTGCTCTCCATATTCTAAGTCTCCTGAATCTTGGCTTATCAACTTACCACTTGCACACATGACTCTTACACTTCAGCATACACTCCTAATCTAGTACACTTGAGCATATCCTTGCATTACATATTTGCACTCTTACATACAAGACACCTACGCACATTCCCTTACATGACACTTGTGCATTTCTTATACATTGACACTTACATAAAAGGGGAAATATAAATCACACTCTAAACTATAGACTCAATCCTAATCTATTACATATTTACAAATGTACCATGAAGGTACCATGGGGGTACATTAGCATGTACTAAATAATGTAATATATCTCAACACCCCTCTATATTACATTATTTGGTCATTGAAGACTTTAGTCTTCTATCTGGTATTCAATCTTCAATCTCCAAGTGACCTTCCATTATTCATAAATCTTTGATTCATCTTCAGCTTCACCTATTTTAGATAAATATCTAAATCTACAATATATGGTTCTTATTTGGGTTTAGATTCATGTCTTTTATTGTCCTTCCTTTTGTGCTTGCCTCTATTCTTCTTTCTTCCTCTTCTCTTTTGCATCTTTATCTATGATATACCTGATGATGTGCCTTCTAAACATTGAGTTAGAAAATCATCACAATAATACAATCTTGATTTCAATGACTCCTCATTGAAGCTAACATAAGCTTCATTCAAGTTGTATGTGTCGTCTTTATTTTCTTCTCCTTTTTCTTGAAAGATATCAAAGGTAAGTAATGACAAATACATCATTAAGAATTCTTTGGATGAAAATACAAAGGTGTTTTGTGAATTCCACCATGTTCTAAACATTTTTTCATGAAGATAGCTTATGAGTGTTGTGAACTTTTTCTCTTTTGCATACTTGAGAAATAAATATAGTTTTGTTTTAAAATATTTTTCATTTGTTTTTGTCCATCAAAACCATCTATTAAGTTTTGATAATAAAACTTAAGTTTGTTCATTGTCTTCACTATTTTCATTGAATGCACTTCTAATGGTTTCTTCCATGTTATGGATCAATTCAATGATTTATTTCCTTTGAAGTAGTAAACCTTATAACTTCCAAATTAAAATAACTCAAATATAAATTTTGCAAATTTTAATTTTCTAAATTTTGATGTAGAAAACCTTTTAACTCCCAAATATTAAATTTGCAAAATTTTAATAAATAGAATTTCTTCTAAAAAAATTAAATGAAACAAATTTCTAATTTCAAAAAACTTCAATCCAAACCCCATAAGGGGGGCGGAGGTCCAAGGTTCAAATCTCGGGCCTCGCTGAACTGAACATTTGTCCCTTTCCTAGTGCTTTCAGCAGCGTAAAAGGTTTAAAATGATTGTGGCATGGTGGTTATAGGGGTGGACTACGCAAAGATCTGGGTGGCGGCTTCTGGGGTAGACAACGCAGAATACTGCAATGGCCATAAAAAGCTGGATAGCCTACCCGGATTCGTGGCAGCTACCGATTCCACCATGTAAATTCAAAAAATAAAAAAAACATCAAACCTTATAACTTCACTAAGAAATCAAATCACAAAAACTTTAAACTATCAAATATTAATTTCAAAAACTTAAATGAACTTTTTTTTTTGGTGATTAAAGAAAAGGATTTTGAAAGGGACCCTCACCCTTTTACAATAAAATCTTTAGCTTCTAAAAAAATAAAACCAGCTATGCATTGAACCTTTAAATTTCATTGCCTAGTTAAAAATTTGTTTAAGTTTACCACAAATGAACTTGAACTTCCAGTCGAGCATAAGAGACCTATATTACCTAATGCCTTACAAGACACAAGTTGGTGGATCTACTATTGGATAGCTCTAGGGAGTGCCAAAATAAAGTTAAAATATACTGGTCATAAATATTATGCTACTTGAGGGTGTTTAAAGGAGTGGTGGATGGCTCCCCTAAGCTTGAGACACTCCTCTATCCTCATTAGGAGTTGATTGAAGATAATAGTCGTATTCCTGAATTTGCCTATAAAGATTCTCCTATTTCTTTAAATCCATATACACCATAAAAATATGGGATGAAAATATTCCAAATATGTTTGTTCTCTTTGTCAGGAGGCCTCCATTGGATACACAATTCAATAATATCCTCAGGCATAACCCAACTAAAACCCATAGATCTCAACCATTGATCCAACACTTCCTGAGAAGAAACATCTTAAAAAGATATGAGTGATTATTTCTTTATTCCTTTTATAGAGGTAACATTTGTTGGCTCCCTGGAAGCCTCTCTTGCTCAAGTTGTTCCAAGTCAAGATTTTATTTTGGAACACAAGCAAAGTATTTTTTTTCATTTTTGGAATGCACTTGTTGTTCTAGATACTCCAAGAAACTTTTGTTTGAGGTATTTCTAGCATCTCAGTATAACCATTGTTAACTATATAATGACCCGAAGTTGACCAAATCCACACCAATCGATCCAGTTCCTTTGAATGTGATATTTGAAAGTACTTTATTTTGGCATGGAATTCTTCTAGCTTGTATCTTAGATTGGTATTTTACATGTTAGTTCTCCATATTTTTATTCCTCCCTGCTTCACTATATAGGAGTTGAAGGAGGTGCCCCACTCAACTTGGAGATTTCTTCTAAGTTCCTCTAAATCTTGGTCTCTATCCAAAGACCTTGAGTCAAGCTAGTTGTCCTCCCAAAAGTTTACTTTAGTTCCTTCCCCTATCCTCTAGCACATTTCTCCCTTTATTATGGCTATGCTTTGATAGATATAGTTCTAGATTGCTGAGCCACTTTAGATTTGGTTATTCTTAAAAATTGTTTTTGGTTCCTCTTCCTGAATGTATTTTTTCTCATGATGTCAGCCCATGGTCTTCATTTTTCTTGAATGATTCTCCACATAATTTTTGATGAGGGTCTTTATTCTTCTTAGTCCTAATCCTTCATAGGATTTTATGAGGCACACCCTTTCCCACTTGACCAAATGGAATCTCTTTCATTCCTCAGTGCCTCTCCATAATTATTTTTATATATGGACTCAATTGCTTCCTCTATATTAGCTAGGACCTTGAATAGGGAGAGCATGTAAATTGGTATGATCTCCAAGGAGGATTAAAGAAGTTGAATTTTTCCTGCGTGGCTGAGAAGGTTATCTTTCCAGCCTGTCAATGTCTTATTGAGTTTGTCAATAACATGGTTCTAGTGGATTGGCTTTATTTTTTTGACTAATAGGGGTATTCCTAGATATGAGGAGGTCAACTCCTCAATTTCACATTCCAATATTTTCTTTATCTTGATTTATATTAAGGGAGGTATGTTGAGAAAGTAAATTTTAATTTTTTAAAAGTTGATACTCTTAGAGGATGCCCTTTCATATCTATTTAGGATATTTTTTAGAGTTCTAGGTTCCTTCGGAATAGCTTCCCCTAGCAATAGAGTGTCATCTATAAATTTAATGTGATTTTTATTTGTTACCTTGCTTGTTAATATCAACCCTTTGATATAGCCCTATTCCTTATCTTTCGCTATTGATTTTCTTAAAGCCTATGTCATGATGATGAATAGGGTTGGAGATATTGGATCCCCTTGTCTTCCTAGAGCTAATGAAGTAGCCTGTAGGAGATCCATTGATTAGAATAGAAAAGGTTGCATTGGAAATTCAACTTTGGATGAGTTTCCTCCACAAAAATGAGAAGCCAAATTTTTCCAGGCCTTCTATAGAAAATTCCAGGATACTTTATCATAGTCCTTACTTATATCTAGCTTAAAAAGTATACCTACTTGTTTATTTTTTTCAAGAGTGGATGGTCTCATGGGCAATCACAATATCATCAAGAACTTTAAAAATACCTTATCACTCCTTTAATAACTTAAATCCTTATTACTCCATTATTCTATACTTAAATAACTCATAATACCTTATTACTCCAATATGCTAGTATTAAAAATTAATTTAAAAGCTAATTAACCTCCAATTATCAATTAGCTTATGTGTTGAAATAATAACATTAAACGTTACCTTAGAATCCTTGGTAATATTCTCACTGTATCCAACATTGCATTACTTAGGGTTTCAATGTTCCTTGAAATTTTGTTTCCTTTGTGCTTCACCTACTATGAATGATCCTTTTCCCTCTAGATTTCAAATGTTCACCTTATTTCTCCCTCAGGTTCCACTTGGCTAGAAAATCTTTAAAGTCATTTGTTACTAGACTATTTCAATCTCGCTCTTCAACATTTCACCTTCTGGGCACTCCCTGTATTGTGAATCCAAAAGCTTTTTGGTTTGAATAGTTATCTCCTAGAACTTGATATATGAATGGTTGATGTAATAAGGTGCTCTCATAGCACTTATGGCTATAGGGAATGCGACACTCTTAGCTAGATGGAGGATGCCACTGATCAGTGCTTACTACTATATGAAGGGTGACACTCTCTAGTTCTTACATTCAAGTGGTGCTTCTCCTAGCACAATCATTCATATAGATAATAATATTCTTTAGTGTTGATGATGGTGCTTTAGCTTCATTGTACTTGTTACATTACACTATGACTTGGTTATTCTACACTATGGCTTAGCTACATTATGGCTTGGCTACATTATGGCTTGGTTGCATTATGGCTTGGCTATACTACACTGCTTTGCTATATTGCACTACACTGTTACTTGTATTATAGCCTATATTTTATCTTTTCTTAGTTTCACTAGATTACTTAGCTTTTTTATTCTATAGCTACGCTTACATTTCCATTATATCGACTGCTTATCTCTATATCTCTACTCAAGTTGGTCGCTTATCTTTATATCTCTATTCAAGCTAGTTGCTTATCTGTTTATTTGATGGATTCTTATCTATAGGTTCTGCTAGCCACTGGTTGCTCTCTTCTATCTCTTTTATGTTGCTTAATGCTTCTCTGTAGTGCTCTTTTCTTCTCTTTTTTATCTCAATTGTATTTTCTCTATACTTTTCTTTCTTCTTTACACTCTATTCTAAATGGTTATTTCTTCTTCTTTCTCTATTCTTCCTCTCTTCCTTATCCAAATATATATAATAATATTTAAATACTTTTTAATACCAAAAAGCTAAAATTATTCTCTATATCTATAGGAAGCTTCTCAAACTTTTGACTTAATATCTATTGATGCTTTACTATCAATCTAAAAATATTTAATGTCTTAGGTCGCAACTAAGAACCCAATATAATTATCCTCCTTACTAGATAACCCAATATAAATATTAGGGTGGCACTAAATATCCTTGAATGATCAACTATATTCTGAGTTGATTCAACCTCAATATTCAAACTGTAAATTCTCAAATCTTCAAAATATTCAAATTAATGTTAAGATGGCTCTATTCCTGAATGACCAACTTCCTTCTGGGTTGGTTCAGCCTATCAATGTCCAACTTATCTTCTAAATTGACCATTTTCTTCAATATATCTACGTCCTAGTCTTCATTGATTTTCCTTCAACCAAGTGGAATAACCCTAGCCTGCTCTAATCACTAAGAACTTCAAAAAATAGAGTCCAATTCTACACTACATTTAAAGTAGATAGACTCTAAATTAACTTTATAAAAAATGTGTAAAGCTAAATAATAATGATGGCTAATAAATAACTCTATCAAACTAGACAAAGTTAGGTGGTAGCTCTGATACCACTATTAGATTTTTAAGCCTTACTACCATAAAATATCATAGGTTATCACATAGTATTACATAGGTCCCAATATAAAATAGCTATAATATTAAAGGCCAAAATAAATTTATAATGATGACTAGAAAATATGTATATAAGTCTTATATAAGACTGAAATAAACATTCATTTATATAATCAAATATGAATGTAAATAGCATGAATCATTCATGAACTATGCATGAAGAAAACTTACAATAATAATTGCTTAAAATTTATACAAGCTTTATTTCTTCTCTTCCTCTTACAACCATATAATGAATATCTAATTTTCTCTCTTGGATTTCCTATGGACCTTTGTCTCTATAATATATCCATAATAATATGACTCTTCAACTACTTACTATTTCTCTCCATATGCCAAGTCTCATGACTCTTGGCTTATCAACTTACCACTTGCATACTAGATGAACACTTGACTCTAAGACTTGCACACATGACTCTTGCACTTCTACATGCACTCCTAATCTAGGACACTTGTGCACATCCTCACATTACATATTTGCACTCTTACATACAAGACACTTATGCATATTCTCTCTTACATGACACTTGTACATTTCTTGCACATTGACACTTACATAAAAGGGGAAATATAAATCACACCCTAAACTATAGACTCAATCCTAATCTAATATATAGTTATAAAAATACCATGAATGTACATTAGCATGTACCAAATAATGTAATACATCTCAACATTAATTGCTCTAATTGTAGCAATATGGACTCGAAAGAGTCATAGAGAAAAGATGTTACAACTAGTTTTTCATTATCTTCCTCTAGGGTTAATATTGTTGGTGCTCTAGCTTGTGCTTCGGTTGAACTAATCTACTCAAGATATAATGCACTTTGGTGCTCTAACATATGCTTTGGATGAACTGATCTACTTAGGAGATAATGCACTTTGAAACTCTAGCTTTTTGGATGAACTAATTTACTCAAATGATATTGGTGTTCTAGCTTGCTTATCTAACTCAAGCACTCTATATGGATAGATTTGTGTCTAATACTTTTAGTCCAAAGCCTAGTGCTCTAACTTTTATCCATTTTTTGCTTTGTTGCTTTGATTTATCTTTCAAAATATACTTTAGAAATCTTCAATGCTTTCTCCTCTTTCTTTTTTCTCTACTCAAGATCTTGTCTAATATCTTCTATTTTCTTTTTCTTTCTCTTAGGTTCTAGCCTGAGTTTATATTCTTCTTTTTTTTCTTAGGTTTAAGTCTGAGTTCTTCTATCTTCTTCTTAGGTTCTAGCCTGAGTTCTTCTATCTTCTTCTCAAGTTCTAGCCTAAGTTCTTCTATCTTCTTCTTAGGTACTTGCCTAACTTCTATCTTCTTCTTAGGTACTTTCCTTAGTTTTCTATATTCTTCTTAAGTGCTTTCTTGAGTTCTTCTATCTTCTTCTACAACCTTCTTGAGATTGCAACCTTATATGTGCACTATCTTGTTAGGGTCAAATATACCCAAAATTTAAAGTGCTATATTTTTATTTTAGATGTATTTGGCCACTCAATATGTGGTTCTCTATCTTCAAAGAGAATCCAAAAAATTAGGGTGAATTTTGATTTGTCATATCAATCAATTCTTCAAGATGAGTCCTAGTCTTCACTTCTTTTGAGTGGATAGACTCCAACATATAAAAACAAATATATATTTTTTGGTATGGTATTAATAAAGGGGATTTTGAAAGGAACCCCAAAAATATTATTTATAAAATATGCAGAATTGGGCAGCCCAGGATGAATCCAAAGGTTCTCCATAAAATCAGTAGGTCTTGCAACCTAACAAAACTAACCAACAGTCCAACAACCAATTTTTCAAAGCCAAATTTCCTCAAAGGAACCATTAACTACACTCTAACTGACAACCAAATCTACATAGAACATAAGAGGAATAGGCCATCCAAGACACATAGGTTCCCAGTCCAACAATAACACTTCCACAACCGATGAAAATTGAGTTTGTTGTATCCAATCTACCTCAAATAAAAAAGGGATGCCATCCAACAATAATTTAAAATTTTAAATCAATAGAATTTTTATTATATATCAATCTAAAAATTTGAAATTTGTAGCAATATGATTCTATTTTTTCTTCACATGACTCTTAATATATATTTTTGCCAAAGAATTCCTCTGATTCTAGCAATAACTCGAAGTAGGCTCTGATATCTTTGTTGCATTTTAAGCCAATTATCTTAGTCCCAATATTCCAGATCTTGAGTAGTCTTAAATATAAGAGCAATCAATATATAATTTGGCCAATATAAATTATAATAACATTCAATAAAATATCAAATATGAATATAAAATGGCCAAAATAATTCATGCAATAACATGAAGAAACTTATAGTAGAATTTCTCAAAATATGCATACAAGCTTCAATATTATTAATGCTTAAATGTGATCTTCTTTGATACAATACATGGAGATTTGTCTCCATAATATAGCCATACAAATATGAATCTTCAAGTACTTGACTATTTCTCTCCTCACATATATGGGAGATACATATTTTCCTATTCCATACATAAGATAAATCCTCTCATGTCTTTTGGCTTCTCATCTTTCCACTTGTATACAAGACTCTTGACTCTCTATTTACTTACACACTTAACTCTATGACACTTGCACACTTATACATGCACACCTAATGCATAACACTTGTACACTTAATTACATGACATGTAAACTTTCTCTTATTACACACTTGCACACTTACATACATGACACTTGTGCATATCTTGCACATAGACACTTACATAGAGGGGAAATATAAATCATACTCTTGAACTATAGAATCAAAACCTATTATAATATTTAAATTATACCATAGGTACTATGGGTGTGCATTAGAATGTACCAAATAATGTATATTTTCTTCAATAGTGACAATGAAGAAGTAAATGATCTGATGTTTACAAATCCTTCTCATAAAAGGAACATTTGTAAGGTCCATGATATCCTATTATTTGTAGTCTCTTTCTCATAAGAATATTATATTGAATTGCTAAACAAAGGAATGTTGAGGTCTTATGAAGAGCCTCTAGTGACCAAACAATCTTCCAAGGAAAATATTTGGGAGCAAGAAATTTTCAATGCTCTTAATCCTCATATCCCAACTTGATCGAGTATCCATCATATTTTGATAGATTTTAAACCAACTTATACTTTTGTGTAAGAATCAACAAATAAAATTCTTGAAGTATATCTTGAAGCTCATATATAATTTGTGTGAGTTCCTCTTCTTCAACCAAGTTAATAATAGAAATCAATAATCTAGAGTTTTTTCTCTCATCAATATAATATTTGATCTTTGGACTTTTACAAGCTAGGCATGCCTAAGCCAATGGTTTTCATTTTGAATTAGAGATAAGAGGACAAGGTTTCAACCAATCATTGATGAGTTTAGGATTTATATTGTATTATGTAGTATTTATCTTGATTTTTATATGTAAACTTGATGAATACAAACGAGTTTTGATGATCATTATATCTTATTTACTTAACTTATGAATGAATTTTATGTGTAAAATGTTAAGTGATATATGCCTTGTATTTTAAGAAAATCATGCAAATTTTCTATATATTTTTAGCAGGTAAATATTACATGTGTTTTATATAATATGTTGCAACAGAACACAGGTTGAATTTAAAGCATGGATAAACTAGTCGTGTGGAGGTACGCTGAACCAGTCATGTGGAAGTATGTTATGGAAAGGTGTTATAGAAAACACCTAAAAAAAGGTGTTACAAAATGCACCTATAGAAAGGGTCTACTAAAAAGGTGTTGACCGAGTAAAATCATCTGATGCATTGGAGTGCCATAGCTTATGACAGCATAGCAGTACCACATGGGCTACACAGTTAGTAGGATTGTTTGATATGTTGGCATTATATACATGAGTTGATATTTGTTAATATATTATATGGTTTGTTATTAAAATTTGTAATGTTGTTGAATTTTTAAGTTACCCAGATATGGACGTAAACTTAATTTGTCTCTTTCGCAAGAAGAGGATAAACAATTGTATTATCTTGTCATCAAATTATTTAAGTTTAGGTCTTTTGATTATGTTAGTTTGAAAGTTTACCACTTGGACAATTTCAATTGTAATAAGTCCAAGGTAGTTGTTAGTGTGTCTTAATTTTAGAATATCTTTGTTATGAAAGATTAGAATTCAAATCTTCGAGCATTTGAAATGTAACAAATGGCAGAAGAGAATTTTATTGTAAATGTCTAAATGACATTATAAAATACAATGTGGAGACCTTTGAAAAGGTCTAGCTACCATCTAATATCTAGGATCTATTATTTTCATCTGCCATTTGATTAGTCGATCATTCACACTGTATGCATAAATAATTAAAGTTCATCAATAAAGCAACAATGGTTTCTTCCATGAATCTAGCAATGGTATTCTGTATTTTTACATGATTTATTTATTTTTGTAAGTATTTTCTTTACTTTCCTGCACAATGAATTAAATAGTATTAAAATCATATAATGAAATATTAGCTACTGAAGTAAAATAAAGTAAAAAGGAAAAGAGAATTACATTGGCCTGTAGGAGGCAGGGCCCACTCCTAACAGCCATTCCCTTACTCTCTTTCTCTTTAAATAGATTAGGTTTCATTAGAAAATAGAATTAGTCTTAATATAAATTAAATTACATAATATAGGACAAAAGAGAGCAAACAGGGAGTTAGAGCAGGTTGGCTTCGGTGGGATGGCCCCGCTAGATTTAACCTATCCAATTTTCCTGCTCCCTTGCTCCTGGTCTACATCTTTCCAAGCCCAAGGGATCCAATAATTCTTCCAGGTTTGTTTCCCATGCTTGATTAAAACCTCCCTACTGGTGGATCATCCTAGATACCCTATCCTAGGTGCCTTGGTTTGGTTGGTTTTTGACCAACCTAGTTGGGGGGTTCTGGGTACCAAAAGAGGGTTTGACATTTTTTGTTCCTCCTACTTGGGATCACTATCTACATTTTTGTGGCTTCAGGAGGGCTTGTGCTTATTTTCTATAGATGGTCATCCCTTCTTGCTCCAAATCAGATTTGCATATGCTTTTCTACCCTTGGGTGTTCCAGTGGAGCTCTTGCTATAGTCTATCTTTTTGGTCTTTGGAAGGGACCTTGTGCTTTTTTATGCAGTTATGGCTCTGAATTTCATGGTTTCTTCCCTTTTTAGATTGGTAGGACTGTGTGAGTTTCTAATGCGGGCGGTCATCTTTGGTGGTTTGGTTCTACAATTTTAAAGGTCTTGGGGTGGGACCTCTTGCTTCATCATTTACTACAACTGTTAGGCCATGATTGACAATCTGTGTGGTCAGGTTTCACTCCAATCATGGGCCATATTTGTGGTTGGGTTCTTCAAATTCTTCCTCGTATAGCTTTGAGGATAAACCAAAGGCTTTGAGATTCACAGAACAAGGCCACCCCAATTGTAGCATGGGTATGAAGTAGGATCATCATGGAGCGAGGCCACCAAAGCTTTCAATTATGCATGATGAAGTACCTCCTATTGTAAGGAATCTATCCCTTAGTGAACAGGTAAGAAAATGGTACATAATATACTGAGGTCCTCAAATTGGAGATAGAGAGCATCAGCCACAAGATTCTCTTTGCCCTTATTATAGGTGATATCATAATCATATCCCATAAGTTTAGAAACCCATTTTTGTTGTTATGGGATAGCAACCCATTGTTCTAAGAAGTATTTGAGACTCTGATGGTCTATTTTAATGGAGAAATGGTGCCAAATGAGATATGACTGCAAATAGATTATAGTATGTAAGATTACCCATATCTCCTTGGCATATGTAGATTTTCCAAGTTATGATCAAAGAGTGCCTTACTAGTGAAATTCAAGGGTCTCCCTTCTTGCATTAAAATTGCCCTAGTGCCACGACCAGAAGCATCACTGTCAATGACGAATGGCTTGGAAAAACATGGCATTAATACATGCAGGTCTTTGAATGAGAGAAAAATGAGGATCAATGGATAAATGTTGAGCTTATTCAAAAAATAAATGATGAATTGGAATGGGAAGAGCACAAAATAAAGGAATGGTGGATCTCATGGTTTGAACGCAATAAGCATAGGAAGGCTTTTCCCAACAATGCTAACAAAAAGTTTGAGATTGAGTTTGAAGATCGTTATATTAGCTAGATAGAGAAACATGAGAAGGAGATATGTCTAAAACTAAAAGTAATAGAAGATTCAAATGGGGGAGCAAAAGAAGTGGAGGAAGTTCCCCAACCAAATGCACAAGTAGTTGCTTTGTTAAGCTATGATGACTTTAAAGAAGCAGGTACCCAACAAGAAGTTGTAGGGTATGTTGTGGGTACCAAATCATCTTAACTAGTTGATTATACAAAAGTAATAATTTCTTAAAGACCTTTCAAGTCACAATCAACAACTCAATTGTTAGAACTCAAAATTTATTGATTTCATAACCCTTATAATAACAACCTTGGAATTCGATATTAATAACACCAATCTCTACTACTTACATAATTCCTTTTATGTAAGAGTACTAGGTGTCTGACATAATTAATCTAATGATCTCATTGGCCACATGAGTTAACTTAATTTTGTTTTGATAAATCGAAAGAAGCATTCTAATCTCTACCCATTTTTGGGTGCCAAACACTGGTGAATTTGTCCTATATTTGTCACAACACTTCTCATTTAAATTGTCAATCCAGGGAACTCGTAAGCTTGCGAAGGGTCACGGTTGAGACTAGTCACACTACCACTTTAGAGATGATCCATTCAACTACCATTGGGGGTGTTTGTATAACATCAATAAGATCGTCCGCCTCAATAAAACTCACTCATAAATAACAATGCAGATAAAATAAACACACCAACTGATACGAAATGAAAATGCTTCTTATAAATAAACACACCTCTAAGATAACTAAGCTTAAGCCTAAGACATAAACATACTACCATGCATAATGAAATTACGTAAATAACTAAGAGGGGAGGAATACTGGCTTGGAGTGGGCCCGAGCTCCAGGCAGATCCCGCTCGATAATTCTCACAAATGAGGCGCTGCTAACGAACGTTCAACTTTATTAATAATGCAATGGAATATTACATACAACAATGCTCTTTATCAAATATGTCTCCCCTACTATAGGGAAGTCTGTGTGTTTATATACTACACACACAGAACTTCCTACGATAGTTCTATTACAACCGACATCTCGGTTCAGCCTAAACTAGGATAGTTTAGTTACTGCAACCGATGCACAATAAGCAGCTCTACATCATTTCCTGGTAATCGGATGATCCCCACTTCATTACGGTTTGGCTTCATGAGTAGTTACGTGTTCACCCACTCTAGTTGGGACAACTCGTCCATCCACGATTTCCCATAGATGACGTGGAACGGTGGTCAACAGGGTCCTTCTCCAGCCATTGTGGTCAACACGCATAATTCGGGCATCGGCCTTGGTAAGGCGCCTAACTCGGTAAGGTGCTTACTTGAGTAAGGTGCCTACCTTGATAAGGCGCCTACCTCAGTAAGGTGCCTACCTCAGTAAGGTGCCTACCTCAGTAAGGCACCTACTTAGGCGCCTACCTCAGTAAAGTGCCTACCTCAGTAAGGCACCTACTTTAGTAAGGTGCCTACCTTAGTAAGGTGCCTACTTTAGTAAGGTGCATGCTTTAGTTTACCTTCTTCTGATTAAGCGGAACCATGCCAGGTCCATGTAGGACCTCGACTGAGCAAAAGATGACAAAATCAGGGAAATAGCTACACACAACACACTTCACACATAGATTAGATAATACACATGATTTTATTAAATACATACATAATGCTTCATAAAATACACAACTCATGATATAATGTCATGCAAAAATCGTTAGTACATATACAAAAATATGAGCATTTTTGGTGCTCATCATCCCCCCATGCCTAATATGTGCCACGCCCTCATGGCACCTAAAATCGGTAATCACCTCCTCTCTGTAGGCCACTACTTTTCATTTCCTTTTCTTGTTGGTGGCCTTGGCTTGCTCTCCTCCTTGAGGCTTCCATTTCTACTGAGGGGCCCTGGCTTGTTGTGGGGCATCCCTAGGTTGTACTACCCTCTGGCTACGTCGAGGTCTGGCTGTGTTGGGTTGACCTTCATTCTATGTCGGCCTCTTATTGTGTTGGCTCTATCTCCTACTTGGCCCAACACCTATACTAGGCCCGACTACCATAGTCATCACCCCCTTTTGGAAGGCTGCTTCTGCTTCCTACCATAGGTCAGCGTGTTGAGGGTGCAACTCTCCGAAGGGAATGTCAGAGTCATCCCTCTTCCACTTAACCATGCTGGCTTTGTATAGCCAAAGTTCCTCAGGGGTGAGGCCAGCATTTTCTACCGTGATTGTTGCTACCTCTGCCTCTAGTCCATAGACTCCCCATCTTGCTAGCCACTTCTTCATTTTAGAGGGCCGACCCGACGATGAACCATAGATGTCCCAAAATTGGTCATCGTCCATGGGGTCCACACAAATGCCTAGCCCTCTTTCTTTCTTTTTGGTAGCTTTCCTAGCTGCCTTTGCCTCCTTGAACTCCTTACGGAGCTGTTCAAATTTCACCTTTCGCTCAGCGAAGGCCTGCACACCTTCTTCCCATTCTTCATCCGAATGAGGGTTTGGTTCGGCAAATGTCACCCTGGCCTTCCTTTTGGCCCTCTTCTGAGTCATCTGAGGGGCCTTCCCTTTTTCCTCTTTGCTACTATGGTGGCCTATGTGGGGATGTCTTCCTTTCCCATAGAGGTTGCCTCCCTGTTGGACGACTCAGGGTTGTTCCTTCGATCGGAGGTCCCCTATGGTTTCTTCCCCCTATTCCCCTGCCTACTCTCTGGTCCCTCAGGTAGTGGCTCCTCAATTTTGGGTGCCTGACACCCTGGAGAATCCTCCTTGGCCTTGGGTTCAGGGTCTTGCCCTAAAGGCTCATCATCATCCTCGATGTTGATAACAGGGGTTTCTATTTGAAAAATAAAATTCCCCTATTCCTCTAGAATTCCTCTATCAGAGGTGCATGATTCCTCCCCTGCTTCCAATTCCTCATTTTTAGCATCCAACCTGAATGCCCCAGATGAGACTACTCTCTCTGGCGAGGTCAAAGAGTTCATGGGCACTTCCATCACCCAATCGGTCTGGGTAGAGGCGTCTTGCCTCTCTATTACCCTAGCCTACAACTATTGGTTCTCCTCCTTGAGTTGTTGGATCAATTGCTGCAATTGAGCAATGGTGGCCTCCTATCTCTAAAATTTCCTCATGGTCATCTCCTTGTACTCCTCGAACAGTGCCTACATCAGGGATTTCTCACTTTGTTCGATGTGGTCCTCTTCCATTGATGTCTCGATCGATTGTTGCAAGCCTACGGAAGGCTGTGGGTCCTATGGACTACGAGTGGCCAAATTCTGCAAAGTTTGTGCCATGACGCCGAGCTCTGTATCTTCTTCATCTTCCTCATTTGAGAGGATTAGGCATCATCATCATGCTTCGACATTACCTGCATTCTATACGATGTTCTGCACTAGAGGATTCTGGCCTCTCTTCCATGAAAATGGGTAGAGAGCTCTACCCTTCCTCTACAATATCTGGTGAAAATTGGGGGTGTTCCTCCTCAAACATTCCCCCCAATTCGGCATCATGCCCTGCCTCTATGGTTCTATTCTTCTGCATCGGATGGCTCAGCCCTAATCTCCTCGATTGTTCCCCTTAATTTAGCTTCATGCCCTACTTTAGCCACCACCTATTCTCATGCACCAGAGGGTTCGAATTCTACCACCGATGAGTTTCCCTTATGCTCCTCTACATGGCGTATCAGGGCTATAATTAGTCCATGATGGGCTAAGGTAGAGACTACCCCTCTTTGGTACCATGATGCCTCATCCTATAGGGCTTTCACCAGGTAGAACGAGATGTTGATTTCTCTCCCATGCACCAGATGGCTCATGAATTGCATGTGGTTAGCATTCAGGTGTGAATACTTCCTAGTGCATGTGAAGTATCTCACAACCTACTCAAAAATATTCTGTAGGTGCATCGAGATCCTCTACTTGGGAAGTCCTCCTTGGTCATAGGGGACATTCCCCTATTCGAGCAGCACTTCGATGCATTTCTTCACCATACCATCCTTGTATGTACATTCCCTAGTGAGGGGGAGGCCAGTGACCTGAGCAATGTGCTCTAGGGTGACTAGAATTACCAGTCCACATAGTTGGGCCACTTCTCCATTCAGAGTGGTGGCGAATTCTTTGGCTACCTCCACATCCTATTCCTGGCTGACCAGGCGATAGTAATTCATCCACCCTACCGCTTCGAACCGATTGTGGACTTCCCCCCTAATTCCTTCAGTGCCACTAGGCTCCTGCTTCTTAATCGTGTGATTCTTCGAAGGTCCTCCCATGGTGAATTCCCTACTGAGTTCGAGTTCTGTACTCAGTAAGGCACCTTTTTATAACCTGAGGCGCCTAACTCTAGAAATTGTTTCCATATTGGGTTTAGCAGGGTACGCCACCCAAATTAATTTTTGGCATGACGTATTAGGCATGAGGGGTGATTTTCTATTCTTGTACCATCATCATTTTAGAGAGCATATTATATGAAAATTACATATATATCTAATTAAAATCATGTGCATACCTGATTGGTCATTTTGTGTTGCATGGAGTATGCCAAATTGCCATTCGATGATGTTTTTCCCATGTGTTGATTACGTCACCTTGGGTACTGCATTCCTGGTTCGCTCGAGGTCCTACTACTAAAAATGTGATGGATCCTATTGGTTCAGGTTGGGACACATATCTTCTCGATGGTTGGCCTTGGGATGTGCAAAAATCCTGCCCAATGATTTCAAAATATTTTTGACATGGATTTCCATCACGTGACATGATGGTGTTGGCTTTGGTTGCTCCTCATACTACCAAGTTGTGCATGTGAATTTAATTGATCGAGGTGCCTGCTTGAGTAAGGTGCCATAGTAAGGCACCTAACTCAGTAAGGCTACCCTAACTTAGTAAGGCACCAATAAGACCTAACTCTAAGGCAATAAGCGCCACTTTGACCTCATATATATATAAAAAAATTTTATGAACATTTAGGGGTGGCCTGCTTGGGAGTAAGGTGCCTAGAGTAAGGCATCGCTCCTCCAGAGTAAGGCACTAGAGTAAGGCACCATTTCCCCCATGTCTAAGAATTATCACGTCCTCATGACAACAACCCCCTAAATATTTTTTTAACAAATCCTCAGAGTAAGGCGCCCCCTCCAGAAGAGGAGGGCACCATTTCCTTATTGTTGAAAATTCAATGATGGCTGATGTGTCTTTTGATGTGAGGTTGATCAAGCCTCCCAAAATTCTCCTCATATTTCATCAGCATCCACCTCATTCAGGCATGGGGATGTTCGATGAGGAATTTGGCATCCCCCCATGCCTGAACCATTGCTATCCTCCTAATGCATAGGTATGTGGATGTTGAGCTGACCTAGGCCTAGTTTTCCAAGATGCCTATTGTTCGAACAATCAGGCCATGTCCCTACAAAAAGAAAACACAAAAAAAAAAAAAGTGCAGTTAAATGGGGTCCATGCCTATTAGGCCCTAGCTCTCAGGATGCCTACAGCTTGCATGCGGGTGTTGTCCCTACAAAACACATAGTAAGCTAAAAAATAGTAACCTATTCTAACTTATCTTTGGTGGACGTCCCTGTGTCCACCATGTTGTTGAGAATTTGGGAGATTTTACTTGGATGGGGTCTCCCCCATGCCTATTCTGGTTTCCACCAACAATCCCTCAAACGTATGGTATGGCCGCACCCGATGGCCATTGGATATTAGGATGGTGTTGCTATCATCAATCATCTTGACCCGTACAACATCATTCTTGATTATTTCCACCACCTCGTATGGTCCCATCCATCTCTGCATCAACTTCCCCTTCGCTCTTGGAACCTAGAGTCATACAATAGTACCCAATCTCCTTCTTTGAATTATTTCTTTTTAATGTGGTGGTCATGCCACTACTTCCTTTACCTCTACACAATTTTTGTTCTCTGTAGGGCATCCATGCAAAATTTATCCAACTAATTTAGCTACCGAATTCATTCCTTCTATGCATCATCCAGGTTCAGATCCAATTCGACCATCGTTTTGAGTGTCTTAACTTCGAATTCGATGGGCATCATTACATCTTTCCCATAGACCAATCGAAAGGGGGTAAAACTAGTGGTCGACTTCCACATCATATTATATGCCCATACTACCTCCGATAGTCTTGCAGCCCAATCCTTCCTATGCTATTGCACGATCTTCATCAAGATGTTTTCTATTTCCCTGTTAGTGACCTCTACCTATCCATTCACCTATGGATGGTATGGGGTAGTCCTATTATGTCAAACCCTGTACTATTCCATCAGCTCCTCAATTAATATGGATATGAATTGGGGTCCCTAGTCTATTGTAATCTCCTTAGGCACTCCAAATCTCATAAAAATATGGGAGAACAAAAATTCGGTGATCGTCCACTCCTTGGAGTCTCTTAGCACCTGGACTTCGACCCATTTAGTGACATAGTCTATACAGACTAGAATGTACCTCCTTTCGATTGAAGGTGGGTTGATGGGTCCCATAAAATCCATGCCCCATTTTTCAAAGGGCTCGATGTGCATGTGAGGTTGTAGGGGTATTTCATCCCTATGGGTCGGCCTGCCCATCCTCTGGCATTCATCACATTTGTTAGCATATGTGGCTACATATTTGAACAACGTGGGCCAAAAATACCTGGTCTACAATACCTTATATGTAGTCCTTCTCCCTGAGAAGTGACCACCACAAGGCTCATTATGGTAGGCCTTGAGTATCTCTACGAATTCATGCTTGGCCATGCACCTTCTTACGATCTGATCAGGCCCTATTTTGAATAGGAGGCCATCAATCCATTGGTATGATGCACTCTTTTTTATTACCCCTTGCTTCTCCCGGTATGAGAGGGTAGGGGAGGTTCTCTCAGTGGCCAGATAATTGGTAATGTCTGCATACCACGGTGTCTATTCATTGATGACGAATAGATGCTCATCCAGGAACTGGTCTTCTACCACTATGTAGTCTACTGGAATTAGTCTGGATAGGAAGTCTATGACTACATTGTCTTTCTTAGGCTTGTCGACTATGGTAAGGTCAAATTCCTATAGCAACAAAAGCCACCTGATGATCCTACCACTGATCGTTGGTTTGCTCATCAGATACCTGATGGCTGCATGGTCCGTGTGGATGAATACTTTGTACCCAATAATGTAGTGGTAAAATTTATTGATGGTGTGTACCACTATGAGAAACTCCTTCTCCATTACCATGTAATTAAGCTCAGCCCCTACTAGGTTCTTGCTGACGTAATAGATGGCGTAGAACTCTTCACCATCCTGCTACCCGAGGACCGCTCCAATTGCATTATTGGATGCATCACAATATATGTGGAATGGGATAGACCAATTTGGGCCCTACAACACTAGGGTAGAGATCAACTTCTCCTTCAACATCTAAAATGCCTACTCATAGTCATCTATCTAGATAAATTCTACGTCCTTCATCAGAAGGGTGTGTAGCGGTTTGGCAATTTTGCTAAAATCGATGATAAATCACCTGTAGTACCCGATAGAGCCGAGGAAACTCCTTACCTCCCTCTATGTTTTTGGGTTGGGTAAGTCTTTGATGACTTCTATCTTCTTGTGATCCACTTTAATCCCTTCTATCGAGAGATGATGCCCTAACACTATGCCTTCCCGCATCATCATAAAACATTTCTCATTGTTGAGGGATAGATTGTTTTCCTCGCACCTCTAGAGTACACGTTCCAAATTTTTCATCGCCTCCTCAAATGTTTCCCCATAAATGGTGAAATCATCCATATATACTTTGACTGCTTCACCTATCATATCCAAGAATATGCTAAGCACTACCCTCTAGAAGGTGGTTGGTGCGTTGCATAGCCCGAAAGGTAGCACCCTATATGCAAATGTTCCCCATGGGTAGGTGAACATTGTCTTATCTTGGTCTTCTTCTACAATCTGGATTTGATTGTACCCATTGAATCCATCCAGGAAGGAAAAGTATTTCCTCCTAGACAATGTGTCTAGCACTTGGTCAATGAAAGGAAGTGGAAAATGGTCCTTTTTAGTCACCTTATTCAGCGATCTGTAGTCAACATAGATCCTCCATTTCCCATTCTTCTTAGGGACCACCACGAGTGGTGATACCCATTCACTATCGGAGATCGGGTAGATGAATCCCATCGTCAGGAGCTTCTATAGCTCGGCCTTGACAATTTCCTTCATGGTCGGGTTCATCCTTCTCTATGGCTGTCTGATGGGGGTTGACTATTCTTCCAGATAGATACGGTGAGTGCACACCTCCAGGATGATTCCCTTCATATCCGCATAATCCCATGTGAATGCCTATTGATGTTCGGTTAGGAGCTCTTTCAATTCTACCAACTATGCGATGGTCAGCTCACTACTGACGTTCAATATTCTGCCATGCCCGACATCGATTTGCTTGGTGTGGTGGTCCTGAGCACCCACCAATGGTGACTCAAGAATTGGGAGAGAGGATTCTCCATGGAAGAATCTTGAGATGATGCCATCTTCTTCGGCCTCATCCTCCACTTCTATTAATGCCATTACCGGCTGGAGCATAGATAGCGTATTATCCTCCTAATTTTCTATTTTAGGTTCTCCCAATGCATCCACCGATTGGGCTGAGGGAGATATTGTTAATCTCTTGACATTTTAGCCATCTAAAATGGTCATCAGTCCATCATGATAGCTGATGTAGGCATCAGCCATAGCTAACCATGGTCTCCCTAGGATGAGTGGGTAACCACCCAATCCAGTTTTGGATTGCAGCACCAAAAAATCTATTGGATACTCCCATGCATCGACTATTACTATGACATCTTCGAGCATTCCTTCTAGTGCCACCATTGATCGATCAACCAATTGTAACACCATTTTGGTAGGCTTTAGGTCGGTGAGCTCCAAATTTTGCATGGTGTCTTATGGCATTACATTGATGGCTGCCCCCAAGTCGACCAATGTATTCGCTAGTGAGTGCCCTCCTATTTTTACCATCAATACCGAGTTGCTTGGGTCTGCATATTTGGGATGATATGCATTCCCCATCATCAAGTCGGCTAACTTTCCCATGACATTGATGGTTTGTACTACTTTGCATCTCGATTTCCTTAGGCATATCTCTTTTATCGCCTTAGTGTATATGGGCACATCTCAGATAGCTTGGAAAAGTGGGATAGTTATGGTGAGATTTTTCAGGCTTGATAGGATATCAAATTCGGGTTGTGTCAGCTTCTTCTACTCTTGCAGCCATTTAGGGAATGGGGCCCCTATCTTCTCAACAAATTTTTCTTCCCCCACCTCTTCTATCAGAGGGGAGTCTCCTACTTCCTCCTCCACTTCTACCAGAGAAGGCGTTTCTACTCCTAATTGCTTGCCTGATCTAAGTTGTATTGGATTACAACTAATATGGTACATTGGATACATCTCTCCTTCCACCTGGTATACCGGCTGGTTTACCTTGTTGTTCGGGTTCACCATCGGTTATGTTGGTAACTGCATAGGTCTTGCCATAGGCAAGGTCGGTAAGCCTTGCTGAGGTGGTCCCTGTGCCATGTTCTATGGAGGTGTATTCCATGGGATGTGGCTCCTCCATGGCTGCTGATATGGCATCCATGTTTGCTGATTTGGGAATGTCGCACCTGGAGGTATGTTCATCCAGGGTGGTGGTCCCCACCATCCCATGTTGGGTGGTGGTGGCTGCCCCTGTGGCATATATGGCCCTCCTCCATAAGGTGGCATCCCCATGGGCATATTTCCCATGGGGTTTTGCTACCAATTCCTTCGATTGCCCATAAAGTAGGCTTCGGTTACGTCAGCATCTTCTTTGGCATTGGGCAGTTGTGGGCATAGTCGGGTTTTATGATTCTTCTAGAAAACCGCACATACTCTGACCTTGTTCTCTGGGTAGGCATTCCTGGCATGCTTCCCTCTACATTTGGGGTAGAAATAGGTTAATGTTGCATCGTTCTCCTATTTCTTCTTCTCCAACAATAGTGTATCTAGCTGTAGAGCTAGAGAGGATAGCATTTCACTCTTTAAATCTTCCAACATGTTGCCTATCTCCATTTTTGTGATTGATGTGGTCACTTTCACTATTCTGGTGGTTGGCTTACCTCTCCTCCATGAGTAATTCTGGCATAATTTCTGGATATCTTCCATAGCATGTTGGTAAACGTCTCCTCCAGAGATCATATTCAGTGCTTCCAATGACTCATTGTTTAGTCCCCTCAAGAAAATACTTTTGAGGGACTTATCCCCTAACTTTGCATGAGGGGATCATTGCAGGTTAAAATTAAACCTTTCCCAGTATTCCTCCAGGGATTCATCCTCTTTCTGCGTCATGCTGAGGACTTCCTCTCTGGAATCCCATGCTCTACCGAAGTCCTGATATTGCTCTAGAAAGAGCTTCTTCATCCCATCCCATGTGGTGATCTGCTTGTTCCCCAGCCCGATGAACCATCGTAGGGCTGAGTCATCTAATGTCGATGGGAAGAGTTTTAGCTTCTGGGCATCCGATTTATAATCGATAGACCTACACAATACATCAAATTTGAATAAAAATAGGTCAGGGTCTTCGGTTGGGTATCCCCTGAAGGTAGGGAGATGGGCAGGGGAAATATTTTTCATTTTGGTGTCTCCTACCCCTTCCTCTATCGGGAAACTGAACCCAGATGAGACTTCTTCTTCTACCATTTTTTAGGAAATGTGGTCTCTAATACAATGTCTATAGTCTCTCGATCATTCAAAACTCTCTGGGTTAGAGCCTTGAAGTCAGTTGGCATTATAGTCTGATCCTCTATGGCTTTCCACAATAGGGCTTCCTCTGAGGGTGTCCTCTTAAACAATGGGTTTACAATAGTTTGTTCTTCCCTAGGTCGGTGAGATGAGGAGGCACTTTGCACGAAGTGAGGACTCTGACTCCAGTGGACTGCTGGCGATGAGTCGGGAGAATCTAATTCAAACTCTAGGTCTTCTATTGACTCTGACTGATCTGGTGGACTCTATTTTATAAAATGACCGTCTGGTCCTCTTTTTCTTGGTGGACTCATACAAGGTCAGGTCGAAGGTCTTAAGGGGTAATGTAATTAGTCTACTAGTGATGCTTCCCCAACAACGGTGCCAAAATGTTGGGTGCCAAACACTGGTGAATTTGTCCTATATTTGTCACAACACTTCTCATTTAAATTGTCAATCCAGGGAACTCGTAAGCTTGCGAAGGGTCACGGTTGAGACTAGTCACACTACCACTTTAGAGATGATCCATTCAACTACCATTGGGGGTGTTTGTATAACATCAATAAGATCATCCACCTCAATAAAACTCACTCATAAATAATAATGCAGATAAAATAAACACACCAACTGATACGAAATGAAAATGCTTCTTATAAATAAACACACCTCTAAGATAACTAAGCTTAAGCCTAAGACATAAACATACTACCATGCATAATGAAATTACGTAAATAACTAAGAGGGGAGGAATACTGGCTTGGAGTGGGCCCGAGCTCCAGGCAGATCCCACCCGATAATTCTCACAAATGAGGCACTGCTAACGAATGTTCAACTTTATTAATAATGCAATGGAATATTACATACAACAATGCTCTTTATCAAATATGTCTCCCTCTGCTACAGGGAAGTCTGTGTGTTTATATACTACACACACAGATCTTCCTATGATAGTTCTGTTACAACCGACGTCTCGGTTCAGCCTAAACTGGGATAGTTTAGTTACTGCAACCGGTGCACAATAAGCAGCTCTACGTCATTTCCTGGTAATCGGATGATCCCCACTTCATTACGGTTCGACTTCATGAGTGGTTACGTGTTCACCCACTCTGGCTGGGACAACTCGTCCATCCATGGTTTCCCATAGATGACGTGGAACGGTGGTCAACAGGGTCCTTCTCCAGCCATTGTGGTCAACACGCATAATTTGGGCATCGGCCTTGGTAAGGCACTACTTATTTGAGTAAGGTGCCTACCTCGATAAGGCACCTGCCTCGGTAAGGCCTACCTTAGTAAGGCACCTACCTCGATAAGGCACCTACCTCAGTAAGGCGCCTACCTCAGTAAGGTGCCTACCTCAGTAAGGCGCCTACCTTAGTAAGGCGCATGCTTTAGTTTACCTTCTTCTGATTAAGCGAAACCGTGCCAGGTCCATGTAGGACCTCGACTGAGCAAAAGATGACAAAATCAAGGAAATAGCTACACACAACACACTTCACACATAGATTAGATAATACACATGATTTTATTAAATACATACATAATGCTTCATAAAATACACAACTCATGATATAATGCCACGCAAAAACCGTTAGTACATATACAAAAATATGAGCATTTTTGGTGCTCATCACCCCTCATGCAAGTCCTCCTGCATGAGTGTACTTAGAGCAAAGTGTGTTTTATTTAATTATCTCATCTATTAGAGTGTTAATTTTCTTTTCTTTCTTTGAGCTCATTTTTAACTCATTTATGAGCTTGTTTTTAACTCATAGCGAAAGTCTATTTTACGAATAACTTTTATTTATTCTTCTAATGAATCTATATTTCCTTATTTATTCCTATTCATAGGATCTATTATTTTCATAAAATATTTAAGAAATAATGTGACAATGACATGGCAACTACTTTACTAAGGTGGACCATCGTTCGGTTAAAAAATAGGTATTCTCAACATTAAGCATTATCAATGTTTAACTATAAGTAAAGCACCAGGCATAGCTAATTTAAATAAATTCCAACATTCTTATTGCTAGACCCACCAAGCATACATAAACCAAAAAGTTTACCACAAGACCAACAACTAAAATAACCCTCTACGAACATATGCAATAAGAGTTCCATAAAAAAACTAGACAACTCCACTTTATTGACCACTGAAAGATCCATTCATTACTATTACACATCACATGATTTAAGGCATTAAACTCGTGATTAAATTTCTTCTAATTTAAATACACTCTGGGTAAAACAATGACTATTCCAATTTATCTACATATCATATCGATTCATAAAATAGTATTCCTTACAACATGACATATCTAATTGGTCGATACATCACTACAAAAGATTCTCATTACAAGATTACATACTAGACATTTTCAGAAATGGACATAATTCTGATTTTCTTCTCAATACAAGAATATCTCACATCTGAAACAAGGTTGTGTTCCATGAGTCTTCAACTTAGAGTCATCCTAGAGATCTCTGCTATAAGAGAAATATTGATAGTGAACTCAAAGCCTCTAGATTTGACTCTCTCTACTCATCAAATTTATATCTTTGGGTTCTCTAAATTCTTCCTCTTATAGGTTTCAAGTTTGCATCCTGAAGTACCTCCCAATTGTAGCCTGGGTATGAATTAGGATCATCATAGAGCGAGGCCACCAAAGCTTTCAATTTTTCATCCTGAAGTACCTCCAATTGTAAGAAATCTATCCATTGGAGAACAGCTAAGGAAATGGCACATAACATATTGAGGGTCTCAAATTTGCGAGAGAGAGCATCAGCCACAAGATTCTCTTTTCCCTTCTTATAGATGATATCATAATCATATCCCATGAGTTTAGAAACCTATTTTTATTATTCTGAAGTAGCAACCCATTGTTCTAAGAAGTATTTGAGACTCTGATGGTCTGTTTTAATGGAAAAATGGCACCCAATGAGATATTGTCACTAATGGGTTACAACATGTAAGATTACCAATATCTCCTTGGCATATGTTGATTTTTCCAAGTTACGATCAAAGAGTGCCTTACTAGTGAAAGCCAAGGGTCTCCCTTCTTGCATCAACACTACCCCAATGCCATGACTAGAAGCATCACTTTCAATGATGAAAGGCTTGGAAAAATTTGGCATGGCTAAAACTAGCATGGTGGTCATAGCATGCTTCAATTTGAGAAAGGCTTGGTCAGTGGGCCCCATCCAAGTAAAATAGTTCTTCTTTAACATGGATGTGAGGGGGCTGCTATTTTACCATAATTACAAAAAAAAATGTGGTAATAACATGTAAGCCCTAAAAAATCCCTGAAGTCCCTTGAGAGTGTGAGGTTTTGGCCAGTCCTGAACTGCCTGAATCTTCTTGGGATTGACCTTGATGCCATATTTGGAGACAGTGTATCCTAAATACTCAAATTTAGTCAAACCAAAGGAACACTTGGACTGCTTAGAAAAAAGTTGATGTTGTGCCAACAACTGTAACATCTAATCCACATGGAGAAAGTTTTCTTCCCATGAGCAGCTATAAACCAAGATATTATCAAAGAAAACTAGGATGAACTTCCACATGAGAGGGCAAAATATGTTGTTCATAAGGCTTTGAAATGTGGAGGGAGCATTTTTCAGACCAAATGGAATTACCAAGAACTCATAGTGACCTTCATGAGTATGAAAAGCAGTTTTAGGAATATCCTCATCCTTGAGCCTGATTTGATGGTATCCAGAATGAAGGTCTAACTTGGAGAAGTACATAGCTCCATGAAATTCATTCAATAATTAATCCACTATTAGAATGGAGAATTTATCCTTGGTGGTAATTTTATTGAGCTCATGATAGTCTATACACAATCGCCACGAGCCATATTTCTTGAGAAATAGTAAAACTAGAGAAGAGTAAGGGTTGGTACTGGGTCAAATGACAACATCTTTGAGCAATTATTGTACCATCTTCTCAATTTTAGACTTGAGAGCATGAGAATATTGATACGTTTTGATGTTAGGTGGTGCATTCCCTGGTAGCATTGGAATAGCATGGTCATGTGAGCGACGAGGTGGCAGGGTAGCTGGTTCTGAAAAAATGCCATTGTGCTTGGTTAGAATAATTTGCAAATATGTTGGAATTTGATCTGTTGTATAAGTGGTTGGTTGAATTGAAAATATTTGTGCAATGACCTCACATGATGACATTTTTAACAACTCCATACGATTGGAACTGATAATTTGTGTAGGGTCTATTTTGGTACCATAGAAGGTGTGTGTTTGTCCATGTGAAAACTGCATCCATAGTTCTACAAGTTCCAAGAGATAGTTCCTAAGGTGTCCAACCATTGAGCTCCTAACACAATGTCACATCCTCCCAATTGGAGGGAAAACATGTCTTGCTTGAGTTCATAATCCTCCATATTTATTTTGACATTGCAACATTTACCTTTACAAGGTAAAGTTCCTCCATTTGCCACCATGACTTCAAATGAATTGCATGTGTGTATATAGCAATTGGCCTACTTAGCAACTTGAGGATCAATAAAGTTATGTGTACTACTTGAATCAATAAGAATAGTAAGACATTGGCCTTTGAAAAACCCATAACTTTCATGGTTTGTGGAGTGGTAATCCTGGAAAGAGCATGGATGGAAATTTTTTGCCTGAGGTTCTTGTATTTCCTCTTCCTGTTGAGTTGGTGCTTTAGTTGTGTCACTCTCCTCATCACTATGGTCATTGTTATCGATATCCTCTACATATATTAATAACAATATCTTATTTGCACATCTATGCCCCTTCACAAAAATTTCATCACAATTATAACATAGCCCTTGGGCATGATGCACATCCATTTCCTCTGTAGTCAGTAGCTTGGGGGTAGGAGTTTTAATATCATTATTATTTTGGAACCGAGGAGGAAAGGGGGGTGGAGCTTGATAAAATCTCAATATTCACTTTTGATATGAGAGTTTAGATTCGACTAAGCAAGCTAAATCGATAGCCTGCATCATGGTTTGGGGTTTAAACATCTTGACTTCAGCCTGGAGATCATATTTCAACCCACTAATGAAACAACTCATAAAAAATCCCTCATTCAAGCCCTTAGTTTTATTGGTCAATTTCTTAAATTGTGTCTGGTAATAGTGAACTATGGTTGTTTGTTTCAACTTTGTCAATGCTCCTGTAAAGTCTTCATAGTCACTAGGGCCAAATTGGGTGAGTAGTTGGGACTCAAAGTCCTTCGTAGACATTGGAATTAGTGTAAGGCCTCAAATTCTAAATTGAAGGAATCCATCTGAACCTGATCATATACAAGGACATTATGGAGTCTAAAGAATTGATCAACCCAACATAACCACCCATCAACATCCTTTCCATTGAACTTAGGAAAATTTAATTTAGGTATTTTGAAGGTCAAATCACGATCATATTGAGTATCTTCTATTTCCATTTTTTGGTCTTCTGTTTCCCTTCTTCGACCTCATTCAAAGTTTTTAGCTTGGTTTTCAAATGTGAGAGTACCCTACAATTTTATCTCCACCTCTATAAGTTGTTTTTCTAAGCGGATTCTAGTGGTATCATGATTCGTTTGAAGCTCTCTAATATCTTCTCTTATGATGTGGTTTGTAGTGGTCAAGTAGTTAGGGAATTTTTGCATGTCGATCAATATTATGGTAAGTTCTAACTCCTTTTGTTGTCCACGAATGCCACTCGTCATTGTGGGCCCTCTTTTACTAAGTTACTAAAAATAGACGTGGGGTTTCAAGAGTTACTATTTTTAGTAAGGCATCCAAAAAAGTGCTTAGGTGTGGTATATCAAAATGATCATCTCAAAAAAATAGTCGCAATGAGCTATATCCCACAACACTGAATTTGGGTACCCCGAGATTTTTTTTTGTTGTGTTGAGGAGTCTACTAGTGTTGTCGGTTTCTGATTTGGAGTTACGATTCAAAAGTTGGAGCCCGGGATCAATTGTCTCTGACTTGTAGTCTGCCCCCTGACCACCCTATTATTATCCTATCTCTTCCCTTGTCACCTATACTGTGATTACTGACACAATTCCTATCACTAACCCTAAGGATTCTTTGACACTGATAGTTCTATTTTTGACACTAGAAGTCTGTAATTCTTGATTGTTATAGAGGGCTATTACTATTGACCTGACTGTCACTGTTACTAACCAGACTGTTACTATAACTTTCCTGACTGTTCTATCTCTAACCATGGGCTATTGCAAACACCTATAAAATATATCCTAATTGTTGGTGCATGCAAGTTTGTTTTCTATGATAAGGAATACCTTCTCCGTATGCTCATTTTTAGGGGTGTGAATGCAGGTTAGCATAATATGGATGGTGTTGATTTGCAGGTGGAAGTTGTATTTTTTATAACCAGGGTATGCTAAGTAAGGGAGTATGTAATACCCATAGGCCCTCTATTATACCGCAATGATGAACAATAGTGCTCATACCAATATTTTAGGCCACTACCCAAGGAGGATTCCACACATACCCTTGAGCACACTATCTACCTCTATGATAGTATGGAAGGATGATCATCCTGGATGTTGTATCCCATGGACTATGGATAATACAATGTCAAAAAGCTTCCTCATGGATAAAATTTTATTTAAGCCTAGATTATCTCCCGATACACCTAAAGATGCGTGTGAGCTCAAGTCCATGCATGAGTGTTGTCTAAGGCCTGGGTATTGGAGCCTGATCGCCCCTCACTTCACTAGACACTTTATGGGATATCTAGCTTAGCCAATAATGATAGCTTTTTTGCTATATTTTAAACCCCCAACACAGGGTTTCTAACCTACACAACTACTAAAAAAGATACTATAATTTATTTTTGTGTTTTCTAGGTTTTTTTGGCCAAAAAAAAAAACATATTGTATTTTTTTGAATTTTTTTTAATACAGGGAAAAACAAAAATGAAAACACACGGAAAATTATACCTAACATGCTGAATGGATGGCAAAAATCATCTTAGTTGTAGTAGAACTCAACCCTGGAAAGCGCTCTGATACCACTTGTTAGGATCTTACTATTAAAATAAAGCACACTCACACAAAATACTGAAAAATAACTCAAATGCATCAAGTAACTCAATAACACTATGCAAAAATTAAATGCAAAAATGGAACAATATCACAATAACACAGAATCATGGGCCTCTTCGAGGGGGCAACCTCCTTCAATATTTTATTAACTTGTATAAAGATAAATTCGTACATGGCTTCATATCTTTTAAAGAAAAACTTCAAGCAACCCTACCTAAAGGCTCAAGAGTTGGCTTACATGTAAAATGCCACTCGAGCTAGAATCTCCTACCAAACATCAATTACAATCTTGATAAAAATGATTACATGAGATGGCACCACTTGGCTAGGCACCTTACTTGCCACATACAATACAAAGTATTACAAAATAACATTATAATGGGATCCCCCACATTGGGAGTGGGTCATTACATAAGTAAATGAGAATTACAAAATGGCATTAGGATATGATCCTAACATAAAATGTAATATAAAATATTAATATTTAAATATATATTAAACAAATATACATAAATATATGTAAATAAATGGGTAAAAATGGTAGGAAGACCTGGATGGACGACAAGTGGCTAGATTTTGGTGTCTACAATAATAATAATAAATTAAATAAAAAATGCTCAATATAGGATGCATCGCGGTCGTGCAACAACTCAAAGCAAATAAGGAGGTTGCAAAATCATGGTCAACACAGTCAACGTGTGCCCAAGTTTGGGGTGCATCATAGCCACACGATAACTCAAAGAAAAGGAGGTTGCAAAATCATGGTCAACATGTGCCCAAGTTTGGGATGCATCGTGGTCATGCGATGAAATATGTCACGAATCTATGGTCATCATAAGTTAAGCTTGCTCAAATTAAAAGAGCAATCATGGTCCTGAGAAATGAAGTATGTTGTGTTTAAATGAATCAATAAAAAAGTGAACTCTAAAATTAAATTTTTACCACATACCATTTTCTCATACAGATGGTTGAAAGTAAACAAACATCCTCGTGCAATAGAAGAAGAGGTAAAATTTAAAATTTCAAAATAGGGAAATCACTCTCATATTGAAATATCATTAATGACAAGCTATCTAATTCATCGAATGAGCATGATCAACACACGAATAAAAGTAATGTCAATTTGATAGCTAATAGGTAGTTCATCTGCTACAGTAATGGTGAAAGATTTGGGAGGAAGAAAAAATATGGTTATTTAAGAAAGAGTTTGGATGGCAATTATTCTTCTAATGTCTTCATTATTCAAAAAGTCCTAAAGTAACCCTGGCACCTTTGAGCTTCCTTAAAGTATTTTCCAGAGATTCCTCGATGTTGAAAATGTGAAATTTGGTTGCATCAACTAAAAATAAGAAGTTTAATCAAGCAAGATGGCATATTCCTCTTTAGCTGTCAAAGCATTTGCATACATTGAGGCCAAGAAACTTCCAAGATAAGATCTCTAGAATTAAAGACATGATGATGACTTGGAATACTAGAGAACAGCTCAGGACCAACATAGAGGATAAAATATTACAAATCCTTTCATCTTCAAGTCAAGGTTCTTTCCCTCTTCATTCTCTACTATCATTTTATATTTGTACTCTATTACACTCATGTCCTGATTTAATTCAAACTATAGCAAAATTCTATGACCCTAAGAAAAGGGTATTCTTCACTACTCAAGGAAGACATCTTTTTAAATTGACACCAAAGATTTTTTTGGTGTATTTGCTATGGGTATAGTGTCTGAGGTCAAGCCAAAGACCTTTCACACTAAGGAGCAAGAAAAAATTTACACTTTGAAAGGCCACCCAAATGAAGGGTCTTACTTTAAATTTTGGCTAAAATCACAGTTTAAAACCTTAGAAGTAAGTGATACCTTGCCCAAGTCTCCTATTTTAACTAAATATTTCCAAAATCCTAAGATCTTTTCCATGTTATTGATACTAGGAGGCTTGCACACTAATAGTAAGGTCTATGACTGGCAGATAGCCATGGCTTATGGCATTTCTAATCCCAAAAACTATGATACAGCCCTAATGGATAAAAATATTAGGCCCTTATCTTTTGATTGGCCTTTATTCCTATGCAATCAAGTCCACAATAAATTTTTTAGGTTATAGAAGGGCTCTCACACTCCATTCAGATACTGCTATCACCTAGCTTGGCTATTTTTCTACTTTACTACTCAAGAAATTCCATAGACCGCTATAACTACAAAGGATGATAAGGAAGCCCCCCTTCCTATATACAAATGGACCAATGTATTAACCAAGTCTAAGACTTATTATAATTTCAATATAGAATTCTTGGGATTAGCCCTCAAAATTTTGTATGGAAATTTCCCTAGGCTATCCCCCAAAGCAATGATCCTACTGCAAACCCCTCATGTAGAAGAGGGAGACTGGTATATCGTAATGGAAAGCATGGTTGTTAGGTTGTATGGCTTCAATGAAAATCTATTCTTGTTGCCACATTATATTACTGACTAGTTGTTCGCAATGGAATATTACCGATAAATAGATTATATCAACTATATATTTGGTATCGAGGTAAATAAGAAGGGAATTTGTAACTATCCCTTAAATTTTGAAGATACAAAAATAAAAAGGAAGGGCTAGCATAAGAGAATTACCCAAGACATGAAGAAATTGGGCCTAATAGAACTTCCTCGGAGGTGGAGGTATGATCCCACAAACAAATTCCTTGATAGGTTGAACCTACTTAACTTAGGAAAACCTCCAAAATTTGAGAGAGCAGAAAGCCCCATATTGAGTCTTTCAGAAATAGTCAAGAAACCTCTGAGTTAGAATGGAATGTTAACCAAATGCAAGCCTTTCCCCCATTGAGAGATTTATATGATTAGCTTGTAGACTATTATCCCTAGAATAGGCAAGAGCATGTCCTGCAATAATCAAATATTGGAAATATACATAAGAGAACCATTTGGATTGATGGCAAAATACTAGAGTGGTGGACTATGAGAGTGGAAACAAACACAACCAACTCTAGATTTGGCACCAATATGGACACAAAATTCTCATTGAAATATGATGAAGCTTATAAATAATGGGTGGCCAATAATGGAAAAAATATAGCCCTAAGCTTTAGCAAGGCTAAAGAAGTAAAGGACAAAGAAGTGGCATAAGCAGAACCCATAAGAAAATAAAAAAATATAGGAGTCTTCATATCAATCCCAAGAACAAATTGTTTTGGAGATAATGTCTCCTTCTGTGATCACTCAAAAGCAACCTACTTATATCCCTAGACAACAACAACTAGAAACATACACTAAATGGGTAGAAATGATATAGAAAATGGGATATGTTGGTGGAGGGCTAGGGAAATATTCAGTAGGATCCATAAAAACACTCCAGGTTTAGCAGAGACCCAAACATCAAGCCTTGGGGGCAAAGAATATACAAATGGAGTAATATAGGCCCGCTAGTTCCTAAATATCATTTGTAGCCTTAACTTTTATAGAGCAACTTCCTCTATCCCAAGAAATGGTTGTGTCACCCCAACAACAAGTCATGCTTGCAAGGGCTAATCCTCCTCCCAAAGTTTTAAAAAGAAAAATGGAAGATATAGCCAAGATCGATATTGAGGATATGAGTAAGAAAAATAAGTTGGATTAAATGGGCTCACCAACTCAACAAGTCTAGCTAGGAGATACAAGTATTATTTCTATTCCTTCTTCTCCCTCTCCTTCTAATTCCCCAAAAAAATCCCCTTTCTCTTCTCAGCAACAAGTCTCCTAGATGCTCCATTCATTCCCAACCCAAGGTTCACCTCCCTCATCAACGCCCTCCTCTTCTACCATAGCAATCTCAATCACAAATCCATCTGGAAATGCAGTTTTCACCATAATTTCAATTGACATCGCTTCATATTCTCCATTACCACTTTTGCATTCTTTGGCCACCACTTTCATCATCCCCACTCACCCCAATGTCTCCACCTTCCAGAAAATCAAGAAGAAAACAATGAATACTAAGCATTGGTGGAATGAGAAGGTTGCCTAGACTTCTAAGAAAGCCGCTCACCCAAGATAAATGATGGTAGTTGACCCAACTACTCTTCAACGAACCTGAGTTAAACTCACTCCCTTAGAAAATAAACTATAAAAGGATATGATTGTAGAAGATTACTAGGTTGAAACAACAACATAATATATTACCTAGCTACTTCAGAGCTACCAGAGCTCACATGGATACAGTCTACATACAAGGTGATTTATACAAGGGAAAATGTGAAAAGCTGAAAGTTGAAGATTTGGAAAAAATAATAGAGGAATAGCAGAATGTGGAGAAATACCTAAAAAATGAGGTTAAAAATTTGATAGGGCAAGTTCCAAGAAATTTCTAAATGTAATGAAGATACTCAAAACTAAAATAAAGCTTTATCAGATCATATCAAGGACCTTCAGTAGTAGCTCCAAATAGAGAAGGCCAAAACCATAGGATTCTTAAGATGTGTGAAATAAATAAGGTGGAGCAAGATCCTAGAGAAAAGTTGTGAGGTTTGTCTTGTGCTCCTCTTCCTAGAAGAAATTAGCCAAGTGGTGGGCGAGACAAAAGAAGACATCAAAGTTGCCCAAAAAAACACAACCTAAGATGAAAGTAGCATAAAAAAATTTAAAAGTAGCTAAAAGTAACTTTGGATATATTCCTCAAACAATCCCAAATAAAGAGTGGTGCTCTACCAAGATGACAATAAAACATCTCCTAATAAAAATAGGCTAATATCAAAAGGATGGCAATTGATGCAAAAAATAGAAGCAAAGGTAAATTTGATGATACAATCCATACAAAAAATCATAGAGTATGGATTCCAAAGATTTTGGGATGAAGAATATAAATCCTAGGAGAAAATGAGCTTCAAAAAATCTTAAAAACAATCATGGAAGATGGATCTAAGGTTGATAATTGGCTAGAAGCAATCCAACAAGATCAAGTAATTCAACTGGTCAAAAATCTAACTAAGATTAAAATCCTCATGAAAGAAATGGCTAGCAGGGGCAAAAATCTATCATATGAAAAAATTGTTGAGCTGCAATGCATCCACCAACAGATAATGGAGATGTCAAATCCCACTTAGGAAAATTGGAAATAAGCTTGTAAATTCTTGGGCAACATAGTCCAACTTATATACAAGGAAACAAGAAAGGAACAACTTGAGCAGCCAAAATAAGAAGAGAGAGAGGAAGAACCTTCAAAACAAGAAGATGTCGAAGAGGTAAAAAATCAAGGGTGAACCTAGAATTGGTTATTATATGAGCCTCATCATATTACCCCATTTTTTTTGCATCATTTCATTTATAGGCCATATCCATACATTTCCGCCATTCATTCATCTATTTTCGTTCATTCATACATTGTACTTTTTTTTCTTTTTTCATTTCTTATCCATTTCAATTTGTTGACTCCATCTACCCAATGAATAAGGCTTTGAGTTCTATAGCTTTCCAAGAAAATTCCCTTAGGAGGATCCAATAATGTAGGCCAAAATGGCTACAGCAAGAAAAATAAATGATTTTTTTTACAAAAATAGCTAAGTATCGAAGGATGTCCCGAAACCATGGTCAAAATTGGTCGAAAGAGCCCAAGTGCGGAATGCATCATGGTCATGCGACAAGATGAAGAATCAAAATAAATGTCACCAAACTACGATCAACTTGGTCAACAAGTGCCCAAGCCCAAAATACATTGTGATCGCATGACAAGAGGAAGAATCAAAAGAAATATTGCCAAATCATGGTCGACTTGGTCAATAAGCGCCCAAGCCCGAAATGTATCACGATCGCATGACAAGATGAAAAATCAAGAGATGTTGCCAAACTACGGTCAACTTGATCAAAAAGTGCCCAAGCACGAAATGCATTAGGGTTGTGCGATAAGAGGAAGAATCAAAAGAAATGTTTCCATATCATGATCAACTTGGTCAACAAGCGCCCAAGCCCAAAATGCATCATGGTTGCACAACAAGAGGAAAATCAAAGAGATATCGTCAAACCATGATCAACTTGGTCAAAATATGCCCAAGCCCAAAATGCATCGTGGTCGTGCGACAAGAGGAAGAATCAAAGATATGTCACCAAATCACGGTCAACTTCATCAAAATATGCCCAAGCCCGATATGCATCGCGATCGTGCGCAAAAATGTAAGGAGATTTGATCGTGGTCATTAAATAAAAAATCAAATCAACGGTTGGGATTCAAATTCTTTGAAAGAGCATCAATTAAAAAAAGTTTCATCATGGCCATGTGATAGAAGACACATAGATAAAAGAAAGGTATGGTCAGGACCATCTATTTTAACCTACTAGTGATAGTTGAAATATCGGGCCTGAAGGACTAAGCCACAAGATTCAGAAGCTTTTGATTAATCAAATTTTGTTAAAAATCCACTGTGAAGAATGAATGCAAGAATAGAGTATGGATCAGATCAAAGTGGAGGCAACAATTTTCTTGCCACTTGTAGAAGATGTTTTAGATTAATATTAGAGTTTAGAAAAAAATGTGGGATTACCACATAGGCATTCTGCCAACCTAGGTTCCTAGCATTCATTTTGTAATTTTGAATGCAATCATCTATAAATAGAGGCCAAAGTGCCAAAAATATGGTCATCTCTTAAGCATTTACAATTTACATGTACAAGGCATATTGCATATTGAAATATATAAAGGAATTTTTATTTGGTATTTGGTTCAACTTTGTTGCAGAACATGCATGTATGAATGGTTGTTTGTTGAATGCTTATGGTGTTAATTCTACTTACTGGATTTATACTCATGATTCATTCTTTTGTTTTAGAATCTACAATCTGATAGCAATACATTGTCTAAATGAATGTTCTATGATTGGTAAAAAAAAAACCGATTGGTCTGCTAGGCAATTTACTTGCTTTCTCAGTTGCATGATCTTTTACAATATATGTATCTTGATGTGGCTTAATCTACACTAATAAAAGTTTTAGCTTCAAATTTTTTTACTTATTTAACATCTTTTTCCTCCATATTTTAGGATCGGTTAGCTTGGACTTCATAGGAACCGGCCTTCTCCAGAGATTGACCATTGAAGCCTCCCAATTTTAGGGTTATTTAATGTTGGTCAAGGTATTTGGGCATATAATATTTGAATAAACACATGCTTATACTGAGAGGCGTGGGTGAACAGTATAAGATAAAACTTTTCTCTTTTATTCCCAAAGCAATAACTTGAAATAATATCAATGTAGTAATGAAATAATGCACAAATCACCACACACATAAGAGACAAAGATTTTATGTGGAAACACCCTCTTAGGAGAAAACCATGATAAAATATTGCTTATATTTTTCTTCAATAAATTTCGTGGGCACCAACCCACAAGAGACACCAATCCCCTATACAAGTTTGTGGGCACCAACCCATAGGAGACACCAATCCCCTATACAAGTTCGTGGGAACCAACCCATAGGAGACACCAATCCCCTATACAAGTTCATGGGCACCAACCCACAGGAGACACCAATCCCCTAGTACAAGTTCATGGGCACCAACCCATAAGAGACACCAATCCCCTTGTGCAAGTTTGTGGGAACCAACCCACAGGAGACACCAATCCCCTAGTACAAGTTCATGGGCACCAACCCACAGGAGATACCAATCCCCTTGAGGCACCAACCTCACTTTGTTCTACTCCAATATCTGATTATAAATATTGCTCAAATCTGCTCTCAAATTGATCACAAATACCGCTTAGATCTGCTCAAAATCTGATCAATAATGCCATACAGGACTACACAATTTTGTCACAAGGTCTTCTTGAAACTGCACTCATTTACTTATTCCCACGTGTATGTCAAAACAACAAACTCTTTTCTAACTCATTTCATTACCATGTATCTAATAATTCCTTATACCTCCCACTTTATAAAACCAACAATTATGGTAAAATATTTACTTCAAATAATATAACCACCTTAAGTAAAGAATTAACTCACTATACCTCCATAGTTGTTAACAACAATATCAAATGAACATTATTGCATCTCCTTTTGCCAAAAGAACTTGTGCGTAACTCAAAACCGAGTCTCTTACTTGCAATCCTTACCAATGGAAAGCGAACCACCTTAGCTACACCATCCGATGGAGAGTAACTTCACAATTTTCAATTTGATATCACGTGCTGGAAATATATCTAACTTTTGTATTTGGTTCTATGAACTCTTCATGTAAACACACTAGCCTATGCTTATTTCTTAAACCAAGAGTTCATATACTGAAGTCATGTGAAATCGTTACTCTTCCTTTTCTGCGAATGATAGAATAACAAGTGTTATTTTTCACCGGTGTCACTTTCACACTTTGAGCCACCCCAATTGTTTCCTCCTTCACAATTTCCACTATGCCACTCTGATCTGGTAAATCCCTCTCCAGCACTTGAATATCAGCAATCTCATACCCTAGCTCGATGATATAGATGGTCAATATCTGCGTTACATAAATCTGCTCACAACATACAATATTCCTATTAAAATTTAGCAAAATAATTTCCTTTGAACTAGCTGGTCTACAATCTCCTTTGTGTGTCTTTTCTCCAAGCAGAAAGTGCTTCTCTTCCATGCAAAATGAACGGTTGGTGGTCTCTTCAGGCGGGACTATCAACCAAGCATGCCTCTCCAAGAATGAGGACGCATCTTTGGTCTCTAATGTAACATCTTCCCTTCTACCATAAATGTGGGTTCCTTTCAAATTTTACATGCACACATTCTTCACACAATAGAACTTTCTCACATGATCAAAATGAGATTAAAATATTATTTACATAATCAACACATTGCGCTGCTTGTCTCACAATATCAAATGAAATAAAAATACCTTCACATTGCCAACACACTACGTTGCTTGTCTCACAATATCAAATGAAATAAAAATACCTTCACACTACCAACACACTGCGCTACTTGTCTCACAATATCAAATGAAAGAAAAATACCTTCACACTGCCAACACACTGCACTGCTTGTCTCACAATATCAAATGAAAGAAAAGTACCTTCACACTACCAATATTTTCTCCTATTGTGTTGTTACCGTTGCTATCAAACCAAGAGCCATCATTGTTATCAAACCAAGAGCCATTGTTCTCTTTACTTTATTGGAAGTGTTTGTCTTCTACTATGGCAGAACTTCCTCAACGTGTGCAACCAATGCTATCGTTGTGCTATTTCTACTATATTCTTTCTTTGAGCCTCCATACTAATCGTTGTCTTTTGAACTCTGCTACACCATGGAGCTCTCGTGTCTTCTACTGTGGTGGTACTTCCTCGGTGTGCGCAACTAATGATATCGTTGTGCTCTTTATGTTGTATTCTTCTTCGAGCCTCCATGCTATCCGCTTGTCTTTCGAATTCTAATGCTCTTTTGCACCGTCGAGATCCCGCGTCTTCTATTGTGCTGCCATTTCCCTTGCCATCGCATGTTTTGTTCCTTCTCCACGTTCTCCGCAATGCACACTTATATCGAAGGCATACTTTTTCAATCGAGACCCATTTCCACAATGAACTTTTGCTTTATTTATATATCAAATCATTCATTTCCTTTTAGCGTCCAAGGAGGTCGACCATTCACAATAATATTTGAAACATAACTTTACCTTCTTAATATTTAAATTTAAATATTTAAATATTGAGATATTTAAATATTTCAATTTTATAATATTTAAATAAATATTTAAATATTCAAACCTCTACTCAAAATGTATTTTTCTTGATTACTTCACCCAAGCTCTACTCAACATGCCTTTGACATCAATGACAACTTCAATAATTCTAACAATCTTACCATAGGCAGATTTTTAGACCAACAATAATATCTAGTTGTAACACATTTTGTATGATCTTCATTTTTAGAAAACTGATTGTCACCAATTGTTTCATAATTAGCTTCAAGAATACTATCTAAGGTGCTAATATTTTCCATGGAACTAACTGGATGGTCTTTAGTAACCATTTGTCTTTTATCAATGATCTGATTTGAATTCTCCTTTCGAGGTTGAGTCTTTTATTGCTCGCTTGATTCTTGTTGGACAATTGGCCAAGCTGGAGGATGAGCTTCTTCCTTATGAACTAGGATATTTGAAGGTTTTGGATCATTCGCGTACAAGGCCTTCTCCTCCACCAAGGAGGAATCGGAGCATGATCGGATGACCAAGCATATCTTCTTCAGGTGGTCATATTGCTGACAGCTATAACATCTTAGGGAGAAGTTTTTATATTCAATATTTTGGATTCATTTCCCTTTTCTTGAGGAGATAGTAATGGATTAAGACCAAGGAATTGAAGCATCCATCCAAACAACCAATATTACTTTACTGGATAAATTATTCTCTGTTTTGGAATCCATATACTGAAATGCACCAATGGCGTTATCGATTTTGGTGAATATCTTCTCTTCCCAAAAATTCATAGGGAGAGCATATAGATTCACCTAGACTAGGAAGCCATCAACTTCTTCTGTAAGGGGTTGAAACCGGGAGTCCAAGGTCATATATAGACATCCCTTTGTCCAAAAAACCAATTGTATCTATAATAGATTACCCTATCTCTATCTGCTAAATCATAAAAGGAAACAAAAAAAAAAAAAAATGGGTAGCAAAGTTACTTGGAATTTACTGGACCACCAAAGTTTAATGTATCATTTAAGCTCCTCTATATATGGTCTTTTGCCCCTGAGTTTGCAGATAACTATTTCGGCTTTATGATCAATCAGATCCAACCCAAATTCATCCTCTAAAATCATGATAGAGGTTAGAGGTTTATCAAAAATCTCCACCCACAAATCCAAATATCTCTGAGATACATTTCTTCTTATCGAACAGGCTTTCTCACATACTAAAGAGTGACTAATATCCTCCTGAGTACATCGAACTGACTGCAAACAACCTTTTTTTTGCAATGCTTGATTGCACCTAGGGTTTGCACCCCTTTCGCTCTGTTCCATCCTCATGTCCTCTTGAGTACATCAAGCGGGTTGCAAACAACCCTCTTCTTACAACGCTTGATTGCACCTAGGGTTTGCACCCCTTTCACTATGTTCCATCCTCATGTCCTCTTGAGTACAACAAGTGGACTACGAACAACCCTCTTCCTACCACACTTGATTGCAAGATAAAATATATATTTGATAGAAAAAGAATGAAAATTATATTTAATAAAAAAGTAAGTTAATATAATTTAATTAACCTAATAACAAATATAATAGTTTAATATTTTGATAAGAATGATCTTCAATAAAATTATATTCAATTTTTTATTTTTATTTTTTAACTTATGCAATATGTTCTTACATTTATCTATACAGAAGCCAATACAACTTTTTTCATCTTTGAATCTATATGATAAAATAAGAAATATAAAATGATCTACTTTATTATAACCCAACACATAAGATGCAACACAGATGAAGAGGTCCCTAAAAAATATAGAGTAATCAATTTTATAAAACAAAGAATTGGACAAGAATCTATAATCTATGATAGCAAAGTTTCAAATTATGTTAAAAATGGTTTGAACAACTTGAACTTGACAAATAAGTATATATATATAATAGCAAAGTTCTAAATCGATTTATAAATATATATTTTAAAATTTATAATTTTATAGATTCAAATTTTATATATTTTTATAATTTTATTTGTTATATGAAAAATATCTCCACGTACTTAAATTAATTTTATAAATATAAATTTGGATATTATAGTTTTATTAAAGAATTTTATAAATATATATTCAGATTTTATAATTTTATATAATTTATAATTTTAACTGTCCCAATTATATTTAAGCCGGGTGTTTTTTATTTAGTTTAAGAAATTCATGGATAAAGTTGGATGTATTAGGTTTTACAATTAAATAAACTCAAATGAGAGAGGAGGGGTAAAAGAAAAATAAGTCTTAAATAAATTAAATGAGGGAAGTAAATGGAGGGGAAAAGTGAAATAACTTTTAAATTTAGATTAATTAGGAAAAAGATAATGGTTTAATTATATGTTAAAAAATTATTTAATAAAGATTATAAAATTTGTTATAAATTTTAATTTATTAAAGATTGTTTGGGTTATATTTAAATTTTAAAAATTATGTTTAATTAAAGGTATATAAATTTATTGTTGTTATTTTTATTTTTTAAATTATAAAGTTATTTTTTACAATTATTATATTAGTTTTATTGTTTATATTCTTTAATTTTTAAAGAGGAGATCAAGGTTAGAACCTTGTCAAGAAAGACTACATAATAGAAGTTGTAATACCACTATGTGGTCATAATATAATACTGATGAAGCTATTTCAATCCCATATAATCCAATGAAAAAAAATTATTAAATGCATATCTAATTACAATAGTAAAAACTATCCCAACCTAAAATTTTTCCTTTCATACATTAGGATTCAAAACTATGTGGTCATAATATAATACCGAGGAAGCTATTTCAATCCCATATAATCCAATGAAAAAAATTATTAAATGCATATCTAATTACAATAGTAAAAACTATCCCAACCTAAAATTTTTCCTTTCATACATTAGGATTCAAAATCATGGGTGAACCTTTAACTTTTTAATCAAATACCATGAGTTTAAATGATTAAAAATATATAATTTTAAGATAGAGATCAAATCTTACAAGAGGATACATGTATAGTATAATAATATTATATGGTTGGAGTAGTGTAATAATCAATCATGATATAATATACATAGTCATAATATAATTTTTTTAAAGGATTAATAAATTAAATTAGTAGAAAATCATATTATATGTCCTACCTTTCCAGGATTGAAGGCTTTTAATCCAAGTTTTGACAGAGGATGTGGGACTATTCTCCCTCACATGTAATCTACTACAACTATCTATGCAAAAACGAATAACCATGTAAAGCAAAGACATATAAATCTAGATACAATGTGGGATTATTCTCCCTAACATGTAATCTACTACAACTATCTATGCAAAAACGAGTAACCATGTAAAGCAAAGACATAAATCTAGATACAACAAATAGTACTATCATCAATGATAAGAAAGAAAAAAAGAGCTTCCCTAGTTTGTTGAGGCCACCATCTAGGAGGATATCCATAGCAAGTGAAGTCTCCTTGATCAAGAGCCCAATTAGCCATCACATTTGTCACCCTGTTTTCATCTCTAAATATGTGTATGAACTCCACTATCTCAAAGCATTTTTGGGTCATCTGTATTTGCTCAAGTATTCTTTGTATTCTCTAATCTATATTATTTTTCTTGCCTAGTTTTTTTAAGTGATTAATTTTAATTTGGGAGTCTGATTCCACCTAAATTTCCCTCCACCCCACCTTCAGAGCCTCATGTAATCCTCTTAAGATGGCATATCCCTTTGCCAAGTTATTGGATAAGATACCTAGGTTTTTTGCAAAGTAAAAGCAGGGGCGTCATCTGAGAGATGACTTATTACCCCCATACTTGCTCTTCCTAGATTTTCCCTTGAGGTTTCATCTATATTAATCTTACATACTCCTTTTAGAGGAGGCTTCCAATTCCTAATTCTAATTACTTGTGCGTGATTTGAGGTTATCCTTTTTGATGTGACCATCGTTGGAGAGACTTGTAATCTGGATATTATTTGAATCCACTTTTATTTAGGATTTACGGGGCTCTTTTAATAGGTATTGGATTGACTCCCTCATATTGGTTGTGATCCTTTGCCAAACAAAGTGGTTGTATTTGTACTCCTAGTTGAAGATACGATTATTTCTCTCCTTCCATAAATTCCACAAAAGGAGAGTTGTCCCCACCCAAAAAAATTGTTGGGTGGGTCCATTTCCTCCTCTTTAGGTCACTCCCTCCAAAGTTATTCTATAGAAGATATATTAGACCAACAAATGCCTAGCAAAGTTGTCATCTATTTCCATAGTTTGATTGTGGTGGGGCATTCTATAAAAAGGTGAGATCATTTCCTCATTCTCACAACACATATCACATCTAAAATGCCCATGCATACCTCTTTTTATCAATTGTTCCCCTGGCAACACCCTTCTATGAAGTAGAATCCAAATGAAGAATCTTACTTTGGGCCAAATGTTTTGTGCCCACAATTACATGAATATATCACTTAACGAGCTTGGGTATTTTGGCAAAAAGCTAAGTATCCAAAGGCAACTATATATTCACTTTGATTTTTCCTGCTCCATCTAAGAGTATCCTCTTCTTGAAACCACAAGAGTGATCTCATCTGAATGGTCCTATAGATTTATTTTCTCTAATCCTCTAAGAATTAGATTGGTCATTCCTCTATTGGGATCCTGTTGCCACATTTTGCACGGGGTGCAATGTTTTCAGTTTTTGTAAGAGTGCTGCTCTTCCCTTTCCCTCTTCCTCTCTTTCCTCTTCCTATTCTCCCACTTTCTCTCTCTTCCCTACATTCTCATTCTTCCCTCTTTCTTTTGAGCCCCTCAGTAAAATCTAAAAACTGATAGAAGTTGCCCTGAAAAATGGCTAAGTGTCAGGGCACAGTCCGACTTCGCAGTGAAGTCGAAGTGCGCCCTCCAGTTGGAGAGCAGAAGGAGTGCAAAGTGTGCAGTGCAACAGAATCAACTAGAAGAACAAGTATTCTGGGCACAACCCGACTTCGTAGAGAAGTCGGAGTGCGCCCTGCTTTCTGGGCGCACCTTGTAGCAGGCTGGAAGGAAAAATGACTAAGTGCTGGGGCGCAACCTGACTTCGTAGCGAAGTCGAAGTGTGCCCCCTTTCTAGGGCGAATTTCGTACGATGGCAAAAATCAGCCTTCACCTGTGCGCAACCCAACTTTGCAGCGAAGTTGGAGTGCGCCCTTTGACAGGTGTGCAGTAGGGGAATAAACTCATAAATACACCCAAGGCATGAAGGCCTTCCCGACTGCGTTGTTTTCTGCCTGCGCAACCCGATGGCGCTTTGATCCTGGGCGAAGTTGGATAAACTGCCTTTCAAGGCAGATACGTGTCAAGCAGCATCATTCGACAAGTGTCCAACTTTGGGATCTGAGCCAAGACATGCCGAGCAAAAGGACAAACATGGGATGCACTACTTATGCCAGCTGCCTCATTTAAAGCTGATTGGAGGCTACCTACATTCCTGTCGATGAGAAGTTCTACCTAATGCGCTGCCACGTATCTGTACAACCTCCAGGGAGACCATGCTACAGGTATAATCCTTCCCGACAAAGGTCAGCATCAACAGCTCCATGGCTGCTTTTTTTAGCTAATGTTTGACTGGGACTTTGTGCCCATTAATGTAATCAGGGGGTTCTCGGGCTATAAATACCTGCCACATTTTCATTGTAAGTGGTGGAAGGGGAATGTCTGTTAGGGAACCATTGTAGTTGTGCTTCTGCTTATTAATATAAAGTATATACCTGGCTCTGTTCTACTGCTTTTATTTTTTATGCTGCCTCTCTTTTGTCATATTTCTTGTGTCATGGCTTGTTGATTCACTTCAGCATTTGGTGGCCAAGTACTCCTGGACTTCATAGATCAGAGGATACATAGAATAAATTAAGGTAGCAGTTCCTTCAGTTGTGTGTTGTGTTTATGTTGCAGTCCGTAGTGGTGATTGATGCGTCGCCGTACTGTTAGTTCCTTGGAGGGAATGTTTGTTAAGGGACCATTGTAGCTGTGCGTACAAATTCTCTGCATAACACATATACTTGGATCTGACATTTCTTGGTTACTTTTTGTATTTATGTTACTGTCCGTAGTGGTGATTGATGCGCTGTCGTACTGTTAGTTCCTTGTAGGGAATGTCTGTTAGGGAGCCATTGTAGCTGTGCGTACACTTCTTTATATAAAAGGTATACTTAGATTTGGCAGTTTCTGGTTATGCTTTGTATTTATGATGCAGTAAGTAGTGGTGATTGATGTGTTGTTGTACTGTTAGTTCCCCCCACCCAACTCCAATCACATTTGTAAATTCTTTCCGCATTTTTATCTCTTTCCTGCACTCTCATCTTAAACCATAAAACCCCACAGAAGCCGGCCTTCTCCGGAGATTGGCACGGAAGGCATTCCTTCCTTCCGGCCTTTCAATCTGGTGGGCGAATCTGGGCGCGTTAACACAAAATCCTTTCCTCATGGCAGATTCGTAACCAACAGATCCATTGTCTTCCTACCTCCCAACTACTGCTTTGTGAGGCTTACATTATTTGGCTACTTTAATCCACTTGTTTCAATGTAGATTTTCTATCAACTATCTCCAAATCGATAATTGAGTTATTAGAGGACAATGATCATCCCACAAATCTATCCGTAAGTTAGCCTTATGTCCATTATGGATAATCCAGAACAATCTTTCCTTGATCATATCTTCTCTATTATGATTCATTAAGACAGGAGATTCGTTGCTAGGAAGCAGAAACCAAATAAGCTTTGTCGAGGTTTTATTCTCTGCATATTTGGCCTTCAAAATTTGAGCCCACAATTCCTCATGTGGTTTTAGCAATCTCCAATATAACTTAGCAACCAATGACTTGTTATTCTTGAAAACTGATCTGATTCCTAGTCCTTTTTTTGTAGGCATAAAGTATCTCATTTTACCAATGCCCATTTTCGTTTATCCTTGACTCCATTCCAAAGGAATCTATTGCTTATTTGATCCAATTCTTTAAGAACTGCCCTAGGGATAATAGCTAGCACTAAGAAGACATAAATAGTTATGTCATTGAAGATCGTTTTTATCAGGGTCATCTATCCTCCTATAGAATGTCACCTATTAGTCCATTTTTCAACCTCGTGTAGAAAGCCACCTATTAGTTAATTTTCCCAATTTGGCTTTTAGTCTCTCCGAGAGCCAAGTTCATTCCTCTTTTTTTTTTGCCTCCCAATTGTAAGTGGAATTCTTAGGTAGGTGATTCCAACTATAAGTAGAATTCCTAAGTAGATAATTGAAAGAGATGTCTACTTGTATTTCAATTTATCCAACAACATTATCTCTTATCTAGGTGAGGAAAAAAAAAAGCTTAGACTTTTATTCATTTATAAGTTGCTTTTATAAACCGTCCTAAAATCATAATATAATACAAGTTACAATTACCTATAACCAATTTAAAAAATCCAAAATGAACTTTACAATCAAAAACATTAAAAATCATGATTAGATTTTAAAATATCTGTTAAATGCAAGTTTTTCATTAGAAGATGGACTAGCCTCTCTTTATTCTAATGCAAGTTTTTTTTGTTAGGAGATGGACTAGCCTCTATTGTTTTTTCTTCTTCTTTTGCACCTATAGAGTAATTATACCATCATGCCTCTTGTGTGAAGATAGGTAAGTCGGTAAGGTCTTATTTGATTAGGTTTAATTAGACATCAAGTCTGGTCGCTTGTTAGAATTTTGTAAGACAATATATATTTCATCATCCTCTAAAATTACCTTTAGATCAAACGATTAAATATAAATGTTTTCAGAATGGGAATTGATGTCACAGCCACGATAAACCATTAAAAAATATTTATGGACCCCCTTTCTATATCTTTAAAGTCCTACTAATAAAATAAATATCCACTTATCTAATTAATTATGTCGTGAAATATTTAGCCAAGCAAATAGCACTATAAATTCATTTTTATATGAACTAAATCAAAATGTAAGTTTTAAATTCAAGATGGCATTCGATGAAAAAAAAATCATACCCAAGACCACTATTACCTTTATTCTTCTGGATATTTCCTTGAAAAAAATGATGACGTAGATGCGTGCGTTATTGAAATTTTCAAGTTCCATTCTCAAACAAAATGTCAAGATCGGACTGAAATTAGCCTTAAAAAAGATCATGTTTCTCGACTCCACCTGTTAGAATTCAACTATGTGCCTCAACCTCAAAGAGGGGTACAATCACCTGACTTTGAACAAATGACAGCACCATGGTGTGGGGATCTACCTTAATGCCTAATTAGTTTAAGAGATAAAATGCGGCAAATTGTTGCTTTCAAGTTCTATATGGCATCACTGTTAGACAAATTACATACCCAGATTATATCACTCTTCTAAAAGAATTTTGAATAAATAAATTCAGCATGCAGAGCTGACAAAAGGGGCCAAGAGCACTGTCCAAATCTTGAATTCTAAGAGCAGTCCTTGCTTAAAATTTGATGAGTTGCTCGTGGCATTATGACCTTTTTCAATATAAAGGCAGTCGGGATCCTCTACCATAGAATGGAAAATAGATGCCTGTAAAACCACAGCAAGAAGAAATGGCAATTTTAACATGAAGAATGAAGAAATTGCACTCACAGAAACTCTATTTCAAAATGATGATCTATAAACTTCATCATACCTTTTGCTGAATGTTAAGAGAGTATTTTAACTCTGTCCTTCTTCCCAACCTGGAATGTTTGCAGTTGCTTCGTTTACCATTTTTACCAAAGTCACCTGTGCCATTCCATATTCAAGATTATTCAAGATCTAGACTTTATATATACCGTTTATTTTGCAGTATTCAACAGCATGTATGATCAAGTGAAAAGCTAAAAAACTTTTACAATTCAACAGCTTGCATTCAATCTCATCCTACATGCAAATTAACTAAACATGAGTTGTCTTCTGTAAATCAAGAATAGAAGTGTACCAAAGACAGAATCAGGAATGAAATTTAATTATTCTCCTGCACAAGACAAATGACACACAGGGCTAACATCATAAAACAAACTACTCTATTATCCAAACACAAATGTAAGCTTTTCTGAACAGGTTTTCATGGCAGGTATACAGTGTTTGCACACAACTCAATGCAAATATGTGGCTACACAAGTATTTCGGTCAACATTCCTCACTGAGGAGAACTACGTATATGTTCTAGAAAGCACTTGCCATAATCCAAATCATCAAAAACATTCTCATCAGGGAAGCAACACGATTATTAGATCCGTCACAAAAACAGATCAATAATTAAAAAGAGCAAAAATGGTTCCAGCGGGTTTAGACAGATCACCGATATTGTTATATAGTGACCCTTGTGAATTGACAAGAAACTTACCACGCTTTCTGGAACCCCAGGAGGGGGCAATGTAAGATTTTTTGGTGGAGCTCCACTAAGATATGACCTTTTATCAAAACGCCACTCTCCAATCTTTCCATAAGTCAACTCTCCCTGAGAAACACTACCAGCAGTAAGCACTAGAAAATACTAAAATAACCACCGTTATTAGCCCTTCAGAACAAGTCCCGATGACAGTTCAATTGAACATCAAATTTGATACAGAGCTGGATTTAGAAGACACACAGAGACCTGGATTTTGGACAAAATAAAGTTTTTAAATAGAAAGAACACACAAGATGTACCTCAAGATTGGTCAAAAAAACCAGATATATGTAATTACCTTCATTGTATAATCACAGCCATATGTATAGTGAATGATATACTTCTTTCCAACTTCGAGATCCCAGGGAGGCTGATTCAACAAGGCAAGAGCTCATAGAAGATATAAGTAAATAATTCATCCAGACTTCCCAAACAAGTTTCATTGTGACAACCATTAAGTTTGTTACTCTTAACAATAGGAAATACCTTTAGCGAATATAGATATTTTACCTGAATCATAAGACTTTCCAAACAAGTTCCATTGTGACACCCATTAAGTTTATTACTCTAACAATAGGAACTACCTTTAGCAAGTATAGATATTTTACCTGAATCATAAAATCCTTACGAAGAATATGCTGCACCCCATGTAAGGCAGATGCAATGGCATATCCGTACCTGTAATAAAGAAAGTGGTTTTAATTTTGATCAACAAAAAATGTTAGTGAAACACACCCAATATATTTATCTTATCAAAATTTTAAATGCATTATAATACAAATGGCCAGCTCTGGATGGAAAACATACATTTCAAGCACCCATCCGAAAGTTTTATCAGCTTCTGGATCTTCCTTCATTCTCATTGAAACATTCATCCACGTGGGTGCAATTTGCTCCAATAACGACTAAAACAGAAAGTTAATGACACCATTAAGAGAATACTTTAATACCACCCATAAGATTTAACCAAACAAACAAAACCTAGTTTTTGAATTGAAAAAATAAAATCATAGTTGAGAAAATCGGCATCAGCATGGAAAAAGAATCGGGCATCAGAAAAAAAAAGGGTAAAAATTAGCAAAAAGGGGGCAAATTTTCAATGAAAAAAAACGAAGAAAATGCAATTTTTCATTGAAAAAAAAGCCTTTTCATGCATATCACAATTTTTGGGAAAAAAATCGGCCTGACTGTGAATCGGGAAAAATCAGCTTGAATCAGGATTTTTTGCAGATTTTCTCAACTATGGATAAGATTAAAAACAAACTAGAAATGAGACACAAGAAATTCCAAAAAACAAGTGCAATTTCCGGATACATTCATACTCTTATTTTACTCTGTATTGTGTTGTGAAAAAAATATGTGATGTTATTATGGGCGGGTTGACTCTCAGGACAATCTTGCCAGCAAGCAAAATTCACTAGGACCCTGCAATCACTCAACTTCCTAAAATCCTTGTCTTGTCAAGAAGTTGCAGACATCGTACCTTTTTGATAATGACTGGAGAGTTGCCAATTGGATCAATATTTGTGACAGGGCCCATGTCTGAAGGATAGAACTTTCTAACAATTTCAACATTATCAAGAGGCTTGATGTAGAAGAATGGAAAACCTGCTGGATATTCATCTCGTGCTAAGTTTGGCAAAGGCTTGACAAATACATGATCAGGCTCAGCCATCATTATATACCTGCTTCACCACATCAAAAGCCTTCAATATATCAATGTCATACAAACTCCCATTCTGCAATTTAACATAAAATATAAATGAACAGCATCAACACAAGTTCTGCATCATATTTTTTTACAGTCTTCTAATTTATCAATACAGTTGTCTACACTTCAGCACTGTTATAAATTATAATAATAATAATTCAACATCAAACACTAATAAAACAGCATCACCAAAGCTTAGGAGCAATAGTACTTACTCCTCCTTGATTGTAGCCTTGTGCAACCACTGCACAAACGCCCATGGTCTGTTTAAGACGACATAGCCCTGAAATCATAAACCAATAATCACATATCAGTAGCATAGTGACCATTGCATTTAAAAATAGAATTAGTAAAACTTCATCATAAAACAATTTTCAACTATATCACATGCATCATTCTAGGGCTATCAAATATCCCACGAATTCCTAAAATTGTATCCCCATTATAAATATACTAGTCTAGATACATCCAATTTTAGCAATAAACGAACAGAACTAGATTGATGATTGCTAAAATCAAGACTTTTGTTACAAATTATCATCCACAAAACACCAAAAGACAGACTTTCTTAAAAATCAGCATGTATTATATTGTCGAGAGCTTGAGATTGAAATAGAAATCATACCCGATCTAAACCGGCAGGCAGCGGATCAACAACAAAAGTTGGAATTTCATCCATAAGATTATCAGGCGTCCCAGAATGCAGCACTCTAGTGAATCCTCCCATCTCAGAGCCTGGTTGATCTTTAAACCTCTTGTACCAATAGTACATTATACGGCATTGCCATTTGTTGTAAGGAGCATCAGTGGCAGTTACTGCAACATGAAAAGGCATCTTCTTAGTAGATTCTATTGTCAGAGGCCTCTTTATCACTGGATCTAGAAAAGATGACGCCCGATCATCCACAATATCTGCAACTTCCGGGTGTCCTCCTTTCATATTATGCCGAGCTATCATTGTGACCGTGTTGTAAGTTGCAAAAAACAGGGCAAAGACAACGAAGACAAGGAAAGGGAGTGTAGCCCGAGCCATAATCTTATGATCATTCACAGTTTGCAGTTGTTCTTCTCTTGGAAAAATCTGTCCTTATTAACTGCTCAGTTCCTTTGCTGATCACTTTAGTTTAGAGATCCATTAATATCTCAAAATCTAACAAGGACGGCTCATCGGCCTGAAATGAACTAGATCAGCCCATTCGCATAAGCATTGGCTCCAGATTTAACAGAACGCATAAACCTGATTTTATTGACCTAGAACTTCTACCGTTTCATCTCTCTGGTGCTCCAGGCAAGGTTCGGTATTAGCAATGCGAAAAGAACCAATATGTTGTCAATTAATTGCACAGGGTTCCCAGCAAGATGAAAATAGGCAGATTCAGATTTCAGAACGAAACCTGAAAATACATAAACCCTTGATTTTTAATCACAAACTTAAACAGCAGGACAAACTAACATTATAGACAAAACCTAAACAAAAGCTTAATTATATTTCCAATCCAGATTCAATGTAGTTATTTCTAAGACAGCAACAAATTTGAATGTCATAACAAAAAAAATACACTCAAATTATGAGTTAAATCCAGATTAAAGACAAGAAAATCTATCTACACAAACCAATCCAGCATCATCTAGATTTGAGGCACGAATAAGATGTCACGAAATTCTTGATTATTTTGTAAGTACAGCTTCCAACGCATAAATTTCTCTTCTCGTATAGTAGAATTCACTTTTGAACCCAAATTTAAAGTGATATGCCATAAATTTAAAGAAATCAAGATTCGGAAAGCCTATTTTAAAACGCACAATAAGTGAAGCGAAATGTTAAGTGTTCAACAAAACCAAAGCTTCAACTTAAAGAGAGGGATATCGCGACAGTATACAAAACGTAAAGTTCACGAAAGTTTTGCTTCCAGATAATAAATAATCTGACCAATTCAAAGACTTATTTAGACAACGGAATTAACTACAAAAACCCAAATTTAAACTATCAAAGGATGCCTACAGTCATATCGAAGATTTGATATTGTCCGAAATCCTAAATTTAGAATATCGCTTACGTAATAATGTCCGCAAGAGATCGATGGCTGCTAAAAAAGCGTGGACTATATTTTAATGAATTTTTCGAGGGCACAACAAAAACGTAGAAAAAAAAAAAAAAAAAGTAACTCTAATATGATTGAATCCATAACATAAAACAAGTTCGCGCAAAAACTTACGTGTTATTACAAATTCTCAACAGATTGATCGATATTGACACCCACCCCGCGAAGCCCGTCAAAAATCATAGGGCTGGGTATCCCACGATATGCTCGGCCCTGTTTTTCTCTTTTCTCGGCTTCCTCTCTTATTTATTCATATCCTTAGCCTACGATTTTGGCATATTGATTCTGCTCAATCTGCATCTGCCTCTGCATGAGCGACAACTCAAAGGAAGCCACGGGATTCGGGGACTTCTGAGTATCTCAACACCTAAACATACGCTACAAAAGAAAGACAGATTCTCCTTCTCTATGACATAACAGAGTAATAATAAGCATCTAAGGAAGCAGAAACCTCTCAATCTCTCTCTCCCTCTCTCAAATGTGAATGTTACAGAAGGCAGGCAGGCAGCAGGAAGACCGAGAAAGCTGACGCCAATTTGGAGGGGCAATTGTTTTATTTGAGTCAACTGCTAATTTACCCAGGAAGGGCCACCGCTAGCTGACTCCTAAATTCATGCCACGGTAGGGCTAATTGACCGACCACGTTTCTTTTTATCCACGGCTGCTATTTGGTGTCTCCCTGCCAAAATATTGGCATTTATTATTTACCCTTCATTAAATTTAGAGAATCCCTACGGTTAGAACTTGTGAGAGCCCTAGGTTTTTAGGTATTTTAAGTTTAGTATAACACAGGTTTAAAATCGAGTATTCTCATTTCAATTTCATAACTTCTTTAAATTTATTAATAAAAATCATACACTCACACTCATCCACCACAGTTAGGCTGTAGAAATACTTTATTGTTTTGGGAACCTTGACTCTTAAGAATTTAAGTAGTACGAAATAGTAGATAAGGTAGTTGCCATGTAGACTAGGAAGAAGCGTCCAAATAGAGGAGGAAAGAGGAGGGGGCACAAGGGTCAAAGACTCTTAAACCGTGGGGTGGGCCCCGCAAAATCTCCTAATTTTTCTACGGCCATCATCTCGCACGGCGTTGAATCAGAGCTTAAAAGTGCTTCCAGTGTTTCCCATGCCACCGTTTTCGTCCTACTCTCTAGATTGAATTAGGGCTCTAATTTTCAGAGTTTTGGTGGACCTAATTTGATTAGGTGAGATGCAGCCGTCGCACTAGGTTGAATCTCTCTTTATTGATTTCAACGTTATGTAATCAACTAATAATTAATTAATTAGAAAATGTAGTAAGTTGCAAAAATAGTGGAATGAAATGTGATGTCATGGTATGGTACTGTACTTCATTGAATTTGTCCTTCTCTTTAAAACTTTAATAAATATCTAAGTTGTAATATAAAAATAATTGTTTTCATAACTGTTTTTTATTGAAGATATTACATATGTATATAAGAGTTAAACTTGAATCCTTGATTTTATTAAAGTGAGCATTCTTACTCACCACTTTAATGAAAATTGATACACCTAGAATGGAATTCTTACTCACCACTTTAATGAAAAGTGAAACACCTAGAATGGAATTCTTGATTGGAGATAATAATGGGTAGTTATAGATTCATTTATGCATCTATAAAATGGAGAATTAAAACGTGCATAAGATTAATTGGTTGGGATTGAAGAATTTTACACCATGAACCAAGGTTCTAATATCATTGGTGAACCTTACCATTTTGTCCATGATGTTTAAAGCAAATTTGTGGGGAGTGAGGAGTTTCACACTCTAAAACCAAGTTTCAAATCTCATGGGTGAACCTTAACATTTTGCCCATAGAGTTAAAAGCAATTGGTTTAATCACACCCTTAACCAGGAATCAAGTCTCATGGATCATGTACATGCCTAAAATCAGACCATTTAATCAAACCAGTCTCATCACCAATTCACCAAGCAATCAAATTAACTATGGTCCACATCCTCAAACCCAAGTATTGTAGATTGGTCAGTATTGTGCAAATTCGCCACTACATAATGCATTCATCATCTTAGGCAGTGGATTCATGAAAGTAAGCTATCCCGCCCAATTCTTGTCTCCCAAATCGAAGTTTGACCTCCAATGGTCAAAAGTTAGAATTCATCGAATGACAAATTTGTCGATAGTGTATTCAGAGGTGGCAAATTTGTTTTAGATGTGCAACCAATGTCCTTGTTCGCCTGCAACTATCCATCATAGGTAGTTAGCCCCATTGGTGCTATCAATCAACCTAGTCATCTATCAATCAAGCCTGCTAACTCATCAATTAAGACTCACAATCAAGCATTTCAAACAAATAATCAAATCTACCTAATTGTTAATTAATCTTCAATTAGCCCTCGACTACAAATCAAGGCAGTTAATTGGCCATCAACATTCTTCAATTCACCACATCTTGACACCTCATCCCCCCCCGATGGCCACCTTTGCCTAAATAAGGACCCCTTGGGAAAGCATTTTGGCATGACTTCTTGGGTTAGCAAATTGCTACTTGAAATTCATTAAAATATTCTTTCAAGATATGGTTGTCTCACCTATTTGGCAAGAAGAGGAAGGACAAAAAGGCATAAATATTTTGAGGGAGTGCTACCTCCATGCTATCTTTTACCTTCCTTTCAGCTTGTTGTCATTTGCTCTTGCTTTCATTGCATTATTATCATTCTTGCTTTCCCTTAACAAGTGTCATTTAGTGTTTGTATGTGAGCTTATTTTGTAGTGCATTATGAGGCATCTACACGTCAATAGGTTGAAAACTATATCTCTTACCATTCCTAGTTGTAGGCCTACATCTAGTCTTCAATCTTTATTTTGGATTTTCTCCATCTGAGACAAATTCACCACTTGAAACCTATTTAGGCGACAAATTCGTTTCAAGTCACCTCTACCATCTAATCCCCAGTTTGGATCGCTTTCTTTTGGTTGAGAAATTCCCAATGCCCTACATCTTCCCTCTGTAACTTAGGAAGTGTACATCATTACCTTTTAGACCTATGTTTTGGTTACACACCCCTAGAGAGTGAATTCATCGTTTGTATCTAGGTGAGGTGATAAATTCATCAACTAAATCTTTTTGCCCTAAATTTTGGGCTAGCTCAAGAGTTTTGCTTGTCTAACAAGTCTTGCATAGTCTTGTACTGTAACTTGGTATTACCGTGTCCACTCGTCATCTTTTTTCATTCTTGATTCATCATCTAGAACGAATTTGCCATCTGTTGTACCACTAGGTGAGGGATTCATAATTGCTACTACTGCATCTGATTCCCAAATTTGTTCTTGAATTTTGGATCACTCTGTTTCAGACCACAATGCAAATTCATCATCCAATACATCTCTAGGCGATGATTTCATGATAGGTGATATGGCATTCATTCCAAGCTCAATTTCAATTTTGTTTACATCACTTTGGGGGTTTGACTATGCCTTCCAGGTAACAAGATTTTTTGGTTGTTTGGTAGGCGCCAAAAAACTAATCTTTTCTCTAGTTTTCCCCCATTTTGTAGGTTTTTAGTGAATTCACCAATTTGAAGGAGTTGCAGGTAATGGTTTCGCACAAGCAGCATATTCGATTGTAGGTAGCAGTTTCATCTTGGTCATTAGGATAAGTAAGTTCTCCCCTCTGTCTCCTATTTTGCTGATTGTCTGTCATCTATAAATTACCCTACTTTCTATTTTATCTCAAAATTTAAAAGAGAAGGAAAAAGGAAAGAATCATAGTGTAGGTTTTGTTTCTTTTAGGCTTTTAAAATTGAAACAACATGTAGTCTTTGCACTTAGGCTATAACTTGTCTTCTTGCATTTTTTTCAGTCCTTGTTTAAAGAAAATGTGAAAGAATTTAATTTTCTTGTTTGGATTTTAGGGTTAAGCTTTCATCAAAAAGTTAAAAATTATACTTAGCTTGTGTATTCATGCATAGTTGTATGATGCATATTACTTTAGAGCCAAATTTTAGTAAGAATATTAAATTTTGAAAGGATATTAAGGAATCCTTTTGGATTTAGCATTTATTTTTTGTTTTCACCCCTTAGGCTTTTAAATTAAAAATTGCATATAGAGGTGCATTAGGCTAGTTTTTGTTCTTGCATATCTTTGGCATCCTTGTTTGAAATAAAGAAAAGAGAATAAATTTCATTATGCAAAATTAGATCTTAGAACTAGTGTCAAGAGACAAATTTGCATATAGGGCTTTTTTGTTTGCACTATTGTCTTTGTAGATACCTAAAAAGTGTCAATTTTGTGTTTGCCTAAGGCTAAATTAGATAATTTTGTAAAAAACCCAAATAATGCCCAAAAATCCCCAATCCCACTTCATAACCTTACAAAAATAAAAATTACCCTCCTTAGCCCCTTTCCCCCACTAAGCACTCTCCTACACTAAGCCCCTAGTCACCATGTGACTTCCCATACCCCTAGTCTATGTGCACAATTCTCTATTCCATGTGCACACCCCCTTTTTGACCGTAGAATATTTCCACCTCACCCTATCCTAGTCCACTCCTACTTGCCACAACCCCATACACCCTCACCTTCCCTGTACCTCTTAATTCCACTTGGGAAGGGTGAGGATCTTCCCCACCTAAATGCATTTATGAGGCATGGTGTGCACATGCCACTTGAGTGGGGTGAGGACTCTCCCCACCCAATGTCATTAAATAGATATGGTTAACACTCCCTTTGATCATCCAAAGTAGAATTCTCCAGATTTTCCACATCCTTCCACTCATGCCACATAGTTGCCATGTCATGTCATGTCATTTCCAAATAACCACCCCCTCTCCCTTACAAAAAGTCTATAAATACCCTCTATTTTACTTCATTAGCAATAAGAATTGAAATCACAAGCCAAAACTCTGCCAAAATTTTTAGTGAACCCCTTTGTGTGTGCTCATCCCCTCTTGCAACCATCCCCCTTTTAATGTGTAAATCAGCCATGGAAATCAATGTACATCTTGATATGCATGTATCTTGTTTTTGAAGTTGCTCATAAATAAATGATCAAATCTGCTCCAAACTGTGACTAGAAGCCATTAACACCTTGTCGAAGGTCTATAGCAAGTTTCATCCAAATATGAATAGTAGAGGTTTGGGTTGTCAACCCCATGGCGATTAGTAGTCAAGATCGTCAAACCCCTGCAATTCATAGTACAGGTTATCTAACCCTTGGCAGTTACATCCTAGAGCCTGAACCAGACACATGATTGACAATATATAGATAAATAAGGTAAGCAAGGTAAACCAGACTGAACACTTGTACCTTTCTCGGTGCTTTCAACAGTGTAAAAGTTTAAAATTATTATGTCATGGTGGTTATAGGAGCGGACTGTGCGAAGAACTATGTGGCGGTTTTCGGGGTAGACAACGTAGAATACTGTAGCGACCATAAAATTTGGACATCTTGCCTAGATTCATGGCAGCTGCTGATTCCACCATGTAAATTAAAAAAAAAAAAGGTAAGCAAGGTATGTTTCTTGAGTTTTTGTGGTATTTTAATCTTATGCTATTGCTTTAATCAAAATTTGTAACTATTTCTTGCATATTTTGTTAATTTGGACCCAACCAAGGTAGGCCCATTTGGTGCTATTTAACTTCTTGTGGTTGGCTGTGTGTAGGTGCTATGGAGGTGCATGCAGCTTAGGGTGGTCGAGCAACCAAGGCTCCAAAAAGCCACTCATCCTTCGAGGTGGCATAGAATACCATTTTAACACCATTTTGTAAACTTTTGTAAAAGGGCAACTCCTATCTTGGGAAGTCCCTATTGTAAGCCCCAAAGAGAGCATTTGTAAAAAAATATTGTAACATCTTTCTTGATCATGAAAATGGTTGTATTTTATCCCAAATTTTGGTGATCACGATGAGACCTAAACCCTGATCACACTTGGCATTTTTTGTTTTGTAGGTAGTAGAATTGATCACTTTCTTGTTGTCTTTTATTTAGCACATATCTTGTGTGTTCTTTTAGTACTTTTTGTGTTTTCTTGCTTACTCTATTGCATTCTATCTATTTTTAGACTTAAAAAAAAAATTAACACAATCCTAAAACCAACCATACCGAGATCCACCTGAGATGGTATCCCATCGTCTGCACTCATATATCATCATCCGACCTTGAACGATGATCAGTCATAATCATTAGGGTCCAGACGATTGTTAATCTAGCTCATTGTCACTTTGAGTTAGACCCATCAGTCTGAAACCAATATTCCACAACATGTCACAACAACCCTCAGGTGTGTATGAGTCCTTACCACCTTGTTGTCAATCGAAAAAAGGGTATCTAAGGTACATCACCTTTTTCCTTCTCAAGCATATTTTGTTTCTTTATCTAGGCTTTTGTTTCCTTTGCAATTTCAATTTTTTTTATTAGTTAGGTTTGTTAATAACTTCCAAATCATATTATCATATTTTTTATAGTCAACCTTATTTGTTATTGTGGCTTCTTGTCTTGGCTTATCATTCCCCTTTATTATTCATTACAAAACCACCTTCTAATCATGTTTTTTGCTCTATTCTACAAGGAAAAACCTAACAAACTAACCTTTGAGAAGTAGGAAACTAAGACCATCAGACCCTGTCAACTAGAAACCCCTTCTAGATTCAGTTGCCCAGGATCAGAAGGTTCTACCTATGAATCATCAAGGGCTTGAATATTAGAATCTTAAAGATAGTTTTTATCATAGACACAAACCAACAGTCTCTATCAATATCCCAACCAATGTAGGCCCTCAGGTAGGAGGCTCTATCTCTAATTTTTAGTATAGTTTTCATAAAGGTAATCACATCTTAAATCTTTATTTTGGTTAGTCAATCTTCATTGTTCTTAAGCTTTCAAATTAAACAAAAGTAGTCTCTCTCGTCTGTATGCTCTCCTCTCATGTCCATAAGGTGAACTTGAGGATCTAAAGGGAGAAAGACACTTTTGGGTCAAGGAATTTACCTTTATTTTTGTAATATTTTCACCTTCCATTGCACCTTGCACTCTACATTAAATAGGGGTTGTGGCTCTATGTATGTTCTCTCCTTGCACCCTAGGGTGATCTTGGAGATCAAAAGTAGGCCATAGCTTCTAAGGCAGCAAACTTCACCTCACATCTTACATTAAATGAAAGTAGACCTGGTATTATCTCTCCACATGCCTTACGGAGATCTTGGAGATCAAAAGAGTGTCTATCCTTCTAGGTTAAAGAACCTCATTCTTGCACAAGCATTCCACGTAAAAAGGGGTTCTCATTCTACATATGCTCTTCCCTTGCACTTCGTGTGATCTTGGGAATCAAAAGTGGTTAGGTCCTCAAAGGTTAATGAACCCTATTATCATCATCATCATTATCTTTTGCATAATTGTTTAAAGTAGATTTAATTTTTTGTTCCATTCATGCCTTGCTAGAATAGCTTTCATTTTATGTTCATTTCTCGCTTTCTTAGAATATAATTTCTTGCAAGATTTTTTTTGCTTTCTTAGATTAGTTTGTCCAATTTTTTTTATCATCTTCTTATATTAGTTTCCTTTCCAAGTTATTTATTGCTTTCTTAGAATAATTTCATTTCAAATTTCCTTATTGCTTTCTAGTGTAGTTTCATTTCATGCCTTTATATGCTTTCTTAGCATAGTTTTAATTTTATGTTTTTGTTTTACTTTCTTATATTAGATTTTCCTTTCAAGTACTCACACTTTCATAGAGTAGTTTCATTTCATGTTCATTTCTTGCTTTATTAGAATAGCTTTCCTTTTATCTTTATATTAGATTATATTAGAGTTCCTTTTACGCACTTTCATTTCTCCAATAGATTAGTTTCTATTCCATGTAATTTTTGTGTTTTCATTAGGAATATACTTTCACTTTTTGCATTGTGTTTTCTTTTCTTTAGCTTAGATTGTTTTTCTTCTTTTGTCATTTCCTCTCTTAGTAATAGATCTTCTGGTTTTACATATTCTTTCCCTTAGAGTAGAAGCTTCTTCTCTTAGAAAAATAGTGTTCCTTTTGTGCAAATTAGTGTAAGTATTTTCCCTTCTCTTTCTTCCTCTAGCATAGACTCCTTTGCTTCATTAGTTTAGAAGTATTATCTCTTGTTTGCTTTTTAGAATCAACTTATTTTCCTTGTTTAGATAGTATTATTGCTCCTCATCCTTGTCTAGGTTAGTTGCATTGCATTTTACTAATATCTTGTCTTTCTTTGCATGTTAGATAGCAAAAGATCATTTTAGGATTAACATTTTTTTGCTTTGAATTTTACATATTTAGGTTAGTTTTTTATTGTGTATTAAAGTTAGGCCTTATTGGATCCACAAAATCCAACTTAAAATGACCCCTAATTTCAAAATTTTGAAAGGTCATACAAAATCCTAGGTCTAGGTTATTCTTTGACATTTGCCAAATAAAATTGTTCTCTAGAGTTTGGTTCAAATAAGATGAGTCCAAATTTTAATTTTTTTCTTGCTTGTGTTTTAATCTTGAGGTTTCTGGTTTTCATTTTCAAGAGGTCATTCTCAAAGTTCTTTGATCAAATGTCTCTAAGGTTTCAAAGGATTAATGGTTTCTTAATAGAGCCTATACCTTTTATTTACCGATTTAATTTTCTTGAGTCTTGGGTTATTCGTTCACCACCTTTTCCCTAAAATATTTCATATTTATAAGGTTTGAACTTATATCCCTAAGTCTCCAATTTTACCACATGAAGATATGAAAAATATTTCTAAAAATATATACCCAGGTTACACTTTATTAAGCTTCATCTGATTTAATTTTTCCTAAGTCTATGTCCCTACTCCACGTCTTATTTTCATCCTTGAAAAGGCCTAAAATACATACCATGGAATAAACTTATTTACATCACCTAGGCTTTTCATTCGAAATGAAGATAAACGGCCTAAAATACTTTGGTTGATAGATGATGGATGATCCAAGGAGTTTGGTCGACTAAAGATAGCTAGAGGAGAATGGTTTGGTCGAAAGGTGATGTGCGAATTAGAACCATCAGTTGAAACTAGATAAACGATGGAAGATAAATTGATCAAACATTTACAAACAACATGAATGAACTACAAAGAATGATTCGATAGAACCTTGATGAGTGGCCAAAAATTGTTCGATTAAATCGTGATCAATGGTTAGGATTATTCGATTGAAAACTAGTCAACATTCCAGTTAAACACCATCATCAAGTTTGAGGCCATGAAATATTTTGGTCGAAAAGAAGCCCACGACTCACCATGAATAATTAAAATATCAGAACGATTGATCGAAAGTGGAGTAAACAAGGTTAAAAGATCAAAAGAAAATCAATGGTCTGGAGCAGTTCCACCGATGTGAAATGAATGACCCAGAATCGATTGGTCTAAGACAAATGGATGGCTTAGGATAATTTGGTCAATGAGATTTGAATGGCTAAGGATGGTTCTATCGAAACTCGATCAAACATTCCTATCAAAGCAAACACTCAAAAATCATCACTCGATGTATGCAATTTATTTTAGTATCTCAAGGGTTTAATCAATGTAATCATTTGCCCCTCTCTTTTGTTTCCATATTTTTTATCGATATCATGGTCCCTAGGAGTGTCTAAGCCTAAACTCAAATGCATAAGTTATAAAATCGAAGTTTCCTCCATTCGACCCTAAGTCATAAATTTTTTGGCCAAAGGGTCCTATGAGGGTCTAACCACATTGTTCCCCCATTCCTATCATCTCATATCATAGTTAATGAGTTTTCCTAAGGTTGAAGTACAATTCCCAAGGTCAAGGTATATTAATAGTCATTCCTCCCTAAAGTATAATATGTGCACCCAAAGGCTTTTAGTCAAACAGATATGGACGACTAAGGTTTATCTGACCGAATCCTAATGAACGATCAAGAATGCTTCGACCGATCCAGGGATGGCATAGAGAGGGGTTTCGATCAAAAGTTATATCAAAAAAAGAGGACAAAGTGACGTTTGGTCTGTTGGAGATCAATAACCTAGATAGATTCGACCAAGAACAGATCACTGATCTGGAAATCTTCGATCAAAGATGATTGACAAATTAAAAGGATTAAAGGCTTTTTCAATCAAACCCAAATGAGCAGCCAGGAACATTGTGCCCAAATGAAGATGAGTGACTAAAATTCATTTGGTCGAATTTTGATCAATCCAGTCAAAGAGGACGTCCAGACAAGGTATATAATTATTTCTCAATATTTTAAGGGTTGATTTACATGCAAATGCTTTTCCTTTCCTTTTTTTTTATAGCTAATCACTTGTTCTTGTTAAGTGTCCACAACCTAAGCCTTAAGTATTTGAGGTATTTTACCATGAGCATGAGAGAAGTTCACAAGAGTACATCCACATTTCACTTGCCTATGCTACAATTGAATCATTTTAATTTTTCCAAAAGGGTTTAGGCCTAAGTCTTGCCCACCCCAATGTATAAATCAAATTCATAAGGACATAATTGTTATGCCTAAATAATTAGCGAGGGTCTATCAACGTTACCCCCATTTCTATTTTTAAGTTGATTAAATCATCCTAAGTCCAGAGTACTTCCATAAAGACTATACATGCGATGGATGATTGAGGTTTATATGGCTAGATATTGATGAACGGTGTAGAATGTTTTGGCCGATTCAAGAGCACCAATATGTTATGTTCAACTAAAATTTGATATACGATCAATGGATCAGTTTAAATTCAACAAAAAAGGGGAAAATATGGCTTCGACTGATTGAATATCAATGGATAGAAAAGATTTGATCAAGATCAGATCAACTACCCATAGAGATTTGACTAAAGATTAAAAGATAGCACAAAAAATACAACAACGGATGGATTATGTTCAATATATGATGAATAAACAACTAAGTGCTCAATCGATGACAAATCAACGCTTAAAAATTCATGGTCAATGAGGAAATAAACTCATGCACAGAGTGGTGCTTCATTAAAAGAAAGGATTTTGTGGGCCTTCCATCCAAGACAAGCGAGCAAGACAAAAGTGCTCAATTTAATGAGGATCTTGCTGACTCCAACTAGGTCCAATCAGAAGAGTTGTAGGCACACAAGTCAAGTACAAGCACCTCCTTAGATCCAGCCAAGCATATGGTCTAAGACAACGTGATTTTATCAAATGATCCATATTTAATCAAGTACTCAATCCAACAACCAATCGTGTAAACCAACCAAAAGGGTAAAGATCCATGATAGGTCAGACCATTATAGAAGGTGAGGTGGCGAGCTAAGTATGATGAGTATGCAATGATGGTATAAATTTAATTGTGATTCATGTGAGAGTGGTTTAAAAATACATCAACAATCATTTCGAACACAATGACCTGAAAATAGTCATGATTAAGCACAGAGAGTTGAAGGATTGATCCTAACAAGATTCAAGAGAATTTGTAGGGTGTGAATTGCAGAGGGTAACATGGATTCATCAGGAACCACAACCTCTAAAAGCAAGGTGGAGCTGCTAGAAGAAGAAATGCCATTTTGAAAGTTGTCAAGAAAGAGAATCTTGGAACAAGTATTGGGAGAAGAATATCTCTCTAAGTTTAGTTTCAAAGCAAGCTCAGAGGAATGGCAATGCCATCTAGCCCTGCTAAGAAGTATCTCTCAAAGAGATTATAGAGACAGAAATGAGAGAAGCCCTTTTTGCAACAAATGGAGAAGAAACTTGGCCAAACTACTTTACCCCAAGGTATACTTCTCTTTCAACCTCCTATCATGGTTGGTTGTATCATATGACCCAAAGACTGGAATGATAGTGAATAGTAAGAAAAAATCCCTCTATAGACTGACACCAGATAAGATTGACCAAATATTTCAACTAGAGAAGGCCACATTGAAGTATGATAAAAAGGTAGCTACTGAATAGGCCCAACACATGATTGGAACCTCTTTTTACACTAGAGTGTTTTATTATTATCAACTGGTGTCTACTCACTTCTCGGTTCATAAAAGTGCACTGCATAATTGGGCAAAGGATTATGTAGATATGATCAATATAGTGATGGAGATTGAAGACTTGAATTGGATTGAAAAAGAATTCATGTTTTTGATAGCTTAATGTAATAAATTTAGGTAGTTCTTTGTGTATAGATGGGAGAATCTGATCAGCGATACCATGAATAGAGAATTCAAGAAAACACATAAATCCATAGCCAAGCATCGATAGATTATGCCTCGCTTATCACATTACTCCCTCCTCATTCTCCTAATAGTAGGGCAGTTGAGTCAAAGGGTGATCACTAAACTAGGCGGTGTTCCAGAAGCAATGATTCAAGAAAGACTTCCTTGTATCCATGAAGGTGCATCTAGCTACTCCAAATTATTTGGTAGATTTTTACCCTTAATATATCACTCACTCTACAATAAATAACCCTACAGGATGAGCTTGGGGATTGTCTAATTCTTATGGAAGAATAATGCAAGGAATTACTTATTCATAGATAATCTCACTTACATCCGAATATTCAAGGCCAAGATACCTCCCAAGGCTTTACCAAGTTTTTATACAGAGTTAGTAGCTACATTGGAAATTATAAGACAGATTGCAGAGGAGGCCAAAGTGAGAGTCATAAATAAATAGACTATGATTCCATGGATCACTTCCCCTTGTAATATGGGATACTATGTTTATAGGGGATACCCTAGTATGTTAGGGTCCTTGCATAAGATGGACTCTTTCGACTTTGCTGAGATTACATGGTGGCCATATGACCCCCATGAGTATTATAAGAAGTATGTAATTGAGAAGGAGCCTGCGACACACAGGGGAGAACTATTTGAAGATAACATTCAACTAGCCTAAAGACATGGATAATCATTGGAGAACATATGGAACAACGAAGACTTGAAGAGGCCACATGCTCAAATTGAGATGGTGGGAAATTATGATACAAAATTAAAACAATTGAGGGTAATCACAATGGAGAAAGTTGCCCCATTGATACCAGTCATACCACTAGAAGACTTTCAAGATCCTATCTTAGAGATTATCGTTCATGAGCCTAAATAGGTGGAGATATTAATCGAAGTAGTTTGCCAAACTACAGTGAAAACAAAATATCCCCTATTACTCAAAGCACCCATCACACCTTAGATGTTGGGAAAGGAAAAAAGATTGTTTTTGTTTCACCTCTTTTAGGACAACCTACCACTGAGGATATGGATAAAGTATTAATGCTTCCACAACACCTACAATAATTAGTCACAGGTCTATCTAAGTTAAGACCCACAACCTTGAGAGTAAACAATAGAGAGATAAAATATTTGTAGTAGCTTGGAAGAGGATACAAGCTAGTAGGAGTTTGATAACCTCCTCAGGGATTACCAGATTAAAATTTAAAGCCCCTCTAGTTCACCCACATATAAGAAGTCCAAAATAGAGATGGGTCCTACTGAGCCTATAAGTATCACTCTAATCAAAAGTAAAGAGGTCGAAGAGTTCACCCCTTTAGAGGAAGAGCACATCCAGGCTATATTAGAAGGGAGGGTGGTAGAAACTCAACATGAAGACAAAGGAGAAATCTCCCTTCCCTCCAAAAAAATAATAATTGTTCCCACTAAATGTGTGGAATCATTTTAGATAAATATTGCAATAGGGGATGTAGAGATCAAAGGGAGAATAGTTACCTTGTTAGAATATGGGGTCCATGCACAAGCACAGACTGCACTTGCTGTGGAAAAATAAATAACAAGATTAACAACCAAAGTAAACCAATTATAGGTATAAAATACAAGGCTGCAAGCTGAGAATGCAAGATTGCAGTCTAAAGTTAGCAGACTTCATAAACAAACACCCCAAGAAAATATTGATAGCTCATTACTCATAAATAAATACAAAGAAAAGACTATTGCCAAGATAAAAGAAGAGGTCAATATGATCGATAAAAGTTGTAAGGATTTTGGAGATGTGATAGAAACCAACAAGAAAATAAGGCCCCTAATAGAAAAGATAGATAAAAGAGCATCAAATGTACTCCCCATATATGAAATATGTAGGATTGAATATGACCTAATAAGGTCTAAGAAAATAGTCACATCAGATGGTCAGAATCACAATTGCTAGGAAGAACATGATAGGATTACAAATTTTGTGAACGATAGAGCCCTATGGAAAATTATGACCAAAGAACTAGAAATTTGGGAACATAACATGACTAAAAGAATAGAACAATCCAATATCAACCTTCCCAAACTATTTAGTGTAGAAGGTTTCAGTGAGCTTGTCATTAAAAGTATCCAAGATCTTCAATGCGGCAACACAAATGAAGACAAGTTGGTTGAGGAGCTTATTACCTGGTCAAGAGTTACATTGGAAATAATCAAATTATTCAAAATTAATGAAATTGTAGTAAAATAAAATAAGAACAAGGCATTGAGGTTGCTAAGACATACTTGTTGCTTTGAGTACATTCTAAGAAGAAGCTTGGGTACATATTGCTGACTTAGTTGGGGCTAGCCAAGAAGAAATAGACAAAATAAAAAAAATCTAATAAAAAATCATCAGAGGCAACTAGCAGTGTGGGACCCATAGTAGAGGAGAGAGGAGAAACAAAAGGAAAAAAATATACAGGGTCAATCCAATAATAAAATACAAGTAATTGATAATTGGATCCAATTTTAAGAAATTAACAATCATTTTCAATTTTGAGATAGCTAAGATCAGATTGTAATACACCAAGCCAGTTGGTGATAAGGGGCAGGGTCTAGATTGAGGCACTTTTTATGGTTACAAAGCCACCAAAGCTATAAGAAGGACAACCACAACTAGAATCGACATCAAGCATTGCATAGAAAAATTCTACAAGAGGTATACTTGAGTGCCTTATCTTTGGATAGTTGTATTTCCCTTAGTATATCTTTTCTCTATCCCATTCTCATTCTTCCCCTCCATTTGTGCAAGAATTCCAGAGGATGTATTCAGTCAGCTAAGATCATTTCTAGCAATTGAGTTAGAGATTGGAGGCTCTTTATCACTACATTAGGATGAAGAGTTAGAGTTCCTCTATTACATTATTTGAACAGAGTGAACCATTGTATTAAAATTTCTATGAGATATCGGCATTCTGCCAGACTCAATATTGTAATATCTTGAGAAATTTAATACAAATATCCAATTTATTCCTTCTTGCAATTCTTTGTCTTATGTGTGTATGTTGCCCATTTATGTGTTACATTATTTGAACATATGAATGACACATTCTTTTGTTGGTTAAATCATTTGTACTTATTACATTATTTGAATGAATATAAATGAACCAATTCTTTCTTTCTTCTTCAGTCTAGTTCATAAAAAATCTTAATTCTTGCTATAATTACCCAATAGATAAGGCACCGGTCCACTTTCTTGAAGCTTAGGCTAGGAGTTGTTTAAAGCTTGGTCAATTTAACAAAACTTTTACTTTATGTTATAAATCTGGAAGAGCATGAACATAAACTGTTAAATATTTAAGTTCACCTCAGGGGTATCCTTACCCATTTTGGTCTATCAAGAGTTTGTTAAGACAAACTTTTCCCAAAATAAAGAGGCAGGTAGACTAGAGCCTATAATTTCTGCTTGATATCCGATTTTTCTTGTAGCGTGACAAACAAATCCTAAGGATGCAAGTAAAATATCCAACATGCCTCTATAAAAAATGAAATCAAACAAAAATCCAAAATACACATCAATTTTGTATAGCATAATTTTTCAAAACCATCGATTGATTCCCTTTAGATACCTTAGTTAGATCTTGTAGTTTCTTGGATTATCATTAGGAAGCTGATTACCCTTGGAACTAGCTTGGTGTAGTCTGAGGTTAGACACCCTTTCTCACAGGGCTAAATAATCAATTGGTACGCAACTATAATTTTTGACAGAGCTTGCTCGAGGGTGAAGCATAAGCCCATTTGGCCTACATAGGTTTTAGAAAACATCACCTCTTATACCCCTAAAAAGGGTATTGAAGGCCTTTTACCCCTTAGGATATCCTGAGCCAAACCTATCTTAGCAAGCCCTTAGGTTGTTTATGCGTTGCTTCTTCCCATGTACTCTTGGGTATATCAAGGAGAATGCATAAATACACCTTGAAGATACCACCCCATCCACCTTTTGTATATCTTAGGGTTAGGCAAAATTAAAACACTCTTAAACAAAAAAAACATAAAAAAAACCCAAAACTTCCAACAACACCAAACATCAAAACATAACCTAACTGAAAATTTGCATATTTATTGTTTGATGTTTGTTTGCTTGTTTGTGTAGATAACGTTTATTCAAAAACACCATCAAGAACATCCATAAAATCAACAAAAACAATAAGACCATAGTCCTATCACCTTTTTGCCATTTGTGTCAACTATTGTAACCCTTGTAACCTATCTTTGGAGTTATTCATCTAACCCTTGATGATTCATAGTCATAAATGTTTAACCCCAAATGGTTAATAGTGGTTTTCGTCAAACCCTAGACGGTCATACTCAGGGCCAGTTTACAATATCCCCTATTTTTTGTCCTGATCATTCTTCCATATTTTATTTTGTCCTTAGCTGCTTATGGTCCTAACCAAAAGCCAAGACAAAGTTAAAGCACACAATTCCATAGATAATCTTGAGCAAATCCCCCACACTTTGATGCCCCCTCCATACCATCCTCCTCTTGAGGTCAACCATTTTGTCCCATCTACTAAGGCCTCGTAGGCATCTCAAGACTCACAAAGCAAAATTTAAAGACTAACTAATTGACTTAACAGTTTAGAGTTGCATTTAGTTGGCTCTAGGTATCAAAATCCCAGCCTAAGCCAACTACATACTCAACCCATCCATCCATCCATCAGTTCCTATGCTCCCATATCTCTATCATTTTTGAGATACCCAAGTTTGAAAAATTCAAAGGGAAAGAAGATCCTAAGGAGCATTTGTGAAATTATATCAAAGTTTGTTATTTGATCAATGAAAATGATACCCTAATGCTTTGTACCTTCTCATTGTCCCTTGGAGGAGGGGCTTTAGATTGGTATAATGATTTACCCCAACATAGTCTGTATTCCTTAAAATAATTAACTAACCTCTTCTTAGAATACTTTTCGATCAATATCAAGAAGAGGACTACATTAGCAGACCTTTATAACCTTTATCAATTCAATGATGAGCTTGTCATGGATTATGTTGCTCAATGGTAGGGTGTAATCAATGAATTACCATTTTCACTCCCCCCTACCAAGTTGATCCAAATATTTTCTCAAAGTTTCACCAAGAATATCTCCACCACATTGCAAATACAACAACTTCACACCTTTGAGGAAGCCATATCTTAGGCTAAGATCATTGAGGATATTAAAGTTCAATAAGGGGAAATCAAGCTTAAAAAGAAGGAATATACCAATAAAAATTATAAGGGCAATAACAATAACGAATCTAAATCCTCTCAAGTTAACCATGTAGTGTTGAGCATAAGAACAATCCCTCCTCAACCTAGTGGTCAACCGTAATAACTTATTTACCAAAAACTACCTTTATAGGCTTAGTCCCCCCAAAAACCATCTAATATCCCATATTCTTCCTAGTCCCCAACTTGTCTTCAGTGCCCTCCTTGATCCCCTAGAAACTTAACTTCCCTATATGATCCCTTATCGATAATTTTTCAAAAGCTTTATGAAGCAAAAGTGATATCCATACTCAAAATCCAACCTGAAGATCCTAATAGGTGCCCAAATAGTACAAGGACCAACACTTTTGCATCTTCCATTACCAAAAGGGTCATGACATCAGTGATTGTTGACATTTTAAGAACCTAGTGCAAGACATGATTGATAGAGGAGACATTACAATTGACAATCCTCTAGCCTCTCCTAATAAAAACCTTGGCATATTTCAAAATCCTTTGCCACAACATGGGATAACATAGTAGTATAATGGTGCATCAACTTATCCAACTACGTCCAACCAAATCAATCATGTAAATCATATCCCATATTATCAAGGTTTTGTAGGAATGATAAACATCATTACCAGGATCCAATGCTATCCCAGTTGACAACCCCAATCAAATGATCCCCAAAACATACCTTCTTCATTTATTGTGCTAGCTCCACCGATGCACGCTATCCCTCCTCTGATACGCCCTATCCTATAGTTAAAAATTTTCCTTACCGATAGTCTTAAAATAACATTGACTAAACTATCCATCTATGACCTTATTCAATAATCTCACCCACATTAGGAGGCTTTGATGGATATCTTAAATTCCATAGATTTACAACCACAAGATCTTAATTCCTTTTCCAAATTTATGGGTAATATAAGGACATGCATGTTGCACTCCATTTTATGACTATGAGATTAAGACTCTTCCAATGGATGGACCTGATCCCCCGATGCATATTGTGGCTTGCGTGGATGGTACAATGTTTAAGTGCATTCTTGTCAACATGGCTCTTCCATTAATATCATCTCTTCTACCACCCTCAAGCACCTTAACCTTCCCTCGTTCCTCATCCCATCAGGTGACCATGGATACAAGATATGCAATGTGTATCATCTACCTTACATCATTGCCTCAAACATGTCCATGAGAGATGCATCCACTGTATTCTCATAGATGATGAACCTTTTAAATATTGCAACATGATCTCTCTTTTGCAAGAGTCTACATTACCATCCACTCATCTAGCCCTCAATAATATGCAAGCCCTACCACCTATCCAACTAGCCCCTTCTGATCTTGGCCCATCCATTAATATGAGGGCCAATTATATCAATTTTTTCTATGGAGGACTTGATTCTTCTTCTGAGAAACTGGATTTTAAAGAGCCTGAAGCACCATTCTATGGTAATATCAATTATATATCCAATCCATATTTTTCCATGCAAAATTTTCAATGTTTCAAATGGTATAGATTTGGCCTAGGTAGATATGAGCAGGGCTCACGCTACATCATTGAATCTTCCTATCAGCTGCCCAAAGATAAATTTAGTTTAGGGTATGCCAAAATCTCTTCGATATCTCTCCCTGAGAATGATTTCTAATGTCTCAACCTTGACCTTAAGGAGGATGATTTTGATGAGTATATAGACCCTAAATATGCTCATATAATCCCTCCATAAATTTTCCAAGTTGCTACAATCTAGGTCATTTTGCCTGATACCTAAGATGGTGAGTATGAAGAGCAATTTGATACCCTTTAATTTTCCTCTAACATCTTTGATGAGATGTCATCCCATATCGTACCCATGCTTGATGACCTAGACAATGGTAACTTTAACCTTCACCTTTTTTCTCTTTTGCTACTTGTCATGTCCATGCTCCTCTCACCTAACCGACCTGATCCTCCAACCCTCCTCCATCCCTCAGCTTGATCACCTCAATCTGATCCATATCCATTCATACTTACCCAACTCCTTCCTCAAGAGAGTGTATCTAAGACCCCATCCTCTATAAATCCCCTTTTCTTAATCACATTAGGTCAACATGATCTTTATTAATCTCTTCACCCTACTTCATAATGCTTTTGATCCCCCTCGCTTCCTTTAGATAGATCCAAGTGCTATCAACTTCGAGTGCATTTCCTCTCCTCTCTCTCCTTCATACTTTCCACCAAGGACTTAATGCAATGCTTAAAAATCAATCTTCCTCCTCAATCATCTTTTCCTTCTTCCTCTATCTTCCAAACTAAAGTTAGTAGTGATGACTCTATTTGTCCTAAGAATGCAACAAATGACCTACATATCATACTCACCCCTTATTAACTAGAGGATGGTTCCCACATGCTTGTGGAAGAGACCATCAATATTAAAATTAGTTCTAATTCCATTGATCCCCACATTCTTAAGCTTGGAAAAAGTCTCTTGCCCAAAGAAAAAAAGTGCTTTACAACCCTCCTAAATGAGTATAAAGCCATTTTTACATGATCTTATAAAGACATACCCAGTATTGATCCTAACCTCATAGTCCATAACGTTACCCTCAATCTAAATTCTAAGTCATTCAAACAAAAGTTGCAGAAGCTTCATCCCACAATCGCTCTCATGGTCAAGGAAGAATTGCAAAAACTATTAGATGTGGGATTCATACAACCCATTGACTATTCAGAATGGGTATCAAATATGGTCTCTATTGAAAATTTTAATAGAGAGATACGTCTATGCATGGATTTTTGCAACCTTAAAAAAGCATGTCCCAGAGATGATTTCTCGCTTCTCAACATTGATACTCTCATGGATTCTACCATAGGCCATCAAATGCTTTCCCTCATGGATGGTTTCTTGGAATACAATCAAATTTATGTTAATCCTGATGATCAATATAATACTTCTTTCATAACACCATGGGTGATATTTTGCTACAAAGTCATGTCGTTCAGTCTCAAGAATGTAGGTGCCAATTACCAACATGCTATGACCTATATTTTACACAACTATATGCATAAAATTGTCAAATATTATATGGATGATTTATTGGCCAAATATAAAAAGCACCATGAGCTTGTCAATGTCTTATGAAAAGTATTTTATTAGCTTTTATAACACAATGTGAGACTCAATCCTAAGAAGTGTGTCTTTGGTGTAACCTTTGACAAACTTCTTGGGTATCTCTTAGAGGGGTATTGAAGTGGACTCTAATAAATTCAAAGTCATTTTGGAAATACCTCCTCCAACAAACCTTAAGAATTTGTGCAACATATAAAGCAATATCCAAGTGATTCATCACTTCATAGCCCATTTATCAGATAAATGCAAGCCCTTTAACCACCTCTTGCAAGAGGGAGTCACATTCAAACAGACCAAGGATTGTTATAAAGATTTTGAGGCCATAAAGCGCTATCTCGTATCCCTACCATTTTTTTCCTTGCTTAGGCTAGAAATACCATTTCACCTATACATATCCACCATAGACTTTTCATTAGGGACTATGCTAGCCCAAAAAGTAAATCCAAACAAGAGCAAACAATTTACTACATCAATCACACCTTAGTGAGTTATGAGATTAAATATGCTTATGTCAAGAATCTATGCTTGGCAGTCATCTTTGCTACCAAGAAGCTATGCCACTACATGCTTAATCATAAAAATTATGTTATTACAAGAGAAAACCCATTATGCTACATGATGGGTCATACCTACAATAACAGTCAAACTACCAAATAGATTATGCTTTTAACAGAATGTATTCTTGAGTTCATCAGCCAAAAATCCATCAAGGGTCAAGTAATTATTGAATTAACCAAAACTCCTCTCATTGATGATAAACCTTTTGTCATTGAGCTTCCTAATGACTCAATATTTATCGTTACAGAGCAAGAGGAATATATCAAACCTAAGGACAATGTTGATCTCACCCTTTTATTTGATAGATCTAAGTGCGAGAAAGGGGGGTGTTGGAGTTGTATTCTTCATGCTATAAGGGGATCCTTTCCTCTTTTCATTCAAACTTGTCTTCCCCTACACCAACAACAATGTCAAATGCAAGCTCTTATCCTTAGTCCAAAAACTGCAATTGCTATGCACATCAAGCACATGAAAAACATTGGTGGCTCACTCCTCATTGTGAATTAAGTCAAGGGGGTTTAATAGTGTAAATATCTAATCCTAAAGGTATACAAATAAATTGTAGATGAGTTTTTGATGCACTTTATCCAGACATAATACCTTTATACTCATATCCATAGAGTATTTCATCAAGTGGGTTGATGCCATTCCTCTTACCAAAACAACTAGACCTCAAATTGTGGAGTTTATTCTTTATAACATCATTTGTCATTTTGGTATCCCTTCTAATATCATATCAAACAATGATCCTCCATTCAAGAACAAGGATTTCCACAATATTTGTAACAAATATCATATTCAAAATAGCTTTTTGACACCCTACTATCCTCAAGGTATTGGCCAAGTCGAAGCTACAAATTAGACCATCGATGCAATCTTAAGAAAGAACATGAAAGAAAATCATAAGAATTTGCACATCTAGCTTCCTTTGGCACTTTGAGCTTATCGTACGAGCATTCACACTCCTATTGGGGCAATGCCATTCTCATTGGTTTATGGTGTTGAGGCCATCATTCCCCTTGAGCTTGAAATCCCATCACTATGAATCTCACTATAGGAATTCATGGATGACAACACTATGAGCCAAACACAATTTGATCAACTCACCCTTCTTGATAAGCACCGAATCAATGCTCTCGAACATCTTTGCATTTACTAATATAAGATAAAGTACACTTGCTACAACAAATTTCATCCTCGATAATTCCAAGTCAATGACCTTGTGCTCAAATAATACTAGCAAAGTTCTAATTTCCCTAGCATTTGCATGACAAATTTGCTTTCAATTGGCTTGGTCATTACATCATCAAGCACAAGTTTGGTTTTGGTGCCTACAAGCTTGCCAATCTCAAAGGTATTGAAGAACCTGACCCTATCAATATCCTTCACTTGCATGCCTTTCATGCCTAACAACATGCTTATAGGCTATTCCTTCATGTATATCCCCACTGATAAAAAAAAACACACACAACAACAAAAATAAACAAATGCAAAACAACCTATCATAGCAATAATAATCTCCTCGCTACATCCCTTCACTTTCCTCTTACATTCCTTCATCATCCTTATTTTCTTGCCCTACCCTCTATTTCTTAATTACTCTTCTTCCTCCCCCTAATCATGGTTATACGGTCACACTTCGAGTGGCTACGTACCCTTAATTGGTTTTTCTTCTTCTCTCCATTTCATCCTCTCATTATTTTTTTCATTTCAAAGACTTATCAAATGCTACTTTGCTCACTTTTTGGATCAGTTCATATGCTCTTCCCAACCTTTATTAGAGTAATTAATCAAGGGCATCAAAATAGTCGTACATATGGTGTTAATATGTGTGTCTAGTATTATGTTTATAGCACTTTTGTTCATATATAACCTTGTTTTATGTCATATGTCCTTGTGCTCATTGCGTGATGAATCCATTAGATATCATTTGTCTATAACATCCATTACTACTCCTCGTCTTCATGATGCCTTCTCTACTCATTGTCTTAGATTAATTGGAACCTTGAGGTTCTTTCGATTATTCAACCATACCTAGTGTTCCACTCAATCTTTGTTGAATGTCATCATGTTTTAAGAAGATATGGTCCTCCTCTGGCTAACCAAAGTTCTCTCTTGGACCTCACACATATCACATATATAGTAATCAAATGTTGAGTTTAGAGAAGATGACACCATGAGTAGTTTTGCCATAAAGTGAATGGTTTCCCTTGCTCATCCTATCATGCACATAATTTGAGCTTGAATAACCACACTACATGTTTCAAAAAAAAAAAAAAGAAGAGAAAAAAGTCATAATACTGGTTCTTTAGGTATTTTAGATGCCTCCATTGGGGCTATAGACACTCGACTAGTAGTGGAGCTACATTTAAGGATAATGAGGTCAATCTCCATCGAGGCTATAGATGCTTTGACTAGCAGTGGAGTACGCCCTCTGTGTGGCGACATGTCTATCACATTAGCAAACTTATTTTGTGCAAACATCTAATCGCACATGAATGAGCTATCTTACATTGGCTTGTAGTACAAGTGGTTAGTCCAACCTTGCTCAAAATAAAAAATGAACTTCATTGCACGCACATTGGTCCATGAGTAACTTGAATTTTCTAGGATGGTCTAGGTATCTACAGGATAGTGATTGGCTACTATATGAACTTGACTGGTACCACTAGGGTGTCTGAGTTTCCTGAAATACTTCTTAGATCCAATATCCCTAATAGGTATCATTATTCCCCATCCTCATTGTATACATGTCTTACTATTTCAGTGTGTATCCTATGCCATTCATCCATCGTTATAATTACTTACATTCACACATCATCTTTATGCCTAACTTGTGTTATATATCCATTGTGATTATCTTATTTCATGTTATGTTGCTATGTTATTGTCATTGTGTGTATGTCCTTGATTAATTAACCAAACTATAATTCATAACATGCATACACACATTTATAAAAAATGATCAAATAAGAATTTATGTCTATCCTATCATCTCATAATCATCACATCACATACTATGTCTATCTATATCATCTATCATACACATCTACCACATAATAACACATCAATCATATCAATACAAAAGATATGTATATATATATCACAAATAAATGATCATACATCCTCATGCAACGGCCATAGGATACATCAAAATTTTCATACAATAATACTATGCCATCATCAAGCATACAAAAATTGTGGCTTCTCAAGTCACATCCCAAAAATATCCTCATTATTATCCACATGTTGTCTCTCCACTCCCTTTTGTGTTTCCTTGTTGACCACGTCCTCCACTTTGCTCTTGTTTTCTCTTTCCACTATCCCCACTCCTTGTCTGTCTCTTACCCCCTCGTGTGGACCCTACACCTGATACCTATGATGTTGTAGGCTTTATGAACTGGAACATTATTGGCACGATCAATGGCATACTTCTATGGCTCTATCATGAGTGTGATGTTGGCTGAGGGTATCGATACATACACTCTCAACATGACCTCATCCAATACTAATACCCTATCCTACTCTTGTGGCTAAATCGCTAGAGCCCTCTCCTTCCTCTCTCGTAGCTTTACCACATCCACCCATAAAGTTTCTATGACTACATCACTAGCTATTGTGGATGATTAGGCTTATAAATGCTACACCTCCTATGCCAGTCTATTCCTATCTACTATCACAACTACCATTCATATTCATAGCTCATCCTGCTTTATGACTATCTTATACCTATACTCTTGTAGGATATCTCATTGAGCCTATAATATATCATGCTCCATCCTCTATACCTCTAATAGCCGATCCTAATCATTTGAAACCACTATCTTCCTTTTCGTATCCATAAACTCATCATAATCAAAGGTCTTATCCCCCTTTGGCCCAATGCCACTCTACACATATTCCTCTAGGGCTCCCTCGATTGCAACCTTTGGTAGGCCTGCTCCACTATCTAATCGATATTACACACATTGAACTAAAGACTCCTCCTCCTCCTATTGATCTTTGCTAACCACATCCCCTCCTATAGCCTCATCACCACCTCTCCCTAGTTACCCCTATTGAATAGCCCACCAAGCATCATACTTAGGTGTCATATCGACATCATCTATGTTAGACATTACAATCTCATCATCTAGCTCTTGACTCACTAGTTCTACCCTTGGTTTTACCAATGTCTCATCACCCCTCCTTCAATATATTATTGGTAAATATGGTACACCTTGTCTAGTGCTAAAATATATCAAAACTTGAGTGTTGTGTCAACCTACCAACTATCTTGCTCATCATACATGAACTAGCTGTACTCTCCCATACCACATAGGTCCTCCCCTCCATGGCCTCCAAATCATGTCCTCTAGCTTTAATCCTATCCACATCCTTTGGTAATGCTCACCATACCCTGAGTATGGCCTGCTTAATCAACCCTCTCGATCCTTGTGCCATCTCAACACATACAATACCCTAGGTCCTATAATCATGCATCAACAGGTAATCCTCCAAGTTAACCCATGCAAAAGTGCTCCTATACCCACACCTATAATAACAAGATACATCCCAACCCCACTCACCCTCATTTTCATACCTCATACAACTCACTGTAAGTCTAATCCAATAAATTTGGGGCCTATACATAGACTACTGGTCTCTCCACTATATCCATCACTAGCCCTAGAATATTCCATGGAAATCGTGCACCTGATGAGTCTGGTAAGATAACATTAGATATCAATGCCATCAAAATTGTATGCCTTTTGTGTGAATATCCCCACCTCATAATGCAAATCATACAACACACCACCACTATCAATATTAATTTACTCCCACCCATCACCGTACACCCTCTCCATCACTGCACCCTTTTGCGATGATTTTACAACATGGATGCTAATAACCTCCATAGGAACCTAGAATATATGATAAACATCCTCTAGCATAATGGTCATATCTCTAGTCGATAGGTAAAAGGTCCTTGTGTCTAGATCCCACCTCTATGCCAAGTCCAAAATATAACCATGATCTGCATGCATGACCTCTAGTCGAGTCATCCCATACAAACATATGTTTATAAACCACTACCAATATTGGGGTGTCAACAACTCTCTCACTTGATAGAAAATCTTCTTTAACCTATGTAATGTCCTTAAAAGCTTAAGATGCTATTATTGACCCATCCCCATCAATAATCCATAATTAACCATTCCCCCAAAAAACATTGTATAGTTCATACAAATGTACGGGTCCATATCGATCCACCATTCGACCCTTGGTGATTGGACTACATCACCATATGACCCTAGATGGTCGGCCAAAGACATCCCAAAAAACCCACAAAAAATAATCGTATGAATCCATATAGTCCATACTGTTGTATGGGCCCGCATGATTCCAAAATGGTTTGCATTTTGGGATACCCATCATCCCAAAGCACCCAAAACTCTCCCACTTAAAATATTTGACATTGCAATAAAACCCACCCTAAAAATACAAACACAACATACATTTTCCAATGCTAGCCTAATTTAGTCTACAATTTTATTTTTCTTTAAAAAATAAAAATAAACTTAGAGACACTATAAAACCCTAATGTTCATTTTATCCTTAAATAAAAATGTGGGAAAAGAGGTCACCCAAGGACTTTTTAGTTCTACACAACCTCCTTCGCTCATAGCCATGCCATCCTTAGGCATCTAGCTAGCTCAAAATATAGATTCACAAGAGCTCCATGTCAAATCCTCTCTCACACCTCTCTCTCTCTCTCCCTATTCTTTCCCATAACAAGTGATGAAAATGAGTGTTCCTCAATCACAACACCCTATTTATCCCTTGGTGTTGGTAACCACCACATATGGTTTCCAACCATCACAGATGATCACTAAGCACCCATGATAGATGGTTCTAAACCGTCCACCCCCTAATGATATTCCAATTTAACCCAAATTTACCTAAACATTGCCAAATTTCATCCTCTTCTTATATTCCCCTTCATTTTGTTGTCACCCATTCACTTTTTTTCAAGCGGTTAGTTGTTGTATTCTATCTCTTCCTCCACCCACTTATTTCTTGAGGGGGTAGGCAATATCCAATAAAATTTTGTCCCAAATTGGTCCAGTACCCAAATACTCAATTTTGGAATTGTACTTGTCCAATAATATTTGCTTGAAACTATCATTAGCCCTCCTCTACTAGGGGAAAATCAAACTTTTCTTCTTATCTCAAAATCCATTCCAATCAATCCAATATTCCCCATGCCTATGATTGTATGGTTACTCATACACATGCAATTGAAGCATCATGAGAACAACTACCAATGGATGATCAACTTATATCTACAAATGATTGCATCAATCCACCAAAGGTAAAGTTTTAAGGTCACTTAACTCTTCCATAATTGGGGTATCCTACATCACTCCCAATTTGAGATTATTTTATAACATCCATTTATTTTCATCCATAGCTAGTCTACCCAGTTGGTATCATGTGTTTTTGCACTGCATTGTGTTTGTCACACAATGTATTACAAAAATAGGTAAATGTAGACACCTCAAAAGTGTTAATTTTATGTTTTTTTAAAGCGAAAAACCCCTTGCAGGGCCACATTTGCCTGAGAGACCACGAACAGGGGGTTCTACACCGTCAAAGTCACCCGAGAGTCGCACCCGACCCTGCCTGCACCAACATTATCAATTTGATTTTGGATACCCAATTCAGATTTTTGGTAGGGTGGAGATTTGAACCTGGGACCTCCCTTGGAGGATTGCCCTCTCCTCTCCAACTCACCTACAACACTTGGGTGTGTTAATTTTTTGTTTACCTAAGGTTAAATTAAATAATTTTTATAAAAATCCCAAATAATGTCCAAAATTCCCCAATCCCATTTTATAACTTTATGAAAATAAAAAATTACCCTCAGTCTCTTTCCCCCACTAAGAATTCTCCTACAGTAAGCCCCTAGTCATCATGTAACTTCCCATCCCCCCTAGTCTATGTGCACAATTCCCTATTCCATGTGCAAAACCTCCTTTTGACCTTAGAATAGGTCCACCTCATCCTATCATAGTCCACTCCTACTTGTCACATCCCCATGCACCCTCATCTTCCCTATACTTGTTAATGCCACTTGGAAAGGGTGAGGATCTTCCCCATCTAAGTGCATTTATGGGGCATGGTGTGCACATGCCACTTGAGTGGGATGAGGACTCTTCCCATCCAAGGTCATTAATAAGGTATGGTGCACACTCCCTTTGACCATCCTAAGTAGAATTCTCTAGATTTTTAACATCCTCGCACCCATGCTATATAGCTGCCATGTCATGCCATGTCACTTCCAAGTCATCACCCCCTCTCCCTTGCAAAAATTCTATAAATACCCTCTCTTTTCCTTTATTAGCAACAAGAATTGAAATCACAAGACAAAAATCTACCAATTTTTTTAGTGAATCCCTTTGTGTGTGCTCATCCCCTCTTGCAATAATCCCCTTTTAAGTGTGTAAATCAACCATGGAAATCAATGTACGTCTTGATATGCATGTATCTTATTTTTGAAGTTGCTCATAAATAGAGGATCAAATCTGCTCTAAACTGTGACCATAAGTCATTAACACCCTATAAAAGGTCCACAACAAGTTTTAGCCAGATATGAGTAGCAAAGATATGAGTCATCAACCCTTTTGCGGTTAGCAGTCGAGACCATAAGACCCCTATAATTCACAGTAGAGGTAATTTGACCCTTGGCAGTTACATACCAAAGCTTGAACCAGACATAGAATTGACAAAAAATAGACAAACAAGGTAAGCAAGGTATGTTTCTTGAGGTTTTATGATATTTTAATGTTATGCTATTACTTTAATCAAGATTCATAACATTTTATTGCTTGCATATTTTGTTAATTTAGGCCTAACCAAGGTAGTCTCATTTGGTGCTATTAAATTCTTGTGGTTGGCTATGTGTAGGTGCCATGGAGGTGCATGCGACTTAGGGTGGTTGAGCAACCAAGGCTCCAAATACCCACTCATCCTTTGAGGTGGCATAGAAGACCATTTGGACACAATTTTGTAAAATTTTGTAAAAGGGTAACTCTTGTCTTGGGAAGTCCCTATTGTAAGTCCCAAAGAGGACATTTGTAAAATATTATTGTAACATATTTCTTGATCAATGAAAATGGTGTGTCTTTTATCCCACATTTTGGGGATCATGGTGGGACCTAAACCCTGCCCACACTTGGTATTTTTCAATTTTTAGGTAATAGAATTAATAATTTTCTTGTTATATTTTATTTAGTACATGCCTGTATTCAGTCTATTTTCAGGCTTTAAACAACATCAACACAATACTAAAACCAGCTAGACCAAGATCCACCTGAGCTATTATCTCATCTTCTACACTAAAATATCATCATCCAACCTCATATGGTTATTAGTCATAACCATTAGGGCCTAGACGGTTGTTAATCTAGCTCGTTGATGCTCCAAGTCGAACCCACCAATTGGGTACCGGTCTCCCACAACATATCATAATGACCCTTAGGTGTGTATGAGTCCTTACCACCTTGTTGTCCATCAAGTTTAGGGTATCTAAGGTACATAGCCTTCCCCATTATTAAGCATTTTTTGTTTCTTTATCTAGGCTTTAGTTTCCTTTGCAATTTCAAAAATTTTCGTTAGTTAGGTTTGTTAATAGCTTCCAAATCATATTGTTGTTTTTTTTTTTCAATGAGTTTACACATGCTTTTTGAGGGATCATGTTAGGGTACCTTAGAATATATATTTGAGGGTATATTATTATATTGTATAAGGGTCGGCATGGGCTACACATAAATCAAGGTTGATTATATTATAATATTATATTATATTATAATATAATATTATATTAGTAGTAGGTTTCCCAAAGTAGAATGAGAAGATTGATATATAAAGAAGAGATATTTGTCATTGTAATCATCATGAAGATCAATATTATGTAATCGTATTTGCCCATGAAGTGGCTTATGGGAATTTTTCCTCCTTAAGTGGCTCTCTCATCTTGGGAGATCTTGTGGATTTATTCCTTCCTTAAGGATTATTATTGGTGTTTCCCTACCTTAAGGGTATTATCTATCCCTCTCTCATTTGTGGATTGTTATTGTGGATAATTATTTATGGATGAATGATTTGATATTTTTGCATATTGGTGAATGATTTCTAATAATAATAATAAATTTCCACAAGTGGTATTAGAGCAACGATTTTGGCAAAGTGGGGATTATTTTTTGTGGATTGCAAAATTAGGGTAAAATGTTTTCTAGAAAAAACATCTCATCTTTCAAGAGGCATATCTCTGTGAAAGTTTATTTGATTCAAGTGATTCTTGGATCAGTTTGTGAAAAATTTGAAGAGATTTAAAATGAGTGGTCATATAAAGGAATCCGATCAATATTGAAGGAGATATCTGGAACAAGAATAGTGATGAATTTTGCAAATTTTTTTTCTAGAAAAACGTCTCATATTTTAGGAGCCATATCTATACGAAAGTTTATCTGATTTAGATGATTCTTGGATCAGTTTGTGCAGAATTTGAAGAGATTTAAAATGAGTTGTCATGTAAATGAATTTGAGTAGTATTGAGGGAGATATAACCATACGAATTCAGCTATCTGGAACAAGTATAGTGATGAATTTTCAATTAACAATCTTTTTGAAAGACAAAATTTGTTTAGTTTGGGTAAGAAATTCAATTGCAATTTATTTTTGTTTGGAAGAAAAATTGCAAATCTAGTTGTCTCTATGGAATTTTAGCTTCAACTCAGTGGTAAGATGTTTATTTCCATAAAACCCTAGTTTGCATTAGGGCATGATATATATTGTCAAAAAAACCTAGGTTGCATTAGGGCATCAACTATGGAACTACAAACATTTTTTGGAGAAGATGATATTGATGTAAGAGAATGGTGGAAACTATTTAAATCTACATTTACTATAAATTATTGTTGACACTATATACTTCCTCTTTATCTTGAAGGAGAAGCTCGCTTTTGGTTTGATAGTCTTTATAGCACCCATAATGAGCTAACTTGGGATAAGATAGAGCAAGAATTTTCGTGTCAATGGGACCCATATAAAAAATAGCTAGTTTGAAGGTCACCATCAATAAACATGAAGAATAAATAAACATGCTTCAAAAAGAAAAAAAGAAGTAAAAAGATATGTAGAAAATTTCATAGTGGTAGAAGGTAAAAAATATGTTAGTGTGCAAACGAAAGAAATTACACCTTTAGTAGCAGCTAAGTTAAAAAGTGGACAAAAGGATTTGTTTGAATCTAAAAAGTCAATTTTACAGGTTCATGGAAGCATTCAAAAGGAACATGCTATTATTTCCATTGACCCTAGTAGCAAATATAATTTTATTAATATTTATTTGGCTAAGAGGTTGCAGGTTCAAGCAACAAAAATTAAGGACACACATCTTGAGGGTGAGAATGTTCAAATTTTTAAAGATTTGAAGATCACCATGGATAAATATGTTTTACATTCAGATTTCTATGCTATTGAGATGGATGATAAGGATATTGTTCTTTGTTACCATTGGTTATATTCTTTGGGTATTGTTAACATTAATGTACAAAAGAATTTTATGAAGTTATGGTACAAGAAAAAGAAGATAACATTGCAGGATATTTCTTAGCTTAAGGAGCAAACATCCAAGGAAAAATAAGAAGTGATTGTAGAGAAACAAATTGAAAAACCTGAAATAGAATCCAAGAAGGGAGCAACAACAATAAAGTCCATGGAAGAAGTAGCAGCCACTGATCCCATGTAAATAATAGTAGCAGAGTCCAAGGAAGCTTTGATAGAAGAGCACAAGGACACACCAAACAAAGAGAACATGAAAGAAAAATTTGTAGAAGAATTTAAAATAATGAAGACAAATGTTGAAAAGTCAAAGGAGGTAGAACATCAAGTTAAGGTTACACCATATCGCCATACACACCACCATGAGTGGCAACATTGGAGGCATGGTTCACAACAACAATATTATGGTTCTACATGGAATTAGAAGGGCACCAACTATGGCAGTGTTTGATAGAGAAAACATAGTGTTGTGGAGTTTCCACAACCACCCCAAGCTTCTTGGGGACCCACTTGTCATGTTTTGGTATTAAAGGTTTTTGGTTTTCTTTGGCTTGTAAGAATAGTGATGTTTGACCATTTATGTTAATGATTTTAATTGCTTTAGTTATTTGATATTTAATGATTAATTAATCTAGGCATTAATGCTTAGATTAATTAAAATCCATTTTGATAAATAGAGTTTAATGTTCTTCATACTATCTAAGGTGATGGAATGTGTTTAATAAAGCAAGGCCTGACCAAAACATTACCTAAAACAAGAAGAGGATACAAAAGGTACAAAGAAATTGTGATAGAAAATAATATGCTATTATCTACCTAATATAATTACATTAATTATATTATGTATATAATAGTAATATTATTATGATGTTCTAAAATGTTATTATAATAATATTATTATGATTATATCATAATGTTCTAAAATATTATTATTATAATAATATTATTATATTGTATATAATAATATTATTATAATATACTTTACAAAGGATGTGATAATAATATGTTTGACCATGTTACGTTTGATTGCAGGAGAAGGCGATGGCGGCTATTCAAAATGATCGAAGGCAAGGGTGGCTATTCCAAAATATTCGAGGCTACGTAACGCTGGCAAAAGAGGAAGCGGTCCAAAGATAGTATTAGGGTTTTAGGAGGACAACACATAAGGCACCGGATTTGATAGTGAAACGGTTGAAACCAGAGGCATGCCATCAAACAAGCCAACAAAGAAACATTATTAGGGCAACCCATAACCCTAATCGATGGAGATAAAGGTCTACCTTGAGAGCATGGAAAGTTTTTCATTGGTATTGCATAGCGTGAGTGCGAGAGCAAGGAGCTCGACAACCATGGCGAAGGGTTGACAATGCCATGGCTACATCGATGGTAGCCCCCTGACATGGTGTTGACAATGCCATGGCTACAATCGAACACAACACCATGGCGACGTTGTTTTGATAGCACCATGGCTGCATCGATCGTAGCACCATGACATGGTGTTGACAATGCCATGGCTACGTCGATGGCGTGATGGCCTCACTAGGTTATATGGAAACCAAAGTGCCCAGGATGGGGGACGTCATCCCAATCCTTGGGCACATTTGGTATGGCTTCGAAGAGATACCATCGGGCCTTGGTTTCGAAGAGCACATCAAAAATCTCGTTGAATGAGATTGGCCTACCTTATTTTAATGTGAATGTTGTTTGATTATATTCAATGTTTTAAAGGAGGCCTAAAATCGTAGGGGTTATAAGGTATAGTTAAATGTTTTTTATTATTCATTTTGATGGGTGCAAAGGGGTGTTCTTGGGTAGAATGCCTATGTGATAAGAGAAAGGGGAGACATAAGGAGTTACGTAAGATTATGTTTTTGGTTTTATTATTGTTTAAAATAATGTTTAGAAGTGTTATTTTATTGTATTAAATCACAGAAAATGATGATGGATTATTTTCTTATATCCATTTATTATTTTAATTGTGAAAGAAGTTGAAGCGAAAGGACTTCTAAGCATTATTTATACCTTGCTATCCTACCTGTTTAGGGGGGGCTGGAAATGATGTAACATTCCGAAAAGCAATAAGAAAGAGCATTTTTCAGATTTTGAGAGGGTAGCAAACTTTTGTGAGCAAAATCAAAAGGAGGGTTTCTAATCATAAAACTAACATTTTTAGTGTCTTATCATTTCTGCATTTTAGTGACTTCTAGCCATTGTCTTATGCCATGAAATGGGTTGCAATAGGCGAAGGTCAAGATGATGCAGTTTCTCTATTATTTCCTTTGAGTCTTGCACTTGATTTAATGGTATTGTGCTTATGTTGCAGGTCCATTAATTCAGGTTGTTTTATGATTACCTCATAACTTGGGATTTTGCAGGGAGGAGCTTGCTAAACTAATTCAGAATTTGACTTTTTCAGCTAACCAAATCTGCATTGTTTATTTATTCATTTTTGTTAAGTTCATTTTATTTCAAGCATTCAATCATTTCATTCTGGTCCATCCAAAATTTCAGTTTCTTTTATTTCCATTCTGGTCCTTTTCCAGAATTTTTGCTAATTTCCTTTTAGTTTCATTTCTATTCTGGTCCATTTCCATAATTGTTAAGCTTTCAAGTTATTTCCATTCTGGTCATTTTCCAAAATTTTTGCACCTCCAAAATTCATTAATCTAAGATTTCAGATAAAACACATGGTTTAGGAGGGATACTAACCTGCTATTTCACATTAAATTAAGATAAGAAATGAAAGCTAATTTTGCTAACATTGCTAACACGCTAACTTCTACTAACTACTATTAGGGTAGTGGCATCAACATAAGGAAGATAAAATGAACCCAACTATCTAAAACTTACTTCATATTAAAGGCACGGACATTAAAATGAGGTGGACAATTCCACATTTTATCATTTGAAACCTTTTAAGTGAAGATAAAATACTTTACTAATAGGGATTCAAGGTAGCATCAATTTAAAAAACCCTAAAAAGAACTACTTTTATTTTACACTGGCTTTTCAGTTAGATCTTTCAATCACTAAGCATTGTTTAGAACCAACAAAGGCCCCTTGTTTATGGTCACATGCATCATTGAATTATTTATGGCATTATTGTAATATTTTAGATATTTTACCAGAACCTTGGAGAAGTTGAATGTTTGTCATTTGGTTTCTTTTCAAGAGAGAGTTTTCTATTCAATACTCTGCATGTGGTGGTATTTTGCAATTGGGAAAAATATACACTCAACATCTTTGGCGCTAGAAGGAGGGCCTTCTTTTATGCTTTGTGATTTAGTTTTTTTTGCTAATGCTAACGTGGTCAGTTTTGGTTCAACAATATTGTGTTTGTAGGTGCAACATGTTACTCTTGACTAGTTTGTGAGAAACCTTAGTAGAATAGATTTAAGTTTCTCAGGTTGGACCCGCCTAGACGCATTGCTACTAGGTCTAAAACCACTGAGGAAACCATTTTTCAAAGTCTTTCTCCCAAACCTAGGAAACCGAGATACAAAATCTAGGGGATCAAAATCCCATCTGAGCCTTCTGATACATTAGGTTTAGAGACGCTTTGCCAAGATTTGGAAAGGCTAGCTCTCAGACCTCTGAATCTGAATACCTTTAGTGGGTGTGCACCCATTAGTTCCACCACAAGAGCTACATCAAGTGTACCCATATCCGTCATCCCGAGTGTGTCAACTACTTTAGTAGGGTCATTATATTTGGTTAATATGGCCCAACAACAACAACAACAACAACAACCAGTTCCCTAGTTTGGTACCCAAAGTTCTCCATTAAGTATACCTAGGGATGTCCATGACATACCTAGGCACCTTGAGAGGTCTATCCCTAAGTTTGTCCATGATGGTCCCATTTCAGCTGAAGAGCATGTTCAAATTTACAAGGACCATATGATTAGGCAGGGAGTCAGTCATGAAGACGTCGCTTGTCGACTCTTCCCTAATAGCTTTGACCAAATGGCTCATGAATGGTATAGGAATCTTCCTGTAGGGTCCATTACATCTTGGGCCCAGTTGGAAGCTACCTTTGTTAATCAATTTAGGTCATTTCTAGATCCTACCATCATGTATAACCAATTCATGTCATGCAAGAGGTATCCTAATGAACCTATCAGAACATTTAATGCCAGATTCCAAAATCTTTACACAAACGTGACTCATCATTTTGCAATAGATGCTACTATGGCATTGCAATTATACCTCACAGCCTTAGACCCGATGACAACCATGTTTACCAAGAGAAATCCTCAAGTTACAATGTTGGCCTTAGCCTATGCTGAAGCCATGACTATTGAGCAACAAATGACACCGCAAGGTGGCACTATGCCTCAATTTCCCGTGTTAGGGCAATATGGCCCTTACAATAAATTTTCCATGATGAATCAAGTTGTGACACCTCAGATGCCCATGATGAATGCTTTGCCATATCATCAGTCATACCCATTCGCTCCCACGCTTCCATATTTTTTGACATACCCTAATGCTGCCATTCCACCCACTCCACAAATGATGGTTGCTAATCAGATAACCTTACCAAGATTTGAGGTGAGTAGTACTCAGGCCTCAAATGTGTATCCCATGGTTGCACCTCTATAGGCCAAGGGTCCATGGTGGACCCAAAACACCCAGAGTCAAACCTTAGTGCCTAATCCAGAGGTTGCTAATGTCAAAAATGTTAGTGGATCTGGGGTTATCATGTCCCAGCCACAAGGTTCCAATTATGAGCTGGAAGAGCTCAAGAGAATGACCATCAAATAGGGCAATGACATCATTCGGTTACAAAAACAAGTTGCCCAAAATCCCATGCCCAATCGAAACCATGACCATAGGAGAACAGGACCGTACAATACGTAGCCTAACAATGGGTGCGTACCCAATCCGATAGCCAATCAGGCTGATGCGTTAGGGGATTGTGATGAGTCAGAGTCATGTGATGAGGAAATGCATCACTGTTGCCATAGAAAGTCAGACGCTTTGGTGTCTGAAGTTATTCATTATTTAGAAAATGATGAGATGGAGGAAGATATGAATGTGTTAGGAGAGGAAGAGGATGAAGCCTTGGAAGCTCAGGCCGCTAGACATTTTGGGAAAGCCAATCACAAGTATTTTACTAGGAGTTCTAAGGATCCCAAAACATCCTCTACTCCCCCAAACAACCCTTTAGTTCCTCCTGATACAAAAGGTGATGTGAATCCACCACCTCCATTTTTGGAAGCACCTAGGACAATGCCAAAAGTGTCAAATCCTGGAACATCCACTTATAACTTGGAAGAAGACATGAAAAGGACCAAGGCCAATATCTCAATGTATGAGGTCTCTCAATTGTTGGGGCAGGATAAAATCGGGGGGAAGAGATTGAATTCCTCGAGTCAAATTCATGAGGTTAAATCTGTAGAACCCCAACTTGCTATGAGGAAAGAGAAACCAGAGGTACCCCCTTTTCTCATAACCATTAGGATCACAGGCAAGAATTTACACAACTATTTGATTGATTATGGTGCCTCGGCCAACATCATGCCTCTTGAGATAAGCCAAAAGCTAGGACTTAAGCCTGTTCATTCGAATAATAAGGTGGTCCAATTGGATAGATCTATGGTGGATGTAGTAGGTGTTGTAAAATATGTCCTAGTTCAGATCAACTCAGAGCCTAGGGTCCAACATTACATGGATATCCTTGTGCTAAATATTGTTGCCAAGTATGGCATGGTTTTGGGCAGATATTGGAGCAAAAATCTCAATGGTTATGTGGTGACTGATTCCTCCCATATGTGGTTGCCATGGAGAGGAGTTGCAAACCAAATCTGGGTAGACAGAGAGCCCAGACTTAGGGAAATTATTACAGAGTATAATAAACCCAATGAGATTCAGTTTACTAAAACAGAATTAGGGGTTTACAATTTTGACATAGAAGACATAGCCGAAGGGTCCCAAAATGATAATATTTACCATGGTACATCGAAAGAAAACAAGAGGGTGTGGACCCTAAAGTTTGATGGGTCCAAATAAAAACAAGGTGTGGGAGCTGGGGTAGAGCTCACATGTCCTGGTAGTAAGCCTTTGATTGCTGCCTACAGACTATAGTTCTCGACCACCAATAATGTGGCGGAGTATGAAGCCCTAATTTTTGGACTTTAGTTAGCCCTAAGAGAAAAGGTAAAGTGCCTTAAGGCATCGGGAGACTCAGAGTTAGTAGTCAAATAGGTCAAGGAGCAGTATACCTGTAGAGACAAGAGGTTGAACCTCTATAAAACCAGAGTGAGGGAATTAATTAATGAGTTTGATGCTTTCAATATTTCCCTCATCTCAAGAAAAAATAATAAAATGGCTGATTCGTTAGCCGTAGCGGCCAACATGCTTTCACTTGCTGACCATAAAAAATGTAAAAAATTTCCATAGAGTTAGTGCCTTGCCCCTCCATACCAGACAATGTCATGAATTTACAGGTCTTTGATAGTGATAGACACATTTTTAGTTTTGTTACTAATTCTGGTATATTTGAAAATCAGGTTATAGACGAAGAAGAGAGGAGGCAAGTAGAAGTAGGAACAACCAGAGTATGGAACGAGATGCCAAGTGATAGGGCCTCTCTTGAAAATTTGTTTGATATTGGATATCAAAAGAAAAAGGAAAGAAAAATACCATCCCCCAAGGAATCATGCAATTCAATCAATTTGGGGAGTGCAGTAGATCCGCGTGAAGTGTTCATTGCAAAGGCATGCACACAATGAGAGAAGGAGTCAATAGCTCAGGTTTTAGGAGAGTACATTGATTGCATAGCTTGGAGCTATGAAGAGCTGAAAACATATGACCAGAATGTAATCATGCATACTATTCCTCTGAAGCCTGATTCCAAGCCTTTTAGATAGAGGTAAAGAACGGTTAACCCAATCCTAGAGCCCTTGATAGAGAAGGAAGTGAAGAGGTTACTGGAAGCCAAAATCATCTTCCCTATTAGGCATTCCACATGGGTGGCTAATCTTGTCCCTATTAGGAAAAAGAGTGGAGAAATTCGGTTGTGCATAGACTTTAGAAATTTGAACAAAGCTTGCCAAAAAGACAATTACCCATTACCCACCATTGACGAGATACTCCAAAAGGTAAATGGGTCTGAAATGATGTCATTTTTGGATGGATACTCAGGATATAATCAAATTCTCATACATCCAAATGATAGGATGAAGACGACCTTCACCACGAAGTGGGGAACATTTGCCTATCGGAGGATGTCGTTTGGTTTGTTGAACGTTGGAGCCACTTTCCAAAGAGCCATGGATTTTGCATTCAAGGGGCTCATTGGTAAGTGCATTATTGTCTATGTGGATGATATCCCTATCTTCTCCAAGAAGAGGGAAGATCATGTTAAAGACTTGAGGAAAGTACTCCAAAGGTGCAGGGAACATGGAATTTCCCTAAATCCAAAAAAGTGCATCTTTGGGGTAACAGAGGGTAAGTTGTTAGGGCATGTCATTTCAAAATATGGGATTGCTATAGACCCAGAGTGGATAGCCACTATCCAGGATATTCCTCATCCCAATAGCAAAAAGGAGCTTAGGTCCTTTTTCGGTAAGATTAACTTTGTGAGAAAATTCATTTCAGGTTTTTCCAAGATTGCCAAGCCCCTAAATGATATGCTAAAAAAGGATGTTCCGATAAAGTGGACCAGTGAGAAAAGGGATGCCTTCACAAGCATCAAGGATGCTATTTCCAAAGCCCCTGTTCTCATTAGTCCAGACTATGCTAAACCATTTTATGTTTACACATTTGCTTCAGATCATTCTTTTGCAAGTGTGTTAACTCAAAAAAGTGAAGACAACATTGAAAATCCTATAGCCTTTCTGAGTTCTCCTTTGAAGGATGTGAAGCTGAGGTATTCTATCTTAGACAAGCAAATGTATGCCTTGTTTAAAACTATAAAAAATTCAGGCATTACATTGTGCATAGTAAAGTTTTTGCTATAGTTCCTGACCCTACAGTAAAGTCCATGTTCTTACAGAGTGAGCTAGGTGAAAGAAGGGGGAAATGGCTTTCTACCCTTCAAGAATTTGACTTAGAGATAAAGCCCATGAAGATAGTGCATGGACAAGGTTTGGTCAAGGCCATCACAGAAATTGACCCTTCAATAACGTGCCAAAACTATGAGGTTAATGATATCACTACAGAGGAATGGTACGTAGATATTGTATATTTTTTGTTGCATGGTAAGTGCCCTTCTCATTTGAATTCCACTCAGTAGGGCACTACATTTAAAATCAGCTAGATTTTTGATTAAATCTAGTGTGTTGTACAGGAAGAATCATGAAGGAATTTTTCTTTGTTGCATTACTCAAGAGGAAGCAACCCAAGTACTCAAAGACTTCCATGGTAAGTATGGAACTGGACACGGGTCAACAAATGTGACAACACACCAGATTCTTAGAGTTGGGTATTACTAGCCCCACTTGTTTAAAGATGCACATACACATGTAAGAACATGTCACATATGCCAAGTGGCAGCCAACAGAGAGCGAAATGCAACAATGCCATTGTAGTCAGTGGTAGAGACGAGACCATTTGCACAATGGGGATTAGACTTTGTTGGGGTGATAAATCCTAACTCGTCTGATTCCCATAAGTTCATCCTCACCGCTACTGATTACTGCACAAGGTGGACAGAGGCTATACCTACTAAGAATGCCACCTCCGAGGTTGTGATTAGATTTCTAGAGGAAAACATAGTCACTCATTTTGGAATGCCTAACTCCATAGTAAGTGACAATGGTTCTGCCTTTTCCTCTTTAGAATTTGCAAATTGGGCGTACGACAATAAGGTGAGTCTAAAATTCTCTTCCAATTATTACCCCCAAGGCAATGGTTTGGCAGAATCATCAAATAAAAATTTATTATGCATAATCAAAAAATTACTTGAAAAGAACCCTAGAGATTGGCATAGTAAGTTAAAATTTGCCCTTTGGGCAGATAGGACCAGAAGCAAGGAGTCAATTGGGACATCTCCTTATCACTTAGTCTATGGGCAAGATCCTATTTTTCCCACTAATCTGAAATTGCAAACTTTACATTTTATAAAAGACTATATTGGGACTGATAATAAACTTGAAACCAGATTAACACAATTAATGCATCTTGATGAGAAGAGGGAGGAAGCCATGCTTCATTTCAGCAAACATCAAGACATAATCAAAAGGTGGTTTGATAAACGGTCCAAAATTAAGGCCTTCAAAGCTTCAGATTTAGTTTTGTTGTGGGATAAAAGGCATGAGAAAAGAGGAGAACATGAAAAATTTGATTGCTTGTGGTTGGGACCTTATCTAATATCCGAAGTCCTAGGTGAAAATAGTTTCAGATTAAAAACCTTGGATGGAAAGGATTTGGCCTTACCCATCAATGGCCTTCATTTAAAGCATTATTTTTAGGCCTAAGGGTAGAGTCATTGTATTATATGTACACTAATCAGCTTGCTTGATTGTTTGTCTTGTCAGTTTTATTTCCTGTTTATTTTGTTTTCTTTGATTTCAGGAGTTTTTAGTGTGTCAAGGTTGTCCAGTTTTGGATTTGATTGTAAGAGTAAGAGGTCAGCCTATGTGTATACGAATGTCAACCAAGACTAAAAGGATGTGAAACATTGGAATCATATGGCAAAAGGGCTTGAAAATGTGAATATTGTTTGCAGCTCATGAAGCATGAAGTCTTTGATTTTTGCATATCATCCACCCATGTCTCAAGGGCACATTCTTATCACATAAACATCATGACCAATCCACCTCCATATGCTAAACCCAAACACTGAAAGTGAAGTCCAATTATCTTGGGATCAAAGGCACAAAGAACACTAAGAAGATCTTAGGTTTGGAAACTGTTGCCAAAGTTGTCGTGGGTCTATCACATTTCTGTCCATGTCCAACATCTTGGGTAAAATAATATGAAACCATACTTGGATGGGGATGTGAGGCGAAAAGATAATTCTGGTCTATCCCACCCTGCACATAGTCCATGAATAGTGGTTTTTACCACTACAATATTTATGCTCATAAAATAGTGGTTATCACCACTAGCATGATTTACAAATTAGAGTAGTAAGGATAGGGTCAAATTCTCATCATACCTTGGTTGAGAATCTGATTCCCCAAAACTCTAAACTAAATTGTAAGGATCGTACTACTTGTCCCTCAGAAGGATGGGTAGTCATCCCCAAAATTATTTAAGGAAAAAAATATAGAGCAAAGCCAAGCAAAGAAGACTGGACTATGGGGTTAACCTCCACCGGGGCTATAGACGCTTGACTGGTAGTGGAGTACACTCATGCCTGGTGACATGACTCCCGCAAGGTTGAGATTTATGTCCGCCATGAGGATAGATTAGTCTGATGACCTCATCCATAACCGGTTTAATTATTTTGGTCAAATATGAGAGCAGTAAAGGATAGGGTTATATTCTCATCACACCTTGGTTGAGAATCTGATTCCCCAAAGCTCTAAGGTCCACTTGCACACACTGACCCTTGATGATGATGGCTCATAACCAAGCTCTAGATCTGGTCAATGAATTCATCGCACACACATTTGATCCTAAGATGGTTAGACATTTTTGAGGTGTTTGCCCAAGCCACCATAGAATGTGCTGCCCATGCTATAAAATTTTTACCCTCAAAGCTCTCCATATTCATTGCGATAATTCTAGTCAAGTAAAATTGGTGATGCAATGCGAAAAAGTTACAAACAATAAGGTGTGGAGTACTTCACACACACAGAGTTAATATTGCATGATTCTAATATTTTGTTGTTCTTATGAGTCTATTGACATTATTTATGCATTTGTTGATGCTTGTTGCTTCCTGGTTTGGAGTGTGTTTTCAGATTTTCTTTTTGGGTTCTCACCGAAATGCTCAGGAGCATTTCCCAGCAGAGTCGCCATTTTGTTGTGGAGTTTCCACAACCACCCCAAGCTTCTTGGGGACCCACTTGTCATGTTTTGGTATTAAAGGTTTTTGGTTTTCTTTGGCTTGTAAGAATAGTGATGTTTGACCATTTATGTTAATGATTTTAATTGCTTTAGTTATTTGATATTTAATGATTAATTAATCTAGGCATTAATGCTTAGATTAATTAAAATCCATTTTGATAAATAGATTTTAATGTTCTTCATACTATCTAAGGTGATGGAATGTGTTTAATAAAGCAAGGCCTGACCAAAACATTACCTAAAACAAGAAGAGGATACAAAAGGTACAAAGAAATTGTGATAGAAAATAATATGCTATTATCTACCTAATATAATTACATTAATTATATTATGTATATAATAGTAATATTATTATGATGTTCTAAAATGTTATTATAATAATATTATTATGTTATATCATAATTTCTAAAATTATTATAATAATTATTATTTTAAAATTTTATTATTATAATAATATTATTATATTGTATATAATAATATTATTATAATATACTTTACAAAGGATGTGATAATAATATGTTTGACCATGTTACGTTTGATTGCAGGAGAAGGTGATGGCAGCTATTCAAAATGATCAAAGGCAAGGGTGGCTATTCCAAAATGTTCGAGGCTACGTAACGCTGGAAAAGAGGAAGTGGTCCAAAGATAGCATTAGGGTTTTAGGAGGACAACACATAAGGCACCGGATTTGACAGTGAAATGGTTGAAACCAGAGGCATGCCATCAAACAAGCCAACAAAGAAACATTATTAGGGCAACCCATAACCCTAATCGATGGAGATAAAGGTCTACCTCGAGAGCATGGAAAGTTTTTCATTGGTATTGTACAGCATGAGTGCGAGAGCAAGGAGCTCGACAACCATGGTGAAGGGTTGACAACACCATGGCTACATCGATGGTAGCCCCCTGACGTGGTGTTGACAATGCCATGGCTACGATCGAACACAACACCATGGCGACATTGTTTTGACAATACCATGGCTACATCGATCATAGCACCACGATGTGGTGTTGACAGCGCCATGGCTGCATCGATGGCATGATGGCCTCACTAGGTTATATGGAAACCAAAGTGCCCAGGATGGGGGACGTCATCCCAATCCTTGGGCACGTTTGGTATGGCTTCGAAGAGATACCATCGGGCCTTGGTTTCGAAGAGCACAACGAAAATCTCGTTGAATGAGATTGGCCTACCTTATTTTAATGTGAATGTTGTTTGATTATATTCAATGTTTTAAAGGAGGCCTAAAATCGTAGGGGTTATAAGGTATAGTTAAATGTTTTTTATTATTCATTTTGATGGGTGCAAAGGGGTGTTCTTGGGTAGAATGCCTATGTGATAAGAGAAAGGGGAGACATAAGGAGTTACGTAAGATTATGTTTTTGGTTTTATTATTGTTTAAAATAATGTTTAGAAGTGTTATTTTATTGTATTAAATCATAGAAAATGATGATGGATTATTTTCTTATATCCATTTATTATTTTAATTGTGAAAGAAGTTGAAGCGAAAGGACTTCTAAGCATTATTTATACCTTGCTATCCTACCTGTTTAGGGGGGGCTGGAAATGATGTAACATTCCGAAAAGCAATAAGAAAGAGCATTTTTCAGATTTTGAGAGGGTAGCAAACTTTTGTGAGCAAAATCAAAAGGAGGGTTTCTAATCATAAAACTAACATTTTTAGTGTCTTATCATTTCTGCATTTTAGTGACTTCTAGCCATTGTCTTATGCCATGAAATGGGTTGCAATAGGCGAAGGTCAAGATGATGCAGTTTCTCTATTATTTCCTTTGAGTCTTGCACTTGATTTAATGGTATTGTGCTTATGTTGCAGGTCCATTAATTCAGGTTGTTTTATGATTACCTCATAACTTGGGATTTTGCAGGGAGGAGCTTGCTAAACTAATTCAGAATTTGACTTTTTCAGCTAACCAAATCTGCATTGTTTATTCATTCATTTTTGTTAAGTTCATTTTATTTCAAGCATTCAATCATTTCATTCTGGTCCATCCAGAATTTTAGTTTCTTTTATTTCCATTCTGGTCCTTTTCCAAAATTTTTGCTAATTTCCTTTTAGTTTCATTTCTATTCTGGTCCATTTCCAGAATTGTTAAGCTTTCAAGTTATTTCCATTCTGGTCATTTTCCAGAATTTTTGCACCTCCAAAATTCATTAATCTAAGCTTTCAGATAAAACACATGGTTTAGGAGGGATACTAACCTGCTATTTCACATTAAATTAAGATAAGAAATGAAAGCTAATTTTGCTAACATTGCTAACACGCTAACTTCTACTAACTACTATTAGGGTAGTGGCATCAACATAAGGAAGATAAAATGAACCCAACTATCTAAAACTTACTTCATATTAAAGGCACGGACATTAAAATGAGGTGGAAAATTCCACATTTTATCATTTGAAACCTTTTAAGTGAAGATAAAATACTTTACTAACAGGGATTCAGGGTAGCATCAATTTAAAAAACCCTAAAAAGAACTGCTTTTATTTTACACTGGCTTTTAGTTAGATCTTTCAATCACTAAGCATTGTTTAGAACCAACAAAGGCCCCTTGTTTATGGTCACATGCATCATTGAATTATTTCTGGCATTATTGTAATATTTTAGATATTTTACCAGAACCTTGGAGAAGTTGAATGTTTGTCATTTGGTTTCTTTTCAAGAGAGAGTTTTCTATTCAATACTCTGCATGTGGTGGTATTTTGCAATTGGGAAAAATATACACTCAACACATAGTGATCCTGGTTTTCAAAGTGGTTCATCAACATCAAGGAATAAGTGGACCCATTATTCTAGTTATCAAAGTACAACAACAAAAGTGTGGAGCCAATGAAGTAGATTTGGATAATCAAGTAACAAAATGGCATACCTGCATCAACGTGTTTCACTTGGATGTATGGATGATCAAGATTGGTACTAGTTGCTAACATTGCTTAGCAAATAATATTCTAGTATATTTGGAATATGAGTGGTATTGAGGGAGATAAACCCATCCAAAGTCATCTATCTGGAACAAGTGCAGTGATGAATTTTCAATTCATATTTTTTTCGAAAGAGGAAATTTGTTTAGTTTGGGTAAGCAACTCAATTGCAATTTATTTTTGTTTGGAAGAAAATTTGTAGATTTAGTTATCTCTATGGAGTTTTAGCTTCAATTCAGTGGGAAGATTTTTATTTCCATAAAACCCTAGTTTGCATTAGGGCATGATATATATTTTCAAAAACCCTAGTTTGCATTAGGGCATCAACTATGGAACTACAAACATATTCTCGAGAAGATGATATTTATGTTGGAGAATGGTGGAAACTATTTACATCTACATTTACTATAAATTGTTGTTGGAACAATATGCTTCCTCTTTATCTTGAAGGAGAAGCTCACTATTGGTTTGATAGTCTTTGTAGCGCCCATAATGAGCTAACTTGGGATAAGATAGATCAATAATTCTTGAGTCAATGGGACCCATATAAAAGAATAGCTAGTTTGAAAGTCACCATCAATTAATATGAAGAATAAATAAACATGCTTTAGAAATAACAAAAGGAAGTAAAGAGAGATATAGAAAATTTCAAAGTGGTAGAAGATAAAAAAGATGTCAGTGTGCAAATGGAAGAAATCACACCTTTGGTAGCAAATAAGTTAAAAGTGGACAAAAGGATTTGTTTGAATCCAAAAAGTCTATTTTATAGGTTCATGAAAGCATTCAAAAGGAACATGTTATTATTTCCATTGAACCTAGTAGCAAATATAATTTTATTAATATTTATTTGGCTAAGAGGTTGCAGGTTCAAGCAACAAAAATTAAGGACACACATATTAAAGGTGAGAATGTTCAGATTTTTGAAGATTTGAAGATCACCATGGATAGATATGTTTTACATTCAAATTTTTATGCTATTGAGATGGATGATAAGGATATTTTTCTTGGTTATACTTGGTTATGAAGAACACAAGCTTATACTGAGAGGGGGGTGAACAGTATAAGACCCCCTTTTACTTTTTCTTTCAATTCAATATTATGCAGTGTATAGATAGCAGTATCAATAGCAGTAATCAAAGCAATGCACAAAACACCATACACAATAGAGACACCACAATTTACGTGGTTCACCCAATGTGGGCTACTCCACGGAGAAAATATTTTACTAAAATTTTCTCAATCAATCTCTTTGGGAATCCTTCCCAATTACAATGTTTATGGACCTCTGTCCAAAGGAGATGTTGATCCCCTAATCTCAAGTTCATGGATCTCTTCCACAGGAGAACTCTTTCCCCTTCTGCTCTGGCTAGTGATCTTCTAGAAGACTTTGTCTCTCTGTTGCACTGACTGGTGGATCTCTCTCCACTTGAAGACTCCTCACTCAGATCTATCTTCAATTGTCCTGGCTGTTGGATCTCTATCCACTGAGACTCTATCCTCTATACTCTGTCACCTCCAAAGCTCTGTCTCAATAGGTTCACTCAGAACCTTCTCAAATCTGCTCAACAAGCTCACTCAGAACTTGTCCAAATCTGCTCAACAAGTCCACACAGAACTTGCTCAAATCTGCTCAACAGGTCCACACAAAACCTATCCAAATATGCTCAACAAGTCCACATAGAACTTGTCCAAATATACTCAACAAGTCCACACAGAACTTTCAAATTCTCAACAGTCCACAAACTTCAATCTCAACAAGTCCTTACAGGACTTGCTCAAATCTCTCAATAAGTCCTCTCTAGGACTTGCTCAAATCTGCATAGCAAGCTTCCACAAAAGCTTACTCAAAATCAGTCCACAAGCCTTCTCAAAGACTTGTCTCAAATCTGCTTAACAAGCTCACACAGAACTTGTCCAATCTCATAGAATCATAAAGAGAATTGTTAGAGACTCAATATGTTCTATACTTAATGCTCAATCAATATCTCAACTCAATCTCATAGAAGCATAAAGAGAATTGTTAGAGACTCAATATGTTCTATACTCAAATCCCAATCTCAACTCAAATCAATCTCATAGAAGCATAAAGAGAATTGTTAGAGACTCTATATGTTCTATACTCAAATCCCAATCTCAACTCAAATCAATCTCATAGAAGCATAAAGAGAATTGTTAGAGACTCTATATGTTCTATACTCAAATCTCAATCTCAACTCAAATCAATCTCATAGAAGCATAAAGAGAATTTTTAGAGACTCTATATGTTCTATTCTCAAATCTCAATCTCAACTCAAATCAAGAATATAGAATAGTTTGTTTTATGGAACTTGAACAACCACATGCATCCACTTGACTAGGCTCAATCAACTCAACTCAACCAATCACCTCAATGAACAACCCTTTCTCACAAACCCTAGTCCAAGCATGTATCAATCAACTCAAAATATTTCCAACAATGCTCAACAACAAATCTCACATAACAATGATACTCATGTTCTCTTCTAACTCAAGTTCAAGTTCTTTGCACAACCAATGGGCTCCAACAACAATGCTTATAAAACAAGGTTTAATCACAACTCTCAATCCAGAAAACCTTGAAGCATTAAACCAATCACTTTCGAAAAGGAAACCACAATCAATCCTTTTCACTCCAAAGATATTTTCAGAAATCAACCACCATAATCAATCAATAGGAGAATGTGCCCATACCTTTAATGAAGATGAAGAAGCCTCTTTGGAAATCTGCCACAATCACAATATTCTTTTGCCAATCTTCACAAGGGTTAGAAGATCACAAAATAATCAACATTACTCCACTTCACAATTATATTCACCAAGGCTTTTAATTAGAAAACCTTCTTAAGAATTAATGCACAACTTCCTTATCACTCCTAAAACCACTTGTACCATAAAATAAAATAAATCAAAACATTGCATAACCTTGTCACTCCAAAAACCACTTATACCATAAAATAAATCAAATATTTTATATCCTTCCTTTCAACACTTTTGCACTAAAAAATAATCACAAAGCTTTCTTAGGCAATATCTCACATTAATCAAATATCAAACCTTATTAAAATATTAACTCTAACCTTATATCCCCAAAAATTAAAGCTTGCTCAACCTTATATCTCCCACAAAAATCATAATCAAACCTTAGCAAGCAAATATTTTAATTAAAATATTTACCCCCGCAAATATCGGAGTCGGAGTGCATACCTCAAAGGAGCCCTCGAAGGGCCTTGGCATTTCGAACCTCTGCCCACCGTGCTGCCAAGCGGCAGCTAAGCCGCGTGAGCTAACACTGCCCACGTGAGTGCCTTGGGCACTCTCTTCCTTAAACTGCATGTGCTTTCCTCACAAGGCACCAAAACTTTGACCGTCCATGACTTGACTGCCCATGTCACACTCCATGAAATTCATTGTGCAATATTCGGATGCAGAAATACTTTGGGTTTTCAAAAATCATGCGACACTACTTAGGTTTATTAAATGGAAAACCTTTGGCTTATTTATATAAGCCATCCTTCAATGCGAATACGTCGGCCCTTTTAACATTGCCCTCATGACGTCGACAAGCCAATAAGAAAGGAGGAAAAAACCTTTTATTTAATTTTAAAATTTAAATTTAAATTTTAAATAAATTAAAATTTAAACTAAACCTTTAAAATTAAATTTCTCCATCACTGGGGCACCTTTTTCGATGAAACGAAAAGCCAACTTGGGTTTTAAGAAAAACCCATTTCAAATCTGCCATCCATTGGTTTTAAATAAAACCTTTCCTTGCCTTCCTTGGTTTTCATAAAAACCTTTTGCTAAGCTTCCCTTGAAGCTCCTTTTGGAACCAAATGCCATGCATCCCTTCTAGAACCTTTGATCAAAACCTTTGCTTCTCATGAAGCTCTTTGTGGAGAAAAATCATAGTGCTTACTTACATAGGTCCTTTTGACATCAATGACAACTTTTAGCTTAGGGACTCAAAATGTCCAACAATCTCCCCCTTTGTCATTGATGGCAACCCATATTCATTTTACTGAAACCTGACCTTCTTTTCTGCTCCCCTGGACTTTGCTCCCCCTGGCTCAATGCTCTCTCAAATATCAAATCTCATATCAAATCTCTCCCCAATACACAAATCTCTCCCCCTTTGACATCAATGGCAAAGGGTCACCTTTGGGGCTCGGGGCTAAGAATGAGCCTCTTAGCTTAGCCCCTCCCCCACCTCCACATGAGGTGGTTAATTCTAGGGTGGGAGTATTTCTACTCCCCGAAAGCATAGATCTATGCCTTTATCTTTCTCTCTTCTTCTGTGAGTCTTCTGAATCCGCTCACTATTTCTTTCCAAGTCATCATCCCTGTTCCTGTCGTCACTTTTTCCTTTCCTGTTCTTGTTCTCATCCATGTTCCTATTTTGGTTCTCATCCTTGTTCCTGTTCTTATTATTTTTTGAGTCTCTATTCTTTTCTGAGTCTCTATTCCTGTTCATCTTCTTGTTTCTATTCATATTCCTATTTCTGTTCATATTCCTATTCCTATTCATATTCCTCCTGTTCATGTTCTTGTTCCTGTTCATGCCTATTTCTGGAATATTTGCTCTACACCATCTTGCTATGTGACCATCATTATTGCACTTATAACACTTAATGTTATTATTCCTTGGATGTGCAATTGTCTTAGGATTTCTCCTAATGAAGCCATATCCTCTTCTATCATTAACCCTGCAATTCATTGCCTTGTGACCAAAACCATTGCATGAGTAGCAATAACCTTGGAAAAGTTGTTCTTTTCCATATACCTATCTTTCATGAGTCCTGCACTGTGAAGCCATGTGTCCAAACCTGTGACATGAAAAGCATCTTCCATTGAAGCCTCCTTGTCTTGACCTCATTGGTCTCCTATTCTGATTGTTGTTCCATCTGTATCTTCTTTGTGCATTGTTCCTCTCTTTGTTGAACTCTTTGTTGTCCAACTCATCCTCTGATGTCCCACTTTCACTTAAACTATCTTCTTCTGATGTATCTTCTTCTGAAGTTTCTTCTTCATCAAGACTTGAAGTAGATTCTTTTTCCTATTTCTTTTGAACCTTTCCAAAGCCAAGACCTGTTGAACATGATGTTCATTGTTGTCCACAGATGAACTTATCCAAGTTCTTAGAGCTATTTGTGAAACTCTTCATCTTGATCTTGGAGTCCTTTAAGTCTTCTTTTAGAGTAGCCACTTCTTGTGCTAACTTCTCACATTCCAAAATATTTGCTTCTAACTTATCCTTGAACTTGCTTGCCTTAGCCTTTGACTTCTCTAAATCCTCTATGAGCAATAACCTTTCTTCATCACATTCTTGAAACTGACTTTCAAGCTTGGAGTGTTGCTTTCTAACCTTCTTTACTGTGTCAAGGGCATAGATAAGTTCTCCCTTGAGATCATAACCATTCTCTACTGAATAATCTTCTATTTTTTTGCCTTTGTCCTTATCATTACTTCCTTTTGACTTGTCTTCTATAGGATCACTTTCTTTATCTTCCAAAGCCATTAGAAGATTCTCATATGGTCTTTCAAGTGCATCTTCAAAATCATCATCACTGAAACTATAACCATCCCTAGTGCAATCATCTTCAAGATGTCCAAATTTACCACATCTAAAACACTTGAGAATAACTGGAGTCCTTTTCTTAACTGGATCTTTCTCTTTAACCATAAATAGGACTTCATCTCTATCATTGTCTGAAAAACTAGCATCACTATCAATTGAGTACTTACTTGCATTTTCCGCATAGTAGCTTCTCTTTTGTCTCTGGAAGAACTTCTTTCCTTGTCTGCTTTGTCCATCCTTGCTTTTCTTCTGGTACCTATGTCTTTATGATTCCTTATATCTGTGATCCTATTTTTCTTCATCATTGTTGTTCTTTGGCTCTTTGCATTCTATTGCATAGTGTCCATACCATCCACAATTGAAACATTTGATAGATCTTAGATCTATGGGTCTTCTAGAACCTCTATCTCTTCTACCATAATTTGCTTCTTCATCACTGGATGACTCACTACTTGATTCTATCTTCTTTCCCTTTTTCTTTTTATCTACTTTGAAAGCAGCTTCTTTCGGAGGAATAGGATATTTTGTTCTTATCTCAAAAGTAGTAAGCATGCCAAGCAAAGAATTCCTTGTCAAATAATCACTATCAATTGATGTTTCTATAGCAGAAACCTTTTCACTATACCTTTTTGGAAGAGTCCTCAAGATCTTATCACAAGCATCAGATTCATCAACCTTCATTCCAAGACCTTTCATCTCATGTACAAGTTCATCAACCTTGTTGAGATAGTCATGAATGTTTTCATCATCCCTCATTCTTAGGTTCTCAAATTCTCCTTTGAGATTTTTGATCTTAGCCATTCTGACTCCTTTATCTCCTTCATATATTTCATGCAGAAGTTCCCACATTTCTTTTGTTGTTTTACATTCCATAACCTTCATAGATTCTGATCTATGCAGCCCTTTTATAATTGCATTCATAGCTCTTGAATTTGCATGCATTAGAAGCTTACCTTCCTTATCTATAGGAGGATTGGCTGTTGAATCATATCCAAGTTCCACTGCATCCCAAACTTCATTGCCAAGTGCCATCAAGTAAAATCTCATCAACATACACCAATATAAGAAGTCACTTCCATCAAATACTAGTACTACATTATTGAAGGGTCCATCTCTTTGATCCTTTTGATCCATTGTGTTCTTAGACCACTTTTCCTTCAAGCTATCAAACTCTTCTGAAGGAACCCGCTCTGATACCAATTGAAGAACACAAGCTTATACTGAGAGGGGGGTGAACAGTATAAGACCCATTTTTACTTTTTCTTTCAATTCAATATTATGTAGTGTATAGATAGCAGTATCAATAGCAGTAATCAAAGCAATGCACAAAACACCATACACAATAGAGACACCACAATTTACGTGGTTCACCCAATGTGGGCTACTCCACGGAGAAAATATTTTACTAAAATTTTCTCAATCAATATCTTTGGGAATCCTTCCCAATTACAATGTTTATGGACCTCTATCCAAAGGAGATGTTGATCCCCTAATCTCAAGTTCATGGATCTCTTCCATAGGAGAACTCTTTCCCCTTCTGCTCTAGCTAGTGATCTTCTAGAAGACTTTGTCTCTCTACTGCACTGATTGGTGGATCTCTCTCCACTTGAAGACTCCTCACTCAGATCTATCTTCAATTGTCCTGGCTGTTGGATCTCTATCCACTGAGACTCTATCCTCTATACTCTATCACCTCCAAAGCTCTATCTCAATAGGTTCACTCAGAACCTTCTCAAATATTCTCAACAAGCTCACTCAGAACTTGTCCAAATCTGCTCAACAGGTCCACACAGAACCTGCTCAAATATGCTCAACAGGTCCACACAGAACCTATCCAAATCTGCTCAACAAGTCCACACAAACTTATCCAAATCTACTCAACAAGTCCACAAAACTTGTCCAAATCTCTCAACAAGTCCTCTCTAGGACTTGCTCAAATCTCTCAATAAGTCCTCTCTAGGACTTGCTCAAATCTGCATAGCAAGCTTCCACAAAAGCTTACTCAAAATCAGTCCACAAGCCTTCTCAAAGACTTGTCTCAAATCTGCTTAACAAGCTCACACAGAACTTGTCCAATCTCATAGAATCATAAAGAGAATTTTTAGAGACTCAATATGTTCTATACTTAATGCTCAATCAATATCTCAACTCAATCTCATAGAAGCATAAAGAGAATTGTTAGAGACTCAATATGTTCTATACTCAAATCCCAATCTCAACTCAAATCAATCTCATAGAAGCATAAAGAGAATTGTTAGAGACTCTATATGTTCTATACTCAAATCCCAATCTCAACTCAAATCAATCTCATAGAAGCATAAAGAGAATTGTTAGAGACTCTATATTTTCTATTCTCAAATCTCAATCTCAACTCAAATCAATCTCATAGAAGCATAAAGAGAATTGTTAGAGACTCTATATGTTCTATTCTCAAATCTCAATCTCAACTCAAATCAAGAATATAGAATAGTTTATTTTATGGAACTTGAACAACCACATGCATCCACTTGACTAGGCTCAATCAACTCAACTCAACCAATCACCTCAATGAACAACCCTTTCTCACAAACCCTAGTCCAAGCATGTATCAATCAACTCAAAATATTTCCAACAATGCTCAACAACAAATCTCACATAACAATGATACTCATGTTCTCTTCTAACTCAAGTTCAAGTTCTTTGCACAACCAATGGGCTCCAACAACAATGCTTATAAAACAAGGTTTAATCACAACTCTCAATCCAGAAAACCTTGAAGCATTAAACCAATCACTTTCGAAAAGGAAACCACAATCAATCCTTTTCACTCCAAAGATATTTTCAGAAATCAACCACCATAATCAATCAATAGGAGAATGTGCCCATACCTTTTATGAAGATGAAGAAGCCTCTTTGGAAATCTGCCACAATCACAATATTCTTTTGCCAATCTTCACAAGGGTTAGAAGATCACAAAATAATCAACATTACTCCACTTCACAATTATATTCACCAAGGCTTTTAATTAGAAAACCTTCTTAAGAATTAATGCACAACTTCCTTATCACTCCTAAAACCACTTGTACCATAAAATAAAATAAATCAAAACATTGCATAACCTTGTCACTCCAAAAACCACTTATACCATAAAATAAATCAAATATTTTATATCCTTCCTTTCAACACTTTTGCACTAAAAAATAATCACAAAGCTTTCTTAGGCAATATCTCACATTAATCAAATATCAAACCTTATTAAAATATTAAAGCTTGCTCAACCTTATATCTCCCACAAAATTAGCTTGCTCAACCTTATATCTCCCACAAAAATCATAATCAAACCTTAGCAAGCAAATATTTTAATTAAAATATTTACCCCCGCAAATATCAGAGTCGGAGTGCATACCTCAAAGGAGCCCTCGAAGGGCCTTGGCATTTCGAACCTCTGCCCATCGTGCTGCCAAGCGGCAGCTAAGCCGCGTGAGCTAACACTGCCCACGTGAGTGCCTTGGGCACTCTCTTCCTTAAACTACGTGTGCTTTCCTCACAAGGCGCCAAAACTTTGACCGTCCATGACTTGACTGCCCACGTCACACTCCACGAAATTCGTTGTGCAATATTCGGATGCAGAAATACTTTGGGTTTTCAAAAATCATGCGACACTCCTTAGGTTTATTAAATGGAAAACCTTTGGCTTATTTATATAAGCCATCCTTCAATGCGAATACGTCGGCCCTTTTAACATTGCCCTCATGACGTCGGCGACGCCAATAAGAAAGGAGGGAAAAACCTTTTATTTAATTTTAAAATTTAAATTTAAATTTTAAATAAATTAAAATTTAAACTAAACCTTTAAAATTAAATTTCTCCATCATCGGGGCACCTTTTTCGATGAAACGAAAAGCCAACTTGGGTTTTAAGAAAAACCCATTTCAAATCTGCCATCCATTGGTTTTAAATAAAACCTTTCCTTGCCTTCCTTGGTTTTCATAAAAACCTTTTGCTAAGCTTCCCTTGAAGCTCCTTTTGGAACCAAATGCCATGCATCCCTTCTAGAACCTTTGATCAAAACCTTTGCTTCTCATGAAGCTCTTTGTGGAGCAAAATCATAGTGCTTACTTACATAGGTCCTTTTGACATCAATGACAACTTTTAGCTTAGGGACTCAAAATGTCCAACAAGTTAGATTATTTGGATACTGTTAAAATTAATGTGCAAAAGAAGTTTATGAAGTTATGGTACAAAAAAATAAAATAACATTGCAGGATATTTCTCAGCTTAAGGAGCAAGGATCCAAGGAAAAAAAAAAAGTGATTGTAGAGAAACAAATTGAAGAACCTGAAATAGAATCCAAGAAGGCAGGAGTAGCAATAGAGTCCATGGAAGAAGTAGCAACAACCGAGTCCATGGAAATAATAGTAGCAGAGTCTAAGGAAGATTTTATAGAATATCACAAGGACACACTAAACAAAGAGAACATGAAAAACAATGTGTAGAAGAATTTAAAACAATGAAGACAAATGTTGAGAAGTCAAAGGAGGTAGAACATCAAGTTAAGGTTACACCATATCACCATCCACACCACCATGAGTGGAAATAATCTTGGAGGTATGGTTCACGACAATAATATTACGACTCTACATGGAATCAGAAGGACACCAACTATGGCAATGTTTGATAGAGAAAGTATAATGATCCTGGTTTTCAGAGTGGTTCATCAACATTAAGGAACAAGTGGACCCATCATTCCAATTATCAAAATACAATACTAGAAGCGTAGAGCCAACGAAGCAGATTTGGATAATCAAGTAACAAAATGGTATACCCGCATCAACATGTTTCACTTGGATTATGGATGATCGATATTGGTACCGATTGCTAACATTGCTTAGCAAATCATATTATCTTGTTTCTTCACATATTTTGAGGATGAAACATTTGTAAGAAGGGTGGCATGTTAGGGTACCTAGGAATAGATATTTGGGGATATATTATTATATTGTATAATGGTTGGTATGGGCCACACATAACCCAAGGTTTATTGTATTATAATATAATATAATATTATATTAGTAGTAGGCTCCCCAAAGTAGAATGAGAAGATTGATATATGAAGAAGAAATATTTGACATTGTAATCATCATGAAGATCAATCATATGTAATCATCTTTACCCACGAAGTGGCTTATGGGACTTTGACCTCCTTAAGTGGCTCTCTCATCTTGGGAGATCTTGTGGAGTTATTCCTTCCTTAAGTATTATTATTGGTGTTTCCCTACCTTAAGGGTATTATCTATCCCTCTCTCATTTGTGGATTGTTATTGTGGATAATTATTTGTGGATGAATGATTTGATATTTATGCATATTATTGGTGAATAATTTTTATTAATAAGAATAAAGTTTCACAACTGGTATCAGAGCAACGATTTTGGCAAGGTGGGGATTATTTTTTGTGGATTACAAAATTAGGGTATTTTTTCGAGAAAAACGTCTCATATTTCAAGAGCCATATCTCTACGAAAGATTATCCGATTCAAGTGATAATTGGATAATTTTATGTAGAATTTGAAGAGATTTAAAATGAGTGGTCATATTAAGGAATCCGAGCAGTATTGAAGGAGATACGACCATTTGAAGTCAGTCATCTAGAACAAGAATAGTGATGAATATTGCAGATTGTTTTTTGGAAAATCGTCTCATATTTCAAGAGCTATATATCTACGAAAGTTTATCCAATTTAGATGATTATTGGATCAGTTTGTGCAAAATTTGAAGATCTTTAAAATGAGTGGTAATATAAAGGAATCTGAGTAGTATTGAAGGAGATACAACCATTCGAAGTTAGCTATCTGGAACAATGGCAGTGACGAATTTTCAATTCACAATTTTTTTGAAATGCAAAAATTATTTAGTTTAGGTAAGCAAATCAATTGCAATTTATTTTTGTTTGGAAGAAAAATTGCAGATCTAGTTGTCTCTATGGAATTTTAGCTTCAACTCAGTGGAAAGATGTTTATTTCCATAAAACCCTAGTTTGCATTAGGGCATGATATATATTGTCAAAAAATCCTAGTTTGCATTAGGGCATCAACTATGGAACTACAAACATATTATGGAGAAGATGATATTGATGTTAGAGAATGGTGGAAACTATTTAAATCTATGTTTACTAATTATTATTGTTGGCACTATATGCTTCCTCTTTATCTTGAAGGAGAATCTCACTCTTGGTTTGATAGTCTTTGTAGCGCCCATAATGAGCTAACTTGGGATAAGATAGAGTAAGAATTCTTGAGTCAATGGGACCCATATAAAAAAATATCTAGTTCGAAAGTCACCATCAATAAATATGAAGAAGAAATAAATATGCTTCAAAAAGAACAAAAGGAAGTAAAAAGAGAGATAGAAAATTTCAAAGTGGTAGAAGGTAAAAAATATGTTAGTGTGCAAATGAAAGAAATCACACCTTTGGTAGCAGATAAGTTAAAAAGTGGACAAAAGGATTTGTTTGAATCCAAAAAGTCTATTTTACAGGTTCATGGAAGCATTCAAAAGGAACATGTTATTATTTCCATTGACCCTAGTAGAAAATATAATTTTATTAATATTGATTTGGCTAAGAGGTTACATGTTCAAGAAAAAAAAATTAAGGACACACATCTTGAGGGTGAGAATGTTCAAATTTTTGAAGATTTAAAGATCACCATGGATAAATATGTTTTACATTCAGATTTTTATGCTATTGAGATGGATGATAAGGATATTGTTCTTGGTTATCCTTGGTTAGATTCTTTGGGTACTATTAACATTAATGTATAAAATAAGTTTATGAAGTTATGGTAAAAGAAAAAGAAGATAATATTGCAGGGTATTTCTCAGCTTAAGGAGAAAGGATCCAAGAAAAAACAAGAAGTGATTGTAGAGAAACAAATTGAAAAACCTGAAACAAAATCCAAGAAGGTAGTAGCAGCAATAGAATCATGGAAGAAGTAGCAAAAAATGAGTCCATGGAAATAACAATAGTAGAGTCCAAGGAAGATTTAATAGAAGAGCACAATGACACACCAAACAAAGAGAACATGAAAGATAAATATGTAGAAGAATTTAAAACAATGGAGACAAATGTTGAGAAGTCAAATAAGGTAGAACATCAAGTTAAGGTTGCACCATATTGCCATCCACACCACCATGAGCGACAAAAATATTAGAGGCATGGTTCACGACAGTAATATTATGTTTCTACATGGAATCAGAAGGGCACAAACTATGGCAGTGTTTGACAGAGAAAGCATAGTGATATTGGTTTTCAGAGTGGTTCATCAACATTAAGGAACAAGTGGATCCATAATTTTTGTTATCAAAATACAATAGTAGAAGCATGAATCCAACAAAGCAGATTTGAATATTCAAGTAACAAAATGGCATACCAACATCAATGTGTTTCACTTGGATGGATGGATGATTGAGATTGGTACTAGTTGCTAACATTTCTTAGCAAATCATATTATCTTGTTTCTTCACATGTTTTGAGGATGAAACATTTGTAAGAAGGGTGGCATGTTAGGGTACCTAAGAATAGATATTTAGGGATATATTATTATATTGTATAAAGGTTGGCATGGGCCACACATAACCCAAGGTTGATTGTATTCTAATACTATATTATATTATAATATAATATTATATTAGTAGGCTCCCCAAAGTAGAATGAGAAGATTGATATATAAAGAAGAGATATTTGTCATTGTAATCATCATGAAGATTAATTACATGTAATAATATTTACCCACGAAGTGGCTTATGGGAATTTGCCCTCCTTAAGTGGCTTTCTCATATTGGGAGATCTTGTGGAGTTATTCCTTCCTTAAGGATTATTATTGTTGTTTCCCTACCTTAAGGGTATTATCTATCTCTCTCTCATTTGTGGATTGTTATTATGGATAATTATTTGTGGATGAATGATTTGATATTTATGCATATTGGTGAATGATTTTTGTTAATAAGAATAAAGTTTCATAACAAGTGGTATCAGAGCAATGATTTTGGCAAAGTGGAGATTATTTTTTGTGGATTGTAGAATTAGGGTAAATTTTTTCTAGAAAAAACATCTCATCTTTCAAGAGCCATATCTCTGTGAAAGTTTATCCGATTCAAGTGATTATTGGATTAGTTTATGCAGAATTTAAAAATCTTTAAAATGAGTGGTCATATGAAGGAATCCAAGCAGTATTGAAGGAGATACAACCATTTGAAGTCAGTCATCTAAAACAAGAATAGTGACGAATATTGCAGATTTTTTTTTGGAAAACTGTCTCATATTTCAAGAGCTATATATTTATGAAACTTTATCCAATTTACATGATTATTGGATCAGTTTGTGTATAATTTAAAGAGCTTTAAAATGAGTGGTCATATAAAGGAATTTGAGTGGTATTGTAGGAGATACAACCATTAAAAGTCAGCTATCTGGAACAAGGGTAGTGACGAATTTTCAATTTGTAATTTTTTTGAAATACAAAATTTATTTAGTTTAGGTAAGCAAATCAATTGCAATTTATTTTTATTTGGAAGAAAAATTGTAGATCTAGTTGTCTCTATGGAAATTTTTTCTAGAAAAACATCTCATATTTCAAGAGCCATATCTTTGTGAAATTTTGTGGAGAATTTGAAGAGCTTTACAATGAGTGGTCATATGAAAGAATCTGAGAAGTATTGAAGGAGATATGACCATTTGAAGTCAATCATCTGGAACAAGAATAGTGATGAATTTTGTAGATTTTTTTTTTTTTTGGAAAATCGTCTCATCTTTCAGGAGCCATATATCTGCGAAAGTTTATCTGATTTAGATGATTCTTGGATCAGGTTGTGTAGAATATGAGTTGTATTGAAAGAGATACAACCATCCAAAGTCAACTATTTGGAACAAGGGTAGTGATGAATTTTTAATTCGTAATTTTTTTTGAAAGATGAAATTTGTTTAGTTTGGGTAAGAAAATCAATTGCAATTTATTTTTGTTTGGAAGAAAAATTTTTATGCTATTGAGATGGATGATATGTTAGGGTACCTAAGAATAGATATTTGGGGATATATTATTATATTGTATAAGGGTTGGCATGGGCCACACATAAACCAAGGTTGATTGTATTATAATATTATATTATATTAGTAGTAGGCTCCCCAAAGTAGAATGAGAATATTAATATATAAAGAAGAGACATTTGTCATTGTAATCATCATGAAGATCAATCATATGTAATCGTATTTGCCCATGAAGTGGCTTATGGGACTTTGCCCTCCTTAAGTGGCTCTCTCATATTGGGAGATCTTGTGGAGTTATTCATTCCTTAAGGATTATTATTGGTGTTTCCCTACCTTAATGGTACTATCTATCCCTCTCTCATTTGTAGATTGTTATTGTGGATAAGCTCCCCAAATTATAATGAGAAGATGTATATATAAAGAAGAGATAATTGTCATTGTAATCATCATGAAGATCAATCATATGTAATCATTTTTACCCACAAAGTGGCTTATAGGACTTTTCCCTCCTTACGTGGCTCTTTCATCTTGGGAGATCTTGTGGAGTTATTCCTTCCTTAAGGATTATTATTGGTGTTTCCCTAAATTAAGGGTATTATCTATCCCTCTCTCATTTTTGGATTGTTATTATGGATAATTATTTATGGATGAATGATTTGATATTTTTGCATATTACTGGTGAATTATTTTTGTTAATAATAAAAAAGTTCTATAGAAAGTGGTATCAGAGCAATGATTTTGGAAAAGTGGGGATTATTTTTTGTGGATTGCAGAATTAGGATAATTTTTTTTCTAGAAAAATGTCTCATATTTCAAGAGCCATATCTCTGCGAAAGTTTATCCGATTCAAGTGATTCTTCGATCAGTTTATGCAAAATTTGAAGAGCTTTAAAATGAGTGGTCATATGAAGGAATTCGAGTAGTATTGAAGGATATACGACCATTTGAATTCAGTCATCTAGAAAAAGAATAATGACAAATTTTGTAGATTTTTTTTTTCTGGAAAAATGTCTCATATTTCAGGAGCCATATCTTTGCGAACATTTATCCAATTTAGATGATTCTTGGATCAGTTTGTGCATAATTTTAAGAGTTTTGAAATCAATGATCATATAAAGGAATATGAGTAGCATTTATGGAGATACAACCATTTGAATTTAGCTATCTGGAATAAGGGCAATGACAAATTTTCAATTTACAATTTTTTGAAATACGAAATTTGTTTAGTTTAGGTAAGCAAATCAATTGTAATTTATTTTTGTTTGCAAAAAAATTCCAAATCTAGTTTTCTCTATGGAATTTTAGCTTTAACTTAGTGGGAAGATGTTTATTTCCATAAAACCCTAGTTTGCATTAGGGCATGATATATATTGTCAAAAAACCCTAGTTTGCATTAGGGCATCAACTATGGAACTACAAACATATTCTGGAGAAGATGATATTGATGTTAGAGAATGGTGGAAACTATTTAAATTTACATTTACTAGAAATTGTTGTTGGCACTATATGCTTCCTCTTTATCTCAAAGGAGAAGCTCACTCTTGGTTTGATAGTCTTTGTAGCACCCATAATGAGCTAACTTGGGATAAGATAGAGCAAGAATTCTTGAGTCAATGGGACCCATATAAAAAAATAGCTAGTTTGAAGGTCACCATCAATGAATATGAAGAAGAAATAAACATGCTTTAGAAAGAACAAAAGTAAAAAGAGATCTAGAAAATTTCAAAGTGGTAGAAGGTAAAAAATATGTTAGTGTGCAAATGAAATAAATCAAACCTTTGTTAGTAGATAATTTAAAAAGTGTATAAAATGATTTGTTTGAATCCAAAAAGTCAAATTTACAGGTTCATGAAAGCATTCAAAAGGAACATGTTATTATTTCCATTGACCCTAGTAGCAAATATAATTTTATTAATATTGATTTGGCTAAGAGGTTACAGGTTCAAGAAACAAAAATTAAGGACACACATCTTGAGGGTGAGAATGTTCAAATTTTTGAAGATTTGAAGATCACCATGGATAAATATGTTTTACATTTAGTTTTTTATGCTATTGATATGGATGATAAGGATATTTTTCTTGGTTACCCTTGGTTAGATTCTTTGGGTACTGTTAACATTAATGTATAAAATACGTTTATGAAGTTATGGTACAAGAAAAAGAAGATAACATTGCAGGATATTTTTTAGCTTAAGGAGCAAGAATCCAAGGAAAAACAAGAAGTGATTGTAGAGAAAAAAATTGAAGAACCTGAAACAGTATCCAAGAAGGCAGTAACAACAACAAAGTCCATGGAAGAAGTAGCAAAAATTGAGTCCATGGAAATAAAAATAGCAGAGTCCAAGGAAGATTTGATAGAAGAGCACAAGGACACACTAAACAAAGAGAACATAAAAGAACAATGTGTAGAAGAATTTAAAACAATGGAGACAAATGTTGAGAAGTCAAATAAAGTAAAACATCAAGTTAAGGTTGCACAATATCGCCATCCACACCACCATGAGTGGCAACAATATTGGAGATATGGTTCATGATAGCAATATTATGGTTCTACATGGAATCAAAAGGGCACCAACCATGGCAGTGTTTGGTAGATAAAGCATAGTGATATTGGTTTTCAGAGTGGTTCATCAACATCAAGGAACAAGTAGATCCATCATTCCAGTTATCAAAATACAACAACATAAGCATGGATCCAAAAAAGTAGATTTGGATACTCAAGTAAAAAATGGCATACCAACATCAATGTGTTTCACTTGGATGGATGGATGATCAAGATTGGTACCAGTTTGTAACATTGCTTAGCAAATCATATTATCTTGTTTCTTCACATATTTTGAGGATAAAACATTTGTAAGAAGGGTGGCATGTTAGGATACCTAGGAATAGATATTTGGGGATATATTATTATATTGTATAAGGGTTGTCATGGGCCACACATAACCCAAGGTTGATTGTATTATAATATTATATTATATTATAATATAATATTATATTAGTAGTAGGCTCCCCAAAGTAGAATGAGAATATTAATATATAAAGAAGAGACATTTGTCATTGTAATCATCATGAAGATCAATCATATGTAATCGTCTTTGCCCACGAAGTGGCTTATGGGACTTTGCCCTCCTTAACTGGCTCTCCCATCTTGGGAGATCTTGTGGAGTTATTCATTCCTTAAGGATTATTATTGGTGTTTCCCTATCTTAATGGTACTATCTATCCCTCTCTCATTTGTGGATTGTTCAACTATCTGGAACAAGGACAGTGACAAATGTTCAATTCACAATTTTTTTGAAAGACAAAATTTGTTTAGTTTGGGTAAGAAATTCATTTATTTTTTTTTGGAAGAAAAATTGCAAATCTAGTTGTCTCTATGGAATTTTAGCTTCAACTCAGTGGGAAGATGTTTATTTCTATAAAACCCTAGTTTGCATTAGGGCATGATATATATTGTCAAAAAACCCTAGTTTGCATTAGGGCATCAACTATGGAACTACAAACATATTCTTGAGAATATGATATTGATGTTAGAGAATGGTGGAAACTATTTAAATCTATGTTTACTAGAAATTGTTGTTGGCACTATATGCTTCCTCTTTATATTGAAGGAGAAGATCACTCTTGGTTTGATAGTCTTTGTAGCACCCATAATGAGCTAACTTGGGATAAGATAGAGCAAGAATTCTTGAGTCAATGGGACCATATAAAAAATATCTAGTTTGAAGGTCACCATAAATGAACATGAAGAAGAAATAAATATGCTTAAGAAAGAACAAAAGGAAGTAAAAAGAGATATAGAAAATTTCAAAGTGGTAGAAGGTAAAAAATATGTTAGTGTGCAAACAGAAGAAATTACACCTTTGGTAGCAGATAAGTTAAAAAGCAGACAAAAGGATTTGTTTGAATCCAAAAAGTCAAATTTACAGGTTCATGGAAGCATTCAAAAGGAACATGTTATTATTTCCATTGACCCTAGTAGCAAATATAATTTTATTAATATTGATTTGGCTAAGAGGTTGCAGGTTCAAGCAACAAAAAATAAGGACACACATCTTGAGGGTGAGAATGTTCAGATTTTTGAAGATTTAAAGATCACCATGGATAAATATGTTTTACATTCAGATTTCTATGCTATTGAGATGGATGATAAGGATATTGTTCTTGGTTACCCTTGATTAGATTATTTGGGTACTATTAACATTAATGTACAAAAGAAGTTTATGAAGTTATGGTACAAGAAAAAGAAGATAACATTATAGGATATTTCTCAACGTAAGGAGCAAGGATCCAAGGAAAAACAAGAAGTGATTGTAGATAAACAAATTGAAGAACATGAAATAGAATCCAAGAAGTTAGTAGCAGCAATAGAGTCCTTAGAAGAAGTAGTAGCCACTAATCCCATGGAAATAATAGTAGCAGAGTCCAAAGAAGCTTTGATAGAAGAGCACAAGGATACACCAAACAAAGAGAACATGAAATAACAATGTGTAGAAGAATTTAAAATAATGAAGACAAATATTGAGAAGTTAATGGAGGTAGAACATCAAGTTAAGGTTACACCATATCGCCATTCACACCACCATGAGTGGCAAAAATATTGGAGGCATGGTTCACGACAACAATATTATGGTTCTACATGGAATTAGAAGGGCACCAACTATGTCAGAGTTTGACAGGGAAAGCATAGTGATCCTAGTTTTCAGAGTGGTTCATCAACATCAAGGAACAAGTGGACCCATCATTCCAATTATCAAAATACAGCAGCAAAATCATGGAGCCAACGAAGTATATTTGGATACTCAAGTAACAAAATGGTATACCAACATCAACGTGTTTCACTTGGATGGATGGATGATCGATATTGGCACCAGTTGTTAAAATTACTTAGTAAATCATATTATCTTGTTTCTTCACATTTTTCGAGGATGAAACATTTGTAAGAAGGGTGGCATGTTAGTGTACCTAGGAATAGATATTTGGGGATATATTATTATATTGTATAAGGGTTGGCATGGGCCACACATAACCCAAGGTTGATTGTATTATAATATTATATTATATTATAATATTATATTAGTAGTAGGCTCCCCAAAGTAGAATGAGAAGATGAATATATAAAGAAGAGATATTTATCATTGTAATCATCATGAAGATCAATCATATGTAATTGTCTTTACCCACAAAGTGGCTTATGGGACTTTGCCCTCCTTAAGTGGCTCTCTCATATTGGGAGATATTGTGGAGTTATTCCTTTCTTAAGTATTATTATTGGTGTTTCCCTACCTTAAGGGTATTATATATCCCTCTATCATTTGTGGATTGTTATTGTGGATAATTATTTGTGGATGAATGATTTGATATTTTTGCATATTTGTGAATGATTTCTGTTAATAAGAACAAATTCCACAATAGGTCATGGTCCCCTCATACCGAGTGGGGTTTGAACCTTGGACCTCTCAAAGAGAATCCAAAGACATTACCACTGTGATATGCTTACAACTATCATCTTGTAATCTTTTTGATAGTCAACCTTCTTTGTTATTATGGCATCTTGTCTTGGCTTATCATTTCCCTTTGTTCTTTATTACAAAACCACCTTCTAATCATCCTGTCTACTCTGTTCTACAAGAAAAAACCTAGCAAAATCACCTCTAAGAAGTAGGAAACTAATACCATCAAACCCTATCAGCCATAAACCTCTCCGAAACTCAGTTGTATGGGATCAAATGGTTCTAATTATGAATCATAAGGGGTCTAACAAATGGAATCTTAGAGATAGTTTTAATCACAGACACAAACCAGTAGCCTTTGTTAATACCCCAACCAACATAGGATCTCATGTAGGAGGCTCTATCTATGATTTTCAGTATAGTTTTCATAAATAAAATCACATCTTAAAGCTTTATTTTGGTTAGTCAATATTCATTGTTCTTAAGCTTTCACATTAAATAAAAGTAGTCTCTCCCACCCGAATGCTCTCCTCTCCTGCACATAAGGCAATATTGAGGATCAAAAGGGAGGAGGACACTTTTGGGGTCAAGGAATTTACATTTATTTTTGTAATATTTTTACCTCCCATTGCTCCTTACATTCAATATTAAATAGGGGTTTTGGCTCTACATATGCTCTCTTCTCGCACCCTAGGGTGATCTTGGAGATCAAAAGTAGGCCATAGCTTCTAAGGCAAAAAACTTCACTTCACATCTCACATTAAATGAAGGCAGACCTGGTATGCTCTATCCTCGCACCTTAGGGTGATCTTGAATATCAAAAGAGTGTCTATCCTTCTTTAAATAACCTCACTCTTACACAAGCATTCCACATAAAAATGGGTTCCCATTCTACGTATGCTCTTCCCTTGCGCTTTGTGTGATCTTGGGAATGAAAATGGGTAGGTCCTCAAAGGTTAATGAACCCTATCATCATCATCATCTTTCACATGCTTGTTGAAAGTATATTTCATTCTTTGTTCCTTTCTTGCCTCGCTAGAATAAATTTCATTTTATGTTCATTTCTTGCTTTCTTAGAATATATTTTTTTGCAAGCTTTTTTTTTGCTTTCTTAGATTAGTTTGTCCTTCAATTTTTTTTTTTTCATCTTCTTAGATTAGTTTCCTTTCCAAGTTATTTACTACTTTTTTAGAATAGTTTAATTTCAAATTTCCTTATTGCTTTCTAGTGTAGTTTCATTTCATGCCTTTATGCACTTTTTTAACATAGTTTTAATTTCATGTTTTTGTTTTCCTTTCTTAGATTATATTTTCCTTTTAAGTACTCACACTTTCATAGAGTAGTTTCATTTCTTGATTTATTAGAATAGATTTTCTTTTATCCTTAAATTATATTAGATTAGTGTTCCTTTTACACACTTTCATTTCTCTAATAGATTAGTTTCCATTCCATGTAATTTTCTTGTTTTCATTAGGAATATACTTTCTCTTTTTGCATTGTGATTTATTTTCTTTAGCTTAGATTTTTTTTTATTCTTTTTTCATTTCCTCTTCTTAGTAATAGATTTTTCTCTTTTACAATTTCTTTCCCTGAGTAGAAGCTTCTTCTCTTAACAAAATAACGTTCCTTTTGTGCAAATTAGTGTAGGTATCTTCTCTTCTCTTTCTTCCTCTAGCATAGACTCCTACTTTGCTTCATTAGTTTAGAAGTCTTCTATCTTGTTTTCTTTTTAGAATCAACTTATTTTCCTTGTTTAGGTAGTATTATTTCTCCTCATCATTGTCTAGGTTAGTTGCATTGCATTTTACCAATAGGTTGTCTTTATTTGCATGTTCAATAGCAAAAAATCATTTTAGGACTGGTGTTTTCTTACTTTGCATTTTGCATATTTAGATTAGTTTTTGATTGTGCATTAAAGTTATACCTATTTATAAAAAAGAAAATTAAACAAAAATCCAAAACACACATCACTTTTGCACAACACAATTTTGCAAAACCAATTGGTAACATTGGACTTCATCCCCAACCATTGATTGATTCTCTTTAGATACCTTAGATCGCATAGTTTCTTGGATTTCATCATTAGGAAGATAAGTACACTTGGGATTAGCTTGGGGTAGTCCAACGTTAGATATCCTTATTCATGGGGCTAAATAATCAGTGGGTGTGCAACTATCATTTTTGATCGAGTCCACCCGAGGATGAAGGGGAAGCTCGTTTGGCCTACAGAGGTTTTTTACAATGTTTCCTCTTATACCCCATAAAAAGGGTATTAGAGGTCTTTTACCCCTTAAGATATCTTGATCCAACCCTACCTTAAGAAGCCATTTTGACCATTTGTGCACTGCTTCTCCCCATGTACTCTTTGGTATATCGGGTAGCACAGATAAACACACCTTGTACATACCACCCCATCCACCTTTTGTATATCATAGGGGTAGGAAAAATCAAAACACACTAAAACCAAAAAATAAAAACAAAAATACAACAAAAATTCCAACAACACTAAACATCAAAACACAACCTAATTGAACATTTGCATATTTATTGTTTGATTGTTTGTGTAGATAGTATTTCTTCAAAAACACCATCAAGAACATCCATAAAATCAACAAAAAGACTCAAACCATAGTCCTGCCACATTTTTGCCATTTGTGTATGCTTCTATAACCCCTGTAACTTATCTCTAGAGTCAGTCATATAACCCCTGATGATTCATAGTCATAAGTGTCTAAACCTAGATGATTAACAATGGTGGTTGTCAAAACCCAAATGGTCATACTTAGGGTCAGTTTATAGCATCACCTTTCTCTCCTGATCATCCTTCCATTTTTTATTTGGTGGTCATCAAACCCCAAATGGTCATAATTAGGGTTAGTTTATAGTTTATCCCATGCTAGGTAACTTCTCTTATAGGTGACGACACCCATAGCCCCTGCCCAAGTTGCTATCATTGCAATAGCCCAAGTGTCACGACCTACCTTGGCAGGACCCTTTATAAAATGATAATGTATTGAATTTATTGTTTCAATGCCTAATATAGTTTGTATTATGGATATGCAAAAATTTTTGTAACATTGGTTATGTTGTATGAACATGGTACTATTGATTATATGTGATTTTGCAAGATTAATTATACTCGTAGGTGGAAGAAAATATTGAACACCAAGGATGGATCCCCTTAGTAGGGTATTAGTAATAATGAAGGTTTTACCAATACCTGGGTGGACAATATCAATATAATAATTTAGTATTAGTTTTGATATTTGCATTTGAATTGATTAATTATGGAGATGATTAATATTATTCCATGCATGCATTAGTTTTAATTAAAGTGACTAACATCATGGATTGTTAATGCTTTTATTATATAAAAATATCTTTTGAATTTCAAATAAAGCAAGCAATAAAATATATTAAAGTTGGATATTCAAAATGTGGAATTAAAGTCTTCATGTCAGGGAGGTCTGAGTAAGGAGTCTTACCTTAATGAAAGTACACTCCCCTATCATCTTGAAAAAAGGGAGCATAGAGGCATTTAATTTTTGGCTAAGAGTGCATGAGTTCTTGGGAATAAAAACAAAATCGACCATAAGAGAAGGGGGGGGAAGCAAGAAGATAAATATATATATATATATATATATATATATATATATATATATATATATATATATATATATATATATATATATATATATATATATATATATATAGAGGCTTTTGGATAGTGGAGATAGAGAGGAAAGAAAGACAAAGGAGGACAAAGGAGGCAAATATAGAGAGGAAGAAGCTTGGAGCTAAAAGCACTTGTTACCATCCTTATCTAGATTTTTAGGTTGGATTCTCCTGGTTTTGTAAATATTGTTGTTTTTTGAAGGAGTACAGGGTAAATATAATACTTGTTGTTTAATTTGTGTATGCTTGTTTGTTTACTTCTCCTTCTTAAATGCTTATTTGTATGAGCTAGTCAGACTAGTTGATGAGTGTCAAATTGGCACATATTTTATGCAAGGATTATCTATTTTCTATCTGTAAATCATGGAAGTAAATATGTTTTAATGATTATTTTTACCTTATTTATGTGATTTATAAGTAAATTTGATGAATGAGGTTAAAATGATAAATGTTCATATTTTACACAAATTATGCAAAGTTTTGTATGTTTTTGGTAGTAGAACGATCACAGGTAATATTGCAACAAAATGCAAGTCATATATTGAAGTAAGGATGAACCAATATCATGCAAATATATTGAGGAGATGCGTGGATGTGTGCTACGAAAGGGTGCTACAGAAACCTGGAAAAATCTATGGAAAAACCTATTTCGCATTATAAAAATACCACATAAGCTATGGCTTGGTCAAACACCACGTGGGCAGCTGAAAGAATCAAACATGAAAGATTTCAAATGCCACATGGGCGGTTAGAAGAATCAAATGTGGGTGAATCATCATTTATTTGGGGCATATAAGTTGTTAGGAGATTACGTGAATATTTGTAATAAATATGTCCTTCCCTAAAATAAAGGATAAAAACTTTTAGAATAAGTCTAAATCAATGATTATATTGTTACGTAGCTATCCCACTAAGTCTAAGATGGTATTATGTTGTTATGTATTGCCACTTGGGCCAATTAGGATATTTATTGAGTCCAAGTAGGTTAGGAAATGTGTTAGTTTAGATTATTCTTGTTAGAACATAGTTGTTGCATTATCAAGTCCACACCACATGGAGAAATACATGGAGTTATATTCGGAATTGTCCAAGTGACAATATATATTCCATAGGAGACATTTGAAAAGGTCTGGAGAGCTAATGAAAAAATATCTAAGTTGTGATTATTTCTAATGTAATCCCCTGTATACAATTTATGGAAAAGTTGGATGCGCAACCATGTACGTTTGAAGTTTCAGTAATAAAGCAACAATATTTTCTTCGAAATATGGTAACTGTCTTATAATTTCTTTACATTTTGCTTGCTTTGGTAACTTTCATTTATTTTATTTTCTGTAATTATAAAATAATTAAGCATTATATTAATTAAATGAGAGTAGATTACTGAAGTTAAAGTAGAGTAGAAAATAGGGGAAGGGGTTAACACTAACCTTTCGGAGGTAGGGCCCACTTCGAAAGGTTAGTCCCTAAATATCTTCCCCCCAAAAACATGATAGATAGAGTTAGAATGTAGAATAAGTCTTAAAGCATAAACTTAATTAAATTGCATAATAAATAATTATGAATTATACTATGCATCATTAAATCATATGTGGATCCACACATATTCATATAGACTAAATTGCATTTTGTTTTCATTCATGCACAATCTAACTTTTGTTTGCAAACACCTGAAACTAAAAGAAATCTAAACTAAGCTTAGCATTGATCCCTATGGTACAATCTATACTAGATTGCTATTCTTTAAATATAACCTTGATTATCCTCAGATTGATAAATTTAAATGTAAGCTATTACAACCGATCACTAGTGTTGTCGGCTTTTACCTCCCTTTGACGTCTTGGTTAGATACCTTTCTCCTATCCATGGTCGCATAGCCATGTCATGGCAGGAATTTTTTATTTTGCTACAAGTATTTATTGATTGCCTTGGTGTATCCTACTCATTCTTAGTAGAGTGGTGTTGAACACAGGGAAGGGCCTATGCATGCAAGTGAGGCTAAAGATATTTTGTTTACTTTTAAAACTCTTATTTTCATTTTGAGCGCAATCATCTAGATTTTAAATGATGTTGTCATTGAGTTTAGTAGGGTGGTTGGTGAGTGTTTTCCTTAGTTGCTTACTTTCCCTCATGGTGGCTCTGTTAAACCATGACTCCCCTATTTCATTTTGACTATGTTTTCATCTATTGTGTCACTTGTATTTTTGCTTCATGGCAAACTTACCCTATTTTCTACCCAGGTTGTGTTCAAGAATCCTTAGCTTTGAGCTGTTAAATCCTCCTTGGCTTGAATCCAAAGGAGCCACTCTATTCACAGATGCCATCATCATTTGATACGTTTTTTGTTGTTTTTTCCACCATTCTTCAAGAGTTTCCTAAGATTTAACCTTAGGCTTTAACTTTAATTAATTTCCCAATCATCGTAGCACTGCTATTATGCGATGTCTCCATGTTTGGGAGGGCATAGGCTAGGAGAAGACTGCTTAGGCCTTCCTTCTAAATATACTACATGGGATATGCAAGGGGCTTGAGTGAGCCTTATAAGGAGAGAGGCTCCCTTATTCTTTCAACCACCAAGTGGTGGTAAGGTCCACTCCACTTGGTGGGCTGCCCAAAGCACTAGTTAGGAGCACTAAAACCCCTATCATGGTCGCTTGACCTAGTTGACCCATATGTATTGTGATGATCGATTTACATTGGATGAGTGACATGTTTGACCTTGTTGACTAGTAGACATGTATTGGTGTTGTTTGTGTGCCATGTGGATGGGAAGTTTAGTTATCAATGCATGTTTTGTAGGAATGGTTAAGTTTTTATTTAAAAATTGTTTAAGCTTAATCTCACATGTTTAGTATGTGGGTCAACTATGCATCATAAATGGGATTACATCCACATTTGTTAATTGACCACGTTTAGTGGTCAAGGTAGCTCCACACAAGCTACCCTTTGGCACCAATTGGAGGTTTTGGATAGCTTCCAATGGGGATGACCTATTGTTTATGAGGGCCACTTATTGATGGAGGAACAACCTATGGTGTTTATTAGGCTGTTGACCAATGTGTGATGACCTGATGGACTATGGTTTATGTTGAATTTATTTGAATGGTTTGTCCTGATTGGCTTGCTTTGACTATTGTTTGATTATGATTAAACCTAATTTTTTCTTTGGAATTTAGGGCTTACTGGATTTTGATTTATTAATGGAATTTTTATTAAATGAGGATTTTTAGAATAACTATTATCTGATTAATGGAATCAAAAGAATAGCCTTTAAATTTAATTAAAAGAATGAATATTTTCTTTGTTTAATTAAAATATTGGGCATTTTATTTGTTTAATTAAAAGAATGGGTATTTTCTTTGATTAATTAAAAGAATGGGTAATTTTGATTTATTAGATGAAAAACTTCTTGTTTTATTAAAATAATGGGTTATAGGTATTTTTGAATATGTGAAAGGTAACATTGTTATTTTAGTTAAAGTATGGAATGCATTAAGGATAATATATTTATTTTGGGATGAAGTATGGTCAAAATATATTAAGATTAGTATATTTCATTTTGGATAAAGTATGGTTGAAATGTATTAAGGTTAATATATTTCATTTTGGGTTAAATTATGTTTGAGATGTATAAAGGATAATATATTTCATTTTGGGATAAATTAGGTTTGAAATGTATAAAAGATCTTATATTTTAATTAAATATGTTCGAGATGTATGGATGATCATATATATCATTTGGGAAGTTACTAATGGAATTATTTTTTAGAGGATTATGGGGTCCTCTCTATTATTCTTGTTGTGTGCTATTTTATAGTAGATGGATACATTAGACCTTTAGAAAGAATTTATTCCTTTAAATGTTATTAGAAGGAAGAAATCATCTTTAGAAGAATGAATGTGGAATTCATTTGAGGGAATTATGGGGTTCCCTCATTGATTTTGTAATATGAATTAAAAGAACAATTTATATTTTGGGGACATAAGAATTATGGGATTCTTATGTATTTATATTGGTAATGTTGTTTTGGAAAAAGTAATTATGGGATTCTATTATATTGTTGTATTGGAGATAGATAACTTATACAATAAAAAGAATGTTTGGAAGCTAGGTTTTTCCTGTAAGAGTTTCCTAAGATATATGATGTGTTGTGTGTATACTGATATCTTCATCTTTTGACCTTGCATTTACTACTTCTAGAATTAATTTTGAGGTTAAATTTGCTCTTCAATAAAATGGGAGGTTTATTATAAGTCATAATTCATGGATAAGATTTTGGTAAGAATTTTATTGAATTAAAAATAGTGCTATTCATGGTAATTGTAATTATTAAATCAAAATAAAGGAAGAAGTTATCTTGTTATGAAAAGTAAAAATTTGATGCATTTTATATTCTTGAATAGTCCTTACTATGATGAATCTTAGATGATTAGAAAATGACATCTATTAATGTTTATGCTTATGGATTGGAAGCTTAGAGAGAGATAGATGGAGAGAGTAATTTAAGGGATTATGTGATACCTTTTTGGAGGAGACTTTGAAGTAACCTTGTATCAAATTATTCTTCTAAGACCTAAACCTAGGTAAATGCATGAAGGTAGCAATTAGATTTAGAGTCAATTAATCATCTATCACCAGGAGTGATTGATGGAAGAGTTATCTCATCATGGGGATGAGATGTATATTTTATTTGCATTACACTTAGTGCACCTACATAGATAAACTTATGTATGGTGTAGGGATGGGTGTACCCTTTTGATAGAATAAAAGGGATAAGTTAGCTCATCATGGAGATGAGATAGATATATTATTTTTATTATACTTAGTGCACCTACATAGATGGACTTATGTATGGTGTAGGGATGGGCATACCCTTTTGATAGATTAAAATGGGATAAGTTGGCTCATCACGAAGATGAGACAGACAACTTAATCATAAGGTATTAAGTCAATAGATAACTTCATAGAATGGATTATGTAGGGTGGGGATGTGTAGATCCCTAACGAGTGTATAAAAAAAAATCTCTTTTGATTTGGTTAGATTTTTGGGTTGTTATATTTGGTATCAGAGCCCTAGGTACGATGGACTAGGTGCTTCCAAGAGAGAAGGTAGAAATTGCTAACATGTGTGCAATATTAAGTATATTAGCTTGGGATAGTTTCAACAAGTGGTATACATCAATAGGCTTATATAGACCAAGGGATAAAGTGTTTTAGAGGGCATAAGCCTCTAATAAAAATGACACGTTATGTGCAATAAGGTTGACCGTTGGTATACAACTCTATAGTTAGTTATGTGAATGACGTATCTAGCAAGTAGTTAGTAGTACAATTCAATGAATGAATTGTAACCTAACTTAATTTTATTTCTTTTTTATGACCAGGGTAATGGCACCAAAAATAAGGAAAAGGAGGTCTATCCCATAAAATAGGCAAACCCGACAAGTTAATGCTAAGGCTAGAACTTGAGATGAAGGTTCAGGTAGTTCTAGTAGAGAGGTGGAGAACCTCACTGTGGTAGTCACACTAATACAAGAACAGATGGACCAATAGAGACAACTACTGGAGACCATAGTGAAATGGGATTCATAGATTAGGAATTTAGAGGTTAGATAGGCAAATTATTATGCTATTGAATATCAAGAAGCCAAGGCTTTGTTGGAGATAGAACTGGGTAGAGACATAAAGAATGTACACACCTCTAAAATTAATGGAAAAGGAAACATTATATGCATTTTATATTCTTGAATATTCCTTACTATGATGAATCTTAGATGATTAGAAAATTACATCCATTAATTTTTATGCTTATGGATTAGAAGCTTAGAGAGAGATAGATGGAGAGAGTAATTTAAGGGATTATGTGATCCCTTTTTGGAGGAGACTTTGAGTAACCTTATATCAAATCATTCTTCTAAGATCTAAACCTAGGTAGATGCACGAAGGTAACAATTAGATTTAGATTCAATGAATCGTATATCACCATGAGTGATTTATGGAAGAGTTAGCTCATCATGGGGATGAGATGGATAGCTTATTTGCATTACACTTAGTGCACCTACATAGACAAACTTATGTATGGTGTAGGGATGGGCGTACCCTTTTGATAGACTAAAAAGGATAAGTTAGCTCATCATGAAGATGAGATAGATATCTTATTTGCATTACACTTAGTGCACCTACATAGATGGACTTATGTATGGTGTAGGGATGGGCATACCCTTTTGATAGATTAAAAGGGGATAAGTTGGCTCATCACAGAGATGAGACATACAACTTAATCATAAGGTATTAAGTCAATAGATAACTTCATATAATGTCTTATGTAGTGTGGAAATGTGTAGATCCCTAACGAGTATAAAAAAAAATCTCTTTTGAGCTGGTTAGATTTTTGGGTTGTTATATTTGGTATGAGAGCCCTAGGTACGATGGACTAGGTGCTTCCAAGAAAGAAGGTAGAAATTGCTAACATGTGAGCAATATTAAGGATATTAGCTTGGGATAGTCTCAACAAGTGGTATACATAAATAGACTTAGATATACCAAGGGATATAGAATTTTATAGGGCATAAACCTCTAATAAAAATGACACCTTACGTGCAGTACGGTTGACCGTTGGTATACAACTCTGTAGTTAGTTATGTGAATGACGTATCTAGATAGTAGTTAGTAGTAAAATTCAATGAATGAATTGTGACCTAAATTAATTTTCTTTCTTTTGTGTGACCAAGGTAATGGCACAAAAAATAAGTAAAAGGAGATCTTTCCCATCAAATAGGCAAACCCTACAAGTTAATGCCAAGGCTAGAACTTGAGATGAAGGTTTAGGTAGTTCTATTAGAGAGGTGGAGAACCTCACTACGGTAGTCACACTAATACAAGAACAAATGGACCAATTAATACAACTTCTAGAGACCATAGTGAACTAAGATTCATAGGTTAGGAGTTTAGAGGTTAGGTAGGCAAATGATTCTGCTATTGAAGATCAATAAGCCAAGGCTTTGTTGGAGATAGAATTGGGTAGAGACATAAAGAATGTACACACCTCTAAATTTAATGGAAAATGAGGTGATGAAATTGAGGCTTAGTTGAGGGAACTAGAGATTTAATTCACCATAAAGAATTATTCTTCTGGGACCCAAATACTATGGGATACACTATATTTGTAGGAAATTAGACTAGAATGGTGGGAAAATTTCCAATAGGAACAAGGAATCGAGGTAGTTTATTTGAAGTGGGAATATTTTATTGAATCCTTTAAGAAAAAGTTCCTTACAAAACATTTATATGCATAGAAGTTTGAGGAATTTACCAACCTTCAGGAGGGAACCAAAACAATTGAGGTTTACTATAAAAAATTGGTAAAATTGTTAAAATATGTCCCATCCTATGATGAGAAGATGAGGATACACAAATTTATCTTAGGAGAAAAAACTAAGATAAGACATGAATTCAATATGCATGAGCCTAAAATACTACAAAATACCTACGACCTGGTTAGAAAAGCAAAATATCTCTAGTTAAAAAGCCCTTATTTTTACTATGCAATTTTGTCTGAGCAAGATCGACAATCACTCAGGAAAATAAATAGTGTTGGTTTCATGAAATGGTAAAGAGAGAAGTACCATAAGAGTAGAAGCTCCCTAAAGATCAAAAAGAGGAGTGATGGAGAGTAAGGAAAATTTAAGAGAAATTTCCAAGGGAAGAACAACAACAACAACCATAGAAAACCTCAACCCCAAAGGTAGTCAAACTCAACACTAGTGGAAAGAGCAGGGGGAAAAAAACAAGAAGTGCACCCATACCCCAAAGGGTGGTTGTTACTATTGTGGAGGTCAACACTATTCTAATAATTATCCACATAAAGTAGGACCAAGCATGAAAGGAAAGGAACCCGTCCATAAGATCTACGCAGTAATGGGAAGCCAAAACTTAGAAGGGAAAGCCACTCCTTTGATCTTAAAGGGTAAGATTTTCGGTAAATAAGTAAATATTTCAATAGATAGTGGAGATACTGATAGATTTATTTCATTTAGTTTAGTCAGGGATATGCTGAAAAGATTAAGGTTTTTGGCATAAGGGTGGAAAGTTGAGTATAGTTGTAGACAAACCTACTCGATCGATTAGTGTTTTCCTAGGGTCAAAATTGCCCTACCCAATGGTACTACCATAGGATATATTTATGTACCATCACTATATGCTTTTGATATTATCTTAGATATGGACTGGTTTTAGGCTCATAGAGCCATAATCAATTTCCAAGAAAGATGGATAGATTCTTCAAAAAAATGACAAGGAAAGATTAAGAATCCATAGTGAACAAGGATCGTTACAACCCTAGATACTTTCAACAAGGCAACTAAAGAAATCCATTAGGAAATGTGGATTGGTTTATGTTGTAAAGCTTAAATAAATTAAGGAGGAAAAGAAGGAAGGAGTGTATGGAAAACACCCAGTGTTGTAGGAATTTAGGGATGTGTTTCTTGAGGACAAAATTCCTCTTGAGTGTGAATTTGATTTCATTACTAAGCTAAATCTAGGAGCAAAACCTATCCATAGGAATTTTTATAGGATGAATCCTATTGAAATGTAGGAGCTAAAAGTGCAACTACAAGGGTTTCTAGAAAAGGGATTGATCAAACCTAGTGTGTCACCATGGGGTGTACTTGTGTTGTTTGTCAAAAATAAATATGGTTCTTTGCGATTATGCATAGACTATAGAATGTTTAATAAAGCAACCATCAAGAATAGGTATCCTTTGCCCAGGATTGAAGATCTATTTGATCAACTAAAGGATGCCACCATATTTTTAAATATTGATTTAAAATTTGGATATCACCAATTGAGAATATGTGAAGAGGATACCCATAAGATGGCATTTTAAACCAGATATGAACATTATGAGTTTTTAGTCTTGCCATTTGAGTTGATGAATGCACTAGCAACATTTATGAACCTAATGAACAATGTGTTCAAAAAGCATCTAGATCAATTGATTCTTATATTCTTGGATGATATTTTGATATATTTGCAGACACCAAAAAATCACACATTTCTCCTTCTACACCATTACGACAAATCAATTTGTATAACCCTCAAAAATTGCATAAATTGACTTTAAAATACCATTCATCACTCAATTTCATCACTTATCATTCTAAGCCCCTTTGGGCTATCTTAGCCCTTTCCTACGCTTAATCATGGTATCCTTGTGACCACCTTCAAACATTCAACCCTGGTCAACCCTCACCATGGTTAGAAATTCGTTTGTCATTAATAAATTCTAATCAATTTTAATTAGCACCCAAACCCTAATTAAGCCCTAACCTCATCCACCTAACCTAAGGCTAACCTAGCTAGCGTTCATAATTAACTAGGACTCACGCATGTGTGAAATATTATCCTAAAAGGATATTTAAGCTCACACATGTGTGCACACTGAAGAACACAAGCTTATACTGAGAGGGGGGTGTGAATAGTATAAGACCTCTTTTTACTTTTTCCTTTATACTTCAAAACAGTAAAGCAATATACCCAAAGCAATATCAAAGCAATGCACAAAATCATCCACAAAGTGACACCAATTTTAATGTGGTTCACCCAGAATGGTCGAGCTACGTCGACAAAACTTTTCTCTAAAAGTTATCTCAAAGTTCTTTGGGAAACCTTCCCAATTACAATGTTTATGAGCCTCGGCTCAAAGGAGATACCTTCCCCCAATCTGAATTTATGAGCCTCTGCTCAAAGGAGATACCTTCCCCCAATCTGAATTTATGAGCCTCTGCCCAAAGGAGAAACCTTCCCCCAATCTGAATTTATGAGCCTCTGCTCAAAGGAGATACCTTCCCCTCTGCTCTAGATATTGTTATACTTACAGTGACACTGAGAGGGGAGGTGAATCAGTGTGATCTTTTAAAGCTTTAAACTTGCAAAGAAATAAAGCAAACTTAAACCAGAAATAGCAAGTTAATAAGAGAGCATCACACAACACAAAATTTTAACGAGGTTCACCAATGTGGCTACTCCTCAAAAATGACTTGCTTGGACTACCATCCAAATCCAGCCTTTGCAAAGCAACAACTTTACAACTTATTTACCAGGCACCAAGCTGGAAGGAGCACCAACCCCTCAATTTTTTTGCACCAACAGAAAGGAGCACCAACCCCTAATTCACCAGCACCTACTGGAAGGAGCACCAACCCCTTATGCCAAGCTGCAACTTGGACTTCAAGAAAAATACAAAAAAATACCTTCACATTGTTTGCACACTGTCTGTTGTTTCTGTGTACTCTGGCTTCTGTTGCAAAAGCTTCGCACCACCAGTCAGCTTCTACGCAACTGCTTCACACACTTTGCTTCGACACAACCGAGTTACGGCTTCTGCTCCTATGCGCTTATGCTTCGCACTCTAGTCTTTCTGCACAACTGCTTCGCACACTTCGCTTCGACCCAAATGAACTACCGCTTCGCACTCAGCTCGAATCGATACGACTCGCTCTCTGCTCACCGCGAACTTCACATGCACAAATTTTCTTCACCAAAACCACTAACTTCAAACTCGAAACAGCCCTCCTTTTATAGATGAAATTTCAAGAACAAATCTTAAACTGTAGTCGGCTTTAACCCTAAAGAATGTCGGCTGCAAAACCCTAATCTTCGTCGGCCCAGATTTAACTCTGTCGGCTTCAACCGCCTCTCTGGTTCTGTAGCTTGCCTCGTGAAACTACAACATGTCACGATATCGTGACACCTTTTGCAGCCGTACGCCTTCTTTACCCTGCTATCGTGAAAATGCGACACTTTTGGCCTTTGTCTGCTTTGCCACCGTTCTTGTCATGAAATCGTGACACTTCTAACTTTCGCTGACGTCATCCTCACTCTTGTCGTGAAAACGTGACCCTTTTTGCTTCTAGGCCTTCTTCTCCGCTTTTGTCATGAAATCGTGACATTTATGGCGTCGTACAGTCTCTCTCCTCCTAGAGTCGCGAAACCGTGACATGTCGCGAAATTGCGACATCTTCATCCTGCTAGCTTCTTCACTGCTGCCTGTCGTGAAATCGTGACACTTTTTCCATCCATACATTTTTCTTTCATCCTGTCGTGAAATCGCGACGCTTTCAGCTTTCGAAGGCTTTTCTTGCAACCTGTCGCGAAATCGTGACACTTTTCGCCTCTTTGTCCTTTTCTCGGCTTGCACCCGCGAAAACATGACATGTCACGAAATCGTGACACTTTTGTTGCCTTAAGCTCTTTTCTGCCTTTCGCCCGTGAAAACATAACATGTCGCAAAATCGCGACATACTTGCCTTTGTACATTCTCTCTCCTCTTCGGGTCGCGAAAACCCGACATGTCGTGAAATCGTGACACTTTTCCTCCTTGGAGATTTTTCTCCGAACATGTCACGAAATCGTGATAGTTTTCTTCCTTAGCGCATTTTCTCCAAACATGTCATGAAATCGTGACAGTTTTCTTCCTTAGCGCTTTCTCTTCCAACATGTCGCGATATCGCGACAATTTTCCCTACACTTTCTCTCTCCTCCAATATGTCGTGAAATCATGATAGTTTTCTTTGTGCCTTCTCTCTCCTCGGCCATGTCATGAAATCATGACAATTTTGCTTGTGCTTTCTCTCTCCTCTAACATGTCACGAAATCGTGACAGTTTTTCTTGCCTGTTGAATATGTCGCGATATCGCGACACTTTTCTTACTTGTCTTTTTCTTTGAACTTTTGCAAATAGGCAACTATGGTCTTCTTGGAAACTCACTGTCCATGCTCTGAATAACCTTTGAACTTCTGTCCTCTGCATCTGAATGACTTTTGAACTGCCTGTCCACTGCATCATTAGATCTAACTGACTGTGTTGACAACAATGACAAAACTCTTGCAACACCTTGCTCAACAATCTCCCCCTTTGGAATTGTTGGCAACACCTGTGTAAATCCCTGTGACTTTTCTCCCCCTTTGTCAATAATACCAAAGGGCTACTGCAGACTCCCCCTGAGTCCATACACACAATTCTCAGGCATAGTTTATTGCACTTAGTGCAAATTATGATCATGAGCAAAAGAGTAGCCAAATACTCAAATGCTCCCCCTGAGAAAGTGATCCCTGTAGCTAGTCACTTTTTGGGAAGTGTGACCACTCCCAATTTGTTTCGAAGGTACTCAAACACTTCCTTGGGCAATGGTTTTGTGAAAATATCTGCTACTTGTTCTGTGGTTGGGACAAAATCCAATTTAACTTCTCCTTCTGCAACTTTCTCTTTCAAGAAATGATATCTGATAGCAATGTGTTTTGTCCGTGAATGCATTACCGGATTCTTGGAGATGTTAATTGCATTGGTGTTATCACACTTAACTGATATTGGCTCACTAAAATTAATACCAAGATCTTTCAGAGTTTGTTTCATCCACAAAACTTGTGTACAACAAGTTGTTGCTGCAATATATTCTGCCTCAGCTGTTGATAAAGAAACTGACTCTTGTTTCTTGTTGTGCCAAGCAACCAACCTGTCACCGAGATAGAATGCACCTCCACTGGTACTTTTCCTGTCATCAACACATCCTGCCCAATCTGCATCTGAATAAGAAATAAGAGTGAAGTCTTTACCTTTTGGATACCATAACCCGTACTCCATAGTACCCTTGAGATACCTGAGAATCCTTTTTACTGCTGTCACATGAGTCTCTTTGGGATTGGCCTGAAATCTTGCTACCATGCAAACTGCCTGCAGAATATCTGGTCTAGTAGCTGTTAAATAAAGTAAGCTTCCAATCATTGATCTGTACATGGTTTGATCAATAGGTGGAGATTTGTCATCTTTGCTTAACTTACTGACCTGTCACCATAGGAGTGCTAACTGGCTTACAGTCCTCCATTGTGAACCTTTTTAGCATCTCTTTCACATATTTGACTTGGGAAATAAATATGCCTTTCTCATTTTGATTAACTTGTAACCCAAGAAAGTAAGACAGTTCACCAATCATAGACATTTCAAATTCTTTCTGCATTTTATTTGCTAAGTCTTTACATGATTCATCTTTCTTGCTGCCAAATATGATATCATCTACATAAACAACAAGAACAATGAGATGCCCATTTTCTGTTTTCACATACAGATTACTGTCCACCATACCTTTCTTAAACCCCTGTTGAGAGAGATAGTTATCTAGCCATGCGTACCATGCTCGTGGTGCTTGTTTTAATCCATATAAAGCTTTCTTTAATTTGCAGACAAGGTTGGGATCTTCACTAATTTGAAAACCATCTGGTTGTTCAATATAGACCTCTTCTTCAAGTTTCCCATTTAAAAAGGCAGATTTTACATCCATCCGATAAACTCCGAAGTTCTTGTGGACTGCTAAGGCCAGAAACATTCTAATTGCTTCTAGTCCGGCCACTTGGTGCAAAAGTCTCTTCAAAATCAATGCCTTCGACACTGTGCATAGCCTTTACAAACCAGTCTTGCTTTGTTCCTAATGACCTGTCCGTCTTCATTTAATTTGTTTCGAAATATCCATTTGGTGCCGATTACATTCTTATTCGCAGGTCTAGGTACTAATTCCCAAGTTCTGTTCTTTTCAATCTGATCTAACTCTTCATTTATTGCCTTCATCCAGCTATCATCTTTGCTTGCTTCATCTATGTTTTTGGGCTCAATCCTGGATAAAAGAGAGTAATTACTTATTACTTTCCTTCTTGTCTGAACACCAGTTGTGGGATCTCCAATTATTTGGTCTCTTGGGTGATTTTTCTGCCAACTGTCTGTTTTGAATTTCTTGTTTTCTTGCACCTCTGAGTCATCGATTAAGTCATCTGAATCAAACGTAGATTTATTTTCTATTTCATTCACCTCATCTCCTTCAATGACTTCTTCATAGATTGGGTAGTTTTCTTCAAAGTTAGCTATTCGTTTCCCACCTTCATCGAATTTAACATCTGCACTGTCCACAATTTTCTTGAGTCTCTTGTTGTAGCATTTGTAAGCTTTGCTTTTTGAAGAATACCCAACAAAAACACCTTCATCTGCTCTATTTTCAAACTTCCCAAGGTTGTCATCAGTTTTTCTGATGTAACACTTATAGCCAAATACTTTGAGATGTTTTGTTGTTGCTTTTCTACCAAACCACAACTCATAAGGTGTTTTGCTTTCATGAGTTCTTAACATATATCTGTTTTGGATGTATATTGCAGTGTGAACTGCTTCTTTCCAGAATCTGTCTACTATTTTGTTTTCTGCCAGCATAGTGCGTGCCATTTCCTGTACAGTTATGTTCTTTCTTTCTACTACACCATTCTACTGGGGAGTTCTAGCTGCTGAATATTGTCTCCTGATACCATGTTTTTCACAGTATTCTATAAATTCATTTGAAATGAATTCTCCTCCTCTATCTGATCGTAAACATTTGATCCTTTTTCCTGTTTCATTCTCAACTAGATGTTTGAAAGATCTGAACATTTCAAAAGCTTCTGTTTTATCTTTTAAGAAAAATATCCATGTCATTCAGGAATAATCATTGATACACAACATAAAGTATTTGTCACCATTTATGCTTTGTGTTCTCATGGGTCCACATAAGTCCGTATGTATAAGTTCCAAAGGCTTGCTAGTGTGGTACTCTTTTGTTTTGAATGAGACTCTGGTTTGCTTTCCCTTCGACATGAAGCACGAGATACTATTTGAAGGTTTTCTAATGGTTGGAATATCTCTCACTTGCTTGTTTCGAGCTGATTTTCACCAAATTATCGAAACTTATGTGTCCAAGCCTCTTGTGCCACAGCCAGTTCTCTTCTTCTTGTCCAATGAAACACGTACCTTCTGAAGTTTTTGAGAGTGTGTACAGGTTGCCAGACGTCCTTGAACCAGTTGCTATCAATTTCCCACTGTTTATTTTTCTGACTTCACAACCCTGCTTCTTGAAGACTACTTCATGTCCTTTATCACAGATTTGACTGACACTTAACAGGTTGTGTTTCAAACCATCCACAAATAAGACTTCTTCTGACTTGATTTTCCCATCACTAATTTTGATGAGATCCTTTTCCTATTATTTTGGCTCCATCATTATTTCCAAACTTCACGAAGCCACCCTCATATTTCTGTAGTTTTTCAAATTTTTGTTTATCACCTGTCATGTGACTTGAGCATCCACTTGTCAAGAATCCATGGTACACATTTATTACGAGCCTTGAAAGCTGTCTGTACTATTAAGGATTCCTTTTCTTCCCTAAGCTGTTCTTTCTGTTTCCACTCTGTTTTGATTGCGGTATTGGGCTCTAGTTTGGACTTTCCTTTTTCAATATCTTTTGCATATCTTTCAGAAATTTTTCTATTTTGTCTTGTCCTATGTGGTTGGAACTTTCTTTTTTGAGGTTGATTTAAAACAGAGGTACTACGACAATTTCTTGCAATATGCCCATAGTTGTGACAGCTAAAACATTCTATTGCATAATTTGTTAGAGGTGCAAAAACATTTCTACTAACAAAGCTTCTTGGTCCTACATTATACTTGCAGTCTGCAATTTTGTGCCCATAACCATTACATTTGAAACAGAAACCAGAAAAGTAATGATTAAACCTGAAGGATGGTCTTTGCCAGGTTGTTGTAGGAACCATAGATCTTCTTCTTCTTTGATTTGTGACCTTGGTAAAGCCATCATTGTCAGTTCTCCTCTCGTGCCTGGCATTACTGCTTTCTTTTGCATGATTTGTTTTTCTTTCATCAGCCTGTTTTTCATCTTCACTCCTTATAGTTTCAACATTTCTGGCTTTTGGTCCGTTTGATGATTCTCCTTCAATGAAGCCCAGACCAAATTTGATGCCTGCAGGTCGTTGATCACTTAAGATTTTATCCAGCTTCTTTGAACTTTCTTCACGTTTGTGATGGCAGCTAATTTTTCGATCCAGCTCTTGTATCTGCATTCGAAGGCCAAGATTTTCTTCTTCTAGTTTACAGCAGTAATCTATCTTCATGGTTATCTGAACTTCAAGATCTTCGAACATTTTCTTGTATTCTTCTGCCTGTATTTTTAAACTGGTTATAATGTCGTTTGCATCCTCAAGCTTTCTTGAAAGTTTATAATTCTTTCTTTTCTCAGATTTCCATTCTTCAAGAGCAGAAACCAGTTCACCTTCTAGATCAACTTCTGCCTCAGGTTTTTCAACACATGCTTTAGAGTTCATTCCTTCTCTCTTCTCTGATTTTTCTGCCTCTTCTAATTTTTCTACTTCAAAAGCCATGAATAGAGCTTCACCTGTTCCTTCTTCAGAATCCTCACTAGAGTTGTCCTCTGAAGAATTTGCATTCCTGGAGATGAAACTTTTCTTTTTGAAGTTTCCCTTTCTGAAGTTTGTTTTCTTTCTCCATTCACTTCTTTCTTGATGAGATGCTTCCTCACCTTTGTTCTTCTCATTGAGAGGACATTTGGTAGCAAAGTGTCCAATGCCCCCACAGTTGAAACATTTGAAAGGAAGCTTTCCTCTATATTTTCCTTTTCCCTTTCTCAGTTTTCTAGCAAAATTTGCTTCCATTTCATCCGAAGTTTCTTCTTCTTCAGACTCTTGTTTTGTGTCTTTACCTTTTAGAGCTTTAAATGCTGCTTCTCTGTCTGTGGGATTAGATCTTCCTATTCTCATTTCATAAGCAGTCAGGGAACCATGCATCTCATCCATACTGAAGTGATTTAGATCTTTAGCTTCTTCTATGGTTGAGACTTTAGAATCAAATCTTTGGGGAAGCGATCTTAATACCTTTTTCACGATAGTTGCATCATCCAAATCTTCGTCGAGACCTTTGATTGAATTAGTGATTCCATTAACTCTCTGCATAAAGGCTTCTATGTTCTCATCGTTGGTCATTTTTAATGATTCGAATTGAGCTCGATGTGTTTGAAGCTTGGCTTCCTTGATCTTGTCATCTCCCTCATAAATATTTTCTAGTTTGTCCCATACATCTTTTGTTGATTCACAATTTATGATCTTGACCAACTCACTGTCAACTAATCCACACATGATGGCATTTTTTGCTTTAGAATCATTTTCAAATGCCTTTTTACCAGTGCTTGTCGGTTGGAGCAATGTCGGGAGCTGTGTAACCATTAACTACTGCACTCCAGATATCAAATCCCAAAGCACAGAGATATGTCTGCATTTTGATCTTCCAGAATGCATAATTAGTTTCGTCAAACAATGGTGCTTTGTTTGAGGAGAACCCTTCACCACCTGCCATTGCGTCACTTCCAAGATCACCCTAGCTGATTGAGCCTATTCAGGAACTTGGCTCTGATACCAATTGTTGTACTTACAGTGACACTGAGAGGGGGGTGAATCAGTGTGATCTTTTAAAACTTTAAACTTGCAAAGAAATAAAGCAAACTTAAACCAGAAATAGCAAGTTAATAAGAGAGCATCACACAACACAAAATTTTAACGAGGTTCACCAATGTGGCTACTCCTCAAAAATGACTGCTTGGACTACCATCCAAATCCAGCCTTTGCAAAGCAACAACTTTACAACTTATTTACCAGCACCAACTGGAAGGAGCACCAACCCCTCAATTTTTTTGCACCAACAGAAAGGAGCACCAACCCCTAATTCACCAGCACCTACTGGAAGGAGCACCAACCCCTTATGCCAAGCTGCAACTTGGACTTCAAGAAAAATATAGAAAAATACCTTCACATTGTTTGCACACTGTCTGCTGTTTCTATGTACTTTGGCTTCTGTTGCAAAAGCTTCGCACCACCAGTCAGCTTCTACGCAATTGCTTTGCACACTTTGCTTCGACACAACCGAGTTACGGCTTCTGCTCCTGTGTGCTTATGCTTCGCACTCCAGTCTGCTTCTGTGCAACTGCTTCGCACACTTCGCTTCGACCCAAATGAACTACCGCTTCGCACTCAGCTCGAATCGATACGACTCGCTCTCTGCTCACCGTGAACTTCACATGCACAAATTTTCTTCACCAAAACCACTCACTTCAAACTCGAAACAGCCCTCCTTTTATAGATGAAATTTCAAGAACAAATCTTAAACTGTAGTCGACTTTAACCCTAAAGAACGTCGGTTGCAAAACCCTAATGAATGTCGGCTGCAAAACCCTAATCTTCGTCGGCCCAGATTTAACTCTGTCGGCTTCAACCGCCTCTCTGGTTCTGTAGCTTGCCTCACGAAACTACAACATGTCATGATATCGCGACACCTTTTGCAGTCGTACGCCTTCTTTACCCTGCTATCACGAAAATGCGACACTTTTGGCCTTTGTGCTTTGCCACCGTTCTTGTCATGAAATCGTGACACTTCTAACTTTCGTTGACGTCATCCTCACTCTTGTCACGAAAACGTGACCCTTTTTGCTTCTAGGCCTTCTTCTCCGCTTTTGTCATGAAATCGCGACATTTCTGGCGCCGTACAGTCTCTCTCCTCCTAGAGTCGTGAAACCGTGACATGTCACGAAATTGCGACATCTTCATCCTGCTAGCTTCTTCACTCCTGTCACGAAATCGTGACACTTTTTCCATCCGTACATTTTTCTTTCATCCTGTCATGAAATCGTGACGCTTTCAGCTTTCGAAGGCTTTTCTTGCAACTTGTCGTGAAATCGTGACACTTTTTGCCTCTTTGTCCTTTTCTCGGCTTGCACCCGCGAAAACATGACATGTCACGAAATCGTGACACTTTTGCTGCCTTAAGCTCTTTTCTGCCTTTCGCCCGTGAAAACATAACATGTCGCGAAATCGCGACATACTTGCCTTTGTACATTCTCTCTCCTCTTCGGGTCGCGAAAACCCGACATGTCGCGAAATCGTGACACTTTTCCTCCTTGGAGCTTTTTCTCCGAACATGTCACGAAATCGTGACAGTTTTCTTCCTTAGCGCATTTTCTCCAAACATGTCGTGAAATCGCGACAGTTTTCTTCCTTGGCGCTTTCTCTTCCAACATGTCGCGATATCGCGACAATTTTCCCTGCACTTTCTCTCTCCTCCAATATGTCGTGAAATCATGACAGTTTTCTTTGCGCCTTCTCTCTCCTCGGCCATGTCACGAAATCATGACAATTTTGCTTGCGCTTTCTCTCTCCTCTAACATGTCGCGAAATCGCGACAGTTTTTCTTGCTTGCTGAATATGTCGCGATATCGCGACACTTTTCTTACTTGTCTTTTTCTTTGAACTTTTGCAAATAGGCAACTATGGTCTTCTTGGAAACTCACTGTCCATGCTCTGAATAACCTTTGAACTTTTGTCCTCTGCATCTGAATGACTTCTGAACTACCTGTCCACTACATCATTAGATCTAACTGACTGTGTTGACAACAATGACAAAACTCTTGCAACACCTTGCTCAACAGATATGATCCCTCAAAAGATCAACTGTCTCTACCTCTTGCCAGCATGTGGAACTCCTTTCCATCGAAGACCTCCTGTCCTCAATGCTTAGTCTAAGAGACCTTTGCCTTCTATGATCACGTCCACAGCAGCTTAGCAACCTATACCAAACACAGTCAGTCGGTCTAGTACAAGTCTTCCTCTGTCTGTCAAATCTGTCCAACTCTTGAACAAATCAATCCTCTATCTACAAGCCTTCTCAAAGACTTGCCAAATTTATCCTCAGGTTCTCTGATAGAACCAATGTACCTCTATCCTCAAGTTCTCTGATAGAACTATCAATCTCAGCTCACAAGTCCTCTGCTAGGACCTGTCAAAATCTACTCACAAGTCCCCACCACAACCTGTCCAAAACATGCTCACAAGTCCCCAACGGAACCTGTCCAAAATAGCTCACAAGTTCACTAAGAAAAAACTTGCTTAGCATGAACCCACAAAGAGAATTGTTAGAGACCCAATGTGATTCATCAACCTCATAGAAGCATAAAGAGAATTGTTAGAGACTCAATATGTTCTATACTTAACTTCCAATCTCAATCTCAAATCTCATAGAAACATAAAGAGAATTGTTAGAGACTCAATATGTTCTATATTTAACTCTCAATATCAATATTCAACTCAATCTCAAATCTCATAGAAACATAAAGAGAATTGTTAGAGACTCAACATGATCTATACTTGACTCCCAATATCAATCTCAACTCAATCTCAATCTCAATAGAATAAGATAGATGTAGTATGCTTTTCTCAAGAACATGAAACACAACCCAACAATTGCCAAACATGCAATATCTCATATAACAATGCTACTCATGTTCTTTCCACAACCAATATCTTTTCTCAACCAATTAGGGCTTTAACAACAATGCTTATAGACAAGGTTTAACCAACATCATTCAACTCAACATTAACCTTGAAGCATTCAACCAATCATCACAAGAAAAGGAAACAAGTAGAAATCCTTTTCCATCCAAAGATATTTGAACAAAACAACCACCAACACAATATCACCAAATGCAAAGAATAACTTGCTCAAATCAACTCAATGGATTAATCCCAATATCATGAATCAAGTAAAGCAATAACTTGATCAAACAACCTCTATGGAAGCAACTCAACCATCAAACTCAAAACAACCAACCAAGGGTTCCACCAACTCAATGCAAGTAGCTTGAATCACAAATACAAACTCTAGTGCACAAAGCTTCCACTATCTCAAACCAGAAATTATGCATTCATCAAAAACTCTCCTTAAGGATAACAATGCATAAGTAGTCTTCAACAAACCAGAAAAAAGGATTTACACCCAATCAAAGAAAACCTAGTTGAAAACCTTTTCACTCCAACCTTATTTCAGAAAACATACACCAATCATACTCATAAGAAGAATGTACCCATACCTTATTGGAGTAGAAGAAACTTGACCCTTAAAGCTGTCACCACACACAACCCTCAAACTTCCAACCAAGTTAGGGTTAGAACCAAGATAAATGAGCATATATAAAAACTTTCCTTAGTACACCTTTTAGCTTCTCTTCTTTTGAAAACAACCACCAAAGAAGTCAAAAACACAACAACCAAAACTTACACCTTATATCTCCATTTTAAAATTTAGCATAGCAAAAGACTAATCTCAAAAATACAACCAAAGAAATATCCCCTTATTTCTCCTGTCTTTTAAACAATGCTAAACAATGCCAAAAATTATATCAAGAAATTAATCACACCTTAGAATGGCTGTCCTTGAAGAATCTGAAAATCGTGGAATGGCTGCCCTTGATGAATCCAAAAATCGTGAAATGGCTGCCTTTGACGAATCCAAAAAACGTGGCACAAAATATGTTTTAACAAAAACGTGACTTAATCCATGCACAACTCCCTCCACGGGAATCGAAACGCAGACCTCCACCTACGCAAAGCCCAAACGCAGCCTATGCTGCCACTAGCCCACAAGGGGCTAACGAAGTCTAAGATAGACTTCCTACCACTTCAACGAACAAGCACTTCGTAAGTTTTTCAAACGCGAGCTCTCTTCTTTCGCGGCGTCAATAGAGCATCGATCGCAGCCAAAAATTAATGCATTCGAAAATCTCAAGAGGAGTTAAACCTTAGGATCCTTCCCATATTTATAGTCCAATCGTGGACTTTAGAACACGTCGGCGACAGAGAAACGTAATTTTGAATTTAATCAAAATTGCTTTCTAAAGGGTTTAAAAACCCTTAATTAATTTTAATAAATTAAGAATAAAAAAGGTTTAAAAACCTTTAAATATTTTTAATAAATTAAAAATAATTTTCTCCCTTAATTAATTAAATAATTAATTAATTAAAACCTTGAAGGGTTTTAAATAATAATTAAATAATAAAGAGAACCTCCATTGGTTTTAATAAAAACCATTTAACTTGGTTTTAATAAAAACCCTATCCAAAAACCTTATCCAATGGAATCTCTCCGGATTCTCTTAAAAAGATTCTCTTGGAATATTTCACCTTTGAAGCCAACACATCCTCTTAACATTAATGCAATTTCCTTTTGACATCAATGACAACTCATAGACAAGGAGCTAGGATCTCAAACCCAAAATTGCCAACACACACACTCACCAAAAAGGGATATTTTAAATATCTCTCCCAAACATATGAAGAGATGACTCATCATCCATCTCATCCTCACACATGTGTGAGGGACTCCTTTACACAAGTAGCCACATATACCACAAGCCACCTCATAGGGACACCTCACCCCCCTATAGCCTTGGCCAAAATCTATAAATAGATGGCCATTTTCACCATGAAATAAATTTTGCTCTTATGGTTTCCTTACCAAAATTCTATTGAAATCACTCCAGACTATTCTACATCACTTTCACACTTATCATACATCAAGAAATAGTACCAAGAACTCATTATGATAAAAATCCATAGAAGTAGTCCACAATAGTTTGGTTCACATAGTACCATGTGAACTAGAGCCATAGTTTCATGCATTTCCATGTGAACCTGCTACAAATCAGGTAAGTATCACTTCTTAACAGCTCCTGCAACTTTATTTTTAGTTTTTATCATGTTTCCTTTAATTTTAGTGTCATTTTGTCTTCATAAATATGGGATATGATCAATGATAGGTCCCAAAATGCACTAACACATTTTTTCAGGACCAAATAGGTACAAGGATAGATTCAAGCACCCAAGCGATGGCTCACACACAATAAGCCCATCTACACCGAGGGCACCAAAAGACACTAACAAATGCATCACATTCATAATGAGAAAAGAGAAAAACCTTGCTTGAGAGAAGTTCATGTTGTAACCATTTTAAAATCAATAAAAAATATTCAACTATATTTCATTGTTTTGGAATGGTGACTTCCATGTGTTACATTATGGAATGCTCAGTGGGACCCCCACAAACTATTTTAGATTTAGCTCCACTACTGCTGTCTAGTTTATTTTATGGTCTACTTTTCTATGTTGCAAGTACTGTAAATCTAGAGGGGAGTCCATAACAACCTTGAGACACACTTCAAGCCTTCTGCTATGAAGTTGCAACCTTCTACATACGGTTCACACACTACCACATGAAATTCCAAATAGGTTTGCACACTAACGTGCAAACTTTACAAAATTTATTCAAAATAGGTCCCAATAGTGAGATATCTATTTTTTTGCTTCAAAACACCTATAAAGTAAGTTGGGAAGACCTATAACCTATTTTTCCATTGGGATTTGTTATCCCTCATACTTTTCATCACACCTCCTTTAGCCACGACATCCTCAAGGTGACATCATTCCTTGTATCTTTATGTCGACTTTAGTACATCAGTGTTTTTTTTGTTTTCGTGATTTACTCATTTGCATCGCTACTTTCATAGTTTTGTGGGACATTAAAAAGTTTTTCTGCTCATTTTACACTTTCTATGTAGGATACTTTCTCAAGACTAAGTTAGATTCAGTATTTTGCTGCCTACCTCACTGACTTGTTTAGAACAATCCAAATAGCAAGGTTTGCACATTACTATGTGAACTTCCTAGATTAGCAAGGTTCACACACTATTGTGCAAATCTCTCTACACTACAAAATTCTATGACACAGACACAAGAAGGATTACCCAATATACTCGAAATCAGGTATTTTACTCAGAACGACTATTTTTCTTTGTTTTTTGATGACTATTCTCTTTTCTTGTTCATCTTGCAAGAATTGGATCAGATTTTAAATCCCTTTTCAAAAACATTAGATTAAGTTTCAAATCCCTTTACACAAGCACTAGTTAAGGTTTTAAATATCTTTTACTAGCATTAGGTTAGATTTCATATCTCCTTTATAAAAGCACTTAGACTAGATTTCAAATCTCTTTTCAAAAGCATTAGGTTAACTTTCAAATCTCTTTCCACAAACACACAAAATCAAGTTTCAAATATATTTCAAAAGAATTATATTAGATTTCAAATCTCTTTTTACAAACACAAAATCAAGTTTCAATTATCTTTAAAAAGCATTAGATTAGCTTTCAAATCTCTTTCCATAAACACAAAATCAAGTTTCAAATCTCTTTTAAAAGAATTATATTAGATTTAAAATATATTTCAAAAGCTTTCGATTAGATTTCAAATCTCTTTTCAAAAGTATTAGATTAGGTTTCAAATCCCTTTCCACAAACACAAAATCAAATTTCAAATCTCTTGTCAAAAGCATTAGGTTAAATTTCCAATTTCTTTTCACAAGCACTACCTCAGGTTTCAAATATCTTTCAAAGGCATTAGCTTAGATTTCAAATCTATTTCAAAATCACATAGATATATTTCAAATATTTTTTTTAAGCACTTAGATAGATTTAAAATCTCTTTCCTAAGCATCTAATCTTGATTTCTTTCAAACCTTATAGGATAGATTTCAAATTCAAAAGGTATCTAGATTTAGTGTGTTTTGAAAAGGCATTTAGCTAGATTTACTTTTATATCATCAGTAGTTAACACACCATCACACACTCATGTTTCATACATAGTGGTAATATTAGACTTCATACCCAATCCCCACTCGAGACTGGTGATGTTGGAATTCATCTTCTTCCACTAGATTACCCCTCTAAAGTCACCATAGTAGCCCAAGGAGTGGTTTTTAGGACTTCATCAATAGAAGATCCCCTACTATTGAGACTTGTTTTCTAGAATTCATCATTGGAAGGGACCTTTGGAGTAGGTATTTTTAGAAAGTCCCTTTACCATAGGGCTTTTAAAATAATCAGTGGGTGTAACTGATCATTACTGTGCATGCATTAAACACGAGGGTTAAGCGACCACATGGATGGGCTGGTAGCAACACATTGACAACACAATATCTTTTCATAAGAGGATTTTGACTCATCAGAGCATTTTTATTCTCCCCCCCTTTGGATATCATTTTACTTTATCTTATTCCATTTATATTGGACACATAGTTCTATTCTACGTGCCTTTGGGTGTTGTAGAAGGTTCTATGCTATGATATACCTATTTGTTTTAGCATCCACCCATTACTATTGTTTGTTATTAGAGTGGGTACTATCATTAAAACACAACAATAAAATTATTGGTTTTATTTACGTAGAATTGATTCTAGTTATGTTCTTGTATTGCAATTTCACAAAAACTGGTCTCAACACATTCACTTTATGGAAAAAATCTCACTTACTGGATATTTATAGTCTGCCACTCTCATTTTCTATCAAAATTTATTTACTGTTCCAAGTTTACATCAGTGTGTAAATTAGGTTATCATAGTAGTGTGCAAACTAGGTTATCACAACAATGTACAAACTTTGTTCCAGTACACAGAAAGACACAGGATTTTGTATAGAACACACATCAGTTCAGACTTTCATTTTGAATAGTTCTAAACACTCATTTATGGTACACACCATCATGACTATTCTCACTCATAGTCATGCATGCGATCAAGCATGTCATACTGAGGAGGCTATCCATGCTACCTTCAACCAACCTAGTGCTCCTTCTCAATTCATGAGGGAGCCTTCTACTGTCATACCTAATATTCTCACTGGTTTTGAACCATCTCGCATGCACACATTTTTCCAAGGTGAGACTTCCATTTCAAGTAATATGCTTGCTACATCCTTTGGTGAGGATCATCCTCTTCTTCATCATTCACCTTCATCTGATCCATATTTTACATTTTGTGATCATGTTATCTAAACAACACCCAAATATCCATCTCTATCTCTCATTATTAATGATTTGAATCCACCTCCTTCACCCACATATTCTCATCCATTTCTTCAATATCCATCTCATTATCTTCTCAGATATGATCCACATCTGCTCTATCATATTAACCCCAAGACTACCTCTTCTAACCCCATTGTTGGGATGGTTTTGGATCCTCAATCCTCCACTCTTGACACTCATGCATCCTCATCACAGTCAGCACCACAATAGTCATTATCCTAATAGGAATACATGCCACCTACTTCATCCCATAAATCCACTTCATAAATACTACAACAACTATATTTACAACACTCATATTTTCCATCATCAACTCAATCATCGCAACCACCATCACAATAACTCCAATTCATTCTATCGCAACAACAACAAATCTCATCTCCATAATTATTTGTGGATACGTTCAACACTCCTTCTCAGTCTTCCTTCTTCGATGTTTATACTCCTTATTTATCACTTCCACCACCTACATTCCCCACTTTAGTAATGTACGGTGCATCATCTTCCACTCCACTTCCACCTTCCTCTACTTCGCCCTTTCATATTCCTCCACCTCATCCATTTTAGGCTCCTCCCATTCCTCTTTCTTCTTATAACCCACTTTACCCATCTTACCTCACCAACCTCCATGCTATTATGCACAACCAAAATTATCCATTCACTGCTCATTTAGTCTTGTGCAACTCACATATTTTGGTACATCATCTCATAATATACCTTCATACTCTCTTCAAACATCACTTCCTGGTATTCCATACCAACTGCACAACCATCACAGTAGGTTCTTGTGCATCATGTACGAGATTCTCAGCCATGATTTTTCCACTCATAGTAGATGTCTACCCCATAGCAGATTCCCACATCCACTCCCATGTTTGAAACCTTCCAGCCATAGTACCCACATGAGCAATTTTAGTTACTTTCCTTTCATAATGGGAGGAAAACCAACTTCAGTATCCTCCTCATTTGCATTCTTCTATTGTTCCATCATAATTACTCTTAGCCCCATATTCTTCACACCCTATTATCCCTTCTTCTTCCAACATGGTTTCCCCACCAACTGAACTCCAAATATTATAAGAAAAAATAAAAATGTTGGATCTATGCACAATTGGTTATGGGTCCCAAAAATCCACATATAATGAGTTATGCAATAAACCCATTCATCCCTCAGTTACCATTCCTCCTTATCCTTACTGATTCAAGATTCCCAAATTGGAGAAATACAAGGGTAAAGATAATCCTAGAGAACACATTAGCAATTACCACTTCGCATGCTACCAGCTTCATGGTAGTGATCCCCTCATGTTGCACACTTTCACTCTTTCTATTGGGGGACAAGCCCTTGATTGGTACAACAATATTCCATGCCATAGCCTTTTTCATATTTGACCAGTTGGCTAACTCATTTCTTGAACACTTTTCCCTCAACATCAAGAAAACTATGAATTTTTTTTATGTGTACGCTTTGCAATAGGCTGATAATGAACCTATAACTAATTTAATTTTATGGTGGAGATCGGTCATCCATGACCTAGCTTATAGCCTCCATTATGCCAAATTCATCACAAAAAGTTGCCACAAGCACATTTCTACAATTTTACAATTGCATCAAAGTCGCACATTTGATGAGGCCATCGCTTAGGTGAAAGTCATTAAGGATATCAAGGTCCAATCTGGAAAAATAAAACTTTAACAAAAGACATCCTACTCCAATTTCCAATTCAATCACAATTCTCTGAATCTACCATTTTCCAAACTACCATAGACCAATCAAGTAGCGGTAGCTTCTCCATCTTCTTCGTCAATCTCACAACCTCCTCTGCCACAATAATAGTTGTTTCACATTAATGCATCTCCTCCATACAATCCAAAACAAGCTCGTAATCCTTGTTCTCAATGTCCACAACGCAATTAGAATCCAATTTTAGAGCCTCTACCTACTTTATTCCAGAGGTTGTTTGACGTTGGTCATGTTACTTTACCTGACATTAGACCTACAAACCTGAATCAACCCAAACCTTGTGAATTCAATGAATAGATCTTCTATGCTTACCATTGACAACATGACCATGACATCTATTCTTACTGCTACTTTTGTGGCAGAGTCTAGGATCTTCTCGATCAAGGTACCATCCAAGTTTCAAACTTCCTTGCACAACAAAATCAAAATCTAGGTATTTATCAGAACCCATTACCTAAACACAGGGGGACCAATCCTCAAGGGACTCAACCCACTCAACAAGTCAAATCAAGGTAAGTCAATCATGTCCACCATGATCCTCACTCATACGGAGTGGTTGGCATGATGAACATAACTACTCATAGTCACCATTATCTGCCACATCGGGATGCATCCATTGCTTTACCTCCACCACCATTTACTTCTCTTCATTCACCCACTGTATCACATGCTTCACCACATCTACCATATAATATCATCACTATTCACGGTAGTATCTCCCATAAAATTCATAATACCCTAGTGAGGTTGTCCATATTTGATCTTCTACAACAATCTCACCCTCATCATGAGGCTTTAAATATATTCTTCGCTTCATTGATCTTGAAACCAGTGATGCCAATGCATTTATTAATTTTATTGGGAATATACCACGATGCATGCAACATTCGATCAACTTCCATGACCATGAAATTACTGTTAGATTTTGATACAACATGTAATGGGAGATAGCAATCACAAGATGCAGAATAATAAGAAAGAAAGTAAATCTGCGAGATGACTGAAATATGCTATAAATAGAAATGATGAAAATGAGTACAAAAGTAGCTATGGAGGAAATGAACACTCCATGATCTAAGCTACTGCTCAATGAATGAGCTCTGAGCTTATAGCTCACACACTCTACACTACTGCACTCTCCTACACTACTATATCTCACACTACTATCTATGGCCCTTTATATAGGAAGATAGGTTCCTTGGCCAACACTCTACCTAGTTGTACAAGGGACACCTTGCACATATACAACTTGCACATTGACACTTGTGCATTTATTACATTGCATGAAGTAACTAGATAACTTCCCCCTAAAGTAATCTAATGTCCTAAGTATGTACCAAGGAAGGTACATTTACATGACCCAAATAATGTAATATAATCTATTTCTAACACCCCCTGTATTACAATATTTGGGTATTGAAGACTTTAGTCTTCAATGTGGATCTTCCTCCAATGGATAGTGGAATTTGTATTCTCCTTCATCGCTTAGTGTGATCAGGTTTAACAGGTAATATGTATCTTCATATGATGTGAAGTAAGTTGTAGTTGAAGGTTCTTCTACCTTTTGTATGTGTTCAACTGGTTCTATCTTCATGATGACATGTTTCTTTTTAACATACATTTTCTTTCTTTTCCTTCTTCTTCTTCTCTTTTGATTCTGCAATGGTGTTGATGGAGTTTTTGCTTCATGACAAGTTAGTCTATCATCACAATAATATTCTTCTTTATTGCTATCTTATTCCTTGTGTTGATTAAGTACAAACACAATTAGAGATAGATACACCATCAGACATTCTTCTAGTGAAAATATAACCAATCTTTGTGAATTCCACCATGTTGTGAAGAGGATATCATGAAGATAACTAATCAATGTTGTAAAGATACCTTCTTTAGCTTCTTTAAGAAACAAGGAGAACTTCTCTTTGTCGCTAGAGGATAGATACTCGAATCCTTCTAGAGTATCTATTAAGTTTTGAGAGTAGTATTCTACTTCATGAAATAGTTCTTCATTATTGAAAGCATTTCTCAAGATATCATCCATGATAGATCTTTCTTGCTATTTCTTAGAATTGAATTTGCAAGAATCTTTGAAGTCTACCTTATGACTCCTTATTAGGATATATGAATCCTGATAGAAGTATATAAGCTTGATTTGATAAAACCTTTATTAATCCTTGGTTTTTGTAGGCTTCCTTATGTCTCCCTAGTAATGAGAGTATATACTCTTAAGGATTTTTAGGTTTTGTAGAAAGCTTATATATTGCTAATGGATTTGCAACTTGATAATTTTTGATAAATGTTGATATTACCAAGTTTTGTAGAATACCTTATGACTCCCTAGTATGTTTTGGATAAGATATAAAGTGCTTTTGTAAATTATAGTTCAATTTTGGTTGATTTTGTAAAGTTTTTGTAAATATCAAAATCAACTTTTACTATCCCTTATTGCTCCTATTGAACTAAGCACTTTTCCCAAATTTAAAGAGGTTTTAATGTTGGATTTCTTTTGTCTCTCTTGAGAAGTTTTGAGACAATAATATTATAAATTTCCAACCTTTGAAATGCTTTGATAAAACTCTCTTTAATATCCCTTTAGGATTTAATTCAAGTGTATCTAATTTCCAAATTAATTAGTTTGATGTAGTAACCCTTATAACTCCCTAATTTTGGAAAAATTAGATCACAATAATATTTGCAAGTATTTAAGATTAATTTCCAGTAGAAAACCTTATTACTCCTAAGTTTAATATTGCAAATATTATATTAGCTTGATAAATGATTCCCTTTGAGGTATGGCTTTCAATATAATTATATTCCTCTAAATTCAACCTTATAACTCCCTAGAGATGAAAGCATATAAATATAGGAATAAACCTTACCTTATATCAAGCAATAATCGATGCTGATTTTAGATGTGTAATGGCTACAATATTGATTATATCTACTTTGACTGTATTTGAACTAGAGCATTGAATGCTCTACTCCTTGCTTCCACATTGTGATGACTCCCACATCTTGGACGTAAATGCATTGAATGACTCAACTGAATTGCTATGCTAAATTGTTCATCCTTCTTGGTCCAAGGAGCCTTTAATAGGTGGTCAACCTAGTGACAAGTGTCACTTCAATTACACTTCAATGCTTTCTTGGACGTCCATTGCAAGTGTAACATCTGAAGCATTTTCTTCCTTCTTGTGTTGTTCAAATGATAATACCTATGGATGAATGTAACTCCTCTTCCATATGGTCTATGGGTACCAAAGACTTGTTGTAATGCTTCCTCACATGTGTGAAATTCCAATGTACCTTTGAGAGCATTTAGGGTTTCCTTTGGAGGATGACAAATGTCACTTGCATGCCCTTATTCTTATAATGCCTTCTTGCAAGCTTTTCTACGTACTTTTCCACCTTCTTCTTGGTTGTATTTCGATGGCGTGAGATGGTTCCAGCCAAGCAATGCTAGTGGTGGTGCTTTGGTGGAGATATGGAGGAGCTTTGGTGGAGCTTGAATGACAATGCTATGGTGGAGACTTCTTGATGCTCCAATGGTAGTATTGAATGCTCCTTCCTTTGGATGTACATTTCTAATTTTGCTTGCTTTGATTTCCTTTGCTTCTATGTTGTTGGATATGTCCCCTTTAGTGAGAAATGTGCCTCCTTTCTTGTGCTTTGTAGGTCACCTATTATGGTTATCCAACCCGTGCACGATGTAGGCCCTTTTGAGAGGCTTCTTGATGCTCGTATTCGGCTACACTCTTCTAGAGAATGTTGTGCCTTTATGGCACCTTCAAATATGCCCTCTTTCCTACATAGAATGTATTAGAGAAGTGCAATATAATGTACCAATATTTATGAATAGAATACCTTTATTGCACCCTTCCTTGCACTCCTTTTGCAGGTCTAAAATTCTGGTTTTATGGTAGAATTTTGAATGCAGTGTAGGGGTTTTGAGGTTGTCTCTTTGTTTAGACACCTTCCCATTTTTCTTGGATACTTTTATGATAAATCCAAGCTTAGATAGAAGCTCTTTATTTGATGCAATTTTTTGCACTTTTATTTCTCTTGCACCAAACCCTGTAATGCTTTGGATTTGAGACTCACCAAGTCTCAATATTTGAAGCTTCTATTTCTGATTTCGGTTAGTTGTTTTCTTCTCCAAGTTTTAGAGGATTCTAACATTTTTGGTGGCTTCTCTTGGCCACTATGAGTTGCATATTTTTGTGCACCAATAGTGTCTTTAGACACTTTGACAAATTCTAATTTTGTGCCTTTCTCAAGAACACAAACACTAAGCTTTTTGAGAGTAATACAGTAGTGCAAATGAACCCACTAATATTTCATTTTTAATGCACTAACAATTACACCTTATCACTCCAAATAACTCTCAAAATAACTTATAAGTGCACTTAATCAATTTACTACAACTTAATCAAGAATAATCTAAAATGAATCTTCAAGAATTATTCTGCAAATTTCTTATAAGCAAGATATTAGGAGATAGTCTTCTTTTGCTTTCCAAAGTAGATGATAGGCAGTTGATAGATAGTTGAAATTATGAAATCTAATCAACTCCTAATGTGCAAATGAACCTTAAAAAGAACCTTTCTTTTTGCACATTTGAATACTGTAATACAAATCTCCTTTTTGCAACTTTAATCTGGATTAAGGTGCTTTAACAAATCTGATAAGTAATCCAATTAATGAATCTACTTGCACCAATAGTTGCTTACATTTTTCTGAAATATTTTGTAGCTCCTTTGCTACTTCTGTAGAGGATGTAGATCTTGGTGTCTAAGATCACCAAGTTGTTGCCTTGAGTAAGATCTTGCAGCTCTTTGTAGATTATTCTGAACAACTCCTTCTTCACCAAATAATGGTCTCAAACTTTCTTTCATGAGCCTAAGATTTGGTGACTTTGTTCTCCTCTTGTGGTCTCCTTCTTGCTATAGATTTGGAGAAGTTTGTATCTCTGAAGCGGTGTCCTCTTGCTATGAGAGGTAATCTTCAAATCTCCTAGATTTGATGAGCTTCTTCTATCTTCAAGTCTTCTTGTCGAATTCTGACTTCAAGCAGGATCTTCTTCTCAAGATTTTGAATATCTTGAGGTCTTCACTGGATTCTTCTTCTACTCAGATTTGGCACTCCTTACCAAATTCTCCTCCTCTTGGGCTTGTTTTCGAATGGTGATAATTGTCCCAAGTCCTTCACTATCAAGGGCTTCTCCTTGGTAGTGGATTTCTCTAGTGAGTTCTCCTTTGATGATTTCTTCAGTAAGGCTCTCCTAGCCTTTTACTAGATGCTCATCGAGACCTCACCAAGGTCTTTGATCTTGCAACTTCTTCTAGTCTTCCTTGAGACCTTATCTTCAACCTTCTACTTCTGGAAGTGTTGGTGGTGAGACCTTCTCCTAGATATCTGATTCTACTACTTTTAGATTCGAGCAAGACTCTCCTAGTCCTTCTTCTTCTTCCTAGTCTAGAAGTTCTTCAATGAGATCTCCTCCTGATCTCTTTTTCTTCAGGTGTTAGATTGATTCTGAAGAAGATACTCTTCCTAAATTTCTTGTAGGAAGCTTTCCCAACTCACTGAATCTCCTTTTCCTACAACAAAATATTAGTACTAAAATCTACTTCTAAATTAGGTACTCTCTTCTGGAGTCTTCTTCAAGATAAAGGCTTCTATGGCCTTTTTTAGGCTTCTATGGCCTTTTCTTCAATATCAAGGCTTCTATGTCCTTTTTCAATATCAAGGCTTCTATGGCCTTTTTTTCTAGATCAAGGCTTCTATGGCCTTTTCTTCTAAATCAAGGCTTCTATGGCTTTTTATTTTTGTGAAGTTCTTCAATCTAGCAATGGAGATCTCTTATCTCCTGACTTCACCATGATTCTTTTCCAGAAGTTTCTTCTAAAGTATTCTCCTCTCTGCAACAACTAATCTCTGCACTATGAAGGCACTTCGACCTTTGGGCAACGAAGTTGAGATCTCCTAGATTTCTATTGTAGGAGGTGTCCCAATCATCTAAGAATTAATTCCCTACAATAAAAGAAACTTTAGGTAAATATTTTCTAGATCTCTTAGATGAGCTTCACTAGTTGATTCATCAAACTAGTGGATCAAATGTTGAGTCCTAGTCTTCACGAGTTTTCCTGCAACTCTGTGGAAAGACTCTAGCCATATGCAATCTCAGTATTTTTGAAACTGAGATTTCTTTCAGTCCTCACTTGTGGCTCTCCCTAATTCTACCACCTAGACTCTTCTGAGAGATTTTGATAGTGACTGGTCCAATGGTGCATCAAGTTGACAAAAAACTCAGGGTCAATGATAATGGTGGTTTTCCTATTGATCTACTGTAGCTTGATCTACCGTAGCTCTGATACCACTATTAGCTTTTGATACAACATGTAATGGGAGATAGCAATCACAAGATGTAGAATAATAAGAAAGAAAGTAAATCTGCAAGATGACTAAAATATGCTATAAATAGAAATGATGGAAATGAATACAAAAGTAGCTATGGAGGAAATGAACACTCCATGATCTAAGCTACTGCTCAATGAATGAGCTCTGAGCTTATAGCTCACACACTCTACACTACTACACTCTCCTACACTACTATATCTCACACTACTATCTATGGCCCTTTATATAGGAAGATAGGTTCCTTGGCCAACACTCTACCTAGTTGTACAAGGGACACCTTGCACATATACAACTTGCACATTGACACTTGTGCATTTATTACATTGCATGAAGTAACTAGATAACTTCCCCCTAAAGTAATCTAATGTCCTAAGTATGTACCAAGGAAGGTACATTTACATGACCCAAATGATGTAATATAATCTATTTCTAACAATTACTAAGCTTATGGGAGAGGGAGCTGATCCTCTGTTACATATCCAAGAAACCATCAATGACATAACTTAAAAGAGTGTTCTCCTTGATACCGATTCTTCTATCAACATCATCTCTACCACTACCCTTCATCATATTCACATTCCACCTGCTAACCTAGCTACACCTCCCCTCTTCCTTTGAGCCTTTGATGATTCTATGCATCCCATAGTAGGGTCCATCATTCTACCCATCCAAGTGGGTGCAAAAACCATGCCTACCTTATTCCATGTCATTGAAGGCGATATGCAATACAATATATTACTTGGATTTCCATGTATCCACGATATGCAATGTGTTCCATACACCTTACACCATTGTCTCAAGTACATTCATAATAGACTCATCCATTATATTCCCATCGATGGTGATCCTTTCAAATTATATAACATTGTAGATATTCCACCAGGACCTTCATCATCCTCTACCTAATTCATTCCTACTCCTTTACACCATCAGGTAGAGGCATCCAATTTCACTCCACCAACTTCATCATACTTGCACCATCCATAAGTGATTTGCGTACATTCTTCTACATCCACTTCCCACATGCAATCATCTACTTCTACCGATCCTCCTACCTCATTCATTCCTTTATTTACACCTTCTCCATGACCTCCTACTTCTTCTCATCCGTCCCCTTCTATGGATCCCCCTATTTCTTTTGCACCTTTCTTCCCACATTCTCTATGGCCTCCTACTCCATCCCATCCCTCTTCCTCTATAGATACTCCCATTCTCCCAACTCCTCACACACCCCCGCTCTCATTCCATCCTTGACCTCAATATTTCACCTCACCTCACAAAAGGAACCTGCTCACCTCGTATCATAGTTTCCACATGCTGCTCATTCTATTCCTTCCACTACCATTGAATGCCATGGTTGGGAACAATGACCTATTCATATTGATACCCAACTATTCCAATATCCTCATGACACCATACACGACTCCCAAATTTCTTTTTCTTCCTTTGATTTTGACTCACCCTATCGTTCACCACCTCATACTTCATTGTGAGTATCCATTCTCATGACCAAATTTGGTCTCGATGATTACAATATTCATGATGCTCATGTGAGTCCTCCCACGATCTAATCCATCTGCAACTCTGGATGTCCTTATGCCTTAGTACTAAATATAGGTATAGTCATCCCACTTGGTTCACCTAATAATTGTATGAATTTTATTTAAGCAGGCCTTGAATCATAAATTCCAATGATTGCACTCCTGTCACCACAATCTAGATTTTGTGGTACTTTAGAGCACATGTCCAATCTAGAATTTGGTTTATGCTACCTCTGATATTTTCATTGGTATGGTTTGGATTAGGACATTATGAGCAGGGATTATGGAATCCCATTAATCCCTAAGTTCAACTACCTCAAGATAAATTTGGGTTGGGTTATCACCTTGCAGCCTTTCACTCACTAGAATATGAACTTAGAGACCTCACTCTTAACCCCCCAAAAATTCCTATGCACAACGAGCTAGAAATTGATGTACCCAATGAATGTCCTTCCCCCTATTCCACCATCAAAATACCATGTACATTATTTCATGAATCCTCCTTTTCTGATGCTACATCCAATTACATCATTGACAATCTGGTAAATAGATTTAGTGCTCTCTCCCTCACCTCTCCTTGCTCAAATCATACCATTTCACCTTCATATCCATTACCTGTACTTTCATACATACCCTTACACAATCACTGATAGATACACCATTATATGACTCATTTTTTCTCTCCACCCATGGTTTTGCATCCCCCATTGAATCAAATATACCCCTCACATTCTTCTAAGTCTTCATCCTTATGATATTAATATTCTATAGTATTTCCTACTTCCATTAATATGGTTTCTATCAATTTATTCACCCCACTTTGCTACATCTCTCATCCAGATCGTGCGGATACACCTAATCCAAACTTCATTGATTTTACTCAAATCTTAACTAAAACCTTATCACAATATTTCTTGCCATCCCCACCCGTGTTGCACATCACAAACTCTCCCTGACCATATAATCTACCTCACATCCCTTGGATTAACCATATATATGTTTATCTGGTTGACGACTTTGAATTTCTTGAGGCTATTGACGACCTCCATCTCATCCCCATTCCTTCTCAACTCTAAGATAATTCCCACATGCTTGTACAGGATACTATTGATGTTGACATTGGTGATGATCCCACCAACCCCCACATTGTCAAACTTATCACCAATATCTCCTCTAAGGAGCATGCTCTTTTTACCTCCTTTCTTAAGGAGTACATCAAAGTCTTTACATGGTACTACATGGACATGCCCAGACTTGACCCATCATTAGTCATTCACAATATCACTCTTAATGATGGTGCCAAAACCATCAAACAAAAATTATGATGCATGCATCCCATAATTGCATTAATGGTTAAATATAATCTCCAAAATCTTCTTGACATAGGATTCAAACAACCAATTGATTATCCAAAATGGATGTCCAACATGGTCCTAGTACCAAAGCCCACTGGGGATATCCGTGTATGTACTGATTTTCAAGATTTAAACAAAGCTTATCCCAAGTATAATTTTCCACTCTCCAAAATTGATACATTGGTTGATTCTATAGCAGGTCATGAAATGATATCTCTCATTGATAGCTTTTTTGGTTACAACCAAATCAAGATCAACCCTACTGATTAGCACAAGACTTCTTTTATGATCCCTTAGGGGACTTTTTATTATAAGGTCATGCCCTTTGGCCTTAAGAACACTAGAGAAACCTATCAGTGTGTTATAACATACATTTTCCATGACTATATGCATAATACTATGGAATATTATGTCGATGATCTCATTTCCAAATCCAAAAAGCACTACCAACATCTTGCAGACCTCCATCAAATATTTTATCGCCTCCTTGAACATAATGTGCGGTTAAACCCAAATAAATGTGTCTTTGGTGTTACCTTAGGCAAGATATTAGGATTCATTATTTCTCAATGGGGCATTGAAGTTGATCTCAATGTTGGCAATTTTGGGTACTTTGGGTACATTGCCTTTGCTCAAGTGTATAAGTTGTCATTGATGTCAAAAGGCATTTTTGTGTTGATATCAAAAAGAGTGTGATGTCAAAAATATCTTGAGAAGCTTCATAATGTTAAAGGGTTTTTATTAAAACCATGGTGACAAGGTTAAAGGTTTTTCTTAAAACCATTTGGACTCATTAAGGGTTTTTATTAAAACCAAGCTTAACTTAATGCAAAGGTTTTTACTTCTTGAAAAACCTTGAAGGTCCATGTTTATTATTAATAATTAAATTAACTCAAACCTTTGACAAAGGTCTAAGTTTAATTTATTATTAATAAAATAATAATAATTATTATTTTAATTATTATTAAAGGGTCTTTTAACCCTTAAGCGACGCACATAAAGAATTCATTCGCCGACGTGTTGCCATCGTTGGAGGAGCGCCGACGTCAAACAATTAAGGAGAAATGGCTATATAAGTGGGGATGATTTTCTAAAGTAATGGTACCATCGATCGATGCAATTTCGTAGCTTTGTGTCCTCCGAAAAAGCGATGTTTTTCGCTGTATTTCATTGTCCATCCATATTGAATTGCCCAAGCTTTTCTTGCGCTTGACGTCCGACAGATTGCGTTTCTCTGACATTTGATAAGACTGCGAACTATGTTTTCTGGGAGTTACGTTTTTGGACAGCGCTCATGATGATGGTGGTGGCTTGAGGAAAACGTTTACGTTTTCAAATCCTTGGCGATTGAAGGAAGACAACACATAGGATTACATTATATTTTTCATTGGGCACTTGTGCTCCAATGGTGGTGGTGTGTTGAGTGAAGAAGCGTTGGGCAGAGGTGCCAAGTTTGACCCATGTTGTGGGCAATTTCATCTTGGTCGTGATGCACGAGGATAGCAGCAATGAAAGCGCTTTAGCATTTGTGGTGGTGTTATTCATTTTCTCCAAAGGTTGGAGAACTAAGGTTGGCCAAGGTATATCTTTTATTATTTGCTTGGAGTATTTTGAGTTGACTTGGCAAATATAATTGATGGAGGTATAAGGTTAAGTTGTCATATTTTGCTTTGACATTATTTTATTGATGTTTAAAGAAGTGGAGCTAAAAGGTGTAATAAAGGAAGTTTATATTATTGCTCATTTCTTTTTATTCTAACCCTAACTTGGTTGGAAGTTTGAGAGTTGTGTGTGGTGACAGCTTGAAGGTTCAATTATCTTCTACTCCAATAAGGTATGGGCACATTCTTCTTATGAGTATGATTGGTGTATGTTTTCTGAAATAAGGTTGGAGTGAAAAGGTATTCTACTAGGTATCCTTTGGCTAGGTGTAAATCCTATTTTCTGGTTTGTTGAAGACTACTTATGCATTGTTATCCTTAAGGAGAGTTTTTGGTGAATGCATAATTTTTGGTTTGAGATAGTGGAAGCTTTGTGCACTAGGGTTTATATTTGTGAGTCTAGCTACTTGCATTGAGTTGGTGGAACCCTTGGTTGGCTGTTTTGAGTTTGATGGTTGAGTTGCTTCCATAGAGGTTGTTTGATCAAGTTATTGCTTTACTTGATTCATGATATTGGGCTTACTCCATTGAGTTGATTTGAGCAAGTTATTCTTTGCATTTGGTGATATTGTGTTGGTGGCTGTTTTGTTCAAATATCTTTGGAGGGAAAAGGATTTCTACTTGTTTCCTTTTCTTGTGATGATTGGTTGAATGCTTCAAGGTTAATGTTGAGTTGAATGATGTTGGTTAAACCTTGTCTATAAGCATTGTTGTTAAAGCCCTAATTGGTTGAGAAAAGATATTGGTTGTGGAAAGAACATGAGTATCATTGTTATATGAGATATTGCATGGTTGGCAATTGTTGGGTTGTGTTTCATGTTCTTGAGAAAAGCATACTACATCTATCTTATTCTTTTGAGATTGAGATTGATTTGAGATTGAGATTGGGAGTTAAGTATAGAACATATTGAGTCTCTAACAATTCTCTTTATGCTTCTATGAGGTTGATGAATCACATTGGGTCTCTAACAATTCTCTTTGTGGGTTCATGCTAAGCAAGTTTTTCTTGGTGAGCTTGTTGAGGTTTTGGACAGGTTTCGATGGGGACTTGTGAGCAAGTTTTGGACAGGTTTCGATGGGGACTTGTGAGAGTTTTGGACAAGTTTGATGGGGACTTGTGAGCAGATTTGGACAGGTCCTAGCAGAGGACTTGTGAGCTAGTTTTTGAGAGTTCTATCAGAGAACTTGAGGACAGAGGAGCATTGGTTCTTTGAGAAGAACCTGAGGATAGATTTGGCAAGTCTTTGAGAAGGCTTGTGTGCAGAGGATTGATTTGTTCAAGAGTTGGACAGATCTGACAGACAGAGGAAGACTTGTACTAGACCGACTGACTGTGTTTGGTACAGGTTGTTGAGCTGTTGTGGACATGATCATAGAAGGCAGAGGTCTCTTAGGCTAAGCATTGAGGACAGGAGGTCTTCGGTGGAAAGGAGTTCCACGTGCTGGCAAGAGGTAGAGACAGTTGATCTTCTGAGGGATCATATCCAGAGCAGAGGGGAAGGTATCTCCTTTGAGCAGAGGCTCATAAATTTAGATTGGGGGAAGGTATCTCCTTTGAGCAGAGGCTCATAAATTCAGATTGGGGGAAGGTATCTCCTTTGGGCCGAGGCTCATAAACATTGTAATTGGGAAGGTTTCCCAAAGAACTTTGAGATAACTTTTAGAGAAAAGTTTTGTGGATGTAGCCCAGCCATTCTGGGTGAACCACGTTAAAATTGGTGTCACTTTGTGGATGATATTGTGCATTGTTTTGATATTGCTTTGGGTATATTGCTTTACTATTTTGAAGTATAAAGGAAAAAGTAAAAGAGGTCTTATACTGTTCACCCCCCTCTCAGTATAAGCTTGTGTTCTTCAATTGGTATCGGAGCAGGTGCCTTCGAAAAGTTTAACAACTTGAAGGAAAAGCTAGTAAAGAACACAATGGATCATTCAAGTGGCAATGCAACACCTATTCTTGATGGGTCAGATTTTGGTCTTTGGAGTGCAAGGATGAAGGTTCATCTAATGGCACTTGGGAATGAGGTTTGGGAAGTGATTGAAGATGAGTACACTATTCCTGTACATGGTCCTAATACTAAAGAAGAAAGGCTCCTACATCACAGCAATTCAAAAGCAATGAATGCAATCCTGAAAGGCTTACAGAAAGCGGATCTCACCAAAGTGATTCACTGCAAGACAACTAGTGAAATGTGGAAACAGTTGAAGGTGGTTCATACAGGTGATACAAATGTCGGAAAGGCCAAGTTGAGACACTTCAAAGGTATGTTTGAACAACTCAAGATGAATGATGATGAAAATATTAGTGACTACATGCTTCGTATGGATGAGGTTGTTAACTCCATGAAAGACTTAGGTCTTGAGCTTGCTGAAAATGATGTTTGTGATAAGATTTTAAGATCTCTTCCTAATAGATTTAGTGAAAATATTTCTGCTATTGAGGAAGCTAAAGATTTGGATAAGTTGAAAAAGGATGAGCTCCATAGTATACTTGCAGCATTTGAGTTGAGAACTCAAGTGAAGGTTGATGTCAAGAAAGAGGCAGCTTTCAAGGCTACCAAGAAATCCAAGGGTAAACAACTTCAAGAGAGTGATGAGTCTTCTAGTGATGAAGAGGCATATTACAACAAGAAAGGCAAGTTCTCTAGAAAGCACAAAAGTATGAAAAATATAAGATGTTTCAATTGTGGAAAGTTTGGTCATTATGCTACTGATCGTACTGTTCCCAAGAATGAAAGTGATGAAGATAAACAGGATTCTAAGAGCAAGGATTCTGAAAAGCACAAGCATCACAGGAAGAACAAAGATGAGCACAACAATCAAGGAAAGAGGTATTCTCACAAGCACAAGAAGAGTTTCTACCTAGACAAAGCAAGTAAGTGTTCTAGTAGTGATAGTGAAAGTTCTTCAAGTGATAATGAAAATGAGATGTTGTTCATATCAGAAAAAGAGGAAGAACCGAAACATAGATTCATTATCATGAAATGTCTTAGATGTGGAAATTTTGGTCACCTTGAGGATGATTGCACAAATAATGATTTGGTTTCTAGTATGTATGAGGATGCTTCAGAAAACTATAAGGAAGATGCATGTATGGTTTTTGAAAAGGGTAGCACCTCTAGTGATAAGAAATCTGAAAAAGGCTTTGATGATTCAGAAAGCAATCAAATAAAGGATCTTGAAAGTGAACTTATTAATGCTCTTAGTGCTTTGAAAAAGGAAAGAAAGAAGAATGCTAGACTCAAGGATAAGTTAGATGAATGTTGTATGGAGAGAGATGATCTTATAGAAAATCTTGACTTCTCTATAGCTAAGACACAAGAACTCAAGGATGAGTTAGAGTCTAAGGTTCTTGAGTATAGTGAGTTAGAACAGAAAATGGCTTCTTTGAAAGAGGAAACTAAAGAGTACAAGGATAAGCTTTACAGGTTTCAAGATAGCTCCAAAAAGGTTAAGTCACTCATCAAAGGTCAAAGAAAGACAACAGATAAAACAGGCCTTGGTTTTGTTAAGCCACACAAGGAACAAGTTGGAGAGTCTAGTAAGAGACTCCAAAAGGAAGAGAGTTCTGATGAGGAAAGTATTTCAGATCATGAGTCCTTGAATGATAGATGCACAGAAACAGAAAACAGAATTCAGAATGAGAAGAAGAAGTTTTCAGGACCCAAGAGGTCAAATAAAGGAAAGTTTCAAGGCAGATGTTTTGCTTGTCACAGGTTTGGTCACATGGCTTCACATTGCATGGCTCAAGTGAAGAAGGTAAATGACAGTTTCAGAAGTGCTAGTTTCTTTCAAGGGTATTGCTACTCTTGTCAACAGTTTGGGCACAAGGCAGTTTATTGCAAGGCAAATAACAGGAACAGGTTTGAGAACAAGTTTGGTCAGAACAGGTTTGGTCAGAACTAGTGGATTCAAAGATCAGGTTTACCTCAGAGAAACAACATCGTCAAGTGTTTCAAGTGCAACAATGAAGGTCACATAATCGAAAAAGTGTAGAGCTGAAATTCCAGAATACAGGAACAGGAACAAGTGGCATGATCAGGTCCAAGGATCAAGGCATGGACAAGAACAGGGATGAGAACAAGAACAAGAACAGTGACAAGAACAGGAATATGGACAAAGAGTTCAAGAGAAGGCCCGACAAGGAAGTTATAGACGCTGATGATGATCAGTGCCTAATGGGAGTTTTACTCCCACCCAAGAATTAATCACCTCATCAGGAGGTGGGGGAGGGACTAAGCTAAGAGGCTCATTCTTAGTCCCGAGCCCCAAAGGTGGCCCTTTGCCATTGATGACAAAGGGGGAGAGATATGAGTAAGGGGGAGAGCTTCAAAGTGAAGAGGAAAGCTTCAAGTCAGGGGGAGCAAAACTTCAAAGGAAGATTCTCAGTTGTGGGCACAGTTTGTCAGTTGTTAGCATAGTTGGTTTCAGTTTTGGCTCTTGAGAAGTGTTTTCAGTAAAGGTTTGCCATCAATGACAAAGGGGGAGATTGTTGGCAATTTTGGGTACTTTGGGTACATTGCCTTTGCTCAAGTGTATAAGTTGTCATTGATGTCAAAAGGCATTTTTGTGTTGATATCAAAAAGAGTGTGATGTCAAAAATATCTTGAGAAGCTTCATAATGTTAAAGGGTTTTTATTAAAACCATGGTGACAAGGTTAAAGGTTTTTCTTAAAACCATTTGGACTCATTAAGGGTTTTTATTAAAACCAAGCTTAACTTAATGCAAAGGTTTTTACTTCTTGAAAAACCTTGAAGGTCCATGTTTATTATTAATAATTAAATTAACTCAAACCTTTGACAAAGGTCTAAGTTTAATTTATTATTAATAAAATAATAATAATTATTATTTTAATTATTATTAAAGGGTCTTTTAACCCTTAAGCGACGCACATAAAGAATTCATTCGCCGACGTGTTGCCATCGTTGGAGGAGCGCCGACGTCAAACAATTAAGGAGAAATGGCTATATAAGTGGGGATGATTTTCTAAAGTAATGGTACCATCGATCGATGCAATTTCGTAGCTTTGTGTCCTCCGAAAAAGCGATGTTTTTCGCTGTATTTCGTTGTCCATCCATATTGAATTGCCCAAGCTTTTCTTGCGCTTGACGTCCGGCAGATTGCGTTTCTCTGACATTTGATAAGACTGCGAACTATGTTTTCTGGGAGTTACGTTTTTGGACAGCGCTGATGATGATGGTGGTGGCTTGAGGAAAACGTTTACGTTTTCAAATCCTTGGCGATTGAAGGAAGACAACACATAGGATTACATTATATTTTTCATTGGGCACTTGTGCTCCAATGGTGGTGGTGTGTTGAGTGAAGAAGCATTGGGCAGAGGTGCCAAGTTTGACCCATGTTGTGGGCAATTTCGTCTTGGTCGTGATGCACGAGGATAGCAAGCAATGAAAGCGCTTTAGCATTTGTGGTGGTGTTATTCATTTTCTCCAAAGGTTGGAGAACTAAGGTTGGCCAAGGTATATCTTTTATTATTTGCTTGGAGTATTTTGAGTTGACTTGGCAAATATAATTGATGGAGGTATAAGGTTAAGTTGTCATATTTTGCTTTGACATTATTTTATTGATGTTTAAAGAAGTGGAGCTAAAAGGTGTAATAAAGGAAGTTTATATTATTGCTCATTTCTTTTTATTCTAACCCTAACTTGGTTGGAAGTTTGAGAGTTGTGTGTGGTGACAGCTTGAAGGTTCAATTATCTTCTACTCCAATAAGGTATGGGCACATTCTTCTTATGAGTATGATTGGTGTATGTTTTCTGAAATAAGGTTGGAGTGAAAAGGTATTCTACTAGGTATCCTTTGGCTAGGTGTAAATCCTATTTTCTGGTTTGTTGAAGACTACTTATGCATTGTTATCCTTAAGGAGAGTTTTTGGTGAATGCATAATTTTTGGTTTGAGATAGTGGAAGCTTTGTGCACTAGGGTTTATATTTGTGAGTCTAGCTACTTGCATTGAGTTGGTGGAACCCTTGGTTGGCTGTTTTGAGTTTGATGGTTGAGTTGCTTCCATAGAGGTTGTTTGATCAAGTTATTGCTTTACTTGATTCATGATATTGGGCTTACTCCATTGAGTTGATTTGAGCAAGTTATTCTTTGCATTTGGTGATATTGTGTTGGTGGCTGTTTTGTTCAAATATCTTTGGAGGGAAAAGGATTTCTACTTGTTTCCTTTTCTTGTGATGATTGGTTGAATGCTTCAAGGTTAATGTTGAGTTGAATGATGTTGGTTAAACCTTGTCTATAAGCATTGTTGTTAAAGCCCTAATTGGTTGAGAAAAGATATTGGTTGTGGAAAGAACATGAGTATCATTGTTATATGAGATATTGCATGGTTGGCAATTGTTGGGTTGTGTTTCATGTTCTTGAGAAAAGCATACTACATCTATCTTATTCTTTTGAGATTGAGATTGAGTTGAGATTGATATTGAGTTGGGAGTTAAGTATAGAACATATTGAGTCTCTAACAATTCTCTTTATGCTTCTATGAGGTTGATGAATCACATTGGGTCTCTAACAATTCTCTTTGTGGGTTCATGCTAAGCAAGTTTTTCTTGGTGAGCTTGCTGAGGTTTTGGACAGGTTCCGGTGGGGACTTGTGAGCAGTTTGGACAGCGGGGGACTGTGAGCATTTTGGACAGGTTTCGGTGGGGACTTGTGAGCAGATTTGGACAGGTCCTAGCAGAGGACTTGTGAGCAAGTTTTTGAGAGTTCTATCGGAGAACTTGAGGACAGAGGAGCATTGGTTCTTTGAGAAGAACCTCGAGGACAGATTTGGCAAGTCTTTGAGAAGGCTTGTGTGCAGAGGATTGATTTGTTCAAGAGTTGGACAGATCTGACAGACAGAGGAAGACTTGTACTAGACCGACTGACTGTGTTTGGTACAAGTTGCTGAGCTGCTGTGGACGTGATCATAGAAGGCAGAGGTCTCTTAGGCTAAGCATTGAGGACAGGAGGTCTTCGGTGGAAAGGAGTTCCACGTGCTGGCAAGAGGTAGAGACAGTTGATCTTCTGAGGGATCATATCCAGAGCAGAGGGGAAGGTATCTCCTTTGAGCAGAGGCTCATAAATTCAGATTGGGGGAAGGTATCTCCTTTGAGCAGAGGCTCATAAATTCAGATTGGGGGAAGGTATCTCCTTTGGGCCGAGGCTCATAAACATTGTAATTGGGAAGGTTTCCCAAAGAACTTTGAGATAACTTTTAGAGAAAAGTTTTGTGGACGTAGCCTAACCATTCTGGGTGAACCACGTTAAAATTGGTGTCACTTTGTGGATGATATTGTGCATTGTTTTGATATTGCTTTGGGTATATTGCTTTACTATTTTGAAGTATAAAGGAAAAAGTAAAAAGAGGTCTTATACTGTTCACCCCCCCTCTCAGTATAAGCTTGTGTTCTTCACTCAACAAGGTCAAAGCTATTCTCGAGATACCCCCTCCTAAAAATCTCAAACATCTATGCAGCTTGTAGGGCAAAATCCAAGCAATTCGTTGCTTCATCGCCCAACTATATGATAAATGTAAGTTATTTAACCACATTTTGCAAAAGGGGGTCACTTTAAAATGGGACTCTCACTGCAAATAAGCTTTTGATACAATAAAATCTTACCTCACTTCTCCACCAGTTCTATCTTCCCCACATCAACAACGCCCATTCTTCTTGTACATTTTTGCCATGGATTGCACTAGAAACACTATTGACCCAAAAGAATGTGCTCAACCAAGAGCAAGTGGTGTACTATATCAGTCACACCTTGGTCAGTTATGAAATGTGATATGCTTACATGGAAAAGCTATACCTGGCTATCATATTTTCTACACAAAAGTTACACCATTATATGCTTAACCATACAACCTTTGTGATCACTCGTGATAACCCCCTATAGTACATGATGAATAAGAGTTATCATAACTCTCGTATCGCCAAATGGATCATGCTCCTTACCAAATTTGACCTTGAATTCATCTCTCAAAAATTCCATTAAGGGGAAAGTGATTGTTGACCAACTCGTCGAGGCTCCGTTACCTGATGATAAACCACTTCTCATTCAACTTCTCAATGATTTTATTTTTCACATTACTAAAGCTGAAGAATACGTGGAACCAGAAACGCCAGCTGATCTAACATTATTCTTTGATGGATCTCATTGTGCACACATTGGGGGTGCTAGGATCATCTTTTTCACACCTTATGGGGAACCACTCCCCTTCTCTTTTAAATTAAGTTTTCCTTGCACCAATAATAACATCGAATATGAAGCTCTCATTCTCGGCTTAAAGCAAGCACTTTCTATGCATATTAAACATCTTAAAATCTTTGGTGACTCTCTCCTTATTGTCAATCAGGTCAAGGAACTATGGCAATATTGATGCCCTGTACTTCAATAGTATAAGAAAATCACTCAATATCTACTCACCCAACTCGAGTGGTATGATATTGATGCCACCCCATGCTCTTCCAATCGTTTCCATGGACACCATGGCTTCTCTAGGCTCTCTTGTACCACAAAATCCACTCTCTGACACAATGCATGTGTCCATTCATACCTTATCTCAATCTACCATTTCACCCTCACTCCCTTCCCATGATGATGGCATCTATGTCATCCATACCAAACCACATGATCCTTGGTTCTCTCAAATTAAGGATTACATCAAGTTAGGTTTTCTCCCTTGCGATTTACCACATGCTCATTGACATGCATTTAAGCAAAGGGTAATTCACTACATGTTGTTGGGGGACATCCTCTATAGATGTAGCCATGATGGCATCCTTCTACGTTACCTTGAACCACATGAGGCTCAGCGAGTGGTTCAAGAAGCCCACAATGGAACTTATGGTGGCCACTTCAGTGGCATGGCCATTACCAAATGCATCTTACACATGGGATATTATTGGCCCAAAATGGAGAGTGATTGTTGTGAGTATGTTAAATGATGTATCAAATATCAACAACACACCAATCTCACACACTTACCTTCACAAGCATTGCAACCTATCCAATCCATGTGGCCCTTCTCGCAATGGGGTTTGGATCTTATTGGAAAAATTACACCTACTTCATCCAACAACCACAAGTTCATCATTACCACTATAAAATATTTCACAAAGTGGGTTGAAGCTATCCCACTTGTTCAAACCATAGGATCCAAAATCATTGTGTTCATCACTGAACACATCATATACTGATTTGGAATCCCCTCTCAGATCATTTTTGACAATGGTACACCATTTAAAAATAAGAATGTCCATGCATTGTGTGCCAAATTCAATATCCAACATAGTTTCTCTACCCCATACTACCCATAGGGTAATGGCCAAGCAGAAGCTACCAACAAAACCATATGTGCCATTCTTTGCAAAACTATTGCAGAGTCTCATCGCGATTGGCATAATCAAATGCCATTGGCATTATGGGCCTATCGAACGAGCATTTGCACCCTGACTGGGGCAACACCATTCTCTCTGGTTTATGGCGCTAAATCCATTATACCCCTAGAGCTTGAAATACCTTCATTACGCATATCCATGCAAGATTTCATTGATGATGATACTACTCATCAAGCCAGATTCGACCAATTGACCCTCTTGGATGAACGCCACATTCATGCCATCAAACACACTCACATTTACCAAGACCATCTCTATCATGCCTACAATAGTAAGGTACATCAACAAGAATTCTAGATCGATGACTTGGTTCTTAAAGAGAACCAATAGATCACTAGCCAACCCCACTAGCTTCATGACAAATTCATGCCCAATTGGTTGGGTCCTTACATCATCACCCACAAGTTTGGTTTTGGGGCCTATCGATTGGCCAACCTCGAAGGTCTTGTAGAACCTGAACCCATCAACATCATCCATATCCGTGCATTCAATACCTAATTATTTTAGGTATAATTCACTAGTCATTGTACATACCATCGTGGTTATGTTGTATATATCATCTCATTAGTGCACTCACTATGCATATTACACCAGACACACACTCTTCATTTTCTATTACACAATAGAAAATTTTTCTTTTTTTACTTTGTTTTGATGTTGTTTATGCCTTTTGTGTTGCAGGTTCATTATCATTGGTTGCACCACCTTTGCATTCGAGACATAGACACATGCAGGACTCTTCGCAAGAGCATACATCCAGTCATATTTTCATCATAGCATACCTTCAACCCATTCTTGTGCCTATATGCTCCTAGTCATGTAGGACTTCCCTCTGCTCCTTCATCACATACCTCACCAGGACATGCAAAGCCACCTAACTCTATCCATGTTCGCAATTCATCTCTCTCTTCCCACATTGACCATGACACTCCAACCCTTCCTCCTTATCCTGACCATAGAGAGTCACCTCTCTCTCCTCACTCCAACGATAGTAATGCCACCATTTCCTCCTTTGTAGATGCGAGGGAACCTTCCCCCTCCTCTTACCCTAATAAGAGGAATCCATCCCCTCCCACCTTCGTCAATGAGAGAGATTCGTACATGCCCACTTATTTGGCTAGAAACACTTCTTTTGTCTCCTTTCCTCCCAACAAGGGGAACCCACCTGCTTTCTCCCACTCCTCAGGGTTACCTTTACCATTGGCCAATGGGATGTCACCCTATGACCAAGACCTTCACCAACATCTTTCTCATATTGCCCCTTCATGTACATACCCATCTCGGTGTCATCGCTTCCCATAGCCATCACGAGCCCCACCTCTCCTCATGACACCTTCAGTCCCATTCCATGGTACTTACCTTCAGCACCCACCACCATTGCATCACCATCACCCATCTTCACCTCCTTCACCTTGTCCATCTCCATATTTACACCCATATCCAACTTTACCCATCCCAATGGGTTCCCATTCTCCTCCTACTTTGATACCATCTCCTCCACCCATTGACCTCCAACACATTCTCGCCCAACTTGAAAACCTTGAGTTACACTTAAGTCATTATCGATGTCATTCACCCGCTCATCATTCCATTATGGTTGATCCCCCATTACCCCCTTCCATACTTGTACCTCATCCTCGCATGCAAAATTCACCAAAGCCAAGGTCGATAGTTAGCCCACTTCTACCCAACCCACCTATCATATAATCTTCACCTCCCACACCTTACATATACCCCATGTTTATCCTCTTGAAGCCTCTATCTCACACCTTTCACCAATTGCTTCATGTGGTACTCCTAGTTCTATCTGAAGTCAAACCAAATGATCCACATCGCCTGAAACCAAAAGGATACAACGAACATCAGTTTTGTGTCTATCATCATCAGCAGAGGCATGATGTCAACAATTGTCGTATTTTAGAATGTCTCATCCAAAACATGGTGGATGGGAAAGACCCACCACATTTTGAGCTTGTCACCTCTCCCACCAAAAATTAGGGCATATTACCTCATCTAGTGCCCTGCTCCATGCCATCACTTGCATCATTTTCTTCCACACCCCACCACTTCCATCAGATACACAATCACACATCCTATCCAGACACTAGTCACATTGCCACTACACTAGTCATTCATGACCTATGCATCGACACTCTCCACATCCTTAGTCTAGCCCCTATCTTCTTCCTCTTCCCCTATTTTTCATTTCCCTTCTTCTTATTATTTTACACTATTGTATGGTCATGCTTCGAGTGGCTACATACCTTTGCTAAATTTCCCTTCTCTTTATTTCACATTATTGTATGGTCATGCTTTGAGTAGCTACATACCTTTGCTAAATTTCTCTTCTTCTTGTTATTTTACATTATTGTATGGTCATGCTTCGAGCAGCTACATACCTTTGCTAAATTTCTCTTCTTCTTGTTATTTCGCATTGTTGTATGGTCACACTTTAAGCGGCTACATACCTTTTCTAATTTTCCATATCTTTCTTTATTTTCTTCTTCCTCCCCCTTCTTTATTTCTTTCATTCCTTCCAATCTACCTCATACACTTTTGCTTTCATCCATCACCTCTTTTACCTATCGCTCATATCAATAAGGCCAATCATACACATTCTCTCTTTGCATTCACCTTTTACATCTCACACACGTCCCCCCATGCTGGGGCAACTACATATAGTGTTCTTCCTTTTCTTCCACCTTCTTTTCACATATTCACCTCATTCATGATATTTCTCACCTTCATTCCCTTTTAGTTTCACACCTTTCCTCTTGTTCATATTCTCCTACGTACAAATTTCTTTTGTGATGCTCCATGCATATCCATTGCATCCACATCCATATTTGTACATTTTCATTGTAGAAATGCATTCATGATGGATTAAAACACACACTTGTTAGCATCACCATTTTGATGTCCACTCCCCTTTTTAAGATTTTAGATTGTACGAAGTTTTGCGTGATTTGACCATTCACAAGTTAAGCCAATCAAACATCACCTCTAGTTGACAAGTTCTCATGCTTCTCACAACTTCCCTTGGTTGGTTTGATTTCTTTCATGGACCACTCACACATTTCACATTTTAAGCAAATTTTGAGTCTAGGGAAGATAACACCTTGTGCAACATCACCTATTTATCATTTTCCTCTGCTCATCCTATCACTTGCATGATCAACATAAACCTAGGGATAAACAAAAGGACAAGCATAAGCAACCATCAAAATTGGGCAAAAAATAAAAGCCAACGCCCACACAAAAAAAAAGAAAAAGAGCATCACAAAAAGAGAATCAAATAGGAAGAGGGGCAAAAAACAAAAGGAAAAGCCTCCAAGAGTACATACCAAAATGCTTGACATCCTAAAGGTCCTTAGGTCCAAAATAACATCATGGGGTGATTTCCATCACTAGCAATAGGTTCCAAGAGCCTGCCTAGCAGTGGGGTAAGCCTTACAAGTAATATAGGTGAGCTAGAACATGTTTCTAGGATTACAATGGGTCCATCCAACCTTTTTTCAAAATGGATAAATGAACATCACTCATCACACACACTGGTCCATGATCGACTTCCATTCAATCAGGATAGTTATGAGTTTTTGTTGAAACTTGTTCAATTTTTCATGAGGTTTGATTGCTACAACTATGATAGTCAAATTTACTACAAAAAGCTCCTTTGCCATCTTACATATTTGAGATAATGGAATGGATCACATTTCAACTAGTTTTGTCAATGATACAAGTGCTTCCTATGTCAATTTCATCATACACATACATGCATTTCATCCATATTATGCACTTCATCTGCATATTAGTCATTTCATTTTATTCTCATGCATTCTCTACTCTACATCCGATCAGATTCATCCATCTACATTGCATCATTTTTTATTACTCTTAATCTACAATGATATCATTTCTCATATGCATTCATACCTACTACTACATGCCTACATATTCTCCCATATTACATTCACTTCCATCTACCATATTTTACATCATACATACACATAATCCTACACTATTCATTCATCCACACAAATCATAACACATGTATATAAGGCCACAAACAAAAACATATACTATATATATATATATATATATATATATATATATATATATATATATATAATATCATGTCATCAATACCCTAAGGCTACAAAATCATGTGTACATAATATACATAGGTGGTTGGCCACCTAGCCACCACCTCAATCAAAAACACTAACGAGACATCTCATCCTTGCTGCCCATTAGGAGTCTCCCCACTCTCCTCATGTACCATCAAAACTACCTCTACTCTCTGCTCCTCATATGCCCTACTTGACTCTGGGGAACCCCCACCACCTATGAGGTTGCTAGCATCACTATCCTCTGCTCTCCCAATACCACAAAAGGGGTAATCTGCTGACTCTATCGTAAGTGTGTACAATATTGAGATATCAATATTTATTGTGACCCTATGTACTCTAGTATCCCATGGACATACAATATCAATCGAGCCTCGCACTGTGCTCTCGTTGATGCATCCTCTGCATACATCCTAGAAAAATCAATATTTTCTCATTGCAAATGATCTATCTCGGCTCGTAAGCCTACCACCTTGACCCTAGCTTGCTCACCTACCATTTTCACTCTCTTTGTCTCTTGTGCTTTTTGAGATCATTGTATCTCCTCTCGTAGGTGTGCTATCTCTACCTCTGTAGCACCTACATATCCCTTTTCCTCCTGTGCTCATTACACACTCACACAACACTACAATCTCTACTCTCACTCTCTCCTCTACTACCATAGTCTCCTCTACCTGGTGTTGCAATTGTCCAACACTCTTTATATGACTCACCTGCTCAACTACAAGTTGTACCCTTACCTCATCATGCTATCCCCACAATGTATCCCTCTCTATGGCTAGCTACCTCACCTCTCTCATGGCTACCTCTAACCTCTCATCTACCTTTTACCTCTCCTCCACCAATTCCACTCTATCAGCAACCCACTCTATCTCACACTCGATCAACTTTCCCTCCAACTCTCGCACTATCTCTCATAGTAGCACCACCTACATATAATACATCCTGGAAATCAAATATCACATCTACATCTACCATAGATCCCCCTCCCTCCTCCTCCATTAGCATGGTATCATCCAATGGTTGGCCCTCACCACCCTCTTATCTAAGTACTAGCTCAGGAGTTACTACATCATCTGCTATCAATCCTCCCCTCTCCTCCTCCATTAGCACAACCTCATCCAATGGTTGGCCCCCACCACCCTCCTATCACTTGAGTGACCTAACTCTAGGAGATCCTACCATATCATCCTGATGTCACCTCCTTCATCGGAGAGGCTCCTCCACCTCCTCCTCTAAATTTACATCTGAGAATCCACCTCCTATAGGTACAACTCCTCCTAGTACATATACATTAGCTATCAGCAATCCTCCCACTAGATCCACCCATCCATCTACTACCTCAACTCCTAGCTACCACCTCTATGTCACCCACCATATATCATAATCTAAAGTCATACCCACATCATCCACATCAAGAATAGCCATCTATAGATCTCTAGACACATCCAAGGGAGGCACTACAGGTCATACTCCCTGATCTCCATCTCTCCTCCATATCACAATGGGTGGATCTGGTCACCCCTATCATAATCCAAATTGATGCATCATCCTGCTAAATGGGAAGTACTCCACCTATCACTGATATCACCCCACTACCCATCTACCTTGGTGGATCTTACCCAAATGCTCCTCATCCTCATCCCATACAACCCTACCCCTCCAGGGTCTCCACCTGATATGCTCAGGTACTAGATCATCAAGCATCCCTCACCAAAATAAACCATCTCCCTTATTCTCACCACACTCGCATCTCCATATTAGTGCACCACCTCAAGGCATATGGTACAAAATCATCCATAAACTCATGCACCTTATAAGGCAATCTCATGGGATGCTCCATCATGATATGCTCCCATACCCACACCTGTAGCAATGGGCTAAAGCTCAATCCAGATCGCCCTACCCTCATAATCTCATACAACTCTTTGTATACCTGTGCTAGCAATGTGGGTGCCCATGCAAATACCACCTCCTGCTCTACCATATCACATACAATACCCATCATATTCTAAGGGAATTTCACCCCTGAACTATTTGGTAGAGCATAACTCGCTATCATCAACATCACCATGCAATGTCGGTTGGGCAACATCTTGCCCTTCCAATACTGCTCATAATCCACTCCCTTCTCATATTGCACCTCTCCCCACCTAGCACCAAATATCCATTGCAATATCTCCTCACATGCACTATCTACTACCGCTCTCACCATGATGCCCTCTATAGGCAATCGATAAATCTGGTATATGTCCTCCAATGTGATCATCATCTCCCCTATTAGGAGATGGAAGGTGTTCCTATCTGGATCCCACCTCTCACATAGGGCTGATATGTAGGCTCTGTTTGCATGCACACTATGCAACTACCATAGGCCCTTAAAGCCCACTATACCCATCCACTCCCCATCCTCCTCTATCCACACTTCCTCCAATGCACCCCTCAAAGTCCGCATGTGATGACATGGCTCAATCTTCCTCACTTGCATTCATTCCCACACATCAAACAAATTCATCATCAATTTCACATATACACAAATTCATCATCAGTTTTACATGAAAACATTCATCACATGCACATATCCTTCATTAAAAAAAAACAAAGTTCATGCACACATGTGCAAACTTGGTTCATGCACTGTTGTGCGAACCTTCAATGGAGAGCATTTTTTAATACCCATTATGCTAATTTACAGTGAAAATTTACTCATAATGCAAAAATAGCACACCAAACATGCATAAAAAAGCAGTCAATCCTCACAAATATTCAATATGAGACACAATTCAACATTGTAATCCAATGGTAAAAATGAAAAATAGATGCCACATTTGGATACCCATTTTGCTATTTTCACACTTTGTGCACACGTTTCAATCACACAACACATGAAAACGAACATTCACACTCAAACATGCATTTTCATACTTTTTGGAAATTATGCAAATAAAAAAGCTAGGGTTTTCATGCACTTACCGGTGATACAACTCCACTGCCACTCATGCTAGCTTGTCTACTTGCCATATCTAGTCTACAACTTAAAATTTTAGTAGTTATCTACTTCAAGACTTCTCTCTCACTCCTCTCCTCCAAACTTTGCATAGTGCAAATGAGGCTCGTGCACATGAAAAATGGTTTTATTCAACAAGTTTTTATGGGTTCTCATGCACACATATGAACCTGGTTTGTGTGCACATGTACAAACCTAGTTTGCACACGTCATGTTACATGTGAACCAACTATTTTCACCACATCATCCTCATTTTTTTTTTACTTTTCTAAATTTGTTTCAGCTTCCATCATTGTTTTCCTCATTTTTATACTTTTTTTTATCATCATCTTCTTTCAATCGACTCACCGCCACTTTTCATCTACTCCATTATCGATTCATCGCTTGAGGGGGTATTCATACAACAACAACCAAAAATTCACTTTGCACGCGATCAAACAACCAAACATCCAATCATGGGTATTACATCTGCCTAAGAAATTTTTTGCTGAAGATTATCTCAACATAAATCCAATCCAAATCAAACATTTTCTAAGCCATGAACACCATACACCTACGGACATCTCTCGACTCCAGTATTTAGAGTGGCACACGTAAGACCACTTTCTGAATGCTGCACCTGATATGCCCTTGCCTTGTGACTTTAATGGTTTAACAAATGTCATCACGCGCTCATCAATCAATCAAAAGCAAAAATTTGAAGAGGCATTTGTTCTATCTACAATTGGAGCATCTTGCATTGATCACAAGACAAAGCAATCTTAATTTTTCCCTCAAAAGCAACCAGTACCATGCTACAAAGTGTTGTACTCAATCATGAATCACCTTTTTTATCCATACGTCTCTCTCATAATCATCCACAGTCATCCACTCACAAATCCTTTGTCCTCCCCATCGCTTCACCATTCCTTTTTCATCAAGTTTTTGTACTAGATCATGTTTTACACAACATAGTACAAAAAGGGGTAAATGTAGACACCAAAAAGTTGCACATTTATCCTTCTACACCATTACGGCCAATCAATTTGTAAAACCCTCAAAAATTGCATAAATTAGCTTTAAAATACCATTCATCACTCAATTTCATCACTCATCATTCTAAGCCCCTTTGGGCTATCTCAGCCCTTTCCTATGCTTAATCATGGTCTCCATGTGACCACCTTCAAACATTCAACCCTGGTCAACCCTCACCATGGTTAGAAAGCACTTTGTCATTAATAAAGGCTAATCAAGTTTAATTAGCACCCAAAACCTAATTAAGCCCTAACCTACCACCTCATCCACCTAACCTAGGGCTAACCTAGCTAGGGTTCATAATTAACTAGGACTCACACATGTGTGCACCCTTATCCTAAAAGGATATTTGTGCTCACACATGTGTGCACACACTCACCAAAAAGGGATATTTTAAATATCTCTCCCAAACATGTGGAGAGATGACTCACTCTCCATCTCATCCTCACACATGTGTGAGGGATTCCTTCACACAAGTAGCCACATGTGCCACAAGCCACCTCATAGGGGACACCTCACCCCCCTAGCCTTGGCCAAACTCTATAAATAGATGGCCATTTTCACCATGAAATATCTCTTGCTCTTTTGGTTTCCTTACCAAAACTTTGCTGAAATCACTCTAGACTATTCTCCATCACTTTCGCACCTATCATATATCAAGCAATAGTACCAGGACCTCATTCTGATAGAAATCCATAGAAATAGTTGACAATAGTCTAGTTCACACAGTACCATGTGAACCCGAGCTAGAGGTTCATGCACTACCATGCGAACCTGGTCTACAACAACTCCAAAGCTACAAATCAGGTAAGTATCCTTTCTTGATAGTTCTTGCAACTCTACTTTCAATTTTTATCATGTTTTCCTTCATTTTAGCATCATTTTATCTTCATAAATATGGGATCTGATCAATGATAGGTCCCCAAATGCACTAACACCTTTTTGCAAGTCCAAACAGGTACAAAGGATAGATTCAAGCACCCAAGCGATGGCTCACATGCAAGAAGCCCATCTACACTGAGGGCATCGAAAGACATCAGCGAATGCATCACATTCACATTGAGAAAAGAGGAAAACCTTTCTTGAGAGAAGCTCATGTTGTAACCCCTTTAAAATCAATAAAAAACATTCAACTATATTTCATTTGTTTTGAAATGGTGACTTCATGTGTTATAATATTCTCAAAATAGAAAGAAACATGATAGGCATCTTAGGATCATACTAGAGTTGTTAAGTAAGAATTGACTCTATGAGAATTTATCTAAGAGTGATTTCTATATAGTACAATATCTAGGGCATATTATATCTATAGAAGAGACTGGAGTAGACCCAAAAAATATTGAGGCTATCCTAAATTGGTCAATGTCTACTAATGTGATTGAAGTGTGAAGCTTCATGGGCATGATAGGTTATTATAGCTATTATGTGAAATATTATTCCAAGATATCCTATGCAATAAATAACCTTAAAATAAAAGGGAAGAAATATAAGTGGTCAAACAAGTGTGAAGCTGCATTTGAGCTGCTTAAGCAGAAACTCACCATGACACCAATACTAAGGATTCTATATCCTTAGGATAACCTCTTAGTATGTATTAATGCATCATTGGAAGAGTTAGGACGAGTACTTTCTCAATATGAGTTACTCATAGCATATGTGTCAAGGAAAATCAAGAAGCATGAGGTTAACTATGCTACACATGATCTAGAGTTAGAAGCGGTTGTGCATGCTCTTAAGATCTAGTGACATTACTTGGTAGGAAGACCTTTCGAGTTAAGGACCAATCATCAGAGCTTGAGGTATATATTTACTCAACCTATGCTCAATGCAAGATAGAGAATATGGATCAAGTTTCTAGTTGAGTACAACTTTAAAATTGAATATATCAAAGGAAAAGAAAATGTGCCCAAAGTAGGATGAGGTACACTGCTACTTTGACTCGAAGCCATGATGACTAGATGGACCAAGTCAAGAAAATACAACCTCAAGATGAGTATTAAAATGAAATTAGGACCAATATGGAAAGGAATGAGAGAGAGAGCAAATATTTTGGCATCAAGGATGGTATTTTATGCTTTAAGGATAGTGTGGTTGTACCCAAAGTAGGTGATCTAAGGAGATTGACCATGCAAGAGGTACATATATATCCTTAATATGCTCACCTTGGAGGAGCAAAGATGAGAGAGAACATGAAGAAGACCTTTTATTGGTCAGGAATGAAGAGGGATATTATCAATTTTGTTTCTCATTTTCTTGAATACTAGAAAGTGAAAGCTAAGTATAGGTATCCTGTAGGACAACTGTATTCACATGATATACCCATGAAAAATTGGTAGGTTATATCTATGGATTTCATAGTTGGTTTACCTAAATACATGTACCAACATGATGCAATCCTTATTGTAGTCGATAGACTAACTAATGTTGCACATTTTATACTAGGGAACACCAAGGATGACACACTAATTATGGCTAACAAATTTGCCAAGGAAATATTCAGGTTACATGGATTCCCTAAAATGATTATTTTAGATAGGGATTCCAGGTTTACATCTGAGTTTTAGCAAGCTCTTCATCGTGTAGTGGGAACGATACTAAACATAAGTTCTATATACCATCCAGAAACCAATGGTCAAATAGAGAGGGTAAACTAATTCTTGAAAAATATGCTTCACGTGTATTGTATGGACTAGAAGTATCGATGGGAAGACTATTTACATCTTGTAGAATTTGCTTACAACAATGGCCATCATTCTTCCTTGGGTATGGCCCCGTTTGAAGCCTTTTATGGTAAGATATGTAGAAAATATTTGTATTGGGACAATATAGATGACTAGATTGTGCTCAAACTAGGTATGGTTAGAGATATGGAAGAAAAAATTAAGATTATCATATTAAGGCTTAAGAAAGTCATCAATCATTAGAAGAGCTATGCTGATCTAACAAGATCACCAAGAGAATTCTCTATGGGAGAGAAAGTGTTATTAAGAGTTAGACCCATGAAGAGTGCTATAAAGTCCATAAAATTGGATTCTCGTTTTGTTGGGAAATTTGAGATCACTAAGAGAATTAGCCTTGTAGAATATAGACTTGCTTTGCCACACAACCTGTCAAAGATCCACGAAACTTTCCATGTATCCTTGGTTAGGAAGTACATTGCTAATCATGATCATATGTGGCATTTTTCTTAAATGTAGATGGCAAACCCTGAGGTCATTGAAGTGAGGCCAATGAACATTCTAGAGTTTCATTAAAAAATAATGAGGAAGCAGACTTTAGAATAGTGTAAGGTCCAATGGGATCAATATTCAAAGAAGAGTGCCACTTGGGAAAAAGTGAATAATATGAAAAGATATTTTATTTTTTATTTGAATTAAAGTAAATTATGATGCATGTAAAACACAAAGGATTGTGTTTAGTCCAAGGGGGGTAGTATGTCATGACCCGCCTTGGTAGGACCCTTTATGAAATGACAATGTATTGAATTTACTATTTCAATGCCTAGTATAGTTTGTATTATGGATATGCAAAAATATTTGTAACATTGGTTATGTTGTATGAACATGGTTTTTTTGATTATATGTGATTTTGCAAGATTAATTATGCTCATAGGTGGAAGAAAATATCAACCACCAAGGATGGATCTCCCTAGGAGGGTATTAGTAAAAGTGAAGATTTTACTAATACCTAGGTGGACAATATCAAGCTAATAATTTAGTGTTAGTTTTGATATTTGCATTTGAATTGACTAATTATGGAGATGATAAATATTGTTCCATGCAAGAATTAATTTTAGTTAAAGTAACTAACATCATGGATTGTTAATGCTTTTATATTAAAATATCTTTTGACTTTCAAATAGAGCAAGCAATAAAATATATTAAAGATGGATATTTAAAAATGTGGAATTAAAGTCTTCATTTTAGGAAGGTCTACGTAAGGAGTCTTACCTTAATTAAAGTACACTCCCTTGCCAACTTGAAAAAAGGGAACAGAGGTGCATTTAATTTTTTTCTAAGATTGCATGAGTTCTTGGGAATAAAAAAAGACTTGACTATAAGATAAGGGGGGAAGCGAGAAGATTAAAAAAAAAAATTTTTAGAGGCTTTTGGATAGAGGAGATCAGGAGGAAAGAAAAATAGAGGAGGATGAAAGAGGCAAATTTGGAGAGGAAGAAGCTTGGAGCCAAAACTCTTGTTCCCATCCTTGTTTGGATTTTCAGGTTGGATTCTCCTAGTTTTGTTAATATTTTTGATATTCAAAGGAGTCCAAGGTAAATATAAACCTTGTTTAATTTGCATATGCTTGTTTATTTACTTCTCTAGTTTAAATGCTCATTTTTACAAGCTAGTCAGACCAATATTATCAACTTTTACCTCCCTTCGATGTCTTGGTTAGATGCCTTTCTCCTATCCATGGTTGCCTAACCACATTGTGGTAGGCCTTTTTCCTTTCATTGCAAGGATTTGTTGATCACATTGGCGTATCATGCTCAAGATTAATAGAGTGGTGTTAGCACAGAGAAGGGCCTATGCATGGAAGCAAGGCTAAATATATTTTGTTTGCTTTTACAACTCTTGTTTTAATTTTGAGCATAATCATCTAGTTTTTAAACGACATTGTCATTGAGTTTAGTAGGGTGGTTGGTGAGTGTTTGCCTTGGTCACCCACTTTACCTCATGGTGGTTCTATTAAATCATCACTCCCATGTTTCATTTTGACTGTGTTTTCATCTGTTGTATTGCCTACATTTTTATTTCATGGTAAATTCACTATTTTTGACCCGTGTTGTGTTCAACAATCCTTAGCTTCGAGGTGTTAAATACTCCTTGGATTGAATCTAAAGGAGCCACTCTATTCATAAATGCCATCACCATTTGATAGGTGTTTTATTATTTTCTATCACTGCCATATGGGAGTTTTCTAAGGTTTATCCTTAGGCTTTAAATTTACTTAATGCCCCACCATCATAACATCGCTATTGGGTGGTGTCTATGTGCTCACGAGGGTGCGAGCTAGGGGAAGGCTACTCAGGCCTTCCATCTAAATATCCCATATGGGATATGCAATAGGTCTAAGTGAGCCTTATTAGGAGTGATGTTCCCTTGTGATTTTTACCACCAAGTGGTGGTTAGGGCCGCTCCACTTGGTGGGCTACCCAAAGCACCAGTTGACGGTGCTGAAACCCCTATTGCGGCCGCTTGACCTAGCTGACCCATCCTTGTTGTGATGATAACTCTACCTTGGATGCATGGCATTTTTGACATTGTTGAATAATAGACCTACATTGGTGTTGTTTGTCTACCATGTGAATGGGAAGTTACTAATGTAATCCCTTTCGAGAGGATTATGGGGTCCTCTCTATTGTTCTTGTTGTGTGGTATTATATAGTAGATGAACACATTAGACCTTTAGAAAGAAGTTATTCCTTTAAATGTTATTAGAATGAAGAAATAATATTTAGAATAATGAATGTGGAATTCATTCGAGGGAATTATGGGGTTCCATCATTGATTTTGTAATATGAATTAAAATAACAATTCATGTTTTGGGGACATAAGAATTATGGGGTTCTTATGTATTTATATTGGTAATGTTGTTTTGGGAAAATAAATTATGGTAGGGTTATGCATAAGTGGTCGGACCCAAAATGTACTTGTAAAAAATTGATGAATCCATTTCGAAACCCAGGTGAATCCTAGCAACTTCATGTAGGAGGAAATGGTAAATTACCTTATTTAAAAAAATTATAAAAAATTAGTGAATTTGAAAGTTTTATCCGGGTCTTAGATTGGGTATAGAACATAGTTCGGTCTCGAAAAAGGTGTAGAATATGGTCCAATATTAGACCAGGTGCAGAAACTGGTCTGATATCGAATCAGATGTATAATATGATCGGGTCTCAGACCAAGAGAAAATGGTCTGATAAAGGACTGGGTACAAAAACTAGTTGGGTCTTGGATTAGGTACAAAACATGGTCTAGTCTTGAATCATGTATAAAACATGGTCTAGTCTTAGATCGAATGCAGAATATAGCCCGATCTTAGACCAAGTATAGAAACTAGTCTGATCTTGGATCGGGTGTAGAAATTGGTTCGATCTTGGATTGGCTAAAAAAAATGGTCCATTCTTGAGCTGAATGCAAAACAAGGTCTAGCATCAGACCAAGTGCTGAATAAGGCCTGACCTTGGATAGGGTGCAAAACAAGGTCCAACTTCCAACCAGATGGATATAGTGGTCCAACATCAAGTCGAATGTAGAACAAGGTCTAGCTTCAAACCGAGTTTAGATTAAGGTTTAACCTTGGACCAGGTGCAATAAATGGTTTGACCTTTGATAGGGCACAAAATAAGGTCCAACTTTGGATCGAATGCAGATAATGGCTTGACCTTTGATAGGGCACAAAAGATGGTTCGACCTTCGATCGAGTGCATAACATGGTCCAACCTCAAAAACATTTCCTCATGCACTGACCATGAGGAAATGTGGCATAAATTCCTCCTGCACACTATCATAGCCGCTTATGACCATGACCATGCCACAGTCAACATGAAATTATGGAATAGAAATCTGTCATTCACAATCACGCCTACAGACATTCAGAGATTGACAGATCTTCCTTTCAAGGATTGTCCTCTAGTGTCAACGAAGCTCGCGTTGTCTGCAGATGATAGAGGATACCTCGAGACAATGTACCATCTCGATACATAATTGTTGGTAGGTATAATTCTTGTTACTTAGATTCTATTAATGTTCAAAATTTCAAATTTGTAAATTGTTATCTATTTTTTTTTGTAGCTTTTGTCGCTAAGTCAAAAAGAGGGTTAACAATCACCGATGTTCAACATCCAACTCTGAAGGCCATTATTGAGTTCTTCCAGGCAAGACTGATTCTGCTTGGAAGAATAAAAATTTTGTATTGGGCACTGGCCTATGTTGTTCGCTATGAGAAGCATGAGAAGTTCGACTGGTGCACATATATTTCAGATCGGATCAGAGCAGAGTTGCATGGCGTGCAATTGCAAACCAACAAGACAATCCCATTGTGGGTAGCGTTAATTACATTTTAGCACTCTATTATGAAAGTTTTCATAATTTACAAAATACTCATGTACCAACTGTAGTGCATCCAACACTACAAACCATTGCCATGACACCCCAGGAATTGAAGGTAATAAGTCCATATTTGACCATAAAATAGTATTTTATATTTTAGCAAGTTTTCATTTTTTATTTTTCTTTTCATCTAAATGTAGAGTAGGGCAGCCACCACAAGGAATAAATAGGATGCTACCTTGAGGGGTCACAAGCCAGAACAAACTAGTGATTCTGAAGATACTGGATCACAAGTGTCACCATTGTAGAGGCCACATAAACATTTGAGGCAAGCTGCTTCTCCTAGGGGTTCTCGTGCACCTAGGTTTGCACAAAATGTGTAGGTTGAATCTAGTGAGGCCAACCCCATCCCCATCGACACCCAAATTCAATAGATTTCATCATCCTTAGGTAAATCAATGTGTATTTACTTTGAATTAAGATTTTTTCTATTTTATTTTTTGAATAATTCTAACAAATTTTTTTGACTATTTTTAGGCGCCTCTCAACTACAACCTATGAAAATGAGAGGCCATATGCCGCCACCACTTCCACCACAAAGATAGCCTATGCAAATGAGAGGCCATATGCGGGTTGGAGTTGGAAAACAACTTTTTTCATAGAGATCATGGGGAACACCAAGTTCTAGGTATGGGTTCTCATATTTTACATTTCACACAACTTCACAGGCACCAGAAGTTTCAACCATAGGATTGGATAATATCCAACTCGATGATGATTTTCTATTGTAGGGCAACATTTTAGGCTTCAAGGCAACAAATGTGCTTCAAGATCCATAAGGTGAAGCACAACAAATAGAATCCCCTATAGTTAAGCAGACATCATTACCATATCCTCAAGGAAATGACCCTCATCCTCAAACTGAGGATGACATTGTAAATTTTGATGAAAATATTTTAATGGTTGAAAATACTGAAGCAACCATAAAACAAGTTGTGCTTAGATATTTGCAAGTGATGAAGGATTGGGAATATCGGGCCAAGGTCCTTATAAAGGAAATTAATGCCCGATATAAGAATTTTTTAAAAAGAGAATCAATTTTTTCTTTGGTTTAGTATGAACTAGAAAAGCTTGGTGGCCTGCTAGATCAGGCCACATCAGGATCAATGAAGTCAATTATTTTCTATGATGATGATGTTTTAAATATTATGGTTAGTAGAATAGAGAATATTAATGTTGAAGCCCAAGATTTTTATAACCAATGGGCTTTCGATAAGAAAAAAGTTGCACTCACTGAGGCTGCAAGGGATGTGGCTGAGGTAAGAAAATATTTTTTTATGTTTTAATTTTCTTTTGTAGTAAAATTTTAATATTTTATTAAAACAAGTAAAAAAATTTCATATAACTCTTTTGAATTATGTTTTCATTTTCTTTTTGTAGTCAAATTTTGATAACTTAAAAAGACAAGTTAAGAGCATGGAAGTTAATATCAATGCGATGAAGACATTTCTAAAAAATGCAATGGAAATGAAGAAAAAATGCAATCAAAAGTGAGGGATAATAATATTTTAAGAAGATATATCAAGGAAAAGCTCAACGAAGCTCCAGATCATGTACTACAGGAGTAGAAAGTGAAAGAACTGCTTTCAACAATACTAGAAGATCCAAACCAAGAAGAAGCCGCATTGGTGGGGAGTATTGAGAAAGTACAGGAAAACCTAGTCAGATCTAGAGCACTGCCAGCACAAGGTGTCAAGGAAGGACATAAAGGAAAAGAAAAGGCAACTCCAAGTGAAACTGAGGTAGCAAACCCCCAATCAGATATTTAACAAAGTGTGAAATATTTTCAAGTTGACTACAGTCAACAATTTTGTACAATGTAATATATTTCTATTCAAATTAATGAAAAAGACATTTACTAATTTTGTGTCTTCCATCATTCAAAGGTTGTTTGCATTTATAATTTTGTGTTGCTTTTTTAGTTTATTTCTATCCAATATTATTTACTATGTTCATCTCAAACAACAAAAGAAATATTATTGTTGGTTAATAGTTATTTGCAAAGTAAAACAAAACAATACCAATATTCATACATTAACAATACTATGATATAAAACATAACGATTTATCAATGAAGGTAGTTGAGACACTATGATATAAAACATACAATTTTAAAAAACAATGTGATATAAAACATACAATTTTTAAAACAACAATGTGATATAAAACATACAATTTATGAATAAACAATTTTTTTGAAATCTTATAAATCTGAAACAATATTGTGAAATCTGATAACAAAGAAAGTTAAATTTATCATTGTTGTGAAATCTTGGAATAATTACAATTCAGGTAGCTGAAACAAACACTTGTCAACTTGTCCAGAATCACTATTAAGCATAGCGAATATTTGTGTCTCCACCATCTGATCACTGAAAGCATCATTATCCTCCTTATCATTCATATTCATGGTACCCCTTCTACCTGCAAGGGATTTCTAGTATGCCAATGCTCTATCATAGGGAAATTTGTCCAACTGATACGATGACACATAAATTCTCAAACAATTTTCTAAATTTTTGTCCAACCTATTGCGGAGCTTAGATTTAACAAAATATAGTGCACTGAAAACCCTCTCATCTTCCACAGATCCCAAAATCATTGTTTGACATAATTCATATAAACAAAAGTATTCACTAATCGTATCTTGTAAGACACTACTTGGATACAATTTTTGCCACAAACGTGCAATGGAACCAGTCTCATGGATGTTACTCAAAAGTGATGTTTGCTCAACCATTGTTCTTCCAAAATGAGATGATTATTGTTTTAAAAGATCTTTGTTGAGTATACCTTTGATTTCAACACCATTGACTTCCACACTTTTACTGAAATGCTTAATAAGGATGCCCATATATTTAATAAACAACTCATGTGTAGAATTGTAGTCAATACAAGGACCCCAAAACAAAGGGTTAACCACACCCATGGCCTCAAGCAACTCATCTCTTTGAAACCGATCTCTTATCTCACTTGTCAATGATTCTGCTATTTTTAACAATTTTGTCTTAGTATTGTGTAAAACAACTTCAAATCTATTGTGTGTTACACGAACTTGTTCAACATCATCCATAACTATACTTGACTACCTTTCATAACAATATAGAGGTATCATATTTCCATGAACATTAATACAAAGATGATCATTGATGTCAAACTTCAAAAAGCTTTTTGGATCATTCACGTTTGTCAATGTATTCCAACTATCAAACAAGGGATCTGTAAAATCTGCTTTGGACACATATAACCTATCAATAATCATACATATTTGCTTTCTCATCCTCATGAAATCAATGATATAGATGGATCTCTCTTGTGCAAGTTTAATCAATCTATTCATTTCTTGTAACATTGGAAGAATACCACATAATGTTAAAAGGGTTTCCAAGTCAGTCAAATGGAACAACAAATATTTTGCCTTATCAACTACCCTACGATTTGCATACATAAACCCCATTAAAGATTGATATTCTATAAAAACTTTGTGTGCAGGTTGATACAATGAAATCCACCTTGTATCCACATCTTTTAACAATTTTTTTCCTTCTGTAACTCCTAGTGCAAACTATTGAAACTCTCCAAACCTTTTTGGACTGCAAGAAAAATAAGAATGTATTTCATGAATGAGGTCTTCCACTCTAGCAACATTTTCAAAAGTGCTCATGATTTTATATGCAAGATTCACTCTATGAGCCATGCAATGAATGGGTATCATATATGGGGCAACTGAGGTTTGGAGTCGAACACAAAGACCATTCATATGCCCTTGCATTATAGCAGCACCATCAGCTCCAACGCATATTAACTTTGTGGCTATGTCTATATCATTCATTCCCACAATATCCTTTAAACTAGTTACAACAACATTATAGATGTTTTCTGCATTTGAACTTTCCACCATCTTATGTAATCCTAGCAAACTAGGTTGCCTTACATGATTTTGAAATGTGTACACATGCATGCAAATCCAGGATGTGTTGTCCATAGTCATCACCTCATCAATAGAAAGTGAAATGAATCTGGCAAGTTTTACTTTCTCCCTCAAGTCATCCTTCTCAACTAATGATAGACATTTTACCATTTTCCAACCACTTTGATCTGACCAATGGGAACTAGGAAGGTTTTGCACATCAACTAGTTGAAATAGGTGCTTATAATCAATAAAATCGGACATGGGTCTACCCTTTTTGAGAATACTATATACAACAACAAACTGCAAACTTTTTGAAGCTAAAGTGGTCTTATGAATTTTATGAAATTGGGCTTCAATCGTTCCACCTTTCTCAACAAGAGATTGTTGTTGCTTCAAGTGATTGTCATATTCTATTGCATATCTAACATGCATACATTCTGATGCATCCTTCCACCTAACTTCTTTATTAATTTTACCATCACTTCCTATAACTTTTACATAAGCTTTGCCAACATGTTTTTCTATTGTATCTATCTTATTTTGCAGCATGTGATCCTTACCTAGTTTCCAACTACAAATTTTGCATCTACATACTTTTAGATCGACTTTGTTGTCCTCAGTCAAGACTAGCTCTATAAAGGGAAATTTTTCTACCCATTCAACCTTAAATGCCCTTCCAATAGCCCAGTTAGATGCCTTTCTCTTTTTAGTATTTTTGCTTGAAGATTCATAAGAAGTTTGTAATGTATTTGATTTATCGCTTTCATTTTCAACTGGCATGTCATTTTGAGGAATATCTTCAAGTGTTTGTTGGATGTCATTGTTAAGAGAATTTTCATTAGAAGGCATCTCTTGGTGAGGAATATCTTCAAGTGGAGGTATATCAGGGTCAATAGGGTATTCTACATAGTAGCATACAATAATATTCTTTATCATTTTTGGATTTAACAAAACAAACTTACAAATAGAAAAAAGATTCATATCATCATGCACATACTAAGAATTAACTATTTGAGGAAGAAAGCAGTATTTAAAATAATTACAGAATATACAACTAACTATTTAGAAGTCAAAAATCATTTGTACCTTGAATTTGCATGGATGTCGATGGCTCATTGGATTTTGACATATGGCTAAAATATTTGAGGATACTCTTTTCAGCAAAATATTTGGCCCCCTTCTTTCCATCGCTAGTAGGTGACATTTTACTTGTAAAGAAAATATTTTTCATTTTAGAAAAGTAATAAAATGTTGAAGAGATCTTACTTCTGTTAGGCCTCAAGATAATATTGTAACTAGAATAAACAGATGGTTGGTTGGTAGAAAATACATACCTGTTTCCTACCATGCTTTATTGTGATTTTTTTAGTGTATGCCACTACTCCATTTTCTGGTGATAGCACTTGTAACTGATAAGAGCACAAAACTAATCAATATACAAATTCAAATCAATTTAAGAAAAAAACTTGTGTATGCGAAAAATAATTAGAGATACATATGTGGAAAAATATCATATTATAGTACAAAATGGACTAGAAACAGAGAATCACAATGTCTTTAGAGAAATAGAGCATCATAATGTCTTTAGAGAACCAAAGCATTTACCTATTTATAATATTATAACAAAAAAATAGATCTCAATAGAAACAGAGAATCAAAGAGTTTTAACAGAAAGAGAGAAAATAGGGGACAACATGCAGAATAGGGCAAAATAGAGAAAAACATGGGAAATAGAGCATTGACCTATTTTCAATAAATGATAGAAAAATAACAAAAGAAAAACCTGCAATTAGATGATAGAAAAATAGATCTTATTACTACAACTGCTTCAACTTATATTCACAATGTCTTAAGAGAAATAGAGAACCTAGTGCAGAACCTGGTCTGATAGTCTATTTGGGTGCAAAAAAAGGTTTGAAAGTTGGTTCGGGTGTAGAACAATGTTTAACAATTGGTCTGGGTGGAAAAGGAGTTCTTATAGTCAGTTTGGTGCAAAAGTAGATTCAATAGACCATCCAAATGCAGAACAATGTTCGATAGTTCGTTCGAATGCAAAATAGGGTCCAGATGTCGATCCATGTGCAGATTTGGCTCTGATAGTCTGTTTGGATGTAGAATAGGGTTTAGATGTCGGTCTGTGTGAATAATATGCTTTGGAAGTCCATCCAAATGCAGAACAAGATCCAAATATTGATCCGTGTATAGAACTGGCTAGGTTTTTTCAATAAGGATTTCCTAAGATATATGATGTGTTGTGCGTGTACCAAATATATTCATATTTTGACCTTGCATTTACTACTTTCTAGATTTAGTTATTGAGGTTATGTTTGATCTTTAATAAAATGGGAGGTTTATTATAATTCATAGATCATGGATAAGATTTTGGTAAGAGTTTTATTGAATTAAAAATAGTGTTATTCATGATAATTGTAATTGTTAAATCAAAATAAAGGAAGAAGTTATCTAGTTATGAGAAGGAAACAATATATGCATTTTATATTCTTGAATAGTCCTTACTATGATGAATCTTAGATGATTAGAAAATGACATCTATTAATGTTTATGCTTATGGATTAGAAGCTTAGATAGAGATAGAGAGAGAGAGTAATCTAAGGGATTATGGGATCCCTTTTTGGAGGAGACTTTGAGTAACCTTGTATCAAATCATTCTTCTAAGACCTAAACCTAGGTAGATGCATGAAGGCAACAATTATATTTAGAGTCAATGAATCGTCTATCACCAGGAGTGATTGATGGAAAAATTAGCTCATCATGGGGATGAGATGGATAGCTTATTTGCATTACACTTAGTGCACCTACATAGATGGACTTATGTATGGTGTAGGGATGGGCGTACCCTTTTGACAGACTAAAAGGGATAAGTTAGCTCATCATGGAGATGATATAGATAGCTTATTTACATTATGCTTAGTGCACCTACATAGATGGAGTTATGTATGGTGTATGTATGGGTGTATCATTTTTATAGATTAAAAGGAGATAAGTTGGTTCATTGTGGAGATGAGATAGACAACTTAATCATAAGGTATTAAGTCAATAGACAACTTCATAAAATATCTTAAGTAGGATGAGGATGTGTAGATACCTAACAAGTGTATCAAAAAACAATTGTCTCTCAATTTGGTTAGATTTTTGGGTTGTTACATTTGGTACCAGAGCCCTAGGTACGAAGGAGTAGGTGCTTCCAATAAAGAAGGTAGAAATTTCCAATAGGTGTGCAATATTAAGGATCTTAGCTTGGGATAGTTTCACTGAGTGGTATACGTCAATAGGATTCGATAGACCAAAGGATAAATAATTTTAGAGGGCATTAACCTCTAATAAGAATTATACCTTACATGGAGTAAGGTTTACCGTTGGTATATAATTTTATAGTTAGTTATGCGAATGATGTATCTAGCTAGTAGTTAGTAGTACAATTAAAAGAATAAATTATAATCTAATTTAATTTTATTTCTTTTGTATGACCAGGGTAATGGCACCAAAAACAAGGAAATGGAGTTCTATCCCATAAAATAGGTAAACTCAACATGTTAATATCAAGGCTAGAACCCAAGATGAAGGTTCAAATAATTATAGCAAAGAGGTGGAGAACCTCACTATGATAGTCATGCTAATACAAGAACAAATGGAGCAATAAAGATAACTGCTAGAGACCATAGTGAACTGGGATTCATAGGTTAGGAATTCAAATATTAGGTACGCAAATAATCCTGCTACTAAAGATCAAGAAGCTACAGCTTTGTTGGAGATAGAACTGGTTAGAGACATAAATAATGTACACACTTCTAAATTGAATAAAAGTGAAGGATATGATGCAGTAGAGGCTTGGCTGAGGGAACTAGAGATTTACTTCACCATAAAGGATTATTATTCTAGGACCCGAATAGTATGGGCTACACTACACTTCCAGGAAATCATACTAGAATGGTGGGAAATTTTCCAAGAGGAACAAGGAATCAAGGTAGTTGATTTGAAGTGGGAAGATTTCATTGCAACCTTCAAGAAAAGGTTCCTTATGAAAAATTTATATGTAGAGAAGTTTGAGGAATTTACCAACCTTTAGTAGGGAACCAAAATCATTGAGGTTTACTATAAAAAAATGGTAAATTAAAATATGTACCAGCCTATGATGAGAAGATGAGAATACTCAAATTCATCTTAGGAGCAGAACCTAAGATTAGACATAAGTCAATATGCATAAGCCTAAATTGATGCAAAAGGACTATGACATGGCTAGAAAAGCAAAATCTCATCTCCAATCAGAAAGGCCCTATTTTAAATATGCAGTTTTGTCTAAGAAAGATCGATAATCACTTAGGAAAAGAAATAGTGTTGGTTTCATGAAATGGGAAAAATATAAGCACCAGAAGAGTAGGAGATCCCCAAAGCTCAAAAAAAGGGAATTATGAGAAGCAAGGAAAATTTAAGAGGAATTTCCAAGGGAAGAACAACAATAGCAACAACCATAGCAAACCTCAACCCTAAAGGTAGCCAAACTCAACACTGGTGGAAAGAGCAAGGGAAAAAAATAGGGAGTGCACTCATGCCCCAAAGGGTGGTTGTTATGATCATGGAGGTCCACACTATTCCAATCATTATCCACATAGAGCAGGACCAACCATGAAAGGAAAGGAACCTGTCTATAAGATCTATGTATAAACATGAAACTAATACTTGGAAGGGCAAGCCACTTATTTTCTCTTAAAGGGTAATATTTTTGGTAAATAAGTAAAGATTTTAATAGCTTTATTTCATCTAGTTTAGTTAGGGATATGTTGAAAATATTGAGATTTTTGGCACAAGGATGGAAAGTTGAGTATGGTTCTGGATAAACCTACATGGTGGATCAATGTTTTCCTAGGGTTAAAATTGCCCTACCTAATGGTCCTACCATAGGATGTATTTATGTAGCTCCACTACATGCATTCAACATTATATTAGGGATGGATTGGTTACAGGCTTAGAGAGCCATAATCAATTTTCAAGAAATATGGATAGAGTATTCAAAGAATGGTAAGGGAAGATTAAGAATCCATAGTGAACAAAGATCTTTTCAACCCAATATACTCTCAATAATGAAACTAAAAAAAGCCATTAGGAAAGGATTAATGGTTTACGTTATAAAACTTAATGAGATTGAGGAGGAAAAGAAGGAAGAAGTATTTGGAAAACACCCAGTGTTACAGGAATTTAGGGAAGTGTTTCCTAAGGACCTACCTAGATTTTTGTTGAGTGGTGCTTTCACCCAGTTGTGAAAGTACACTCTCCATTAGGATTTGGGTTCCCAAATCCCCTCTTGCAAAGAAGTTAAACACACAACTTCTCCAAGGTCTCCGCTATATTAGCATTTCGCATATATGTATTAATAATCTTAAATAAAGATACTCAATGTAAATGCTTGGAACACCTTAGTGCTTGCAAGTAACTGTAAACAAGGGGCAATGTTGGTTTATTTTACCATGAAGCTTTAGTGATTGTTCACTGAACCAAAATAAAGCAAATGTGAGTTGGCCCTCATGTGACCACGATGTAGCTTCAAATGGAACTTTGTGAAAAGGCCGTAAAACATAACTCCTTCAATGAAATCGGGATTTTCATGAAGGGAATGTCATCATAGGCTTGTGAATGAAACATGAAATAGAGGAAATGAAATTTCAGCCTGCAATGATAAAATTGTTTTTTGGCTTTGAAGTTTTTTATTTTTTATTTTTATTTTTATTTTAATGTCTGTGAAAATAAAAATGCAAAATTTTTGGAATCAATAAAATGCAGAAAGTAATCGAAAACAAATGTAGGAAATTAAAAATAAAGTGCGTTCAGTATGATGCTATCCTATTTTGACAAAACCGAAGATGCGAGGTTTCCATGCATGCAACCTAACCTACTGGACCTGCCAAAACTAGCACAATCCCCATAGACTAAGTGCTAGCTCCTAGGGTTTAAGATAAATTTCAGATTCGGGTATTCATATGAAGCAACCAAGTGAACTTGCATTTAACTTCATCTACAAACTCGAAATCTGAAACAGAAAAGAAATAGACATTAAATCCGTAGCATGCAAAGATGAATCTCCTTCTTTCTTGCCCACAAGATACAAATTTCTGAAAACAACTCTGTATTAAAGATTTGTCATTTACTCTAACAGAGATTTCTAATCTTTCCCAAAACAACAGAACAAGTGGGAGAAAAACCCCAAAGAATCAGGTCCAGAATGGCCTCACCTTTGTTACTACAACTCTGCTCCCTGTAGTTTCCCCTCCTCTTTGTTTGAGATATATCTTGATATTTATAGAGGTTGCCTCTCTACAGTGTTTTTAAAATATAAATCCACTTTCTGTCTCTCTATAATATTTAAAATGTAACGTCCATAAAATAGGTATCGGAGAAGAGGGACCATCCGCCGAAATCTGTCTCTCTGTAGTATTAAAAACATAAAACAGACTTTCCTGGGACCCACAGCATGAGCACTGGAAAGTGTCGCGATATCGCTACAACTTTGCGCTGACTGTTTCTCTTGTTGCTTTGACCGCGATTTCATGACAAGTCGTGATATCGCTACAACTTTGCGTTGACTATTTTTTTGTTGCTGATCACGCAAAATCTTGCATAAAGGGTTGAAAGGCTTACTCCTCTATGTTTCCCTACGAGTTTCTGTGCCAGAACGAGTAAGTTCAAAGTTGTCACGAAATCGTGACACGTCGCGAAATCGTGACACAAATGCAATAGAAGGCATGGAGGCAAAACGAGTCGCGAAATCGTGACATGTCACGGAATCGTGTCACGAAATCGTGACCCAGATGCAATAGAAGGCATGGAGGCAAAATGAGTAGTGAAATCGTGACATGTCATGGAATCACTGTCGCGAAATCGTGACCCAGATGCAATAGAGGGTACGGAGGCAAAACAAGTCACGAAATCGCGACATGTCGCGAAATCGTGACATGTCGCGAAATCGCGACCCAAATGCCATGGAGGGTACGAAAGCAAAATCATCGCAAAATCGTGACATGTCACGAAATCGTGACCAAAAGCAAAGCATGTCACGAAATCGCGACTCAAAATGCCATGGAGGGTACGAAAGTAAAATCGTCGTGAAATCGTGACATGTCACGAAATCATGACATGTCACGAAATCGCAACATGTCGCGAAATCGTGACCCAAAATGCCATGGAGGATACGAAAGTAAAACCGTCGCGAAATCGCGACCCAGAGCGCAACGGAAGGTACGAAAGCAAAATCGTCATGAAATCATGACATGTCACGAAATCGTGACTCAAAATGCCATGGAGGGTACGAAGTAAAATCATCGCGAAATCACGACTCAAAATGCCATGGAGGTACGAAAGTAAAATCGTCATGAAATCGCGACATGTCGCGAAATCGCGACAGGTTTCAAAAGAACAAGAGCCGGGAAGGAGAAAATCAAGCTGACATGTAATGAACATTAAGATTTGAATTGATAATAGGAAAATTCTAACTTTTGCCTTTATCTTTTGCAGGAAGACAGAAAGATGTCGCGAAATCGTGACCTGTCATGTTTTCGCGACTAATGGAGACAGAAGAACGGAGCAAGGGGAAAGTGTCGCGATTTCGTGGCACGTCACGTTTTCACGACCAAGTGCAGCCAAAGAAGACGAAAGGGCCAACATGTCACGATATCGCAACATGTTGTATTTTCGTGGCTACCAGCAAGAGAAAGGACAAGAGAAGGAATGTTGTCGCGATATCGCGACTTGTCATGAAATCATGGTCAAAGCAACAAAAGAAACAGTCAGCGCAAAGTTGTAGCGATATCGCGACTTGTCATGAAATCGCGGTCAAAGCAACAAGAGAAACAGTCAGCGCAAAGTTGTAGCGATATCGCGACACTTTCCAGTGCTTATGTTGTGGGTCCCAGGAAAGTCCGTTTTATGTTTTAATACTACGAGAAGGCAGATTTCGACGGATTGTCCCTTTTCTCCAGTACCTGTTTATGGGCCTTATATTTTAAATACTACAGAGAGACAGATTTCGGCGGATGGTCCCTCTTCTCCAGTACCTATTTTATGGGCCTTATATTTTAAATACTACAGAGAGACAGAAAGTGGATTTATATTTTAAAAACACTGCAGAGAGGCAACCTCTATAAATATCAAGATATATCTCAAACAAAGAGGAGGGGAAACTGCAGGGAGCAGAGTTGCAGTGACAAAGGCGAGAGGCCATTCTGGACCTGATTCTTTGGGGTTTTTTCTCCCACTTGTTCTATTTTTTTGGGAAAGATTAGAAATCTCTGTTAGAGTAAATGACAAATCTTTAATACAGAGTTGTTTTCAGAAATTTGCATCTTGTGGGCAAGAAAGAAGGAGATTCATCTTTGCATGCTACGGATTTAATGTCTATTTCTTTTCTTTTTTAGATTTCGAGTTTGTAGATGAAGTTAAATGCAAGTTCACTTGGTTGCTTCATATGAATGCCCGAATCTGAAATTTATCTTAAACCCTAGGAGCTAGCACTTAGTCTATGGGGATTGTGCTGGTTTTGGCAGGTCCAGTAGGTTAGGTTGCATGCATGGAAACCTCGCATCTTCGGTTTTGTCGAAACAGGATAGCATCATACTGAACGCACTTTATGTTCAATTTCCTGCATTTGTTTTCGATTACTTTCTGCATTTTATTGATTCCAGAAATTCTGCATTTTTATTTTCACAGACATTAAAATAAAAATAAAAATAAAAAATAAAAAACTTCAAAGCCAAAAAACAATTTTATCATTGCAGGCTGAAATTTCATTTCCTCTGTTTCATGTTTCATTCACAAGCCTATGATGACATTCCCTTCATGAAAATCCCGATTTCATCGAAGGAGTTATGTTTTACGGCCTTTTCACAAAGTTCCATTTGAAGCTACATCGTGGTCACATGAGGGCCAACTCACATTTGCTTTATTTTGGTTCAGTGAACAATCACTAAAGCTTCACGGTAAAATAAACCAACATTGCCCCTTGTTTACAGTTACTTGCAAGCACTAAGGTGTTCCAAGCATTTACATTGAGTATCTTTATTTAAGATTATTAATACATATACGCGAAATGCTAATATAGCGGAGACCTTGGAGAAGTTGTGTGTTTAACTTCTTTGCAAGAGGGGATTTGGGAACCCAAATCCTAACGGAGAGTGTACTTTCACAACCGGGTGAAAATACCACTCAACAGATTGGCGCTAGAAGGAGGGCCTGAACTGGTTTATTACAGTATGATTTAAATGCTATAGGGATTTAAATTTTGAATATTTCATGCCCTATTAATTAGCCCTCTTTTAACAATACAACCCTGTAATGTTAAAAAGGAGGGCCTAAATTGCTATGCGGTATGCTAATGCCTTTGATTATTCATACAGGAATAATGTGTTTCGATTTTATTTTGAAAAAAAGAATACCTTTGGTCGTGACTAACGAGTTTGTCTCCATGCAATTACTTTCATTTGATTTTAATGGACACATATCTTGGTTGATGCTAACATGATTATTCATGCTTCACATGTCCGATATTTGCTAGTCATTTTGTGCTCATTTATAAGGAGTTATCCTGTCTTAAAAGTATTGTTGTCGGTATTATGCTCTTCACTTGCGTGTAATGCGATCTTGTGAATCAGAAAGCCTACAACACTAGGAGTATGCTCTTCACTTGCGCGTATGCGACCTGGTGAATCAGAAACTACCTTACTTTTGTTTAGAATATGGCTTTATCATGATTCCTTCTTCTATTCATGACTAACAGACTTGGTTCTAAAAATATATTCTGAGTTTACTAATGGCAACTTTTGAAGAGCAAATGGTATCCCTAAGAGCTGAAATCGCAGCTCTAAGAGAACAAATGGTATCTACGATAGGGGATCATTATAAGGGTTTGTCTCTACAGGTGATACCCTATCAAACTCCTAATTTATTATTAGAGTTTCTACGATGCTTTAATCAAGAGGTGCCACTAGGATACTTGCAAAAACTGCATATCTACAAGAATACATTATGTCAATTCCAGATTTTCTATGAGGAGGTGGCTTGTAGGTTATTTGCATACATTTTGGACGGTAAATCACTCTCGTGGTATCATCATTTACCCATGGAGGTTAAGATTTCTTGGAACCAATTAGAAGCAGCCTATCTTTATCACTTTGGTAACCAAGTTGACTTAAATGGGCTGCAAAATCAATTCACCGCTATGCGTAAAGAACCTAGTGAGTCCACAGGTCGATTCAATATGAGGTTTCATGAATTATATTCTCAAATGTGGGAAAGTTTGGGTACATCAGAAGAAGAAGCTATTGAAATATACCTGAGAGCCATACACCCCGCACTTGCTACCGTCATTGAGGAAAACGTGGATGACTTGTCTCTAGAGATAATCTATGAGATTCTGGAAAAGGTAGAACAACAAGTGTTAAAAAAGGAAAAGGCACAACATGTTCATATGAGAGATTGTTCTTTTGGAATTAGTGACGCCAACCTACACCAACCATCAAATGTAGCAACCTCCACTCCAATGATACCTGAGGTAAAAGATCAAGGGGATGAAATTGAATGTCCAAATCTTATAACCACCTTTGAGGTAGTCCAAGAGGGGGTGCAAATTGCTAAGCCAACGTCCACTAGTGAGGATTATGCAGAAATGATCTCATTCATAGAAATACACGATTATTTAGATGAAGGGGTTCTAAATTCAACCATGTCTGAAATATGTGATAGGACGGAACCTACCATAGAATTGAAGGAAGTGGTTGAAACTGAAATTGGAAGAAAATCAATAGATAAATTTGAAGATATGATAGAATTTCACCACTTGCCCTTGGAAGAAGCTCTCGATGAGAAGCGGGGAACTAATGATCAAAAAATTGATCAATTGGAAGCAACTCAAATGAGCGATCATCAAGATGAGTTACTTGACATACACTTTGACCAAAAATATTCGAGGGTTGAAAAGGATGGGCATGTTTTCAATTGGGTGCCCAATTTTGGTATGTTTGATGAACAAGTAATCAATGAGGGATATGAAGATCATGAGGTAAAAGAAGGAATTGCAAATCCTCACCAAATTTTGGTAAATGAAAATGTGAAAAAGGTAAAATCTAAACCGTTGTGTCCAAACATCCAAGATTTAGGTAAATATTTGTACAATTCAGATGATGTTTATGATAAAATGCCTTTGAAAGTGAATGAAGAACAAGGATTAATTTCTAACCACACCTTTGATAACATGGATTTGATGAAAGAAAAAGAAGTTGATATATTTAGATTGCTAAATCAAATCCATCAACAATTAATAAAGAAATCTAGGATAAAAGCTTGCGATGATTTTCATTTAGTAAGCATCCTAGATGCTTGTAAACAATTGCACAACTTTGATTGGCCTAAGAACAGGGAAAATGAATGGGCTTTGAAAATTTTAGAAATAGGCTCTTGCTTACAAAATTTCATTGTGAATAAAGAAAGCTTACTTCTAAACCATGAAAAGAATTATGAAATTTACACCTTAAGGAATATACAAGGAAGAATTGAAAATCAACCATTGTCTAATCAATTCGGTAATCTGAATCTCACCTATAAGAATAACAATGGAACTAAATCTAATTGGTGGAGTGAGAAAGGAAAGCTGAAGTTGGTTGCATGGTTTGGTCTAGTTTTATTTTTGTTTGATTCCTTCCATATTTGGCATGTATATCACGTCATAGGCCTTTTAAAGAATTCTAATCAGATCTGGGATCCGGGAAAATAATAATCAAAACTGTGCAACATCTTGCTTCATGTTGTACATCCGTTTATAATTCCTGGTGTTTTGTGTGTGTTCAAGTTTTGTTTTCGGGAGTGTTTTTAGGTTTGGTTTTAAGTTTTGTGTGTTGGTCCTTTGGACATTTTTGGTTTTTCTTTATAAAAAAAAAAAAAGGTAATAAAGCAAGTCGTCAGCTTATGTCCTTATGAATGTTGATCAAGACTAGGAGAATATGAAGTATTGGAATTATATTGCAGAGAGCTCCACAAATATCGCAAACTCATTAAATAACATCGTTTGAAATTTGTGATGCGTGAAGTTGTTAGTTTGCTTTGACAAAGTATGACAAAACAGGTGGTAGACTCCATCCACATTTCAAAAGAGCAATGCATCCATCCATATCGCGCATTACATTCCACATTGCATAGGCATTTCTATTATCTCAGTTACATTTCAAGCACATTCATTGAAAAGGTGTCAAATCCTCTTAGGGTCATTATATAACAAATATTAAAAGGACCCTAAGGCTGGGAACTGGTGGCCCGAACTATCTTGAACCGAGCACGATCTACACATATTAAAGAAGATCTTGAACAAAATGGTCAAAACCTCACTTGGAAGAATAGGTAAGGCGAAAAGAATACTTCATGTCTATCCCATCATGCAACATAATTTTTTAACAGTGGTTTTTACCACTCCCCTAAAGTTTAAAGCCCAAAATCGGAGTAGTAAGGATAGGGTTTAATTCTCATCTCGCTTAGGTTGAGAATCCGACTCCCCAAAGCTTCTGTTTTTCTTTCATCATCAATATTGGATTGGAAGGATCGTACTACGTGTCCCTGGCAAGGATGGGTAGTCATCCCCAAGATCCAAGAAAATCAAAAGTAAAGCCCAATCATGAATTATGGGGTTAATCTCCACCGGGGCTATAGACGCCTGGCTGGCAGTGGAGTATGCTCACGCGTGGCAACATGTCTTGCCTAAAAGCAGGACCGCTGACTGCTCAAAAGGATAGACTAGCCTAACAGTTTCATCCATAGCAGGTTAAATCATTTTGTTCAAGATAAGGTAATAAACTCCAGATCAGAGTAGTAAGGATAGGGTTAAATTCTCATCTCGCATAGGTTGAGAATCTGACTCCCCAAAGCTTCTATTTTTCTTTTACACATGGGTTCAAGATGGTAGTGGCATACGACCAGCTTTGGGATCTAATAAATTAATTCAGTATACATATATTTGATCCTGAGAGGGTTTGAAAGTTTTTATATGTTTGTTCATGGTACTAGACAGTTGTCATATTTGTCATGCATTAAAATCTGAACAAATCATTCATAGCCTCGCATATGCACTCAGGTAAAGCTGACAGTGGAAAGCTAAATGAGTTTCAAACGATGAGGAATGAATCACGACACACACACATTGAGCTGATGCTGAATAATTCTAATCCTTCATGTATTTCTCGTCTAGTTTCATTCTTTGGATATATGCTGACACTAGTGTTAAAATTTTGAAGGTTTTCAGGTGTGGTTCTTACCGAAATGCTCAGGAGCATTTCCCAGTAGAGTCGCCATTTGTTGTGGATGTTCCACAACGTACCCCAAAATTGGGGACCCACCTTTCTTGTTTTTGATATTTAGTTGTGTTCGTCTTATTTGCATTCTACCACATCATTTTTATTGTTGCTGATCACGCAAAATCTTGCATAAAGGGTTGAAAGGCTTACTCCTCTATGTTTCCCTATGAGTTTCTATGCCAGAACGAGTAAGTTCAAAGTTGTCGCGAAATCGCGACACAGATGCAATAGAAGGCACGGAGGCAAAACAAGTCGCAAAAACGTGAAATCGCGACATGTCGTGAAATCGCAATGTCACGAAATCACAACATGTTGCAGAATCGCATCACGAAATCGTGACCCAGATGCAATAGAAGGCACGAAGGCAAAACGAGTCGCAAAATCATGACATGTCGCAGAATCACTGTCGCGAAATCGTGACCCAGATGCAATAGAGGATACGAAAGAAAAATAGGTCACGAAATCGCGACCCAAATGCCATGGAGGGTACGAAAGCAAAATCATCGTGAAATCGTGACATGTCACGAAATCGCGACCCGAAAGCAAAACATGTCGCAAAATCGTGACTCAAAATGCCATGGAGGGTACGAAAGTAAAATTGTCATGAAATCGTGACATGTCGCGAAATCACGACCTGTCACGAAATCGTGACCCAAAAGGCCATGGAGGATACAAAAGTAAAACCGTCACGAAATCGTGACCTAGAGCACAACGGAAGGTACGGAAGCAAAACGCGTCGTGATTTCGTGACATGTCGTGAAATCGTGACTCAAAATGCCATGGAGGGTACATAAGTAAAATTGTTGTGAAATCATGACTCAAAATGCCATGGAGGGTACGAAAGTAAAATCGTCGCGAAATCGTGACAGGTTTCAAAAGAACAAGAGCCGGGAAGGAGAAAATCAAGCTGACATGTAATGAACATTAAGATTTGAATTGATAATAGGAAAATTCTAACTTTTGCCTTTATCTTTTGTAGGAAGACAGAAAGATGTCACGAAATCGTGACCTGTCACGTTTTTGTGACTAATGGAGATAGAAGAACAGAGCAAGGGGAAAGTGTCGCGATTTCCACGTCTTTCCGACCAAGTGCAGCCAAAGAAGACGAAAGGGCCAACATGTCGCGATATCGCGACATTGTAATCACGGCTACAAAGCAAGAGAAAGGACAAGAGAAGGAAAGTTGTAGCGATATCGCGACTTGTCATGAAATCGCGGTCAAAGCAACAAAAGAAACAGTCAGCGCAAAGTTGTAGCGATATCGCGACTTGTCATGAAATCATGGTCAAAGCAACAAGAGGAACAGTCAACGCAAAGTTGTAGCGATATCGCGACACTTTCCAGTGCTTATGCTGTGGGTCCCAGGAAAGTCCGTTTTATGTTTTTAATACTACAGGAAGGCAGATTTCGATGGAATGTTCCTTTTCTCCAGTACCTGTTTATGGGCCTTATATTTTAAATACTACAGAGAGACAGATTTCGGCGGAATGTTCCTTTTCTCCAGTACCTATTTATGGGCCTTATATTTTAAATACCACAGAGAGACAGAAAGTGGATTTATATTTTAAAAACACTGCAGAGAGGCAACCTCTATAAATATCAAGATATATCTCAAACAAAGAGGGGGGAAACTGCTGGAGCAGAGTTGCAGTGACAAAGGCGAGAGGCCATTCTGGACCTGATTCTTTGGGGTTTTTCTCCCACTTGTTCTATTTTTTTGGGAAATATTAGAAATATCTGTTAGAGTAAATGACAAATATTTAATACAGAGTTGTTTTCAGAAATTTGCATCTTGTGGGCAAGAAAGAAGGAGATTCATCTTTGCATGCTACGGATTTAATGTCTATTTCTTTTCTTTTTTAGATTTCGAGTTTGTAGATGAAGTTAAATGCAAGTTCACTTGGTTGCTTCATATGAATACCCGAATCTGAAATTTATCTTAAACCCTAGGAGCTAGCACTTAGTCTATGGGGATTGTGCTGGTTTTGGCAGGTCCGAGTAGGTTAGGTTGCATGCATGGAAACCTCGCATCTTCGGTTTTGTCGAAACAGGATAGCATCATACTGAACGCACTTTATTTTCCAATTTCCTGCATTTGTTTTCGATTACTTTCTGCATTTTATTGATTCCAGAAATTCTGCATTTTTATTTTCATAGACATTAAAATAAAAATAAAAATAAAAATAAAAAACTTCAAAGCCAAAAAACAATTTTATCATTGCAGGCTGAAATTTCATTTCCTCTGTTTCATGTTTCATTCACAAGCCTATGATGACATTCCCTTCATGAAAATCCCGATTTCATCGAAGGAGTTATGTTTTACGGCCTTTTCACAAAGTTCCATTTGAAGCTACATCGTGGTCACATGAGGGCCAACTCACATTTGCTTTATTTTGGTTCAGTGAACAATCACTAAAGCTTCACGGTAAAATAAACCAACATTGCCCCTTGTTTACAGTTACTTGCAAGCACTAAGGTGTTCCAAGCATTTACATTGAGTATCTTTATCTTAAGATTATTAATACATATACGCGAAATGCTAATATAGCGGAGACCTTGGAGAAGTTGTGTGTTTAACTTCTTTGCAAGAGGGGATTTGGAACCCAAATCCTAACGGAGAGTGTACTTTCACAACTGGGTGAAATCACCACTCAACAATTTCCTTTGAGCATGAATTTGATTTCACTATTTAGCTAAAGCCAGGAACAAAACCTATCCATAGAAATCCTTATAGGAAGAATCCTATTGAAAGGTAGGAGCTAAAAGTGGAACTATAAGGGTTGCTAGAAAATGGATTGATAAAACCTAGTGTGTCATCATGGGGTGCACCTGTGTTGGTTGTCAAAAAGAAATATGGGTCTTTGCAAATATGCATAAACTATAGAATGCTTAATAAAGCAACCATCAAGAATATGTATCCTTTGCCCAGGATTGAAAATCTATTTGATAAACTAAAGGATGTCACCATATTTTTAAAGATTTATTTGAAATTTGGATATCACAAATTGAGAATCCTTGAAGAGGATACCCATCAAACAACATTTAAAACCGAATATGGATATTATGAGTTTATAGTCTTGCCATTTGGGCTGATGAATGTACAAACATCATTTATGAACCTAATGAACAATGTGTTAAAAAAGCATCTAGATCAGTTTGATCTTATATTTTTGGATGATATTCTAATATATTTCCAAAATAGAAAGGAACATGTTAAACATCTTAGGATTATACTAGAGTTTCAAGGAAGAATCAAATCTATGGGAATTTATCTAAGAGTGACTTGTATGTTTCAAAAGTACAATATTTGGGGCATATTATATATATAAGGGATTGCAATTGATCCAAATAAGATTGAGGCTATCCTAAATTGGCCAACGCTCACTAATGTGGTTGAAGTGCAAAGCTTCACGGGCATGATAGGTTATTATAGGTATTATGTGAAATATTATTTTAAGATAGCCTATGAAATAACTAACCTTTAAAGAAAAGAAAATAAATTTAAGTGGTCAAACAAGTGTGAAGCTTCTTAAGCAAAAAATCACCATGGAACCAATACTAAAGATTCCATATCCTCAGGGTAACTTCTCAGTATATATTGATGCACCATTGGAAGGGTTAGGAGGAGTACTTTTTTAGGATGAGTTAGTCATAGCATATGGGTCAAGGAAACTCAAGAAACATAAGGTTAACTATGCTACACATGATCTAGAGCTGGCAATAGTTGTGCACACTCTTAATATTTGGTAACGTTACTTGGTAGGAAGACCTTTCAAGTTAAGGACCGACCATTAGAGCTTGAGGTATATATTTACTCAATCTATGCTCAATGCAAGATAGAGAAGATGGATCAAATTTCTAGTCGAGTACGACTTTGATATTGAATATATCAAAAGAAAGAAAAATTATATTGTTGATGCCCTAAGTAGGAGGAGGTACATTACTGCTTTGACTTGACGCCATCTAAAAATTGATGGACCAAGTTAGGAAAATGCAACCTCAATATGAATATTGTAATTAAATTTGGGTCAATAAGGAAAGGAATCCTGAAGAGAGTAAGGATTTCAGTATCAAGTATGGTATTTTATGCTTTAAGTACAGGGTAGTTGTACCCAAAGTAGGTGATCTAAGGAGATTGATCATGCGAGAGGTACATATATCTCCTTACTATGCTCACCCTGGAGGAGCAAAGATGAGAGAGAACATGAAGACGACCTTTTATTGGTTGAGAATGAAGAGGGATATCACCAATTTTATTGCTCATTACCTTGAATACCATAAAGTGAAAGCTAAGAATAGGCATCCTATAAGACAGTTGTATACACACAATATACCCATGCGAAAGTGGTAGGTTATATCTATGGATATCATAGTTGGTTTACCAAAAATCAGGTACCAACATGATGCGATTGTTATTGTAGTAAAAAAAATAACTAAGGTTCCACATTTTATACCAGGGAACACAAAGTATGACACAATTGTTGTGGCTAACATATTTGCCAAGGAAATATTTAGGTCACATGGATTTCCTGAAATGATTATTTTAGACAATAATTCTAGGTTTACATTCGAGTTTTGGTAAGCTCTTCATCGTGCAATGGGTATACGACTAAACATAAGTTCTACATACCATATAAAAATCGATGGTCAAATAGAGAGGGTAAACCAAGTGTTGGAAGATATGCTTTGCATGTATTGTATGGACCAGAAGTCTCGATGGGAAGACTATTTGCATCTTATAGAATTTACTTACAATAATGGCCATCATTCTTCCTTGGGAAGACCGTTTGAAGCCTTTTATGGTAGGAGATATAGAACACCTTTTATTGAGACAATCCAGAGGATCAAATTACACTTGGATCAAGCATGGTTAGAGAGATGTAAGAACAACTTAAGATGATCATATTGAGGCTTAAAGAAGCCAGTGATCATCATAAGAGCTATGCTGGTATAAAAATATCACCAAGAGAATTCTCTATGGGAGATAGAGTGTTCTTAAGATTTAGATCCATGAAGAGTGCTATAAATTCCATAAAACTGAATCATCATTTTGTTGGGCCATTTGAGATCACTGAGAGGATTAGCCCAGTAGCGTATAGACTCACTTTGCCGCCCAACCTATTAAATATCCATGATATTTTCCATGTATCCCTGCTTAGGAAGTACATTGTTAATCTTGATCATGTGTGGGAATTTTTTAAATTGTAGATGGCAGACCTTGAGGTCATTGAAGTTAGGCCAATGAAGATTCTAGAGTTTCATTCCAAAACAATGAGGAAGTAGACTCTAGAATAGTGTAAGATCCAAAGGACCAATATTTTGAGAAGAGTACCACTTGGGAAAAGTGGATGATATAAAATATTTTTATTTTTATTTTTTTAATTGAAAGTAAATTTTGATGTAGGGAAAACATAGTGGACTATTTTTAGTCCAAGGGGGATAGTATGTCACGACCCACCTTGGTAGTACCCTTTATGAAATGATAATATATTGAATCTACAATTTCAATGCCTAGTAGAGTTTGTAATATGGATATGCAAAAATATTTGTAACATTGGCTATGTTGTATGAACATGCTACTACTGATTATATGTGATTTTGCAAGATTAATTATCCTCGTAGGTGGACAAAAAGATCAACCATCAAGGATGGATTCCCCTAGGAGGGTATTAGTAAAAATAAAGTTTTTAGTAGTACCTGGGTGGACAATATCAAGCTAATAATTTAGTATTAGTTTTGATATTTACATTTGAATTGACTAATTATGGAGATGATAAATATTATTCCATGCATGCATTAGTTTTAATTAAAGTGTCTAAAATCATGGATTGTTAATGCTTTTATTATATTGAAATCTCTATAATTTTTAAATAAAACAAGCAATAAAATATATTAAAGTTGGATATTCAAAATGTGGAATTAAAGTCTTCATGTCAGGGAGGTCTGAGTAAGGAGGCTTAGCTTAATGAAAGTATGCTCCCCTACCAACTTGAAAAGAGGGAACAAAGGGGAATTAAATTTTTAGCTAAGAGTGCATGAGTTCTTGGGAATAAAAAAAGACTCAACTGTAAGAGAAGGGAAGAAGCAAAAAGATTAAGAAAATGATATTCAGAGGCTTTTGGATAGAGGATATCGAGAGTAAATAAATATAGAGGAGGAGGATGAAGGAGGTGAATCTAGAGAGGAAGAATATTGGAGCCAAAGTGCTTATTCCCATCCTTGTCTATATTTTTAGGTTGGATTCTTCTAGTTTTGTAAATATTTTTGTTGTTTGAAGGAGTACAGGGTAAATATAAGCCTTGTTGTTTAATTTGTGTATGCTTGTTTGTTTGTTTATCTTGCTTAAACACTTGTTTTTATGAGATAGTCAGACCAATGTTGTTTCCATCCCGTCAAAGTCTTGCTTAGACACCTTTATCGTGTCCATGGCCACCTAGCCACGCTATGGTAGGCATTTTTCCTTTCATTGCAAGGATTCCTTGATCACCTTGGCATAGCCTGCTCATGCTTTGTGCAACAATGTTGAGAGTAGGTAAGGGCCTATTAATGCAAGCAAGGATAAATATATTTTTTTTACTTTAAAAATCTTGTTTTCATTTTGAGTGTAGTCACTTGGTTTTTAAATGATATTATCATTGAGTTTAGAAAGGTGGTTGGTGAGTTTTTGCCTTGGTCGCCCACTTTCCCTCATGGTGGCTCTATTAAACCATCACTACCATATTTCATTTTGATTGCATTTTCATCTGTTATGTCATCTACATTTTTGCTTCATGGTATATTCACCCTATTTTTGACCTATGTTGTATTAAAAAAATCTTAGCTTTGAGGTGTTAAATCCTCCTTGGATTGAATCTGAAGGATCCACTCTATTCATGAATGCCATCATGATTTGATATGTATTTTATTGTTTCTTATTGACATCCTTTGGGATTTTACTAAGGTTTAAACTTAGGCTTTAACTTTAATTAATTCCACACTACTGTAGCATCGCCATCATGTGGTGTCTCCATGCTCAGGAAAGCACAAATTGGGGGAAGGTTGCTCAAGCCTTCTGGTAGGGTACCTAGGAATAGATATTTGGGGATATATTATTATATTGTATAAGGGTTGGCATGGGCCACACATAACCCAAGGTTTGATTGTATTATAATATTATATTATATTATAATATAATATTATATTAGTAGTAGGCTCCCCAAAGTAGAATAAGAATATGGATATATAAAGAAGAGATATTTGTTATTGTAATCATCATTGAAGAATAATCTTATGTAATCGTCGTGCCCATGAAGTGGCTTATGGGACTTTGCCCTCCTCAAGTGGCATCTCTCATCTTGGGAGATCTTGTGGAGTGATTCCTTCCTTAAGGAGTATTATTGGTGTTTCCCTACCTTAAGGGTATTATCTATCTCTCTCTCATTTGTGGATTGTTATTGTGGATAATGTATTGTGGATGAATGATTTGATATTTTTGCATATTGGTGAATGGTTTATGTTAATCATAATAAATTTATGCAACAAGTGGTATCAGAGCAACGATTTTGGCAAAGTGGGGATTTTTGTGAAATTGCAAAATTAGGGCAATTTTTTTTGGAAAAAATGTCTCATCTTTCAGGAGCCATATCTTTGCACAAGTTTATCCGATTCAGGCGATTCTTGGATCAGATTGTGCAGAATTTGAAGAGCTTTAAAATGAGTGGTCATATGAAGGAATCCAAGAAGTATTGAGGGAGATACGACCTTTTTAAGTTAGTCATCCAAAACAAGGATAGTGATAAATTTCATAGATTTTTTTGGAAAAACGTCTCATCTTTCAGAAGCCATATCTCTGCAAAAGTTTATCCGATTTAGGTGATTCTTGGATCAGTTTGTGCATAATTTGAAGAGATTTAAAATGAGTGGTCATATGAAGGAATATGAGTAGTATTGAGGGATATACAACCTTATGAAGTCAGCCATCTGGAACAAGGGTAGTGACGAATTTTCAAATCGTGAATTTCTTGAAGACAAAATTTGTTTAGTTCGGGTAAGCAAATCAGTTGCAATTTATTTTGTTTGGAAGAAAAATTGCAGATCTAGTTGTCTATGTGGATTTTTAGCTTCAAATCAGTGGGAAGATATTTATTTCCATAAAACCCTAGTTGCATTAGGGCATGAACAATGGCACTCCAAAATTTTTCTGGAGAAGATGATATTGATGTTAGGGATTGGTGGAAAAATTTTAAATCCTTGTTTCATCATAATACTATTTGGAAATGTTGGCTTTCTTTTTATCTTAGAGGAGAAGCTATGATTTGGTATTCTAGAATTCCTCGTGCCCATCAAGATGAACTAACTTGGGAAACAATGGAGCATGAATTCTTGAGTAGATGGGACCCATATAAAAAGATAGCTAGTTTGAAGGTCACCATCAAGGGATATGAAGAAGAAATAAATATGCTTCAAAAAGAACAAAAGGAAATAAAAAGAGTGGTAGAAGATAAAAAATATGTCAGTATGCAGACAGAGGAAACCATACCTTTGGTAGAAGATAAATTCAAAAATGGACAAAGGAATTCGTTTGAATCTAAAAAGTCTATTTTGTAGGTTCATGGAAGCATTAAAAAAGAACAGGTTATTATTTCCATTGACCCTAGTAGCAGATATAATTTTATTAATATTTCCTTGGCTAAGAAGTTGCAAGTTCAAGCAACAAAAATTAAGGACATACAACTAGAGGGTGAGCATGTTCAGATTTTTGAAGATTTGAAGATCACCATGGATAAATATGTTTTACATTCAGATTTCTATGCTATTGAGATGGATGATGAGGATATTGTTCTTGGTTATCCTTGGTTAGATTCTTTGGGTACTGTTAACATTAATGTGCAAAAGAAGTTTATGAAGTTATGGTACAGGAAAAAGAAGATAACATTGTAGGATATTTCTCAGCTTAAGGAGCAAGGATGCAAGGAAAATCAAGAAGTGGTTGTAGAGAAACAAATTGAAGAACCTGAAATAGAATCCAAGAAGGCAGTAGCAACAACAAAGTCCATGGAAGAAGTAGCAACAATGGAGTCCATGGAAATAACAGTAATAGAGTCCAAGGAAGCTTTGATAGAAGAGCACAAGGACACACCAAACAAAGAAGACATGAAAGGACAATGTGTAGAAGAATTTAAAACAATGGAGCCAAATGTTGAGAAGTCAAAGAAGGTAGAACATCAAGTTAAGGTTGCACCATATTGCCATCCACACCACCATGAGCATCAACAATCTTGGAAGTATGGTTCAAGGCAACAATATTATGGTTCTACATGGAATCAAAAGGGCACCAACTATGGTAGTGTTTGGCAGAGAAAGCATAGGGATCCTATTTTTCAGAGTGGATCATCAACATCAAGGAAAAAGTGGACCCATCATTCAAGTTATCAAAATACAATAGCAAAAGCATGGAGCCAACGAAGCAGATTTGGATACTCAAGTAACAAAATGGCATACCAGCATCACCGTGTTTCACTTGGATGGATGGATGATCGAGATTGGTACCAGTTGCTAACATTGCTTAGCAAATCATATTATCATGTTTCTTCATATGTTTCGAGGACAAAACATTTGTAAGGAGGGTGGTATGGTAGGGTACCTAGGAATAGATATTTGGGGATATATTATTATATTGTATAAGGGTTGGCATGGGCCACACATAACCCAAGGGTTGATTGTATTATAATATTATATTATATTATAATATAATATTATATTAGTAGTAGGCTCCCCAAAGTAGAATAAGAATATGGATATATAAAGAAGAGATATTTGTTATTGTAATCATCATTGAAGAATAATCTTATGTAATCGTCGTGCCCACAAAGTGGCTTATGGGACTTTGCCCTCCTCAAGTGGCATCTCTCATCTTGGGAGATCTTGTGGAGTGATTCCTTCCTTAAGGAGTATTATTGGTGTTTCCCTACCTTAAGGGTATTATCTATCTCTCTCTCATTTGTGGATTGTTATTGTGGATAATGTATTGTGGATGAATGATTTGATATTTTTGCATATTGGTGAATGATTTATGTTAATAATAATAAAGTTATGCAACACCTTCCCTCTAAATATCCCATATGGGATATGTGGGGGGCCTGAGCGAACCTTATCAAGAGAGGGGATCCCTTATGCTTTTGACCACCAAGTTGTGGTCGATTCTACTCCACTTGGTGGGTTGCCCAAAGCACCAATTGGTAATATTGAAACAAATATCATGGTCGCTTAACCTAGTTGATCCATCCTTTTTGTGATGAGCTCTCTACCTTGGACGTCTGGCATGTTTGACCTTGTTGACTAGTAGATCCACCTTAGTGTTGTTTTTTTGCCATGTGAATGGAAATTTTATTTATCAATTCATGTTTTGTAGGGATAGTTGAGTTTTTATTTAAAACTTGTTTAAAATTAATCCCACATGTTTAGTGTGGGGGTGTGCTTGTGCATCTTAAAGGGGATTACACTCCCATTTGTTAATTGACCATGTTCAGTGGTCAAGGTAGCTCTATGCAGACCATACTTTGGTTCTAGTTGGAGGCATTGTGTGGCTTCCACATGGGGGTACCTATTATTTATGGGGGCCACCTGTTGATGGAGGGGTCACCAATGGTGTTGTTTATGTTGTTGACCAATCTATGATGACCCAATAAACTATGGTTTATGATGATCTATTTGATCAGTTTGACCTGATTGGCTTGGTTTGATTGTTATTTGATTATGATTAAACCCAATATTTTATTTGGAATTTAGGGCTTATGGGATTTTGATCTATTAATGCAATTTTGATTAAATTATGATTTTGGTACTAGTTATAATATGATTGATGAATTGAAAGAATGGCCTTTAGATTTAATCAAAAGAATGGCCTTTAGATTTAATTAAAATAATGGGTACTTTATTTGTTTAATTAAAATAATGGGTATTTTCTTTGATTAATTAAAATAATGGGTATTTTCTTTGATTAATTAAAAAAGTGGGTAATTTTATTTTATTAGAAGAAAGACTTAATGTTTTATTGAAAGAAAGTGTTATAGGTATTGTTGAATATGTGAAAGATAACTTCGATATTTTGGTTAAAGTATGGTTGAAATGTATTAAGGTTAATATATTTCTTATGGGATAAAGTATGGTCAAAATGTATTAAGGTTAATATATTTCATTTTAGATAAAGTATGGTTAAAACTTATTAAGGTTAATATATTTCATTTTGGGTTAAATTATGTTTGAGATGTATAAAGGATAATATATATCATTTTATGATAAATTAGGTTTGAAATGTATAAAATATCTTATATTTTATTTAAATATGTTTGGGATGTATGGATGATCATATATATTTTTTTGGAAGTTACTAATAGAATTCCTTTCGAGATGATTATGGGGTCCTCTCTATTATTCTTGTTGTGTGCTATTTTATAGTAGATGGATACATTAGACCTTTAGAAATAAGTTATTCCTTTAAATGTTATTAGAAGGAATAAATCATCTTTAGAAGAATGAATGTGAAATTCATTCAAGGGAATTATGGGGTTCGCTCATTGATTTTGTAGTATGAATTAAAAGAACAATTCATATTTTGGGGACATAAGAATTATGAGGTTCTTGTGTACTTATATTGGTAATGTTGTTTTGGAAAAAGAAATTATGGGATTACTTTATATTGTTTTATTGGGGACTATTAACTTATGCAATAAAAAGGATGCTTCAAAGCTAGGTTTTTCTCGTAAGGGTTTCCCAAGATATACGATGTATTGTGTGTGTACCGAATATCTTCATATTTTAACCTTGCATTTATTGCTTTCTAGATTTAGTTTTGAGGTTATGTTTGCTCTTCAATAAAATGGGAGGTTTATTGTAATTCATAGATCATGGATAAGATTTTGGTAGGAGTTTTATTGAATTAAAAATAGTGCTATTCATGATAATTGTAATTGTTAAATCAAAATAAAGGAAGAAGTTATCTAGTTATGAGAAGGAAATAATATATGCATTTTATATTCTTGAATAGTCCTTACTATGATGAATCTTAGATGATTATAAAATGATATCTATTAATGTTTATGCTTATGGATTGAAATCTAAGAGAGAGATAGAGAGAGAGAGAGAGAGTAATCTAAGGGATTATGGGATCCCTTTTTGCATGAGATTTCGAGTAACCTTGTATTAAATCATTCTTCTAAGACCTAAACATAGGTAGATCCACAAAGGTAAATATTAGATTTAGAATCAATGAATTGTATATCACCAAGAGTGATTGATGGAAGAGTTATCTCATCACAAGGATGATATGGATAGCTTATTTGCATAACACTTAGTGCACCTACATAAATAGACTTATGTATGATGTAGGGATGGACATACCCTTTTGAAAAACTAAAAGTGACAACTTAGCTCATTGTGGAGATGAGATAGATAGCTTATTTGCGTTACACTTAGTGCACTTATATAGATGGACTTATGTATGGTGTAGGATGGCATACCCTTTTGACAGATTAAAAGGGGATAAGTTGGCTCATTGCAGAGATGAGATAGACAACTTAATCATAAGGTATTAAGTCAATAGAAAACTTCATAGAGTGGCTTATGTAGGGTGGGTATATGTAGATCCATAATGAGTGTATCAAAAAAAATTCTCTCTCGAGTTGGTTAGGTTTTGGGGTTGTTACACCAAGGATCCAAGCTCATTCATTTCCTCAATATTGGAGACTCCAACACAATAAAATATATGTATGTATAATATAAAAAATAAAAGGTATGTCACAAAGAGTACAAGAGACTTACCAAGAAAACTTCCAAAGCTTCTATGATTTCTCATTCCTTGATATTAGCAAAAAGAGACACTATATTTAGTTTAAGTTATGAATTCTAACCCTACCAAGGGAAAATAGACCCCTCCTGATTAACTACTAGGGTATCAAAACTAGACTTAGATAAATTGGATCCTTATTAGAGGGTCTAGGTAGCAAACCAAATTTTACTAGGTGTGAGTATGAAATATTGTTGACTAGTAGTTGAGGATGAGATAAATCTACTCAGGAAAAGTTGGATAGGGTTAGAGCTGAGAGGGATCAAATATTATTAGAGAATGAAGGGCTTAAGAAGGAGGTAGCAGAAAAGCCTAACTTTTCAAGTTTGAACAACTTATGCAAGACATTACCAAAGAACATAGCAAGTAGTTGGGATACCTAGAGAAGAAAGACCAACAAATAGATTTAGAGACCTCTAGACCCATAGAAAAGGAGATTGACCTAGAAATCATACAAGAAATTCAAATGGTTAAGAACACATGGGATAAGATCAAGGAGGAGGCTCAGAATACCTATGAGTATTTCAAGATCATGTTTTCTATAGGAGAAATCTTAGGAAAGGCCAAGAACATAGATTCAAATAGAAGAGTGACTCTCCGTAAGAGGTAAACATCAAGAAGTCCTAAAATTACTTACGCCAATGATCCAAGAACAGGCACAACGACATAGGATAGATGAGAAAAATATGGTAAAGAAAAGTAGAAGGATCCTAGATGCCTAGGAGAACCTACCAACTTGCAAATATAATTTGTCATCTATAAAAGTCTAGATCCAAGAAATAAAAAAGGAAATACAAGGGCTATTCACCATAGAGTTGTTAGATGTCTTTGATGATATGAAACACATTGTGGATTATGATGTCATCCATGCCATGGTCGAATAAGAAAAATATCAAAACAATGAATGGAATACCTCTAAAGTATGTGAGAAATTAAATCCAGTCATAGTCAACTTGAAAGAGTTGGCTACTAAGGGGGATGAACTATTAGAAAACCTATTTGAATATTTGGTGGGAGAAGTTAAGTACCTAGGAACAATGCAGTTGCCTAATGACAACAAGAGGTAAAAATTACTAAACTTGTTACCAACAAGAACTAGTTAAATGGACCAAGGCACCAATGGAGATATCAATTTTACCAAATTTTGAATAAAGATCTCATTTTTTTAGACACTGTGCCCAAGGATTATGATGACCCATAAATCTAACTGATAAACTAGACAACTATTATTATTATTATTATTATTATTATTATAATATATAAACATATACTTGATAGGGATTTACATATCCCTATCCAACGTATGTCATTCTATGAAGTCATCTAAGGTCTAATCTAACATTTTATGTTGTCTATCTAATATTCATGATGATCCAGCTTATCCTCATTCATAATCTATCCAATGATACACCCACTCCTACACCATACATAAGCCTACATATGTAGGTATACTAAATGCATTGCAAATAAACTACCAATCTCATTCTCCATGAATGAGCTAATTTTACCTGTCAAAAGGGTACGCCCATCACTACACCATACATAAGTCCATCTATGTAGGTGCACTAAGCATAATGCAAATAAGCTATTAGTATCATCTCTACAATGAGCTAACTTATTCCATCCATCACTCCTAGTGATAACCAAATTCATTTTAAATCTAATTTATGCCTTTGTGTAGCTATCTAGTTTAGGTTTTTAGAAGAGTTCCTTGAAGAATAAGATTACCTGAAGTTCCTCCCTAAGGGATCCCATAATCCCTTAGGTTTATTTTTCTACTTCTAACACATAAGCATAATCATTTTTAGATACCATTTCTAAACATCTAAACTACTCTAAACCATCAATATCTAATATTTATTTCCTTAGAAGGATGTGATTAATTCCATATACTTAATTAAACATTGGATAACATCTATATTTTCATCAAGGAAGATACATAAATAAGATGTAATTCTATCTAAGCTACTAACAAAAATGTGATAGTGTATGAAACTGCGACATCATAGATCCTTTTATAAACAGGTAAATGATACACCTTTCATTCATAATTTAAATCAATATATAACCCCAATAGGGTAAAAGTATCACCACACTAAATGAATAAAGCATTACATCATTATCCAACTAGGAGAATACTCAATCTAGAGTCTACTCCACAATAAATTTTCCATAACATGAGCTTCACTACAACATAAAAGTTCAATGTCTTGGATCTAAGCCTCTTTCATGTCTTTATTGCTTCTCAATCGCTTAGTTGATGGTAGGAAGGTACTAGTACAACTCATAGATCTTATGGAGCATGCAACTAAATGCATTTGCTAAATGACTTATGAAACATGTGTATTTATGAATTGGATGTCAAATTGTAACTATACAATATACACAATGTAATTATGCATAAATAATTTAATCAAACAACAAGAGGAAACATCATAATTTTCCACACTCATTCTTTCATCTAATATTCAATCAAACCCATAGAAATCATTCCTTTTAAATTAATCAACCAAAAGCCCATACTTTTAGATAATTAAATACCCATAAAAACCTTTTTTCTAATCAATTAAAAGCCCATACTTTTAACCAATTAAATACTTACAAAAACCATTTTATTTAATCAATTAAAAGCTCATACTTTTAATCAATTAAGTACTTATAAAAACCATTTATTTAATTAATAAAATCCCATAGTTCCAACCAATTAAATACTCACAAAAACCATTTTATTTAATCAATTAAAAGCCCATACTTCTAACCAACTAAATATTCACAAAAACCATTTTATTTTATCTATTAAATATCAATTAAACACCAATTAAAAACCATGTCTTTAATCAATTAAAAGTCCATACTTTTAACCAATTAAATACTTATAAAAACTATTTCCTTTAATCAATTAAAATCCCAAACTTTTAACCAATTAAACACCAATAAAATCCATTTCTTTAATCAATTAAAAACCTATAATTTTAACTAATTAAATATTTATCAAACCATTTTCTTTAATTCAAATAAATTAAATATCCTTTCTTCAATTTAAATAAAACAATATCATTATTTTATTATTGTAAACAAAATATCATTCATTTCATTTAATAAATAAACCATCATTCTAAGCAAAAAGGGGGTTTCGGTTAAGACCACAAACTTAACCACATCGTCAACAACAATAACAAGACGGATTTAACTGCATGCAAACTTAACCAGCAATAATAGAGTCAATAACAATAGCAAGGTGAATTTAAATAGCACGTAAACATAACCAATAATAACACAATCAACAACGATAGCAAGGTAGATTTAAACATGTAAACTTAACCAACAATAACGCAGTCAACGACAACTCCAAGGTGGATTTAAACAACACGTAAAATTATCCAGTAAGAACAACAAGGTAGATTTAAAAAACACATAAACTTAACCAACAATAACACAGTCAACAATGACAACATGGCAGATTTAAACAACATATGAACTTAACCAACAATAATATAGTCAATGCCCAACACTTGGTGCTACCATCAAAGCAGCTCGAGTAGGTTCCTCATGACCACCTAGAGGTGGTAACCCTTAAGGGGAAGTCCTTCCCATTTTAGGCTCCAAGGAGGGTGTTGGAAATATGAGCAAGTTTTGTTGTCATTGATGTCAAGAGTCAATTTCAGTAAGCATCATCAGTTTCAGTGAGCAGTGCAAGAAGAATTATGAACAACATCAGTTTTCGTAATCAGTGTAAAATAAATATTTCTTCCAAGTGGTCAAATGAGGTCTAAAGGGCAATGGGAAGGTCCGATAAAAATAATATTATAATATTTTATTATAATATTAAAGGTATAAGGTCAAGACCTAGAGATTAAATTAATTATAAATTAATTATAATAATTTCATTATAAATTAATTTATAATTTAATTTGATTAACTCTAAGAGTTATTAAGTTAATTATAAATTAATTATAATAATTTAATTATAAATTAATTTATGACTTAATTTAATAACCCTAAAGGTTAGGGTTAAAAGGGCACAAAGTTTAATTAATTTGAATTATTCAAATTAAATCGAATCGCCAACATCTTTGAGCATATGTCAATTTGCATATAATAAGGGGCAAAAATTATGGCAAATCCATCCTTATGAAGGATAAAAGAAATGAATTAGAAGCATTGTCAGCTGCTCTAAATGCAGTCGGTGTAGAAACTCCAATAGCAGACAGAATGGCAAAAAATCCAGAGGAAGCATCCACTAGTTTTAGTTTTCCAATAGGAGAGGCAGGAGGAGATCACAAGATGAAGCACATCTCTCCTACCCACCTTCCAACCTTTAGAGGACTACCAATAGAAGATCCAGATCTGTTCCTATTTAAATTTGATGTTTTATGCAGATCTGTGGATTACACCACAGATGCTCAAAAACTAAAATTATTCCCTTCCACCCTTGATGATTCAGCTTTGCGTTGGTTCATCAGCTTGGGGGATAAATGGATAACTACCTAGGAATAGTTGAAGAAACTTTTCCTAGATCAGTATCAAGATTTTGGTAGAGCACGAGATGCAAGAGAGGAAGTCCTAGACATGACACAAAAGGAAGGGGAATCTGTGGAAGAATATTGGGATAGGTTCAGTTTCAATTTGCAAAGATCACCCCATTCAAAACTAGGAGATAGGTCCCTAAGAAGCATTTTTTCTGAAAGGACTGACAAATGAATCCTTGGAAGCCTTAAACATGATCTCTAGAGGGGATATTTACCAACATCAAATGGATGATATTCGATAGTTATGTCAAAAATTTTCAAGAAGAAAAGGTAAGTTGACCCCTAGAAATGTTAAGCAATCAACCACTATCACTAAAATAAAAATAGGCAACATGCTTGAGGACCTTAAGAGTGAGATGTTATCATATCTAGATCTTCAAATGGATACCCTTCTACTTTAGAAGAAGAAGTAGGAGAATGAGGTAGCATTGGCCTACTTCTATCCTAAATGCAGAGGCAAACACCCCAAAAATGAGTGTCCAAAAAATAAAGTTTATGTATGTGTTATCTATAAGAAGGATCATAAAACGAAGTTGTGTCCATAGTTAATGAAATCTAAAGAGGAACCTGAAGTAGCAGAGGTATACTTCATGGGTAATAGGAGGAACTGGCAATAGTCTCCTATGAGTAACAATATGCAATCAGGAATGCCATCTTATGGGGGCAGCAATTACCAAAACCAAGGTCAAGCCCAACCACCCAATATGGGTTGGTATGGGCAACAACCTTGGAATCCATTTCCCCAAGGAGAAAATCCTTACAACCCTTACCCTTGGATGCAATACCAGTAGCCTAGGCAGTAGTGGAGAAACCAGAATGCTTGGAATCAGTATCCACAACATCCTGCTCTAGCTCCACTACAGCCAAGTCTACCTGCACCTCCTACTTCAAGAACTCCTTAGTTACCAACACAACCTACAACAAACCCAAACAACAAACAATAACCAACCTATCAGATGGAAAATGAGATGTACCCCATGTATAATATTAAGGTAGATTGTGATCCTATCTAGTTACGATCAGGAAAATAATTAGGTGTAGAAGTCACTCCTCTTGTAGAAGAAGAGGAACACATAGAGATAGGAAAAGGGGAATCACCCCTTATAGAGGAAGTAGAAGAAGAATCAACACTTGTGAATAACAAAGAGGAGGTTCCACATTTTCCACAAAGGTTGCAGGAACCCAAGAAACCAATACAAATAGAGTTTGATATTCTCTCTAGTTTAAAAAACTTAATAATCACAATCCCTCTCTTTCAAGCCATCAGAGACATACCTATCTATGGTAAGGCCATAAGAGAGTTGTGCCTCAAGAAACTAGGGAGGAAACCAGCTAAATCAATCAGTTTGGTAGGTCAATTAGCTGACCTTATGTTAGGGAATACCTACAACTAGAAGTACTTAGATCCAGGAAGCCCTGTGTTGACTATAAAAATAGAAGGTTGTGTTTTACCCAATACACTAGTAGATTTGGGGGCTGCCATCAATGTCATGCCCTAGGAGACCATGCAAAAACTGAAATTGACTAATCTAAAGCCCACTAAAACTATGCTGTAGTTGGCAGATAGGTCTACAGTACTCCCTGAGGGAATACTGGAAGATATCACTATTACAGTGGATGCATGGGAGTATCCAACAGATTTCTTAGTGCTACAATCTAAGTCTGGACTAGGTGGATACCCATTAATCTTAGGTAGACCTTGGCTGGCAATAATTGATGCTTACATAAGTTGTAGATATGGGAAAATGACCATTTCAGATGGTCATAATATAAAGAAACTAATCATACATCCACCTGCATAGTCTGCAGATTTGTTGGGAGAACCTGAGAATGAGAATCAAAATATTGGTGGTCTATCAATGATCCAACCTGTCATGACACTTGATGAGTTGGGAGATGAAAATGATGAGGATAGGATGATATCTCACTTTTTTTAAGGATAACCCTCATGTCCTCCTCCTGAGTTGCCATTAGTGGGAGGAAAATACCACCATATTCAGCAAATAGAAGTTGCACCTGGTAGAATGTTGAACATAGATAACAAGTTGATAGTTGAACAACAAACCAAACTGAAACAAACATTGGAAAAACATCAAGATGCCTTTGCTTGGGAGTATTCTGACATGAGAGGAATAGCTCCTGAGACCTGTACTCATAGAATATATCTGGAAGACCAGGTTAAACCAGTAAGACAACCACAGAGGAGAATGAACCCAACTATGAAAGAAATTATCAAAATAGAATTACAAAAACTCCTCACAGTTGGATTCATCTACCCCATTTCAGATAGTGAGTGGGTATCACCATTAGTGGTGGTGCCCAAGAAGAATGGAAAGTGGAGAATTTGTGTTGATTATAGGTTGCTGAACAAAGCAACCAAGAAAGACCACTTCCATTTACCCTTCATAGATCAGGTCCTTGACACCTTAGCAGGCAAGAAGTATTTTTCTTTCCTAGATGGGTTCAATGGATACAATCAGATCCAAATAGGGGAAGAAGATCAAGACAAAACCACCTTCACTTGTCCATGGGGGACATTTGCTTACCGAGTTTTACCATTTGGTCTATGCAATGCACCTACCACCTTCCAGAGGGTAGTTCTGAGCATTTTTTTGACATGATTGGAGAGACTGTGGAGGTATACATGGATGATTTCATTATATATGGAGAAAATTTTGAAACCACCATAGAAAATCTGGAAAAGACACTTAAACATTGTGAGGAAACTAACCTATCCCTAAGCAATGAGAAATGTTATATGTTGATGTAGGAAGGGATAGTTTTAGGACATCACCTTTCTGCAGATGGGATCAAAGTAGATAGAAAGAAAATAGAAGTCATCCAAACCCTGCCTACTCCCAAAACACAGAAGGATATCCATAGTTTCCTAGGATCAGTCGATTACTATAGGAGGTTTATATCAGACTTTAGAAAAACTGCTAAACCTCTTACCACATTGTTAACTAAGGATACAGAGTTTGTCTGGACTGAAGAATGTGAACAAGCATTCAACACCTTAAAGGAAAAACTAATTACTGCTCTAGTGCTGAGAGGTCCAAATTGGACCATACCTTTTCACATATATGTTGATGCATCTAACAATGCAATAGGCTCAGTACTGGGATAGAAATATGGTGATGATTTTTATGCCATCTATTATGTTAGTAAAAACCTCATAGGTGTTGAACTCAATTATACTATCACAGAGAAGGAGTTTCTTGCAGTAATACATGCTCTTAACAAATTTTATCATTACATTATAGGTTATCAGGTTTTTGTACACACTGACCACTCAACGATCAGATACTTGACAAACAAACCTGGGATTAGTGGTAGAATTATCATATGGTTATTGCTTTTGTAGGAATTTGATGTGACAATAGTGGACAAGCCAGGAAAGGACAATGTGGTAGCTGATTTCTTATCCAGATTGACACCTCCAGACTATGCAGCTATAGAGGACCAATTTCTAGATGAGCATTTGTTTGCTCTGAATGATCAGATACCTTGGTACGTAGATATGGCTAATTATTTAGCCACTGGTAAAGTATCCCCTGCACTTTTACCTCATGAAAAATAGACTTTAATTGAGAAAAGTGTAGATTTCTCATGGATTGATGGGTGCCTATTTAAAATAGGGCCTGATCAGCTCATGAGAAGATGTGTTGCTAGGAATGAAATAACTGAAATACTGAAGGCTTGCCATGATGAACCTTGTGGTGGCCATTTTGTAGGAAAAAGGACTGCATATAAAGTGTTGCAAGATGGTTATTACTAGCCTTCACTATTCAAGGATGCAGCCAAGCATGTGAGCCAGTGTGATCAATGTCAGAGGATGGGCAGACCTACTCTCAGAGATGAGATGCCACTCCAACCACATGTTCACATTGAGCCATTTGATAAATGGGGGATGGACTTCATAGGACCTATTAATCCATAGTCAGGAGGTAAGAGGTATATCCTAGTTTGTACTGACTATGTGACAAAGTGGGTTGAAGTGCAGGCTTTGCATGATTCAAAGGAGAAAATTGTAGCATATTTCTTGTATTCATCAATTTTTACAAGATTTGGGGTTCCAAGGGAGATCACAACTGATCAAGGACCTCAGTTTACTTCAAGGATGATTCAAGAACTCATGCAACAATACAAAATTAGGCATAACAAAACCACTCCCTACCATCCACAGGAGAATGGGCAAGTTGAGGTGACCAACCAAGAGTTGGAAAATATTCTGACAAAGATAGTGCAACAACATAGGAAGGACTGGGCTACTAGATTACCAGAAGTAGTGTGGGCCTACAGGACCACCTGGAAGACTACTACTGGTTTCACACCATTTCAGTTAGTCTATGGGAAAAGTGTTATGATGCCTATAGAGTTTGAAGTCAAAACACTTAGGACTATAGTAGAGTTGAATATAAACCTGGATGATGCATAAAAAGAATGAATTTAGTAGCTTAATCAACTGGATGAATACCACCTTGATGCTCTACAAAAAATAGAGATCATTCAAAAACAAAGGGCCAAGTGGCATGACCACCACACCAGGCCAAAGTAACTTAAAGTGGGAGAATGGGCATTACTATATGATTCTTGATTCCAAGAAAGGAAAGGTAAGCTCATGCAGCATTGGATGGGGCCATATGAAGTGACTGAAGTCATCAAAAATGGGGTTGTGAGGATCAGAATAATAGATGATAGCAACATTACCTTAATAGTCAATGGCCACCACCTGCGTCCATACCATGTGTCTGAAGCATACATGATTGAGTCTAGATTAGGCATGGGGGAGACCCCAGTTGATTCTGATTTTATCTTGAGTTAGTAAGATGTGGACGTAGTCCACATAGTCCCAAAGATAATTATTCTTTCAATTTTTTATTTTTAGTTGTATTTTTGTTTTGCAGGAACGATGCCCTGAGTGCAGCTATTAGGCAGCCTGGGAAACCTAGGCCTAACAAGCACAGGATCCATGAACCTATGCCTTCCAATATTTCTAGGAGAATTTTCTTGTAGTAGGAGTAGCTAGTCCCCACTTAGAGAGGGGAATACTAAACCTGAATCTGCACAAGAGTGTTTGGATTGGTCTTTATGGATAATAAAACACTCAACTACTAGTTCAGGGGTGGATGTTGATTTTGTTCATATTCTTCAATCAGAAGCACTGAAGGGCCTGATCAACCTTACAATGCACATACAAGGAAAATTCAGCACCCATTGAATAAAGAGAAGTACCTATTTTCTATTTTTTAATGGGAAAGGTGCCTGATTCCCATTTTACGATAGAAGGTACCTGATTCCCATATTATGGTAGAAGGTACCTGATTCCCATTTATGGTAGAAGGTGCCTGATTCTCATTATATGATATGGTACCTGACTCCTAGTATGTGAAGGAGATGGCACCTACATCCCATATTATGGTAGACCGACATCTGATTCCTGGTTTCTCCAAGAGGGTGCCCGACTTCCATTTTTAGGAAATCGACACCAAATATTCTATTTAAAAAAATTGAGTTTGTATAAAGTTTATTTTATAAGTATGACACTCAAAAATTAGCTAAGGTGCCTACTTCCCATGTTAAGTAGAGCGCTCGATTGCTAAGGCACCTACTTCCCATGTTAAGCATAAGCACCTAATTGCTAAGGCACCTACTTCCCATGTTAAGCAAAGCACCTGATTCCTAAGGTGCCTACTTCCAATTTCCAAGGCACCTGCATGCCATAATTCAAAAAGAAGGTGCCTAATTTCCATATGGAAAAGGTGTCTGATTTCCATATTTTTAGCCATTTTCTACCTTGAAAGAATAACACGTCAGCATTGGGATGTGGCCCGAGCCACGTCAGCACCCCATGCACATGCAAAGTCAAATCTATCATGGATAAAATTAAAATTTGACATCAACCAAATTTCGAGGAGGGGATGTTTGTCATCCCAAGAAGATACATTTTTCCTAAATTTTATTTTGAATTTTGTAGGATATCTCAAATAAGTCATATTGCAGCTACCGAGAACCAATCACGTGGAAGAGAATTCATTGTATGGGAAATATGGCCATCATTATCCATTGCGGTTTTCCTAGTCATCAAACACTAACCAATAGTGATGCACCATAAATATCTATGCATATACACCCATAAAACGAATTTAGGTGCATGATTAAATTTTTTATTTTATGTCTATATTTTTTTCATATGCATGTGTGTCTATGGAAAAGTGTCGACACAACCCCCTTACTATCCTAGCCAACAGAACAACTCCACTTGGCACTATGCTACATGGCATGACTCTGATTGGTCGATTACCTATGGTTATCACCTCCACACAATCGGGCACATGCTCGAAGGAAATTTACTATGGATAACCATAATCACTATTGATTATGGTAATTAACCACCTGCATGCAAGAAAGTAACTATTTTAAAAATTGCTTAACAACTACTATAAAGCTACCTTCAAAAAAAAAAACTAGAGTGTGAAGTGTTGTAGCAATTTAGGGAGAAAACTAGAAGCATTGTTGAGAGAACTGTAAACCAAAGGAAAAGCATGGGGGGAAATCAAAGAACCATGACCTCAAGAAAAGTGAACCTACCGACTGCTCAAGGATTTCTGTAGATGTGCAAACTCAATTTGATGTTATAGGATGGATGGAGTATTGTCGACTAGTCAATTAGGGCCAAGATGCAGTGGTAGCGAATGAATTCATAGCATCCATGAGAGATGGGATCATGCACATGCGAGGACTAGAGATTCCAATCACCAAAAATTATATCGCCATGGTGATGGGCCTCCCTCTAATAGGGGAGTGCACGTACAAGGAGGATAATCTCACTCTCTATGCACAGAGATTCTTTGGGGGACCGATCGAGCACCTGATGCAAGTTGGTTTTCCCAAATACCACATCCTCAAGCTCTAGAGGGTGGTCTTCGAACAGATCATGAGATTCTTCACTTGCTTCGGTAGGTACTCAACATTGAATGTAAATCATTTTTATTTTCTCAATCACATACTACATGGGGATAAAATCAACATCCCACATTACCTTGCATGCACCCTCAAGGATGAGGCCAAATGGTACCAGGCAGGCACAACATCTACCTTGGCTCACCATGGCCTGATTTTGGCCCTGGTACGATATGCAGAGTCACATAGAGATGTGATAATTGAGGAGACTAAGGGCATAGATACAGTTCTAGGGGCACAAGAAGAGGGGGAGGTGCCAATTTAGAATGAGCAGTCAGCCCAAGAGGTGATAGAATGAGAAGAGATGACGCCTACATCCCAACCTATAGAAAATATAGGGGAAGCAGGACAAGCCTCATCCCCTATTTTTCCCCAATTTGGTGAGGAAGTAGGATAGGCTTTATCTCCCACTACCCCTCAATTTGAGGATGAGGTAAGGCAAGATCCACCAAGCCCTCCTTTCATGCCAATTTCCACCAAGACTCGAAGTAGAAGGATGAAGGCATCAAGGGTGGTTTCAAGCTCATCCAATGATGAAACAATGATCGATGAGCTGAACAAGGAAGAGTACCTAGCCCAGATTTTACAAGATATCTCCAAGGGGTAAACTCCTCAATAGGAGGTTACAATAGAATATTTGCTATAGGAGGGCCAGGAGGAAGATTTATAGCAACAAATATAGGTATTGAGAGAGTAGGCTTCCACTTGGGAAGCCAAATACAAAGAAGAATAAACTCTATTTCAAGAGTCCAAGAAGGAGGCTACATTGAAGATGCATGAATTGTATCAGACAATTTAAAAATTATAGGGGCAAATAAGCCAATTGCAACTACAAGGTAGAGTAGTGGGAGCCGAGCAACCGACCAAAGTAGATGTAATAATGCAGACTGATGGGGCAATAGAGGTGCCCCCTACTGATATAGAAATAGAGTAGGGAGAGGATGCTACAATGGAAGTAGAGGAGCCCTATTCCACATCTCATTCTATAGAATAGGTACTTCAGGAAGATGAAGTTGAGGTTGAGGAACCTCAAAATTTAGAATAATCTACAGAAAAAGGAGATGAAGAGGAGAATGAGATGGAGGTTGAAGAGCCTCAAGTTTTAGGCAAGGAGGAAGAGCCAGAGCATTCTCCAACTGATGTAGGGGCCGAACAACCTCAAGAGGAAGAAGTAGTCCCAATTGAGCAACAATTTACTACACAGGAAGAAGAGGCTCAATAGCCTACATCTACTGTAAACCAAGAAGCAGCAACAGCACCAACATACCCTGAGATGCAACAAATAAAGTTGAGGTCAAAGCAAAAAGTTATAAGGGCATCTCAATGATGACCCAGAACCAGAGCAAGAGTTATCAAATTGAAGGCATTGGGCATAGAATCTGATAAAGAATCAAAACTAGATTCTGATGAAGAATGAGAGGTAGCAAAGAAATTGTTTGCTGCCCAAAAAGAAAAATTTGAAAAGCTCAAAGAAGATATGGAGCAGATAAAAATAATTGGAAGAAGGCCTCTAAGAAAGCACGCAAAGAATAGAAAAAGAGGCCAGAAAGCAATCCAATAGGCCTCCCAAGAAAATTCTAGTTGCCGACCTGAGCAGTTCTAGAGCTTATATGGGTCGATAGATGGTCAGCCTTCAAGGATGAAGGCATATTTCATGAGGATGGGATTTCTAGGTCCTATGCCACCTACAGATTAGGCATCAAGCAATAGAACTCCTTTGATGGAAAAAATAGAGGTCAAGGTTGAACCTGAGCTTGACCCAATAGGGGTAGATTTTCCCACAGCCAAGGTTGCTAAGAAGTCTAGCATCCCATTTGGTGATGAAGAAGCAGTTCCTATGGGTGAAGAGTTACCCCTTCACCATGAGTACTAGAAAATGGTTGAGCCTACATTCCAGAAGGATGCCACCAATTTCTCTGGTTACTATTTGAATACTAAAAAAGGCAAGGTGGCCTAGACAAGGGAACCACCCAAGAAAAGAGTAGGGCCAAGTCAACTAGTTCGACACAACAAGCGCCAAAACAACAAGAATAAGAGGCAACTGCTCCCAAAGCACCAAAGGGGTGAAAGCCCTAAGACAAGGAAAAAGCAAAGGCCACTAAAAATAAAAGGATAGAGACCAACAGGGCTTATTGGGATGTTGTAAATAGAACTAGTAATTACCAGTATAAAGTGGCACAGGGACGTGCCACCCCTTAAGCATGGGGGATGATGAGCCTCAAAAATGCTCATTTTTTGTACCTCTTTCCTTATAAAATGACACTTATTTTTATAGATGTATATGTTTTATGAAAATTATATATATTTAAATAGTTTATTCTACATGTTATTTAATATTTGTCTTTAAGTGTATTTTGTGTAGATTTTATGGAAATTGTTGCATTTTGGCATGTTTTCATCGAGGTCCCACTCGGACCTAGCACTTGCAATTTCATGAAGGTAAAACATCTACGGAACATCGATGTGAAGTATGAAGTCAAGCACCCAAATTCCTTTGAAGCGCCTAACTTCCTTCGACACTTAACTTATTAGGTGCTTCCTATTACCTCCTCCTTAGGCCTGCTTCCTGACTTCTATAGACAAGGCGCCTGCTTCCCACTTCTTCAGATGAGGCACCTGATTTCCACTAAAGCCAAATTCTAGCATGACTCTGTGGTCGGTAGAATAGAGCAAAATTTTAGCAACAAGCATAAAAGGAGTTCCAACATTGAAACCAGACAAGGGACAATGTCAAAGATGACTCGCCACCTATTTTCTAGCTGCTACATGAAATATTTATGTAAATCGGGTAAAACAAATATCAGATGTATTCTAGAAATAGAATACGCTGAAATATCTTGATATTTTACCCGATTCCTTCATTCATGCAGGCAGTTGTAAAAGCGAATCATTTTTTGATTTGTTTTGAAAATTGTAATAGGGTGTGGCCGCATATCTTATAAATATGCAGGCCACCCCTGAAGAAGACCCCTAAATTTCTTGTAAATTCTTTGTTGCAAATGTTAATAAAATATTTTTGAGTTATTTCCTGTTAAATTCGTCTAAGCGTCCGGTGAAGATTTAACGTGGGCAGAACCTACTGGAAGCATGGGCCCACTTACAATAGAGTTCTTCCCTTACTTTCCCCTATTTTCTGTTATTTAATTTTCTGTAGATTAATTTATTTCTCTATTATTTTCCCCTATTTTTAGTAATTTCCAGCAAAGTACCATTTTAATTTTTGTATGCATTTTAGTCCTATTTTCTTAGACGTAGGATAGATTATTGGTTTGGCATTTAGAATTAAAACTTCAATGAACATCAAACACCCCCAAACCATAAATCTGAGGGACTCATCTCTGAAGGAGAAATTATAAGCATATATTTTGCATGGTTGCTCACAAGACTACGAGCTACCCCGGGTTGACAATTAAATGGAGGCAATTAATTGAACCATAGAAAAACTAACCAATGTTTTTCCCAACACCCCTACCTCACAACAAAATATTTTACAACCCAAAAATTGAGTGACACACAGGAGAACCATAGAAAACCATGTGGTAACCACCACATCCAAGTTAGCAGTAGGGGCAAAAAACAAGCCACATGCCATAGAAGCCAAGATCAATATTCATGCCCACTCAACTAGGGTAGGGTGACCCACCACATGTAACAACCCCCTTGACCATGTCCATGTGGTTGATTCAATAGGGGAGTCTAGCTACCCTTAAGGCCCCTAAAGCGCTAGGGCATATCCCATGTGGGAAAATACCTAGAGAAGGCCTATTTTGGCCTTCTATTACCTACAATCAATGGCCATGAGTCATCGCTCAACAATGTCTTAGCGGTGCTGGGCTTAATAAAAAATTAATTCCCCCCTAATTTTAGACCTTAGGGAAAAACTAGTCCAAAAATGACAAATGAATGTTGCCACCACTAGTGTCACAAATAGAAAAAAAAAATAGAATGTCAACCAACACATTCGACTAGGGTTATACATGGCATAAGATCAAGTTTTACACCAGGCATCCAAATAAATCACCTCCCAGAGCATTTTATGGCAGCATAACACCAAACTAGCATCGAGTTTTTAGACAGACGATAAGATGAAGGAGAAGCTTTGCATAGGGTGCTCTTTAAATAAAATATAGAATATTAAATGTTCTAACACATGGCACTCTTGAAGTAAATCATAATTCATTGAATGGTCTAACACAAGGTACTCTTGAATCAAATTACAAATAATTGAATGGTCTAACACAACGCGCTCCAAGGTAGTGATAATTTCTAGTCAAATAAAGGCAAAAGCATAATATGAAAGCTTTCGTTAAAAATTCAAACATCTATTTAATAAAAATAAGAAGAGACTGATTATCAGGCCATTCAAAAGCATTTTAAATAGAGAGAAATCTCTCTAAAAATCAACATGAACCTATCATCTATAAGACAGAAAAAATTCTCTTGATTTATAAAAAGTAAAGATCTTTAAACAATATTTCAAAATTGAAGAAGATTGTTTACTGGCTCCAACATAGTTAAACTTGAAACTGAAGGAAATATGAAAGCTTCATTTTCTCTGAAAATATTCAAATCTCCTTCCTTTCTCCTTCGTAGACTCCTCTTTTTCCTCATCCAAAAATAATCCTCCTTCCTTAATCTCTCGACTCTCTTAACATGGAGAAACTATCTACCCAAGGCCCAAAGTCCAATTTTGGACATAAATGCTATCTACAAAAAGTAAAATTGTTCTTACCCAAGGTGGAAAGAGGGGAGATACTTGAATTTAAAATTATTCTTCCTTTTACAAAATATCTCACCTTATATGAAAATCTATTCATTTCTTTATTTATTCAAAAAATATAAAAAGGTAGTATTAAATAGAACTTTAAAGCATTAGTATTTATAGTATTGAATTTAATTTAGTTCAAACCATAAAAGTCATTAATCATTTCCTATTTTTCTTGGTTCAAATAAAATACCCATACTAATATTAAACATTAGTATGGTATTTAAGTGGACCAAGAATTAATAGAACCTCTATATCTATTAATTATTTTCGAAGGGGATTCTTTACCAAATCCACTTACACAATGATGCATATGTAAACAAAAGTGAGCAATCAAGTGCATCAAACAAGGTGGGTGATTCATCGCAAATCCAATCGTCCATCCTAATTGAAGACTTATGATAACTTCTAGATTACCAAATTCTGGCTAAGGATGGTTGGATTGTTAACGATCATCATAAAATAAGAATGCATGAATCTATATGAGGGTAGTCATTCATGTTACCTTGAGCTACCATAATCATCATTTCTCTTTTCAAGTACCTCATTATCAATGGTTGATTCTACCTCTTCTACCCACGAGTGTACCTAGTCTTGCAAATTGATAATACATCAACAATACCATATTCCTCAAAGATAAATCAATATAAATATTGCATAACCATCCAAATGCATCAAAACTAGGCATCAAGTTATCATTCATCAATACATAGTCTATCATGCAAAAATTCCTTCCAAGGTGGGTCATGACATACTATCCCCCTTGGACTAAACATAGTCCCATGTGTTTTCCTACCACAAAAATGTTATTACAATATATTTTCAAATAAAAAGAAAAATTTCTTGTCTTATCATCCACTTTTTTCCAAGTGGTACTTATTTTAGAATAACGGTCCCATTTGACCTTACATTGTTCTAGAGTCTATTTCCTCATTGATTTGGAATGAAACTCTAGAATCTTCACCAACATCACTTCAATTGCCTTGGGGTTTTCCATCTATAATTTAGAAACATCCCACACATGATCAAGGTTAGCAATGTACCTCCTACAAAGAGATATGTGGAAGGTGTCATGGATCTCTGACAAGCTGGGTGGCAAGGTGAGTTTGTACGCTACTAGACTAGTCTTCTCAGTGATCTCAAAATGTCCAACAAATCAAGGATCTAACTTCATGGATTTACTAGCAATTTACATTGGTTTTACCCTTAAGAACACTTTATCTCCCATAGAGAATTCCCTTAGTTATATTTTTAGATCAACATAGCTCTTTTGATTATTGATGACTTCCTTAAGCCTTTGCCTGATCATCTTAAGCTGACCTTCCATTTCTTTGACCATGTCTAGTCCAATCATGAACTGATCCTCTAAAGTATCCCAAGACAAAGATGTTCTACACCTCTTTCCATATAAGGTGTCGAATGGGGCCATACCAAAAGAAGAATAATGACCATTGTTGTAATAAAATTCTACAAGATGTAGATAGTCTTCCCATCGAGACTTTTGGTCCATATAATACATGTGAAACATATCTTCTAGGACCTAGTGTACCCTCTTGGTTTGACCATATATTAGGGTGATATGCATAGCTTATCAATTTTGTGCCCATTGAATGATATAGGGCTTTCCAAAATTCAGAAGTGAATTTAGAATCCCTATATAAAATAATCATCTCAAGAAATATGTGTAACTTGAATATTTCTTTGGAAAATCTATTAGCCACAACCTCAGAATTATCCTTGATATTTCCTGGTATAAAATATGCAACCTTAGTCAATATGTCTACTACCATAAGGATTACGTCATGTTGATAGTTGGTCTTGGGTAAACCTACTATGAAATCCATAGATATGACCTACCATTTTTCATAGGTATATTGTCTGAATATAGTTGTCCTACAGGGTGTCTACGTTTAGCCTTCACCTTTTGGCATTCTAAGCACCAAGCAACAAAATCAATGATATCCTTCTTCATTCCTATCTAAAATAGGATCTTTTTCATATTCTCCCTCATATTGGCCTCTATAGGATGAACAAAGTAAGGACATAAGTGTGCTTATTGCATGATTAATATCATTAAATGATCTATTTTTGATATGATGATCCTATCCTTAAAGCATAAAATACCATATTTTATATCAAAATCCTTGTTTTCTTTAGTATTTCTTCCCATTTTTGCTCAAATTTCCTTGTAATAATCATCCTGAGATCACATTTTTCTAACTTGGTCTAATAAATCTACATGGCTTCAGGTCAAATTTGTTATATGGTTTCTTCTAATTAAGGCATCAATCACCTTATTTTCCTTTCCTTTGATATATTCAATATCAAAGTTATATTCAAGTAAATGAAGAACACAAGATTATACTGAGATGGGGGTGAACAATATAAGACCACTTTTTACTTTTCTTTCCCAATAAATATTATGCAATGTATCAATAACAATATCAACAACAATAATCAAAGCAATGCATAAATCACCACATATAATAGAGACACCAATTTAATGTGGTTCACCCAATGTGGGCTACTCCATGAAGAAAATATTTTACTAAAATTTATTCAATCAATATCTTGGAAATCATTTATCTATTATAATGTTTATGGACCTCTATCCAAAGGAGACACTAATCCCCTAATCAAGTTCAAGGACCTCTATCCATAGGATAACTCCTTTCTCCTTAGCGCTGGCTGGTGATCTTCTAGAAGAACTGCTGCCTCCACTGCACTAGCTAATGGATCTCTATTCACTAAAGAATCCTGCCCCCAATTAGAAGACCTATTCTCACTACTCTGGCTAATGGATCTCTATCCACTAGAGACTATCATCCTCTATACTATATCACCTCCAAAGCGTTCTCTAAGCTTTGTCTCAAAATTTTACTAAACACAGTCCTTCGGTCTAGTATAAATTTGCTCAATATTTGTTTCTGGTCTGGCACAAACCTATCCTCAAATATGCACTAAAATATATCCTTAAATTTGTACTAAACATAGTAATTTGGTCTAGCACAAATATTTCCTCAATATTTGTCCTCAAATTTACACTAAACACAATCCTTCGGTCTAGCACAAATCTGTCCTCAATCTCTATCCTCAAGCCTTAACTCAAAGCTTGAATCAATCAAAAATCAACTCTGCTAGATCTGTCCCAAAACTTAACTCAATATTTAAAAAAATCAATCAATCAACTTTGCTCATAAGTCTTCTCAAAGACTTGTCTCAAATCTGCCTTGTAAGCTTCCACAAAAGCTCACACTAATATGTTCACAAGTCCTCTCTAGAACTTGTCTAATCTGCTCAAAAAACTCTATCCTCAAACTTTGTATTGTAATATTCCACAAAATCTCACACAAATCTATCCACAAGTCCTCTTTACAACTTGTCCAATCTCATAGAAACATATAGAGAATTGTAAGTGACTCAATATGCTTCACATTCATCACAATGCTCAATCACTTTCAATCTCTCTTTTTACCATAGAAACATATAGAAAATTGTTAGAGACTCAATATGTTTCACACTTACAACAACGCTCAATCACTTTCAATCTCTCTTTTTACCATAAAAACATATAGAGAATTATTAGAGACTCAATTTGTTTCATACTCACAACAATGCTCAATCACTTTCAACCTCTCTTTTTACCATAGAAAAATATAAAGAATTGTTAGAGACTCAATATGTTTCACACTCATAAAAAATCAACCTCTTTCTCAAATCAATTTAGAATATAGAACAATTTGTTTCATAGAACTTGAACTATCACTTCAACACATCCATTTGACTACGCTTAACCAACTCTACTCAACCAATAACTCAATGAAATAATCCTCTCTCACAAACCCTAGTCCAAACTTATGAACACTCACTCAAATGTTTCCAACAATTCTTATCAACAAATCTCACATAAAAATGATACTCATGATCTTTGCAAACCCTAGTTCAAGTTCTTCACTCAATCAATTACTTCAACAACAATGCTTATCAACCAATCTCACATAACAATGATACTAATGATCTTTGAAAATCCTAGTTCAAGTTCTTCATTCAATCAATCACTTCAAAAACAATGCTTATCAAACAATCCTTTTCACTCCAACTTAACATTCACAACATTCAAAAATCACTCACTAGAAATATGTGCCCATACATTTTTGTTTGATGTAGAAGTGCCCTTCAATACCTGTCTCAATCACAATTTTCTTCTTTGCCAATTTCAATGGTTAGATGACAAAATATCACACTAACATTTTTTCACAATATTCCTCAATTACAAAAATAATCAAACTCAAATACACCTTATTACTCCTTGAAATTAGCAATCATCAAATCACACAAAAAATAATTAATTAATCTCTCAAAATAATATTTTCCTAATCCTTATAAATCCCCTTAAAACATTATAAATTAAATAAATTAGGCAAAAATTAAACTTTAGAGCTTTAATTTAATTCCCCTAAAAAATACGATTCCAAACCAAATGCATACCTTGTATTTTACCCCAAAAGTGTCTTCGATGGGTTTTGAACCACCGTCTCCCAAGCACCAAGTGCTTTGGCACTTTTGTGCCCACCATGTGGGCTATAAGCACCCATGAGAAGGAAGGGAAGCTTCCTTCCTTTTACAATCTTCGTTCGCCATTGATTCTTCCAAAAATCACTCCCATGGATTCGAACCTCTGCCACTCGCTACCCCTAGTGCTTTTCTTTCGCTATGGTTGCCAGCTGCGCTACTTGCACTTGGTGACCAAGACACCTTCCTTGGTGGGTGAAATTCCTTTGCCTCCTCTTGGCACTATTTAAAACAACTAAACCCTCTTGTTTTCATAGAATGATTTGCATGATTTTGCAAAAGATAAATATTAATTCGAAGGCATATATTTTCTTGGGCTAAGGTGGAGTCCCTTTTTATACATGTTTTGATATTTGACTCCCACGTCGATGCTCGATGGTCAAATTCAAAATTCGAATTTTGACTTTAATAACCCACCTTAGGGTTATTTAAAATAATCATAAATTAACATATAATTAATATATATATATATTTTATTTACATGGAATCGATAGCCGCCACAAATCTGGGTAGGCTGTCCAGCTTTTTATGGCCGCCATAGTATTCTGCGTTGTCCGCCCCAGAAGCCGCCACACAAATCTTCATGCAGTCCGCCCCTATAACCACCATGCCACAATCATTTTAAAACTTTTACACCGCTGAAAGCACCAGGAAAGGGACAAGCGTTCAGTTCGATGAGGCCCGAGATTTGAACCTTGGACCTCCGCCCCCATTATGGGGTTTGGATGAACCAATTGGTCTACACCTCGGACCTAAAGGATGCGTAAGTGAATACCAACCACCATATGGTATTCAACATATAATTAATATTAAAATTAATTAATAATTAATTTAAATAACTTATAAGTTAAGTAAATTAATTAATTTATAATTAATTTTAAACTTCCCTGTGTAATATTATAAATAAATATTATAATATTATTTTCTTGGGCTTCTTTTTGCACTTTGGACCACATCTGACTTCCTGGAATCAGGTCTTGACCAACTGGAAATAGACTCTCCTTTATGTACTGATCATTGTGTGTATTTGTTTTGGTTATGGGGGACAAGGTTGAAATGTCATACAAATATTTTTAGTTTTAGGAACTTGAAAGTGACCATCATCGAAACATTTTGAAACTAGTATAGACTATCCTTGAAATGAGGGCATCTCCAAAACAATATTCTTAGATGTCCCCATGTGTTTTGAGGATACGAAGGTTTAAAGTACAAAGGAGTATGGGTTATAATCATTATGGGCTATACTTTGTAACCATGGAGATAAATAAAGCAAATTGAATTGCTTGTGGGACATGTGTAATATATTCGCGAGATTAAAACCCATACTCCTTTCTCCTTGCACTGCTCACTAAAACTGACTTTTGATATTAATGACCATTCACTCTTGACATCAATGACAACTCATTTACTCAAAATGTCCAACAATATCCCCCTTTGTCATTGATGGCAACCCAATTATCTTTTCAAATTTTCTTAACCTATTTTTGTTCTGCTCCCCCTAACTCAATGCTCTCTTCTTAAATCAAATCTCTCTCCCTTACTCAAATATTTCCCCCTTTGACATCAATGGCAAAGGGTCACCTTTGGGTCTTAGGGCTAAGAATGAGTCTCTTAGCTTAATCCCTCCCCCATATCCTCTTGAGGTGGTTAATTCTGGGGTGGGTGTATTTCTAATCCCAGCATGCACTAATATTTACCTTTGTCCACTTTCCTTCTCATCCGATCCTTTTGATTCCTCTGACTGTTCCTGTTCCTGTTTGTCTTTGGAATTTTTGCTCTACACCACTTTGATGTGTGTCCATTATAATTGTACTTGTAACACTTAATATTGTTATTCCTTGTAGGTGCAAATGTATTGGAATTTCTTTTGGTGAAGCCATATCTATTCCTATCATGGACCCTACAATTCATTGCCTTGTGACCAAACTGATTACATGAGTAGCAATACCCATGAAAAATTTGTCTGTTTCTGAAGTTCCCATTTTCTTGTCTTTCATGTGTCCTACACTGTGAGGCTTTGTGTGACATGAGAAACATCATCCATTGAAGTTTTCTTGCCCTGACCTCATTGATATCTTAGTCTCTCTTACCCTGTGTTGTTTCTTGTTCCATATATTTGTCCTTTGTGCATTATTTCTTTCCTTGTTGAACTTTATATTGTCCAACTCATCCTCAGAAGTCTAAATTTCTCTTACACTGTCTTCTTCTAAAGTTTCTTCTTCTTCAAAACTTGAGTTTGACTCATCTTCTTGTTTATTTTGTACTTATTCAAAGCCAAGACCTATTTTTTTTGTTGACCTTATTTGTACCTTGATCATCTTATCTACAATATTTGAGCTCTTTCCAAACTTGTGTAGCTTATCCTTAGACTTTTCTACTTCTTCCCTTAGTATATCTAGTTCTTATTCTAATATTTCATATTCTAAGACCTTTGCTTCTAAATTATCCTTGAACTTCTTTGTCTTAGCCATTGACTTGTTTAGATCCTCTATAAGATTTCCTCTCTCTTCATCATATTATTGAAACTGAAGCTCAAGTTGGGAATTTTGCTTTCTTACCTTTTTCAATGTGTTAAGAGCATAAATAAGCTCTCCCTCAACATCAACTTCTCCTTTTTCTGATTCTTCCTCTATTTTTTTTCCTTTGAAAACATCTTCATTCTCTTCTGACTTGTATTCTATAGGATCACCTCCTTCTTATTATAGTGCCATTAGAATATTCTCTTCTGGTCCTTCAAGTGTATCTTCAAATTCATCATCACTAAAACTGAAACCATTCTTTGTACAACTATCTTCAAGATGTCCAAAATTACCACATCTAAAACACTTGAGAATTATTGGTGACCTTTTCTTAACTCCTTTTTCTTCTATTAGAAATATAACTTCATCTTTATCATTACCTGAGAAACTATTATCACTATCACTTGAGTACTTACTTGCCTTGTCTGCATAGTAACTCCTCTTCTATATTTGAAAGAACTTCTTTCCTTGTTTGTATTGTCCATCCTTGCATTTATTTTGGTACCTATATTTTTTTGATTCACTGTTCTTATGATCCTGTTCTTATTTATCATTTCTATTTTTGGCTTCTTGATAATCAGTTGCATAGTGACCATACTTTCCACAATTGAAACATCTAACAAATTTTGCATCTTTAAATCTTCTTGGATCCTTATTCCTTCTGCCATAATTTGCTTCTTCATCAATGGATGACTCATTGCTTGAATATGACTTCTTGCCCTTTGTCTTCTTAGTAGCTTTGAAGGTTGCTTCCTTTCGAATATTAGGTTCCTCTTTTGTTCTTATCTTAAAAGTTGTAATAATACCAAGTAATACATCTCTTGTCAAAATATCACCATATTTTGATTCCTCTATAGTAGAGATATTTTCACTAAACCTTTTTGGAAGAGATATTAAGATTTTATCACAAACATCAGATTCTTCAATCTCAACTCCAAGTCCTTGCATGGCGTTAACAACCTCATCTACACAAAGTAGATAAGTACTAATTTTTTCCTCATCCTTCATTCTTAAATATTCAAATTTTCCTTTGATATTTTGTATCTTTGCCTTTTTGACACTTTTATCTCCTTCATATATGCTTTACAACTTATCCCAAATTGATTTTGCTGATTTGCAATGTATAACCTTTATGAACTATGTTCTATGCAAACCTCTCAAAATTACATTCATTTCTTTTAAATTATAATGATATATAATCTTATCATATTTATCTGTAGTTGGAGTAGCTGGTGGTGTGTATCCATTTTCAACTGCTTCCCATATTCCATTGCCAAGTGCCATCAAGTGAATCTTCATTCTCATACTCCAAAATATATAATCACTTCCATCAAATACTGGTGTTGAATTATATGAGGATCCATTATTAGAATCCATTGTGTTCTTGAAAGATTTTCCTTAAAACTATTAAACTCTTCCGAAGGAACCCACTCTGATACCAATTGAATAACACAAGCTTATACTGAGAGGGGGAGTGAACAGTATAAGATCACTTTTTACTTTTCTTTCCCAATAAATATTATGCAATGTATCAATAGAAATATCAACAACAATAATCAAAGCAATGCACAAATAACCACACACAATAGAGACACCAATTTAACGTGGTTCACCCAATGTGGGCTACTCCACGGAGAAAATATTTCACTAAAATTTTCTCAATCAATCTCTTGGGAATCCTTTTCTAATTACAATGTATATGGACCTTTGTCCAAAGGAGACACCAATACCCTAATCAAGTGTTGGAAATTTTGAGATCATTTAGTTGCCATTGATGTCAGGGTGATAAGTTGTCATTGATGTCAAAGTGAACACATGAAACTGTCATTAATACCATGGAGTACACCATCATTGACACCAGGAGCAATGCAAAAAGTTGAAGAAAATATTATTTTATAAAGGTTTTTATTTAAATAATTATGATAATATAAAGGCTTCCTTAAACATTGTGATGGCAGAATTAAGGTTTTTATTAAAACCACGATGGAAAAATAATTTTCATCAAATCAGTGGAGTAAAAATAAAGGCTTAAATTTTATCTCAAGAATGCTTTAATTTTTAGTAAAGTCAAAGGTTTATAAATATAATTAATAAAATTTAAATTCTTTTTAGAATTTAAATAATTTATAAATTATAAAGGTTATAAAAGTGCCGATGTCATAAAATTTAGTGGAGTGCCAACGTCTATGTCAAATGGTGAAATTTGTATATAAATGTTATGCCAAAGGGGCATTAAAACTTACCCTTCATTGATTAATATTCATGCGACAGAGCAAAGTGTATTTTGTGCAATCGTTGAGGAAAAAGACAAAAATTCATGGTCTTTTAGAACTAGGAAGAAGACAAAACGGGAGGGCTTAAGGCCTCACTCCAATTGGACAGTGTGGTCCATTGGTAGCATGTGTTTTGTGAGAGCATTGGGAGTGGAAGCGACCACGATCGATTCATGTGGAGGTTGTTGGCGTGTTTGTCTTGAGCGTTGAGGTGAAAATATTTTGGCACGCTCTCATTTAGAGTGCCAAACTTGGAAAAAAAAGCACGAGGTGATCTTAGCCTTAAAAGAGTACATCTAGCGCATGTGGTGGTCAAGCCTGCAGCTAGGGCGCACAAGGAGGCAGTGATTGTGGGTTCGAATCCCATAAGTGGCAAAGGTACTTTTTAGTTAAATAATTTTTATTTGCCTAATGTTTTTCCTAAGGTAAAAAGGGAGTTATAAGGGTAAATGAAAAGTTTCTTGCTTGGTAATTAATTTATGTTATTGGAGTTATAAGGAAAGTGGATTTGATTTTTGCCAAAGTTCTTCTTGCTATTAAAATTTAATTAAAGAGGTTTTTGAGTTAAATTTTGGTGGATGTTAAATTTATTTTAATTGGGAGATTATAAGGTGTTATTAGAAAAATATTTTATGTATGTTGATGGTTGTTTTTAAAGGTGGAGTGATAAGGTGTAATTGAGTTTTTACATTACATTGTGAGAGAGATTTATCTTCTAACCTCTTTGAGTTTGGCATAGAAGTGGTTGTGATTGTGACATATATTTGAGGTTTCTTCATCATCAAGAAAAGGTATGAGCACATTCTTCCATAGTTGAGTTGATTGATTGGTTTTATGAAAATAATTTTGGAGTGAAAAAGATTTGATTAGGGATTCCTTTTTGAGTGTGTTTGAATTAATGCTTCAAGGTTTTCTAGAATAAAGAGTTGTTATTAAAACCTTGTTTTATAAGAATTGTTGTTGAAGCCATTGGTTGAGCAAAGAACTAGGGTTTGAAAAGAACATGAGTATCATTGTTATGTGAGAGTTGTTTTATAAGCATTGTTGTTGAAGTGATTTGTTGAGCAAAGAACTTGAACTAGGGTTTGAAAAGAACATGAGTATAATTGTTATGTGAGAGTTGTTTTATAAGAATTGTTGTTGAAGTGAGTTGTTGAGCAAAGAACTTGAACTAGGGTTTTGAAAAGAACATTGTTATGTGAGATTTGTTGTTGAGCATTGTTGGAAACATTTTAAGTGAAGGATCATATGCTTGGACTAGGGTTTGTGAGCAAGGATTATTTCATTGAGAGATTGATTGAGTAAAGTTGGTTAAGCCTAGTCAAATGGATGTGTGAAGTGATTGTTCAAGTTCCATAAAATAAACTATTATATATTATGAATTGAATTGAGAAATTTATTTAGTTGAAGCATGTTGTTTCTCTAACAATTCTTTGTATGTTTCTAAAAGAGTTATTGAAAGTTATTGAGCATTGTGATGAGTATAGAGCATATTGAGTATCTAACAATTCTCTTTATGTTTCTATGATATTGGAAAAGTTCTAGTGTGGACTTGTTGAGAAGATTTGAGGCAAGTCTTTGATAATACTTGTGGACAAAATTGAGTAAGATTTTGTGGAAGCTTACAATACATATTGATCAGATTTTTTCTAGACTGAAGGACTGTGTTTAGTACATATTAGAGGATAGATTTGGTGCAAATTTGAGGATAGATTTGTGCCAAAACAGAGACAGATATTGAGCAGATTTATGCTATACCAAAGGACTATGTTTAGTATAGATTTGAGAATAAAAATTGAGTAGATTTATTCTAGATCGAAGGACTATGTTTAGTATAGATTTTAGATAGAGCTTTAGAGGTGACAGAGTATAGAGGACGATAGGCTCCAGTGGATAGAGGTCCATTAGCTAGGGCAGTGAGGACAAGTATTATGAGTGAGGACATGAGTCTTTAGTGGATAGAGATCCATAAGCCAATGTAGTGGAGGCATCACCTCTTCTAGAAGATCACTAGCTAGAGCAAAGGAGAAGAAGTTATCATATGGATAGAGATCCACAAACTTGATTTAGGGGATTGGTATCTCCATTGGATAGAGGTCCATAAACATTGTAATTGGGAAGGGATTCCCAAGAGATTGATTGAGAAAATTTTAGTGAAATATTTTCTCCGTGGAGTAGCCCACATTGGGTGAACCACGTAAATTGTGGTGTCTCTATTGTGTGTGGTGATTTTTTCATTGCTTTGATTACTTCTATTGATATTGCTATCTTTACATTGCATAATATTGATTGGGAAATAAAATCAAAAAGTGGTCTTATACTATTCACCCCCCTCTCAATATAAGCTTGTGTTCTGCATAAATTTCATGGATCTCTATCTATAGAAGAACTCCTTTCTCATTAGCTCTGGCTAGTGATCTTCTAGAAGAACTGTTGCCTTCACTACATTGGCTAATGGATCTCTATCCACTAAATACTCATATCCACTTAGAAGACCTATTCTCACTGCTCTGGCTAATGGATCTCTATCCACTAGATACTGTCATACTCTATACTCTATCACCTCCAAATATTGCTCTTAGATCTATCTCAAATATGTACTAAACATAGTCCTTCGGTCTAGCACAAATATGCTCAATATCTATTTCTAGTTTGGCACAAACCTGTCCTCAAATTTGTACCAAACTCTATCCTCGAAATATACTAAACATAGTCCTTTGGTCTAGCACAAATTTTTTCTCAATATATGTCCTCAAATCTACACTAAACATAGTCCTTAGGTCTAGCACAAATATGTCCTCAATCTCTATCCTCAACCCTTAACTCAAAGATTTACTCAATCACAAATCAACTCTACTAGATTTGTCCCAAACCTTAACTCAAGATTTAAAAAAATCAATCAATCAACTCTGCTCACAAGTCTTCTCAAAGACTTACCTCAAATATACCTTATAATCTTCCACAAAAGCTTACACTAATCTGTCCACAAGTCCTCTCTAGAACTTGTCAAATTTGCTCAACAAACTCTATCCTCAAACTTTGTGTTGTAAGCTTCCACAAAATCTCACACAAATCAGTCCACAAGTCCTCTCTTGAACTTGTCCAATCTACTCAACAAATCCTCACTAGAACTTGTTCAATATCATAGAAACATATAGAGAATTGTTAGAGACTCAAAATGCTTCACATTCACAACAATGCTAAATCACTTTCAATCTCTCTTTTTACCACAAAACATATAGAGAATTGTTAGAGACTCAATATGTTTCACACTCACAACAATGCTCAATCACTTTCAATATCTCTTTTTACCACATAAACATATAGAGAATTGTTAGAGAATCAATATGTTTTACACTTACAATAATTCTCAATCACTTTCAACCTCTCTTTTTACCATAGAAACATATAGAGAATTGTTAGAGACTCGATATATTTCAAAATCATAAATACTCAACCTCTTTCTCAAATCAATTTAGAATATAGAGCAATTTGTTTCACAGAACTTGAACTATCACTTCAACACATCCACTTGACTAGGCTTAACTAACTCTACTCAACCAATCACTCAATGAAATAATATTTGCTCACAAAACCTAGTCCAAAATTATGAACACTTACTCAAATATCACATAACAATGATACTCATGATCTTTGCAAACCCTAGTTCAATTTCTTCACTCAATCAATTACTTCAACAACAATGCTTATCAACCAATATCACATAACAATGATACTCATTATATTTTCAAACCCTGTATTGTAAGCTTCCACAAAAGCTCACATAAATCTGTCCACAAGTCCTCTCTAGAACTTGTCCAATCTAGTCAATAAATCCTCACTAGAACTTGTTCAATATCATAGAAACATATAGAGAATTTTTAGAGACTCAATATGCTTCACATTCACCACAATGCTCAATCACTTTCAATCTCTCTTTTTACCACAAAAACATATAGAGAATTTTTAGAGACTCAATATGTTTCACACTCACAACAATGCTCAATCACTTTCAATCTCTCTTTTTACCATAGAAACATATAGAGAATTGTTAGAGAATCAATATGTTTTACACTCACAATAATGCTCAATCACTTTCAACCTCTATTTTTACCATAGAAACATATAGATAATTTTTAGATACTCAATATGTTTCAAACTCATAAATACTCAACCTCTTTCTCAAATCAATTCAAAATATAGATCAATTTGTTTCACAGAACTTGAACTATCACTTCAACACATCCACTTGACTAGGCTTAACCAACTCTACTCAACCAATCACTCAATGAAATAATCCTTGCTCACAAAACCTAGTCTAAACTTATGAACACTCCCTCAAATCTTTCCAACAATGCTTATCAACCAATCTCACATAACAATGATACTCATGATCTTTGCAAACCTTAGTTCAAGTTCTTCACTCAATCAATTACTTCAACAACAATGCTTATCAACCAATCTCACATAACAATGATCTTTGCAAACCCTAGTTCAAGTTCTTCACTCAATCAATCACTTCAAAAACAATTCTTATCAAACAATCATTTTCACTCCAACTTAGCATTCACAACATTCAACAATAACTCACTAGAAATATGTGCCCATAACTTTTTGTTTGATGGAGAAGTGCCCTTCAAAACCTGTCTCAATCACAATTTTCTTCTTTACCAATTTCAATGGTTAGATGACAAAATATCACACTAACACTTTTTCACAATATTCCTCAATTAAAAAATAATCAAACTCAAATACACCTTATTACTCCTTGAAATTAGCAATCATCAAATCACACATAAAAAATAATCACTCAATTACCCCTTATAATCTCCAAATTTAATTAATCAATCTCCAAAAATTAACCTCTCAAAATAATATTTTCCTAAACCTTATAACTCCCCTTAAAATCTTATAAATTAAATAAATTAGGCAAAAATTAAACTTTAGGACTTAAATTTAATTCCTCCGAAAAATCCAGCACCAAACCAAATGCATACCTTGTATTTTACCCCAAAAGGGGTTCCGACGGGTTTCAAACTACTGTCTCCCAAGCACCAAGCACTTTGGTACTTTTGTGCCCACCATGTGGGCTATAGGCACCCACAAGAAGGAATGGAAGCCTCCTTCCTTTTACAACCTTCGTTCACCGTTGATTCTTCCAAAAAACATACTCCCACAGATTCGAACCTCTTCCACTCATTGCCCCTAGCGCTTTACTTTTTCTATGGTTTCCAACTACGCTACGTGCGCTTGGTGACCAAGGCACATTCCTTGGTGGGTGAAACTCCTTTGCCTCCTCTTGGAACTTTTTAAAACAATGAAACCCTCTTGATTTCATAGAACAATTTGCACGATTTTGCATAAGACAAAAGATTAATTTGAAGGCATATATTTTCTTGGGCTAAGGTGGAGGAGTCCCTTTTTATACATGTTTTGATATTTGACTCCCACGTCGATGCTCGATGGTCAAATTCAAAATTTGAATTTCGACTTTAATAACCCACCTTAGGGTTATTTAAAATAACCATAAATTAACATATAATTAATATTAAAATTAATTAATAATTATTTTAAATAACTTATAAGTTAAGTAAATTAATTAATTAATTAATTTATAATTAATTTTAAACTTCTTTGATCTGCTTGTTGTGGTGCAGTGGTAAATGCCCTAGGTGTTGGTAGAGGCCGACCCGGGTTCCATTCCCCTTTTCTCCATCCTGTAGATATATGGTATAGTTAGGAATGTCCTATGTGCTGGTAGAGGCCGATAAGGCTCCATTCCTCCTATGCCCAACCTGTTGAAAGTGGCACCTCGAAAGGGGTGTTTTCCACTATAAATTAGTTTTAACCCAGGTTTTGTAGGTGAGTTGGATAGGAGAGGGCAATCCTCCAAGGGAGGTCCCAGGTTCAAATCTCCACCCTACCAAAAAGCTGAATTGGGTATCTAAAATCCAATTGATAATGTTGGTGCGAGGCAGGGGTCGAGTGTGACCCCCGGGTGACTTTGACGGTGTAGTACCCCCTGTTCATGGTCTCTTAGACCAAGGCGGATCCGTAAGGGGTTTTTTGCTAAAAAAAAAAAAAAATTAAACTTCTCTGTATAATATTATAAAGAAATATTATAATATTATTTTCTTGGGCTTCTTTTTGCACTTTGGACCACATATGACTACCTGGAACCTGGTCTTGACCAACTGGAAATAGACTCTCCTTTCTACACTAATTGTGGAACTACTTCTTCTTGCATTGATCACTGAAACTGACTTTCGACATTAATGACCATTCAGTCTTGAAATCAATGACAATTCATTTACTCAAAATATCCAACACTAAAAACTCGATCCATATCCTCTGGATTGCATTGAGCATAGGTTGGGTAAATATGTACCTCAAGCTTTGATGGTCAGTACTTAACTCAAAGGGTCTTCCCACCAAGTAATATCGCCAGATATTAAGAGTGTGCACAACCGCTACCAGCTCTAGATCCTAAATAGAATAGTTAACCTCGTGTTTTTGAGTTTTATTAATGAATATGCTACAAATGACTCATATTGTGAAAGCACTCCTAAATATTCTAGTGATGCATCAATGTAAACTAAGAATTTTCTCTAAGAATATGGAATCTACAGTATTGGTGCCATGGTGAGTTTCTGCTTAAGCAACACAAAAGCATCTTCACACTTAGTTGTCCACTTAAATTTCTTCCTTTTATTTTGGAGATTGGTTATTGTAGTGTCTATTTTGGAGTAATCCTTCACATATCACCTATAATAACCCATCATGCCCATGAAGATTCACATTTCAAACACATTAGTGGGCAGTGACCAATTTAGAATAGCCTCAATCTTCTTTGGATCCACTGCAATTCCTTCAAAAGATATAATATGTTCCAAATATTGTTCTTTTGAGACATAGAAATCACTTTTTTGATAGATTTCCAAAGAATTTATTCTTTCTTAACAATTCCAGCACACTACTGAGATGTCTATCATACTCTTTTATATCCTAGGAATATACAAGAATATCATCTGAGAATATGGTTATGAACTAATCCAAGTGTCTTATGAATAAGTTATTCATTAAATTCATGAATACAACTAGGGTATTAGTTAGCCCAAAGGTAAAGACTATAAATTCATAATGTTTGTATCTAGTTTTAAAGGTTGTTTTATGAGTATCCCCCTCGTGTATCCTTAATTGATGATACCCAAATTTTAAATCAATATTTGTAAATATCGTGGCATCCTTCAATTGATCAAATAGGTCTTCAATCCTAGGTAAAGGATACCTATTCTTGATGGTTTCTTTGTTGATAATTCTATAGTATATGCATAACCGTAAAGAACCATATTTATTTTGAACAAAAATTCCCCATGCACCCCATGGTGATACACTAGCTTTGATCAGTCCCTTTTCTAGAAGCCATTGTAGTTGTACATTTAACTCCTGCATCTCTATAAGATTCATCCTATAAAGAGATTTGTGGATAGGTTTTGCTCCTCACATTAGTTCAATAGTGAAATCCAATTCACACACAGGAGGAAGTTTGGGTAGGTCTTCAAGAAATACATCCAAAAATTCTTGCAAGATTGGGTGTTTTTCAAACACTTCTTCCTTCTGATCCTCCTCGAATTCATTGAGTTTCACAACATAAACCATTCCTCCTTTTTTATGGTTTTATTTAGTTGCATTGTGGATAGTAATTGGGGTTTAAAATATCCTTGTTCACTATGGATCCTTAATATTCCCTTGTACTTTTTTGAATATTCTATCTATCTTAGAAATTGATTATGGCTCTATGAGCCTATAACTAGTCCATTTCCCAAGATAATATCAAAAGCATGTAGTGGTGCTACAAAAAGACATCCTACAGTGGAACAATTGATGAAGGTAATTTCTGCCATAGGAAAACACTGATCCACTGAGTATGTTTGTCTAGAACCATACTCAACCTTCCACCCTTGTGCAAAATATCTCAATATTTTTGGCATATACCTAAATATAATAGAAAAGAAATAAAGCTATCAATAGCTCCACTGTCGATTAAAATATTTACTTCTTTATTAAAATTTTACCCTTTAAGAGCAATGGGGTGGCTTGTCCTTCTAGTTTTTGGTTTCCAATCACAACATAAATTTTATGGGCAAGTTCCTTTCCTTTTATATTTATTGTACTCAGTTTTGGTTGATGTGGAAAATTATTGGCATAGTGTGGACCTCCACAGTTGTAGCACCCACCCTTGGTTCCTAGATGCACTCCTTTTTTTTGTTCTGCCATTTTTCCCACTGGTATCGAATTTGGTTGTTTTTGTAGTTGAGCTTTGTCATTACTATTGTTGTTGTTATTGTCCCTCTTTCAGAAATTCTTCTTAAAATTTCCCTACTTCTCATCATTCCTATTTTTGGATTTTGGGAAGCTTTTATTGTTCTAGTTCTATTCTCCTTCCCACTTCATGAAACTAGCATTGTTTCTCTTTCTGAGTGATTGTCAATCTTGCTTAGATAAAACTGCATAGTTAAACTAGAGATGATATTTTTCTTTTCTAGCCAAGTCATAAGCTTTCTATAATGTTTTTGGCTCATGCATATTTACTTCATGCCTAATATTAGGTTCTTCTCCTAAGATAAATTTGTAAATCTTCATCTTCTCATTATAGGTTGGTACACAACAACTTGACCAATTTATAATAGTATACCTCAACTGATTTAGTTCCTTGCTAAAGGTTGGTAAATTCCTCAAAAAATTTGTATAGAAATGTTCTAAAATAATATTTTCTTGAAAGCTATAATAAAATCCTCCCACTTTAAATCAACCACTTTGATTCTTTGCTCTTTATAAAAGGTTTTCCACCATTTTAGTCTAGTCTATTGAAGATGCAGTGTTGCCCATACTATTTGAGTCCCAGTTGTTAGAAATAGATTATATTACATCATTTGGGTCATGTAAATGTATCTTCCAAGGTACATACTTAGGATATTAGATTACTTTAGGGGGAAGTTATCTAGTTACTTCATACAATGTAATAAATGCACAAGTGTCAATGTGCAAGTTGTCCCTTGCATAGCTAGGTAGAGTGTTGGCCAAGGAACTTATCTTCCTATATAAAAATACCTCATTGTAATAGCATAGGATACATAGGAAAGCATAGCATAATATAGCATAACATAGATATATATAGACACTCATATTGGTGATGGGTGCAATGTAGTCCTGTAGCATTATTCATGGAGTGTCAATTTCCTCCATAGCTACATTGTATTCATTTCCATCATTTCTATTTATAGCATATTTCAATCATCTCACAAATTTACTTTATTTCATATTATTCTAAATCTTGTGATTGCTATCTCCTATTTCATACTACATTAAAGTCTAACAGTGGTATCAGAGCCACAATAGATCTAGCCATAGTAGATCAATAGGAAAACCACCATTATCATTGAGCCTAAGCTTTTTTTCAACCTAATGCGTTGTTGGACCAACCACTATCAAAACATCTACTAGAAATTTGAGCAAGTTTTGTTGTCATTGATGTCAAGAGGTTTGATGTTCAAATGTGATGGAATTAATGTCAAAATGTTTGATTAATATCAAATGTTTGATGTCCAAATTGGTTGATATGATAACTCCGTTCCATGGTGTTTGAGTACAAATAATAAGGTTATTTAATGAATTTTTGCTAAGGTGATGGTGGTAAAAGTTTCTGTAACCACCAAAATGACCTCACACCTATGCTTCCTACTGCATAAATAAAATGAAAGAAACAAAATGGACACATGCAAAATTGAAAATAAATGGGAAGAATAAAAACACTTTTATTCTATTATATAAAGAATCCAATCTCGATTACAGTTACATCCCTCTTAGGGATACCATTTTGATACTCTTATTACAGTAGGAAAAAGCAATGTTCCCTCTTAAGGGTAAATGTGAGTTTTAGGCCCTTTGGGGTGACACGAACTGCTCTAGGGTGGAGTTGAACCTCTTCTCCATGTTGAGGAAGGAATTGGATGGTTGAATATCCTTTGAATATGATTTCCTACGGTCAAGAAACAACATAAAAGTATTAAAAGCATAGGCAACCTCTCATGATGAGGCCCTTTAAAGAATATGAACATAAAGATGCCATAACACTAATGAAATCAATAAAATGAATAAAGCATCTTAAACCTATGCACTGCTTGAAAATATTAATTAGAAAGTATAACTGTTGGTCATTAATTATAAAGCATCTTAAACCTATGCACTGCTTGAAAATGAATAAAGCATCTTAAACCTATGCACTGCTTGAAAATGAATAAAGCATCTTAAACCTATCTCAAAGATTGATTACATGAAATGAAGCATGATAACTGTTGGTCATCAAATCCGCACAGGAAAGGACTTTCGGTGGGTTTGCGCGCCCTGGACCTGCGACCAACATTGAAAGGCCGAGGGGAAGAGATGCCCCTCGTGCCAATCTCCGGAGAAAGGCCGGCTCCTATACTAATCTACTTTTTGGGGTTGAGACAAGAGTGCAGGAAAGAAATAAACGGAGTAAGGGTTAGGAAAAGAAATAAAAAGGGTAAGGGTTAGAGAAAGAAATAAAAAGAGTAAGGGTTAGAAGATGATGATTTAAGGTGGGAGAGAACAGGAAGCACGATCACTCGCTAACAACTCGAATAGCAGCAAGAAATACCAAGAATAACACGAAAGAAACGAAATGCCGAACTTCCTATGTATCCTCTGGACGAGTTCGCAGGGTTCTCCTTTCTCTCTCGTTGGAATTCAGGGTTCAGAGTAACAACGATTGAGATAAGGGAATAACAGAAACCTCGATCCACCAGGCAGCATAAAAGAAAGCGATAAGACGTTTTTCCTCTCCTATGTATCCTTCAGGGCGAATTTTAGGGGTTCAGTCCCCGATCGCATACCGGATTCGGGGATTCGGAGTCTCAGAGTACGCGAACGAGAAAAGACAAAAGAATTAAGCACAGAAGGCAGAATAAAAGAGAGAAATGGAGTATAAAAGTCTTTAGTATTAGACGCAGGACATCAAGTTACAACGACTTTCTAGCAGAAAGTTCCCCCCTTTTTACATTGCAAAGCCTGGGTTTTTATAGAGGACCCGGCCCTCTGAATCATTATTACAAAAATGGTGGAGTACACCCTCGAGCCCTGAGAAATCGGCTCCTCGTTGCTGCTGCGGATGATCTCTCAAATCGGCTACCAAAACTGGTAATGGTGACCGAGTCAGCCGGAGAAAGTCGCATTAAATGAGCCACTTGGGTGTCCTTGGATTGTAGGTGCGGTGCTCGAGTGGCGGCCATGCTTGTCGGGTTCTTCTTCACGGATTGATACTTCGCATCCAATTGCCAAAAATGAGCAGCGGGCTTATCGGGCAAGAAAATATGCATTTATGAGGCTCTCTGATCGCCTCGGGAAAATGCCCAACTTGGGAAGCGTTCCTGGGAAGCGCCTCGCTGATTTTCGCTTCGCAAAACTACTTCGGGGCGTGGAGTGCCGAAGCCGATCTTCCTTTATCCTTCGCTGCTTCGTTGGCAAAACTGCTTCGCTAATGGGTCGGAAAAATGCTTCGGGCCGATCTTCTTTTGAAACGGTGGTTCGGGGGAGTTTTGGCCGAAGCACTTTCTCGACCTCTACTGCTTCGGGTGAAAATTGGCCGAAGTGGATTTTAGAAATACTTCGGGCCCGAAGTAATTTCTTTGCCTTAGCTGATTCGGGCTATCTTTTCTTCTTCGACGAAGTTGCTTGGATGCCGCTTCGCAAAACTCTTCACCCGAAGTAGCCGCTGGGAATGCTTCGGGTGCGAAGCGTTTCCTTCATTCTTTCTCGGCAAAGTTCTCGCCCGAAGTGATGATTTGAAGCGCTTCGGGCCCGAAGCTCTTTTCTTTTCATTTTGTCCACCAGGGGGCGATAGGGAAAACCAAAATTGCTATAACTTATAAACAAAAGAAAACTTTCAACAAAACAAATATTATACAAAGTTTCAATTTTTCTGCCCCTTGGTGGAATGTGACAATATTGTCAACATTCTTGGTGGCTCGCGGGGCAACGAGCTCGTCTCGGTGGTAGAACCCTCAGCTTTTATCCATTGGGCCACAGAGTCCTCCAGACCCTTCTCCTTGTTCCTTTTCTGGGGGCGCTTCCACAGCTTGTCCTTCCTCTTCCTCTTCTCTCTGCTACTGCTTCTTCTTCTCCTATCGCCATTGCTTCTGCTACGTCTTCAGCCGTTGGCAGTGGGGCCAGGCGGACGCGGATATCTCTTAAGGTTCGGCGAACCTGAGACCAGACGCTTTTCGTGAACAGCTCCTGATCCTCTAAGGATTTGACCAAAGCGCGAAACCTATCGATCTGCCCGATTTTTGCATGCTGGGACCTGGTATGCAGATCGTTTAGGGAAGCGAAGATTCTACAGTATTTCAATATGTAATCAGCAACCTGCTTCTCTGTTATTGGTTCGGCCCACTCGTCTATCTCCGAAACGTTGCCTTCAAACTGCTGCCACTTCGGCATGATTTCTTCCTTGGCTAATGGCTTCCCATCATTATCCGTGAAACTCGGGAAGCCTAAGGAGAAGAGGTCCTCGAAGTAGCCCATTGACGCGCGCCTCTCGCTTTCGAATGCGTCTAGTAGGATTTTTGCCTTTTGAGCTTTCTTGGCTATGGAGAAAAAGGCGCGAACTGTGGCCTGGGCCGTTGACCAATCCCTTGCTGTCCGACTCATCGCTGCGAGCTTCAAATCTTGATACCTTGCACCTTGGACCTTGAGGGCCAACTTGAGTCGGGCTCTGACATTCTGAATGACCTCTTCGACGATTGGTCCTCCTTCGACGGCGGCAACCCGGGCTTCTATGGTGTAAACTAAAACTGAAAGGGCACTGACAGCCCGAGACCTAAAATTCTTGAGCAGATGTGAGCGAATCTCCTTGATTTTGCTCCTGTCAAGTAGCCCTAGGCCTTCCTTCTCGTGCAGCTGGATCTGAGCTTGCAAGATCCTACTTTCAAGCTCCTTGGCCCTCAAATCATTTTTGGCCTGCCTTTGTGCTTGATTCTCAGCTGTGCACTCCAGCTGTGCTATCTGCAGCTTTAGGGCGTGTGCTTCTTTCTGCATCAGCTTGCACTGCTCCTCGGCCTCTGCCAATTTGGAGCGAGCCCTTGCTAGCTCCTCCTCCAGCTTGATGTTAGCGCTCTCGGCTTCGAACCTGCGCTTGTTGGCGATGTTGGCATGCGCCTTGAAGGTCTCGATTCCAATGTGCATAGAGGCGGACTCCTTGTCCACGTTCAGATGTTCCAAGTCCTTTTCTTTATCCTGATATTCATAGTCCGTTGGAGTCATTTCATCCAGGGGCTTTTGGACTTTGGGTATCTTCTTTACTTTATGCAACTTTCTCACCTCGAAATCGAAGACGGTGCATCTCTCAACTTGAGCGAGCGAGCGCCCTCTCTTCTTTCTTGCCTCTTTCAACATTCTCTCTGTGTTCTGTCGGGCTTGGAGGAGTTTTTTGGCCAAGGGGGATTCACATATTGAGGACAACTCGGAGTCGAATGCGGCTGGGTCTACAGCCGAGGGATTGAATAAATATAAGGAGTTGAAGGGGATAGCCTCACCCGAAGGTTCGGCAATAGGGGTGACGGGGGCTTCGACGAGTGGGAGCACATTGTGTACAATGGAGGAATGAGCCTCGGGGTTCGGCATTGGACTATTAGCTTCACCCTGGTTGATGACTGAAGGATTGGCGGTGTGGCTGGGCGAAGTAACTTCGACAGGTTTGTCCTGGCCGGAAGACTCAGGGGGAGTAGTTAGGGACACGACGTAAGGAGGTGACTGACCTTGTGGAGGCAGGGTGGATAGGTGAGAGCTTTCGGCCAGGGCCGGGGTAGACTTACGAGCAACCAGAGCATAAGGTGAAGAGAACGTACCTGCGTGCCCTCCTGGCAGAGCGGCCATGGTGATCTCCTGGGTGATTGGCCCTTGTTCCTCCTGGGCCTCGGTACTCTTGGCTTCAATGACTTCCACGAGTTCCTCCATGTTGATGACATCTACGTTTGGGATCGTTTCGGCACTTGGTGGAGTTCCTCCGTCGTTTGCTTCGGTCGAGCCCGATACTGATCTTTCGACAGGGGCGCTCGGAGTGCTTGTACGTGGTCGCTTTGGGAAGTTTGGGGGTGCTTGTGTAGGTTCCCGCTCCTTTCTTTTCTTCCTCTTGAGGGGTTGCTCTGATTCCTCTATTGTTGTCTCGAGATCTTCGGATGGACTCCGTAGTAAAGCTTTTGGCGTGGCCTTGGCTGCTTTTTCCTTGGGGACATTATCAGTCCTTCCGAGGCCTTCGTCTGAACTTGGGGTGGCTGGTGGAACGAAATCGGTGAAGGACAAGGGTTTCCAAGACCCAATATTGGTCTGATACACAATTGTGAATTCCCTATCCATTGTTAGAAGCCCGTAAGAATTCATCTTTCGGTGATGGACTCTCATAATCCACCATTCTCTTAATTGCTCCTCGTCCCAGTCTTTCAACTCCTCTTTTAAATCGTCCCTTGCTTTTCTCCAGAAAGTGGAGTCGGGAGTTGGGAATGGGTACTGGTCTAGGTCGAATTCGACCTCCATAGGATAGAAGTCATGCCAAGGAGGCAACGTCCTCATCTCCTCTAAGTGCCACTCCAGGTCCATACCATTGGGGTTATTCCTCTGCTCCAAAATTTTGGGGCGAGGACAGACATGGAAGTTTTTGCTTTTCAAATGATCTCTCATCACCCCCAACGGGTCGTAGAGCCACCTCTGTGGTATTTGAAGCAAACCAAAATCGGTGAGCTTCTCCTCCAGGTATATGTTCTGCTTCAGGGCAAAGACTTCGATCACTCCCATCTTGAAGGGGAAGTCGCAGGTGTGTGCCCACTTTCGTCCGTGGCCGTAGGTTTCGTCGGTCGCGTCACTTTGTCGAGCAACTTCCAGGGCAAATTGGTACTCCGAAGGGAAAAAGGGCAGCAAGAAGGGCTTCCCTGTGAAGCCAAAAAGGTGGATCACAAGCCCTTGTGTCAATTGAAACACATCCCCTCTTCTCTCCAATACCACTTTATCTCTAAGGCAGAGAGGCACCCGAGGGCTAGACTTTGTCAGAATGTGCATCGCAGGTCCCAAAAACTGCTGATTGAAAGGGTAATAGGACTCCGACCTCAGCAAGAGACGGGTCCACTGATATACAGGCAAAGGGATCCCATCCTCGTCGACTGGTGAAACATCACAATGGTGAAGGGCTTTATGTACATGAAAGAAGAAGAGCCAAACCAAGAAGGAACAAGGCTGGAAGTGCGGCTCCTTGCTAGCATCCTTCATGGATGTCAACCGCGTATGCAGATTTTGGGCCACCCATTCTCGCCCAATCGAAGAAAACTGGGTTGGTGTTCGGCCGCGAAGCGTCGGGGGCGTAGAACTCTCCTCTGGAAATGCATTCGGCTAGCGACACCTGCCATGGGTATACCAAAGTATCGCTTGACAAGCCTCCCACCCATGCAATGATAGAGAATATATCTATGTTCTTGAAGGCCTCCAAGGGCAGGGGCATCTGGGGTCGCTTGCCGGAAGGAAGTCCGCTCTTGAGATTTTCATGCAAAAAGCTCAGGATGAAGGGATTAGAAGTGAACTTATCCGTTTGTTCGCTCAGGCTGACATTGCGAATGGTATAGCCTTTTGGTGGCCTTTGCTGTGGTGCGAACGCTGCCTGCACATCCTCCTTCAGAATGGAAAACAATTTTTTACCCGAGGCGTCCAACACCTGCCTGGTTTGTGGTTGATAGTTCTGAGCAATGGCGTATATGAGCTCGGGGCAGTGATGTGTAGGAGGGACTAAATACCAGTATATGTGGGAATAATACGCCATGGCCCTCTTGTTCTCCGCTGAGAGCCTGCTTTTCATGAAGTCGATGGTATATCGAAGCTCGGCCACGGTTCTTGAGAGCTCTGGGTCTCTGATTTTCGCCCACTTATCGACCGGTGGTTCTATGCTGGGCTCGTCATCGGACTCTTCCCTTCCTTCCATCACTTGTTTTCCTGGGCGTGGGGGAGGATTGACCCTCCTAGGTCTCTGTTTCTTTTCTTTCGTGGCTCTCGCCTTCTCTGGAACCGTCGTCTCTGGCTCTTTTCCTTTCTGAGTGGGGTTCTTCTTTCCCATTGTGAACGATCGCAGCAGGATAACTTGTGATGTAGAAGAGTTCAGCACCTCAAAACAAGGGATGGGATAATCATGACGAACAACGAAACCTTTGATGCAGAAGCTCTTCGAAGAGACAGAATGCGGACTCGACTCTCACACTTGCAAATGGTTTGTTTTTAACGGGCATCTGCATTTTATAGCTTCGGAGGGCAACTTTCGGCATTTATGGCAACCACCGTAATTACTTCGTGGGCCTGGCCCGAAAGTATCGTTGTGGCATCTGATTGGCCATATGGCGGCGTCGTACGCGGGGCCATGCAATTCGAGGATTGGATTTTGTATCGAGAACGCGAATCGCTGCCACCTGGTACCCTTGCATGGCTTTTCGGTTAACGAACTGCCTTGGGATGAGTGTCGTTTCTTTCGTATTGAGTTCATCTGCTTCGGCCTCCTTTTGAGGCTATTGTCGGCATGTTCCCCGAGGCACATCTTAAATGTGTCCGCCTCGTATGCGAGGTTCGATGATATGGAGTTGGCGAAGAAAATACTTCACCGCGAAGTTCTTCTTCGGGCTGATTTTCTTCATTTCGGGTCCGAAGTTCCCCTTTGCTACGTTGTTGCTTCGGTTCATGAATACCGTCGACCGAAACCCATTTCATCGAGGAGGGCCTCGCCAAGAATTACTTCGGACAATGCCTTCGGCACCTTTCTTTAGCGAAGCATTTTCCACGTCCTTGATCTGCATGTGGTTTGGTTCTACGAGGATGAACTGCTTCGCGGTGAACTTCCCTTCGTTGGCTACTTCGGACCGAAACCCCCCGAAGGCGATTCCGATCATGCTTTGTGAAGCCGAAGCTAGGAATCTAGCTTTTGTGGTTGAAGTGGCGCTTGCTCTCCGTGATATTTTGAACAGAGTATAGACAAAGCACTGAAATCCTATATACAAAAATATGTGCAAGATTTTTTTTTTTTTTTTATTAAGTACACATACCTCAGCGATTGAAGGTCTTCAGGTGGAGACCATTGACGGAGATTGGTAAAACTTGGCCATTCGCATCTTTGAGGATGAAGGAATTAGCCGAATTCACTTTTACTATTTCAAACGGTCCGTCCCAGAACGCATCCATTTTGTCATGATTCCCAGGCTTGGCCTTCCATGAATCCCACCTCCATACCAGGTCTCCTGCTTTGAATGTGCGATCGGATGATTTCCTTTTGAACCATTCTCGGGTGACCTCAGCATGCCGTGCGAAGTTCTGGTAGGCCTTTTCACGTTCCTCTTCTAGTTGTAGTAGCTGGACCAGGCGTTCCTCCATCGGGTTAGCTTCGTCTGCTTCCAGCAACTGTAATGCGGGGATCTCGATGTGAGTGGGCAGGATGGCCTCCTTGCCGTATACCAGAGCATAAGGCGAAGTCTTGATCGACCTTTTGATAGAAACCCGATCGGCCCACAAGGCCCGATCCAGAAGGAGGTGCCAAGTTCTTTTGTTTTGATCGATCAACTTTCTCAGTATCCTCAACAGGGTTTTGTTGGTGGATTCTGCCAATCCATTGCCCTGGGGGTAATAGTTGGAAGACACCTTGTGATATATCCCATACTTGTATAGGAACTCGTTGATCTTTGCGCCTGTGAAACCAGGACCGTTATCTGTAATAATTGCTTCGGGGATACCGAAGCGGGTAATCAATCCTTCCAGGAAGGTGACGACGGTATCTTGATCGGCATGTTTTGTGGGGACTGCCTCGGCCCACCTGGTGAAGTAATCAGTCGCAGTCAGAATGAATTTGTGTCCAGCGGAGGAGTTTGGCGATATGGCCCCTACGAAATCCAGTCCCCATTGCTGAAAGGGTGTTTCCACCTGTATCGGTCGGAGGGGCATCGAAGCATTTCTGCTTCGACCGATGAATTTCTGGCATTGCTCGCATCTGCGGCAAACGGAGAAGGCATCGACAAAGAGTGTGGGCCAATAGTAACCCGCCTTGATTATCTTCAGCACTGTCGCTCTTCCAACAAAGTGTCCTCCAGATAGTCCTGAATGAAATTCGCCCAAGATTCTCCTCTTATCATCATCTTTTATGCATCTGAGGAGGACGTCGTCGATGTTCTTGAAAAATAGGCCTTCTGGGCGCATAGTGTATCGGGCGGACCGCATCCTGAAATGTCTTCGCTACGAAGCATTCAGATGTGAGGGGCATCTGTCGATGTTGAAATATTCCACTATTTCATCGACCCAATCTTTCTCGGCCTCTTCTTGATTAGCGAGGCATTCTCCTATTGGCAAGTCATCCGACTGACAGTCTGTTATTTCGGTCGTTGCGCTCTTCGCCAGCTCTTGACATAATGCGCGACCGTGAACTAGTTTGGTAGGTTTGATCTCAATATCAAACTCTTGGATTTTGCTTACCCAACCAGCTCTCTTGCTTCCCAGTTCCCCTTGAATAATGAAACTACGCACATCGGGGTGAATGACGAAGACTGTGGTTCGACTCTGAGAAATGAACTGTTTGAATTTCTTGAGAGACTTCATTACTGCATGCACTTGACGCTCGATGAAATTGTACTTTTCCTCATGGGGATTGATTATCTGGCTGAGGAACGCAATGGGACGTTCCTCTCCATCTTCCCCCTTTTGCGTCAAGACCGCGGCGTAGCTTTCAGGTTCTCCTATTGCATACAGGATAAAATCTCGACTGTAGTCGGGGTTGATCAAGACCGGTGCCTGAACAATTCGGGCCTTGATTTCTTTGAATGCTTTTCTCCTCTCTTCTGTCCAGATGAATTCTGTGCCCTTTTTTAAAAGCTCAGACATCGGCTTAATGACTTGGGCGAAGTCTGGGACAAACTTCCTTACGAAGTTAATCTGATCGAAGAAATATTGAAGGCCCTTTTTATCCGCTGGGATTGGGAGCTTCATCAGAGCTTCGGCTCTGTCAAGATCCACGGTGAGACCCTTTTCCGAAATTGCGTGTCCCAGCAGCTTTCCTTCGCTGACTGCGAAGATAGACTTTTTTGGATTGATTGAAATGCCAAATTCTCGGCATTTTTCGAAAATTTGTTGAAGATGTTCTAGGTGGTTCTCTCTCCTTCGGGAGAAGACGGTCATGTCATCCAAATAGATAACGATAACCTTGTTCAGAAGCTCGCCAAAAGCTAGGTCCATCGCCCTCTGGAAAGTAGCTCCCGCGTTCGAGAGGCCAAAAGGCATTCGCTGGTAGGCGAATGTGCCCCACTTGGTTGTGAACGCGGTCTTATGTTGGTCTTCGTCCCTGACCCAGATTTGATTATATCCAGAGAAACCATCGAGCAGGGAGAATCGTTGAGCTCCAGCCACCGAATGCAAGATCTGATCGATCTACGGGAGAGGATAGTGGTCCTTGAGGGAAGCATGATTCAAGGTTGCGGAAGTCCACGCATAACCGGATGTCTCCATTCTTTTTTCGACAGGGACCAAGTTCGCTACCCAGGAAGAATGCTTGATGGGATAAATGATCTTTGCTTCGAGCATTTTTAGCAGTTCGGCCTTCATCAAGACCTCGATCTTTGGATTAACCGGCCTTTGCTTCTGTCGAAAAGGTTTGGCCCCTTCTTGTAATTCGATTGTATGTTGGATCAGTTGTCGATCATATCCCTTGAGGTCATGATAAGACCAAGCCACGATATCTGGGTACCTCTTACACAAACATCGGATTCGCTCTATTTCTTTTGAAGTACAATCGGTCCCGACCTTTATTACTTTCCCAGGTTCCAGTTCTAAATCTTGATATTGCTGCATGCTGATCTGGATCCTGTGGGAGAGCGATCGATCATTTTGATCGAAAAGGCTCTCAAGCATGATCAATCCCTTGGGAACGTGGTTGTTCTTCAACTGGATCAATCCTTCATATTCCTCCTCATCAGGGCTTCGGTCTTCGACCGTAGCGGCTTCTTGGATCATGAAATTGACAATCTGCTCATCGTTGTCAAAAACTTGCCAGTGTAAATCTTTGTCCGGGACAGAGGGTCTATAGATCATCCTTACAACCTTCGGCTTATGCACCATATCATCCACTGGAGAATATCGGGCTGTGATGGATGCTAAGACATCTGCATGTCGATTCTTTTCTCATGGAATAGACTGTAGATTGAGGGATTCAAACTGGTCGAACAGGTCCCATACCCTATTGCGGTATGATTTAAGATAGTGCTTCTTTGAAGAGCATCTGTTGGTGACCTGGTTGCAAACTAGTTCAGAATCTTCGAAGATTTGAAGATGCCTTATGCCTAACTTGTCAGCTTTCTTGAGTCCCAAGCACAAGGCTTCATACTCTGCTGCATTGTTGGTGCAGCTCCATGTCAATCGGTAGCAATACTCCTTTTGCTCATCGGACGGCGAAATCAGAAGGATTCCTGCCTCGACGTCATTTTTGCATCGGGCACCGTCGAAGAACAATTTCCATAGTCCTTCTTGAGCAGAAACCTTTCCCTCCATTTTGGCTGGTTTCTCGGACTTGGCGATGGTGTAGCACCCCACCTCAGTCTCTATCATGGCATTGAAATCTGCCAATGAAAATTCATCTTCACAACATAACTGTGCGAGGGATTCCTGGACTAGATCCACTTGCTCTAGCTCCTCCGCGATCGTATGCACAGGGTCACTGCTTTCTTCCTCGGACATCTTCTGAACCAGGAACGTAGAAGGCTTTTCATTATAGATTTTCACCTTCTTCCCTTTGAAGGGGATCTCCAGATGAGTGTAGTCCATGGACAGATATCCGCCTAGCTTTGCCGTGAACTCCCTCGACAGGCACATGCTGAAGTAGGGCTCAAGGTCCACGACTACCACCTCTTGTATGACTATGATTTGAGGTGTCTTATGTAGCCGAATAGGAATGTCTTTGATGACACCTACAGTCTTCACTGGGGTACCGTCCAACTGGAGGACTCCATGACTGCTTCGTGTGTACTCCATGCCTATTTCCTCGCATACTGCCTTCGGCATTACTGTCGTCGCAGCTCCAGAATCTATCATACAGTTATGCACGATATACCCTTCCATTTGTAAGGATAAGTAGAATGGTGGTGGTCTATTTTTTCCCATGATGGACGCGGACAGGGTCTGCACCAGAGCGAGCGGCTCTACCTTCTTTGTATTGATCCTCTTCAATGATTCTTGCAGCAGGTCCACTTGTCCAGGAAGTTGCAGAGCATCATACAAACTGATTTTGGCTGGAATTCTCTTCAATTCTTCTACAATGTTGTAGGCTGGGGAGCTATGCACCTCAGGTTCCTTTCTTGGTTCGTACTTGGTGCGATATTGCTCTGTCGCTTCGACCCTTTGTCGCTTGGTGAGCGAGGGAAATTTGAGCTTCTCCTTAGCCTGTTCTTTGGTCTCCACCTGAGGTGGTTCGACAGTGGCCTTTTGGGCCTTTTCTTTGACTGGAGCTGGCGGAGGAGCTTCGCTCGGGGCCGAAGAGGATGGTTGTCCCTTCTCAAAATGAGCGTGTACCTTCAAAGGAGCCATCTGAGTAGCATCTACCTCTATCGACCTTTTACCTCCCCTAGTAAGGACCGCGATTGGCTCTTCCTCGTCGATGGACAAGTTCTGATCCAATTGTCTGATGACGTTGACTTGGCCGCCTTGACTGCTGCTTGTTAGTGTCTGCACGTAGTGTTGATGCAACATGCATGTATTTTCCTCATGAGGATCATTACATGTAGAGCACCAGTATACATGATCGGAAGTGCTTGGGACTTCATCTATCGCAACATTTCTTGTCGAAGCTTTTCCTTGATGGACCGCTTGATCTTTGGTAAGTGCAGGCATGGGATAAGACCTTCTTGGTAGAAACTCTTGTTGCGCTTGCTTCTTCTTGACAACGGTCATGTCGTTGGACAAGGTCTGCACTGTGGCATTTAACGATTGCATTTCTTACAGTATCTTGGCTTGCATATCATCGGCCTTGGGAACTGATGGTAAAGAAGCCATAGTCGGTATCGAAGGCAGGGCAAGATGTTGGAGGGGTGCTGGCAACATTGGAAATGTTGGAGTGATAGTGGGCGGCATAGTTGAAAGTGTGGGGAAATGTATCTGTGGAGCGGTGATCTATGACACAACGGGATTCGGGTTCCAGGATGAGATCGGATATGCAAGGATTGCAAAAATCTGTGGAGCTACTGCGCTCGCGTACTGGGCTTGAAGGAACTCGGGGAGTATGGGCATTGGCATTCTTTGAGGGAGTTTACCCATGGCTATGAGGTCCATTTCTGCTTTCTTGGCTAACCCATACAACTCTGGAAAAGTATTGACATTTGAGTACCTTATCATAAGACCGATATCAGGGTTGAATGCCCGAAGGAAGTAGTATGCCGCGGCTTCGTCAGTTGGGCGAAGTCCAATTGGGACTCTTTGCCAGGTTCGAGCGAACCTAACATTGAAGTCTGCAATCTCTTCTTGTGGATGTCTTTGGATTGAAGTGAATTGCTACAGGAGAGAAGTTGGATCGGCGGACTCGTTGAAGCCTTGCATCAATCGCTCGGCTAACTGGTCCCATCCCGTAATAGTGTCGGATGGCAGAGATCTGTACCAATAGAGGAGTTTTCCTCTAAGGGAGAGAACCAGGAGCTTCACCATCACTCGCTCTTCTATGATATCATGGATCGCCGCCAGGGAAATGATGTCCTGGATATGCTCTAGAGCAGTCTTTCCGGTTTCGTCGAACGTCGGGAGCTTTTTGATTGCAGCAGGTGGAACTTGCCCTTGGCCCGCGAGATTCAACGGTGACGAAGAATTCCATGCTGGAAATAATCTGGGCGACGGTTGCTGCTATTGTTGTTGTTGTTGTTGCTATTGTTGGGCCATATTTGTGCCTGGGTTCTATGGAACAGAAGTCCCCGAAGTCCTTCTTGGGTTGCTTGTCGGAAGGCCAATGGGAACGGAGGCACTAGGATGCTTCGGTGAGTTGGGAGGATTCGGAGGAAAACTAGTTGCTGTGCTATCGAAAGTTATGCCTTGCTCGTCAATAGTAGCCTCTTGCGAGGATGTCCCGCGTAAGAGATATTCGGGGGTAACTAACCTAGATCGTTCCCCAAAGGCGTCAATATCAAGCTCAAAGAACTCGGTTTCCTCTCCTCTATTCCTAACTCTCCATCTTGTTTGCATGAAGGCACGAGGCTTTAGTACTGGTCTTTACGACTTGAAGATTCTCGGGTAAAACAGAGTCGCCAGATGCTAAGAGTCTCTTAGTAATGAGAGCATCGATTCTCACTACTACTCGGGGGATGAGACTGACCGGATCTCACCGGGAACTTGTTAGAACTACTGGCTCCGGTGAAGACGGGCTAGAAATTTTCTCAAATATGGGACCTTGTGTCCCACCGGGCGTGCCAAAAATTGTTGGTCATCAAATCCGCACAGGAAAGGACTTTCGGTGGGTTTGCGCGCCCTGGACCTGCGACCAACATTGAAAGGCCGAGGGGAAGAGATGCCCCTCGTGCCAATCTCCGGAGAAAGGCCGGCTCCTATACTAATCTACTTTTGGGGTTTGAGACAAGAGTGCAGGAAAGAAATAAAAGAGTAAGGGTTAGGAAAAGAAATAAAAAGGGTAAGGGTTAGAGAAAGAAATAAAAAGAGTAAGGGTTAGAAGATGATGATTTAAGGTGGGAGAGAACAGGAAGCACGATCACTCGCTAACAACTCGAATAGCAGCAAGAAATACCAAGAATAACATGAAAGAAACGAAATGCCGAACTTCCTATGTATCCTCTGGACGGGTTCGCAGGGTTCTCCTTTCTCTCTCGCTGGAATTCAGGGTTCAGAGTAACAACGATTGAGATAAGGGAATAACAGAAACCTCGATCCACCAGGCAAGCATAAAAGAAAGCTTATAAGACGTTTTTCCTCTCCTATGTATCCTTCAGGGCGAATTTTAGGGGTTCAGTCCCCGATCGCACACCGGATTCAGGATTCAGAGTCTCGATACGTGAACGAGAAAAGACAAAAGAATTAAGCACAGAAGGCAGCATAAAAGAGAGAAATGGAGCACAAAAGTCTTTAGTATTAAACGCAGGACATCAAGTTACAACAGCTTTCTAGCAGAAAGTTCCCCCCTTTTTACATTGCAAAGCCTGGGTTTTTATAGAGGACCCGGCCCTCTGAATCATTATTACAAAAATGGCGGAGTACACCCTCGAGCCCTGAGAAATCGGCTCCTCGTTGCTGCTGCGGATGATCTCTCAAATCGGCTACCAAAACTGGTAATGGTGACCGAGTCAACCAGAGAAAGTCGCATTAAATGAGCCACTTGGGTGTCCTTGGATTGTAGGTGCGGTGCTCGAGTGGCGGCCATGCTTGCCGGGTTCTTCTTCACGGACTGATACTTCGCATCCAATTGCCAAAAATGAGCAACGGGCTTATCGGGCAAGAAAATATGCATTTATGAGGCTCTCTGATCGCCTCGAGAAAATGCCCAACTTGGGAAGCGTTCCTGGGAAGCGCCTCGCTGATTTTCGCTTCGCAAAACTACTTCGGGGCGTGGAGTGCCGAAGCCGATCTTCCTTTATCCTTCGCTGCTTCGTTGGCAAAACTGCTTCGCTAATGGGTCGGGAAAAATGCTTCGGGCCGATCTTCTTTTGAAACGGTGGTTCGGGGGAGTTTTGGCCGAAGCACTTTCTCGACCTCTATTGCTTCGGGTGAAAATTGGCCGAAGTGGATTTTAGAAATACTTCGGGCCCGAAGTAATTTCTTTGCCTTAGCTGATTCGGGCTATCTTTCCTTCTTCGACGAAGTTGCTTGGATGCCGCTTCGCAAAACTCTTCACCCGAAGTAGCCGCTGGGAATGCTTCGGGTGCGAAGCGTTTCCTTCGTTCTTTCTCGGCAAAGTTCTCGCCCGAAGTGATGATTTGAAGCGCTTCGGGCCCGAAGCTCTTTTCTTTTTCATTTTGTCCACCAGGGGGCGATAGGGAAAACCAAAATTGCTATAACTTATAAACAAAAGAAAACTTTCAACAAAACAAATATTATACAAAGTTTCAATTTTTCTGCCCCTTGGTGGAATGTGACAATATTGTCAACAATAACATGAAAATAAGCTAATTATATCCTACTTGCCATAATGAATTAAACCTAATGAAATCCTTATTTCTATCGGTCAGAGTCTCTAACATGTTAATTAAACCACTAATATACTTAATCTAACCTCATTAAATACACTACAAAAAGAACAGTAAGGGGATATTTCACCGATTGCAAACTGCAGCTTAGATGACCGGTTTGCACTGTACATTGTAGTTGTCAGCCATGACGAGCAACTGAATAGCTTTACCCTCCAAATCTAATGTTGTGGGATTGATCCTCCTTATCCAATTGATTATCAAGGGTTGCCTTGATGTCCTCTGACTGGTTTGGCAATTGAATTGCATAATTGGACCTCTGTTTTCCTGAATTAGCGTTTCTTGGCGTTCTAGCTCCCTAGGGTATCCATGGCACAAATTTACATGATGCTTGATGAATTGGAAAGTGAAATGGCAATAAAGCTCTCTCAATGCACTCCAGTGAGTCTACAATTTGATAGGGCTTCACTACTCTAATATCCAATGCTTACTTCGATGTTTGCCCTAATTTTGAGAGGTACTTATAGGATTAACCAAGGGCTAGGGGTGGCTTCATGGAGAAGCCAAGATCAAGAAGAGGTGGTTAGGACAGTTGGATTGGAAGCCTCTTGAATCTTCCATTCCTCAACTACCCTCTTCTAGAATAAATGGTCGTTCAAATCGATTTGGCTCGGATGAAGGCCAACTAAATTTTAGTTCTAGACCGTAAGTGACAGTTGCAGCCTAGACTATGAACCATGGGTATCAGCTACGGTTTAGACTGTAGACCGCAAGTATCAACTGAGGTTCAGAATGATTAGGCCAAAGAGCCCAAATTGAGTGGTTAAAACCACTGCTCTATCTTGGAGTGTTTCCAAGGTCTTCCATATGGTCTTGTAGCATGTCCCTATGAGTAGTCACCATCGATATGACACGTTTTAGGTGTCTATAGATGCCCCTTTTGATATGCGTTGTGAGATTGAACAATGCATGAGCAAAAATACACCACCTAAAACAATGTCGAAGGTTACATGATAATAATTGATATGATCAACATTAGATGCCCCAGGTCTTGCAAAATGACGTGCATCATGGAATAATTGCTTCCAACTAGGTGAAAGGCTTAAATTTGAAAGAGTTTACACTCATCATCAAGAATTCGGATAGCTTTGGCGATACAATAGGAGTTAGGCCTATATAACTGAAATGAGGAGATCTAAAAACTAACTATCATATATGCTATTTATCCCAAGCAAAGGGGTAAGCTTATGATAGTTGTTGACAATGATTCACAAGGACGAACATAATTTGACAAGATCAAGGAATCTACGATCAATGGATCTTTTGCTGATTTTGATTATGATTATGAAAATATGACTACCCCCTCAAGCAACGAGTTGATGAGGGTAATGAAAATTGAATGAAGTGATGAGGTCGCTTGACCACAATGAATGATTTGAAAAAACTTAAAATTTAGCATTTAATTACTTAGCTAGGCTTAGTTTAGCTTATGATTGCAACTGTTAATAGTGATTGCACATTTCTATCCCTTGGAGCAGTCGGGCTGCAATAGCCTTCTTAGGGAATCAAAATGATAGAATGCCAATTAGATTTATGTTGAATCAATTTGTCAATGATCTACTAAAAATATGTCATTGGAGAAATAACATGCAATGCCTCATTCCTATGGAGCAGTATAGCCTCGAAGGCCTTCTTTGGGATTGAAATGAAGCATATCAAATCAATGATGATAGTTTTACCCCAAACATATTTATGGTTATTTACTCATCTCGTCGGATTGCATGGAGCGTCAGTCATTGCAACCACCAAGTGTCTAGGGTAAATAACTAAATACAAGGTGTATTTGGATTTTGACTTGTTTTATAATTTTTTTTTTGACTTTTTGATTGATCCTGGTGCTTGAAAATCACCAAATTTGTTAAATTGATTGCTCTTATTAAGATTTTGATCTGTTAGAAATCATTAATTTGTCATTTAAAACCTTCCCACAGTGGGATTTTGGTGCATTTAAGGCTAGTTGTGAACCGCGCTCACGGGCTACAGTTAGAAATTTCAAATTTTGGGAACCACGGCTCAGAGCTACGATCAGTAAACCCTAATTTTGGGATCGCTATTGTCAGCTACGGTCTGACGAAATTAGGAAAAGTATATAAATTTTTCCATTTGAAAATTGCATTATTATTCCTTGAAAGTGATTGCAACTGGAGAGCTTTGAGAGGTAAGGAAGCAAACTTAACGCAAAACGCTACTGAAACAACTTCCTACGACCTCACACACATCTCGATGGTAGACCCTACGTAGCCTTCATCCAACCGAGGCATCGGTGTGGGAAAGGTAACTCGAAACCAATTCCTAGCACTCCTTACCAGTTTAAAATGAATCACATTAAGTAAATGGGTCCAATTAATCTCACTAAATTGCTGGTAAATAACCTCACATTAGTTGAGGCTAGATTAGGATTTTAATTATTTTGGTGCTAGGCTAGGAAATGACCCTTTTAGGGTTACGTTCCTAGACTGCAGCTGGCAGACGTGGTGCCTAATTATCAGATTGGGGACCGTGGTTGTCAGCCGTAATGGAATTCAAATCCCAACGATAAAAAATTTAACCGTTACACAGATCGTAGATTTGACCCACGATTTTGATATTTTTGAAAAATATTTCAATTTTATTTGATTTTTTTTATTTTTCTTGGCAATTAATGCCATTTATTGCACTTCTAAAATGTATTTTTGGAATTTTTGATTATTTTTAGCATGTTTTTGTATTTTAGCAATTTTTAGTTATTTTTTTTCTTTATGTATTGCTTCTATTCAAAAATTGACCTCTAGAGCCTGAGAGCTAGATCTCCTCCACACCCTTCGTAGACAGCTCACTAGCCAGGAGCGAGAGTGGTTTGGTGCGGTTGGCTTTGGATATGTGCTTGATCTGCCAACGATTAGGGTAGACTAGGCCTATATGACTGCGTTGGCCCGATGCTGCGATGCGCAAACCAACACATTTCATCTGCCCATAGGTGAAATGACAGTGACATTGGAGGACATCTATCGGATCTTTAGGATCCTGATCGATGGGGAGCCCATCACCTCCACTCCATTTACCAGAAGAGGAGCTATTTTCAAAGCCATATTTGGTGACCGCAGTGAGGATGGCCAGGGTAGAAATGACCTTGGAGGCATCCATGTCATATATTGGTAGGGGAAGGGCATCTTATTGGTCTTAGAGGCGGTCTTTATGCACTTAGTTATTCATATTGTGCTTTCAGACTCCTCGGGCGTGAGGATCCCTTGGAATCTCCTGGCCATCGTAAGGAGAGTTACTCAGAGATCTATGTGGCAACCACTAATCCTATCTTGGGGGAGCACACTATTAGCCCAACTATACCATGATTTCTATCAAGTTACTCGTAGGAGTCGGGTCAAAATTAGCTACAGCCTACTGCTTCAGATCTAGGGCTGGCAGCACATTCATATCAAGTAGCCCAAAGACTTACTACTCCACATTAATACTATTCCTATCGCATGCCAGTGCTATATGACATGCTGGACTCGCTATGAGGAGGGGTTATAGAGTAGGTCTCACGCTAGGGACCTGAACCATTACATTGCTATATTTGCACAACTCCGGGCGAATGACATAGAGTGGTGCTCATATATGGATTGCCCCATATGGGAGGAGGCTGGCGAGTGGCTGCACTAGATGAGGAGGGACAGATGGTTACTTAACCACAAGGCCAAGATTCATGAGTACCAGTTCTACTCATGTGTCCTCCACTAGTTTGGCCTGGTTCAGTATATTCCAATGCTTCCTACTATCTATAGGCACCTAGTTCTAGAGAGAGATCTATAGTGGGTCCAATCAACACTGCTAGGGGATGAGGCTGATGAATTCTAGGAGTCGAGCATGGACCAGGTTGGCACCACCGTAGAGTATGACACTTGGTGGTCATTCCTAAAGTGGTAGGGAGAGGGGCCTCTCAGTCGGACAAATGACAAAGTAGAGGCTGATCCAGATGGGTGCAACGTATGCTAGCATACCGAGGGTGTATGGGACATAGAGGCTGCTGCGGGTGAGGCTCTTCATGTTGATGTAGACAAGGACATAACTAAGGAGGGTGAGGTACCTCCTAACAGTGATTTTGGGCAGTTAATGGCTCAGGTGGTGAGCTTACAGACTCACATTGGCACTTTTAGGAGCCAGCTACGCTAGTAGGATATAGAGATTGCTACGTTGTAGGTACAACTCACAACAGCTCAAAGACAAGGGGGACCTTAGCTACAAGGGAAGAGCCCTCTTCTACACATACTATCATGGTGCCTTCCATGGCACCATCTACTCTACTGCCAGTAGGTCATGACCCTATGGCTAAGATCCAAAGGCTTCGTTCCCTCATGGAGGAGGGTAATGATCAGTAGGATGGGTATGTAGCTCGCATATTCTAATTGGAGGGCTACATTCGATTGAGTGGTTTGGAGGTACCAGAGGACACTCACACCATAGGGAACCATAGTAGCGGATCCCATACTAGGACTAGGGAGATAGGATGATCTACCACAAGTTTGAGCCACAGGACGCACAGGACTGAGAGGACTCACAGGTCTTTGAGCACTCAGGGTTCTAGCTCTCAAAGGACTCACAGGGGTGGAAGGGGTGATGGCAGTGACTCACAAGCTAGGGGCGTAGGCCCTTAGTACAGATCTCAGAGATGCTTATTTTTTACTATTTTTGAGTGTAAGGTCGAGGACCTGCAAAGTTATAGCCTGTGGGCATTTTGATATACCCCCAATGTACTCTTTTTGGACACATACATATATATGATATTGATCATTTTGGCTAATTATGTGTACTTATTTATTTGTGATTTTATGTTATGCACATGGATGCAGATGTTCATATTGATGCTATGCTAATATGATGTGATGTATGGATGGCATGCATTAGATAGCTATTTAATTTTATGATGATGATAATATGCAGTTATCTAGATGTTTAGATGTGCTATTTATGATGGATGCATATGGATGCAATGTTTAACTTTAAATGCATATTTAATTTTGTTATATTGTATGCATTTAATTTATGACGATGTCACAATATGCTAGTGCAATATACATAATGCATTATTTACATGATGGTAATCTAATGTAAATGAACCTATATGCTTTAATCACTTAAAACATAAGTAATGAATGCGATATGTGTTTAAAAATCTAATGGACGACACCACAGAGTGTGTAAAAATCATGAATGTAATTGAAAATCCTCATTACAAGAATTTAATCAATTAATCACCCATATATGAGATGCAATGATATGAAGCGGTATGATGCGAATGACCTAATATGTCACTCTATATTCCTTTTGCAATTTTAAAAATATGCACAATATAGTCAATGGCAGTCTAAATATCATTTCTAATATCCATCCGGTATCTATCTTATATCTTGATTGTGCTCAATGTAATGATGTATCACGGATTCGATACTTTGCAATTTGATGAATGAATTTTATTTTTGATGGTTTGTGATCTTTGGTATTTTTTTGCTATTAGAGAAATTTTTGAGGTTTTCCATGAGACTCAAAAACCTTAGTAGACTTATCAAAAGTCGTATATTGACCAAAATAGACTTATGAAATGTAAGTCTTTTGCTAGGATAGGCCCTAACTATTCATTATTCCTGTGTGTGCAAATGAATATATTAAGATAAGGCATAAGCATACCCCAATATTAGGCGGGATTATTTCAGCCCATTGCTAAGATAGAGGATCCTCATATGTTTATCCAATCCTAGGTTTAGATTTCAGTTGGAATAGACCACTAGACGATATAGGACACCTAAAGCTAGCTCTTCCACATTCAAATATTGGTCTGTACATAAGCAAGGTGCTAATGCATTAGACATAAGGTACAATAGTGCTAACAATTCCATGGATTCAAGTTCACTCTCTTATTTTCTTCATTAATTTTTTTTTAGGATACTTGCTCATATTAAAAATCACTGTTTATTTTTGTACTTTAGTGACAATAATCACTGTTTATTTTTTACTTTCTTTTATTTTTCTGAAGCAAGGGATTTGATACTGATTTTTCTTCCTTTGAACAATTTGTCTTCATTTGACTTGACTTTTTGGGATTTACATTTGATAATTTGCTTTAGAAACTTCCTTTGGGGATTTTACTTTGGGGAATTATTTCTAGGATATCGATCTATGATATCAATAAGGGATATCAATCGGGGATGTTGATCTATGATATCGATCTAGGGTATAAATCTTGAGGATTGATGTGGGATATAACTCTGGAATATTGCTCATTTTATTGTAAGCAAGGAATTCTAGGTAGGGAATGAACTTGTCATTTTGCCAATTGCCAACATTTCCTAAACCATACGCATAGGGGGATAAGCAAGAATAAATATTTTTACCTTAGGATACCTGGTCCTGATTTGTGGCTTTCATCTTCCCCTAGTCCTTATTAGGATTGTTTAATTTGTTGATTAGTGATAGGATTATGATATTCTAAGGGCTATACTAACTAGATATCAACTGTAAAAGCAAATCAAGCTTTCTATCAACTCTTGAAAAGACCTCTAGGTATGGTTGAGTGACCCAAAAACCCTAGTATATTATTCATAGCAACAAGATGAGTTGTGTTGAAAAACACAAATACTCACATGAATTATGGATCATGATAAATGTAGAGGTGCATGATTGAAACACAAACATGGCATCGTTTGTAAGGCTGACAAACATAATCCATCCTACTATGAAATGCAACGGATGCAAAATGCCTACATGCAATGCAATGAAGTGAATGCATGTGCAAATAAAAATACATAATGCAAATGCAAATGTTTTTTGGATTTTATGGTTTACCATTTTTTTTAAATTTTATTGATTTTTTAATTTTTATGGATTTTGAGCCTTTATATTTGACCAAATGGTGAGTACATGCCCTTGGAGCCTTTAGGATTTGACCAAGCAATTTTAAGAACCTTTGGAGCCTTTAGATTGACCAAACAATTTTTCAAAAAACCCTTGGAGCTTTTAGGTTGACCAAAGGGATTATGAGCACCTTTGGAGCTTTTAGGGATGACCAAGTGGTTATTAGGAATCCTTGGAGCCTTTTGGTATGATCGAGTGATTTTAAGAAAACCCTAAGGGCCTTTTGGGATTGACCAAGCGATTTTAAGCAAACCCTTGGGGCCTTTAACTGACATGACCAAGCAGTTTTTTGGAACCCTTGGTGCCTTTTGCTGACATGACCAAGCAGTTTTTGGAACCCTTGGTGCATTTTCCTACACTCTCAAGCATAGAATGCCTTAATATGGATGATGTTGAGAGGTTCAGGCTCTTCAACACCCCCTAGCGACGTTAGGTGATAGGTACCCAACCAATATTTTTAGATATGATATAGGATCCTAGCCAATTAGCCATGAATTTGTCTCGCATATCAGGCGATAAATTAGAGTTCTATTGGTTCTCTTTCAATACAAGATCCCCAACTTCAAAGTATCTCTTATGGACTTTGTTATTATAAGCTCGTTTTAATCACTCTTGATAAACACAGAGATGCTCTAGGGCATTCACGCGATGTTCATCAAGTAGCATCAATTGATCTAGGTGAGCTTGTCGTGCGGTGTCATCATCGATGAACTCTTTTAATGCGATGCGCAGTGTTGGAATTTCCAACTCTAAGGGCATAATGGCCTCAGTGCCATATACTAGTGAAAACTATATTACCCCAGTGGGTGTTCAAATGCTAGTCCTGTAAGCCCATAATGCAAGGGGAATCTGGATATGCCAATATTTGTGTTTTTCATGTACCGTCCTTTTTGATATAGCCACAACTATATTTTTTGAGGCATCAAATTGCATGTTTTCCTATGGATAATATGTAGTCATAAAATTGTGCTTGATTCTATACTTAGACGTCAAAGCTCTCACAATTTTGTTCTTAAATGACGTTTCATTATTCGAAATTATCTTCGATGGAATCCCAAAATTATATATGATATGCTCGAGTATAAACTTTTCTATGCAAGCTCCAGTCATCATTGTTAAGGGTATTGTAGGCAACAAACACACCTCCCAGAAGAAGAAGTGATTTGCTCAATTTTGACAGTTTTGTGACAATTTGCTCAAGTTTTGTAAACCATACAGTGGGGAGCAAATCATACAATCAAGGGAAAAATCATATAGCTGGATTGGTAAATCATACAGGGCACTAGAAAATCATATAGGGTGCACTAGAATTCATTCAAATGCAAAGGAAATGTGATTTCAAGATGAAATGACGCATGGATTTGCTAACTAAGGTGTTAAATAGGAAGAATGCCAAAATAATGCATTCATTTGTACATGGGCAGTTGTGAATAACGGATTGTCTCAAGAACCACTTTGGAACAGTTTGGAAAATGTTATATAAGGTTCCATTTTTAATTTTGTAGGTCTGGCTACTAGTTACTGGTTACTGGTTGCTAGAATAAAGAGTTAAGTACTTATAGTTGTAATTCTTGAGTTATTGCAATTACATTGAGATAGTTTTCCACATTGTAATCAAATCTATAGACATTAATGAGTATAAGTATGTTGTGGATAACTGTGTATGATTTTGATAATGATGGATAATGAATTGTGGATTGATATTGTGTAATTGTGTTGTCTATCTTACTGTTGTATGTTAGTTTTATGCATTGTTGCAACTTGTTTAGGAATATTGGCATTGGTGAATCATGGAGAATGATTTAGGAGCATGAGGGCATTGATAAATATGTATTCAAGAGCATTGTACAATTTTTGAGCGTAGACAAGCATATGGAATCTCTCACCAGCCTGGTTAGGATGTTTTGCCTATGAAGGAGATTGCATTGTTTGGACTATTAAACCATTCCAAAACATCCCAAAGAGATTGAAGCAGTAAAGCATTTCAAATAATGCCATGCTATACCATTATTTCATACATATCGTACATCGACTTACGTACAAATCATACAACGCACCCTTTCTAGATTTGGTAAATCAAGTGATCGATAGAAACTTACCTGATTTGGTATTTTTGGGGAATCGACTTGATCGATTACAAAACTGTGTATGATAGCCTCCAAAATAACATTTGTCAATTTTTTTGAGTACAAGATTGTACCATCTTGACACTGTACGATTTGTGATCGTACAGTGTAGGTAATTGAGGGTCGTACAAGGAGATCACAGTTCGTACAAGGGTAGTTTGAGTGAGCATGAGACCGTATGGTTTGGTAAGTGAGTTGGGTGTAGCCTACTAATCATTCTGTCCTCTGTAAAACACCTCCATACCAGGAATAATCCACCATTGTGCTACATTTGGCACCGTTACCATAGTTGGATGGATCCATTGATCGATTAGGTAGCGCCAAAGTGTGCTACATTTGGCATGATTGCCTTATCGAATCTGGCATTTTTTGTTAAAAATGGGTTAAATTTAGACAAATTTGAATACTAAGACTAGAGGTGATTTTTTTATGATGGACACCAGTACACGAAGTCGTGGGAGACGAGAACCACGAGATAATATTCCAGTAAGAAGGAGCATGAGGATTGCTCAAATAGGAAACACGAGTAACTCAAATCAGAGTACGCACGAACCAGAGATAGAGCAAGTTTGGACATCTAAAGAAGGAGGCTTTGAGGCATTTTTGGTTGAAATAGAAGATGAGGATATAGAACCACCAAGCGTAGAGGAGAAGGTTGACAAATAAAGAATGCAATACAATGGAGAGTGGATGGTAAGGCCTGAGGAAGCGACAAAAGGGTTGCAAGGGGGTGCAGAGGACAAGAATCAGGCACTAGGGCAACAAGACATGAGGACTCAGGAGGACAAACCAAGACCATCTCCATCACACAAGTGAAGGAGGTTGCAAAGTGAAGACACACGAGAATTTGGTCACTGAGTGGTGGGACAAAAAAAGATACCTCGAATTGTCACTTATGACGATAACGAGAGTAAGACACCTCAAAGGAGAAATTCAACAAAGATTCCATGATATACCTCAAGTGAGAGTGATGACTCTCCTAAGATGGCTAACAGATTAGCCAAACAAATATGTCCATCGTTCTCAGGTGAGGGTAAGGAAGACCCCACTCGGCATATAGGGACTTACATAACCATTTGGAGGGCAAATGGTGTAAAGAGGAAGGTTGTCACTAGTGATGCAGTTTGTGACACTCCTCATAGTAATAAAAGAGGTAGAATATGGTATGACATGGAAGATGTTGTCATGGAAGATGTTGACATGGAAGATGTTATGGAATATGTTGACATGGAGGATGTGGTGATGGAAAATGTTGTTATGGAAGATTTTGTTATGGAAGATGTTGCCCAAATAGAACAACCCATCATACACTTAAAATTACCTTAGGAAGAATGGGATAGTACGATGTTACAATAGGGAACTATACGATCGATGGGTGAAATTTTATAGTTGACAGAGATTGTATGATTTCAAGTCAAACTGTATAATTTGAGATCGTACAAGAGAAAATCGTACAAGATGAAATTGTACAAAGTAGAACCGTACAAGGTGTTCCATAAGTGTTTAATATAGGGTAAAATGGATTCGATGTTGAGTTATTTAATAAGGTTGAGTAAATAACCCCAAATTTCCAAGGAAGAGAAAAATTTGACTTTGACACGCGAGGGACGCTGTCCCTCAACCCTACAAGGCACGATGTCCCTTGACCCTGCAAGGGGGTTCCCACCCCCTTGACCCCCATCATAGGTGGCGATGGGCGTTAACCATCATATTGATGATGTTGTTCATCTGGAGTGTGTTTAAAGTCACATGGTGGTGTAAGCTACATAATGAAGAGATGCCAGTTGTAGCAGACCTTTGGAATCGACGGAAGCCAAAGGAGCCTGACAAGCCATAATAGTACAGTGTTTAGAAGTGGGGTGAAAACCAACAATGGTGACCCCTTATGAAAAGAAAAAGAAAAAATAAAATTGAAAAAAAAAGTGTGCCTTAGTTGTGAAAATCCCTCGGGATACAATTAAGAAGGGCGATGTTGAAAACCGAAAACGACGACCTCTCTAGAGAAAAAGAAAGCCAAATTTTTCTAAGTATAAGATTCGTACAAGTGGAAAAATTATGATCAAAAATTGGAAAATCATACAATTAACATGGACAAAATGAGATGGGAAATCGTACAAGAAGCCACATTGTACGATTTGGATCATACATTGTATGATTTGACCCATGTCGTATGATTTTCAACTACCCATTTAATGCGGCATGCACGGGAGAAAGCAGCGGTTGGAGGAAAAAGCGGGGGAAAAAGATAAAAATTTTAAACCAACTACTGAGTTGGCAATCATCTAATGGTGGAGATGAAAAAGCATGCAATATGGTGCCATTTTATATTTTCTTGACGGTTAGGGTTTCAGTTAGGGTTTTAAAAACTCCTTTAAAAGGAAAGAAGATTAACAATTTCACAATTACCAAGCAAAATTTAAATTTTTTTAGGAGATTGAAAGGGGAAAGTGTACAATTGATGAAATAAGACTATATGGACAATAAATATTCACCAGAACTCTGAAATTGATGACCCATTTTAAATTTTGTACTAGGGAGTCTTTTTAGCTTCAAGAAATTGACCCGAGAGAGAGGAATTAGGGTTTTTCTCCATAAAAAGGAGGGAAATTCAAAATTTTCAAATAATAACAGCAAAAAGATATATCACAATACGTAATTGTATGGATTCAGGAGTGGAATATTACTGTTATATCTAGAGGAAGTAGAAATTGGTGGTCATATTGTTGAAATTGCAAAAGAATGGAAGGTTAGAACCCTAAAATAAAGGAGGAATCTGGAAAAAGTGATATGAGAACCATGGGGGAAGGAAAATAAAGTCCGTACAACCATACAATATAGCCAAAATTTTGTCAAGTTAAAGAAAATTGTGCTAGGATTGAAGGAGTTGAGGAATTGCTATCGAAAAGCACTAGAAGAGTAGATCGGGGCAATTCGGCAAATGGGTCGGTGAAGGATTCGACAAAGAAGATCAAAATTTTGAATTTTTCATCACTTGGGGTTGAAAAAGTTGTACTGTATGATTTTGGGAGCAGTTGGTATGATTTCCAAAAAGGATAGTGCAGTTCAGAGGTTTTCTTGCCATTTTTGGCAGTTTTCAAAGGATCGTATGAAATCGTATGAATTTTAAAGGGGGGGCAACTAGAAAGTGACATCGTATGGAGTAATGTCACCCTATACAATTTTAGGTTGCAATTGTATGCTTTGAATAAAGTTTAATAGTTTGAATACTGATGGGTTGGAAAAGAACTACTGAACATTGTACGATCCAAAAGCGGACGGAGGAAGGTAAAATAGCACAAAGGACACAGAACCGTACACTGTACAATTTTATAGGAGGTTGTACAATTTCTAGTATGCTTCTAATTGTAGAAGAGGAGGTTGAGCTAATCGGTGAGATGTTGAAGGAATGATCTCAACAAAAGAATTTGGACACCGGTTAAGGTGGATTGCAACTAATCGGGTGGAGATATCACCAGGTCCATTGCACGAGAGAGAGGTATACCCACGAAAGCACCAAGGGCATCAGTTTTAGTCCCACAAAAGGCATGGTAATCGTCCTTGGATAAGAGGAGGACATAGACCATGGAGGGGACAATGACATTGGTAGGCACACCTGGATAGAACACCACCGAGGCACAGAGAGGGAAGAATGGCCCAAGAAGTAACCTCACAGAGGGAATTGAGGAGTGAGGTGCATGTGCAAGAATAGGAAGAACACTTGAGCAGTGGATAAGAGGAATTCCAAGTAGAATTGTCAAAAATTATATTTGTACAGCACAGAGCATATGCATGTAGGAAGTGATGGAATGATGAGAAGAACAAGGGTCATCCTTGGAGGAAGATATTCGAGGATGCGCATGTGGTGATTATTGTGCAGATTCCACCATTCCAATGGGTATTCTTCTAGAACTATCTCTTACTGATAGTTTAGGCATATAATGCAGCAACCCGAGTGGCCTACGTCACTGTGGGTAAGAGGTCCATTAGAGTGGAAATTTTGGCATAGGCTTTCCGAAAGACATTTGGATTTTTGAAGGACGATATGGAGATAGTGAAAAAGCTGGTAGATGCAATAGAGGCATATCATCTTGTTACCACTATGACCACTATCAAATCACTGACAAAGGCAAAGATTTTAGGCATAGGGGCGTGCTGAATCAAATAGAGCCAACTGTGAGGAGAACATTGGGCATGTGTAATGAATACAATTATGGATCGACTATCAGGGGATATAAGGGTGACGGAGATGCCAATGTGGATGGCACAATACGTAGAGGGTATCACCAAGGTAATTTTGTATGATTGGGGTACCTATTTAGAAAGAAGAATGCATGAGGTATTGACCAAAAGACCAAAGAATTTTGGGATGGCCTTCCATGCAATTGGATTGCTACTGAATGTAGTCATAGAAGTGGGAATGCAATTCCCAAGGTTGACACTACCTAGAGAAATCAGGCCAGACCAACCGATGATATTAAAGTGGGTGAAGGTCATACCACTAGCAAAGGCTACCCCTGAGAAACCACGAACAAGGAGCGAGCAACACCGGAGTGAAGCTCAAGAAGACACATCTTTGGATGAGGATGCTGATGTACACCATCGAAGGAAAAATTCTAGATGGTTGGAGCTAGAACTAGAACAAGTACCAGCACAAAAGTAGTAGGAGCATCCTCTCATTCAGTAAAGGGAGAGTATTCCCATACAAATAATGATGAGAAGGCAGCGGGAAAGAAGGCAACGATGGAGTATTGCTTCCACCCATTTGGTAAAGTACTCAGTAGCCATAATAATAAAAGTATTTTGGCCCGATGATGGAGGAGAGATATTATCGATAAGATCTAATCCCCACTGAGCAAATGGCCAAGCCGCTTGAATGGGTTGTAAGGCCTATGATGGCAAGTGCGTAAGATTAGCATGATGTTGATATTTGATGCATTTATTGACATACACATTGCAATCCTTCTCCATAGTGGGCCAATAGTAACCCATTCGAAGGATGCGCTTGACGATGGCCATGCCACTGAAATGGCCACCGCACGTACCATCATGAGCTTGTGAAATCACCCAAGATGCCTCTTGGGGCTCTAGACAACGAAGGAGAACTCCATCATAGCCTCGTCGGTACAAAATATCTCCTAGCAAGACATATTTAGTCACTTTCTTCTTGAATGTGCATTTTGCGGCATGTGACAATCCCTCTGGGATCAGACCAAGTTTTAAGAAGTCTTGGATTTGCGACATCCAACTTTGGTAAGCCTCAGATTTGATTGCCAAGATGACTTGCTCCCCCTGTGTATCTACATGTGCAAATGCAGATTGGGAAACAACCTTGTGGTGAATGGTGGTACCACTCCCCGTCGGACTCTGAGAGGTTAATGACCCCTAGGGTGCCTTCTTTAGAAAGTCTTCAACTCTGCAGAACCATTTAGATTTTGGTTCCATGCTAATCATGTTGATTGACTATTTATTATCAAAGGCTTCGTGCTCTATCGTAGGATGCGAGAGCATTTTAACATGAATGGTAGTAAAATCGACAGACGGATTCTAAGGGATTAAGGATCCCAAAGATGCCATGGTGTCTGCAAACCTATTTGATGAATGAGGGATTGCCTCGATGTCATACCATTCCAACTTAGCCAAATATGTAACAACAAGATATTTATAAGCTTTTAACATGGGACATCGACATTGAAAGAGCCCCTTAACTTGGTTGACTATGAGCAAGGAGTCGCCAAAGATGTTTAATCTTTTAATGTTCATGGCGATGGCTGTATGGAGGCCCAGTAGTAGGGCCTCGTATTCAGCATTGTTGTTGGTGCAAGGAAAGTCTAATTTGAATGACAAGGGCATTGGAGCTCCTTGTGGTGTGACAAACACTATTCCTGCACCACCTCCTTGCTCGCACTTTGAACCATCAAAGAACAAGGTCATATCAACATTATTTTCTGGTTCTTTAGGTTTGGGAGCTTCGGATACAATGAAGACCGCATCATCCAAAATCTCAATGGTAAGAGGCCTACTGTTTGATAGTGGTGCCTCAACCAGTTGATCAGCTATGACTTGTCCCTTAATGGACTTTTGGCTTATGAATTCCAAGTCGAATTCCGTCAGTAGCATGATCCACTTTAAGTACGTGTATTATGATATGTCTTGCTCATCATATACTACAAAGGATTTTGTTTTGATATTACATATGTCGTATGACTTAGCATATAGTGCCACAATTTCTTTGTAGTGAACACTATTGCTAAACACAACTTCTCCACATATGCATATCCTAGCTCATAACTCACCAAGGTTCGACTAATATAATATATGGCTTGCTCTTTGCCTTGCATGTTCTTTTGGGCTAACATGGTCCCTAATGCAAAGTCGGTTGTCGATATATATAGTAAAAATGGCACATCTGGCCTTGGTGGAGCTAGCACTGGTGGCGTCACTAGGTATTGCTTAATTTTAGCAAAGGCTGCTCGATAGTCCTCATCCCAATTGAATGGGACCCCCTTGTGTAGCAGTCGATTCATGGGTCGACATTTATTCGATAATTGAGTGATAAATCACTTTATGGATGCTACTTTGCCCTGTAGGCTTCTTAATTCTTTGATGTTTGAGGGAGGATGCATCTCTAGAATAGCCTTGACCTTTGTTGGGTCAACTTCGATGCCTCATTTTGAAATGATGAATCCTAAGAGTTTTCCTAAAGTTACGCCAAATACGCACTTCTTAGGATTCAACCTGACATTATGCTCTATCAGGCGATCGAAGACCTTTTTAGGACCTCAACATGCTCAGAACGCAGTAATGACTTAGCCAACAAGTCATCGATATAATCCTCTAGGATCTTGTGCATGTAGTCATGAAAGATATATGTCATGGCCCACTGATATGTGGCACCAACATTTTTAAGGCCAAATGGCATAACTTTATAGCAGAATGTCCCCCATGGTGTTATAAACATGGTTTTATGTTGGTCTTTGGGCTTAATCCAAATTTGATTGTATCCAAAAAAATCATCCATCAGGGAGAGCATCTCATGACCTACGGTTGCATCTACAAGAGCATCAATATTCGGCAATGGAAATGAATCCTTTGGTGTTGCCTTATTCAAGTCTCTAAAATCCATAAAAATACGGATCCTTCCATCAGGTTTTCCTATAGGCACCATATTGGATACCCATTCTGGATAGTCGATGGAGATAACAAACTCTACATCCAATAGCTTTTGCAATTCATCTTTCACCATTAAGGCTACTATTGGATGCATCTTTCTAAGCTTCTGCTTGACTGGCTTCTTTGATAGATCTAGCGAAAGGTTATGGGTAACCAATTTTGGATCTAGACCTAGCATATCTTTGTAAGTCCAAGCAAAAATATTAGGTCTCTCTTTCAGTAGAGGAATGAGGGTGGCACACTCATCTAGAGTGAGACTCTCTCCAAATTTAACCTTCCTTGGATTGGTGGGATCATTACTGATATCCACATCGAAGGTTTCCTCTATTGACATGTGTGATCCCTCCTCAAGATGATGAGGCGTAGGGATCAAATGGATGTCATCAGCTGGGTTTATAGGTTCCGCATTGGAAGCATCCTCAGCATGATAGACATCATAAGCATAGCCTAGTGCAAAATGAAATGGTTGCAGCATTTCTTCATTAGGGAAGAAATATTCAGGCTCAACAGGTGAGTCAGCGCGATCCCAATCGATAGCATCTACATTTAAATGCAATGGTTTGGATGGATCGGATGGATTGTGGAGTGGAGTGGTCAAATCAATGGAGACCATATTGATGGAATGGAATTGATCTCCAGGACCACATGGACAAACATCTACATCATCGATGTAGCTCCCATACCCGAGATCTGGCTCTATCGACATGGGCACAAATGGGTCCTCTCTATGTGGGCTATGGATGACTGGGTCCTCTCTATGCACTGATTGCAATATTGGATCATTCGGCTCAATGAGCTCTATGTACATAGGTGGATCGGGAAACACCATGTGATAGATCACATCAAATTTTGGTGGTCTTCCCCTAAGGTGAGGATTGAGATTGATCTCTCTACGCATGTCCTCAATCGTATAAGGTGCATTACGATGACGTAGGTAGGGAGGTCCTAGATAGGCTCTCTCTGTCTCGTCTTCTTCATCGCTATCATAATACAATCCTTCATTTGCCCCCATTAGAATGGGACATTCTAGAAAATGTGGCCCCATATAGGCTATTTCCTTATCACTATCATCGTTGTTCGATAAAATTGGGTATAAACACCGTAAATATGATACTACCTCATAAACCGGCTCAGCCTCATTCCTTGATTGATTTTCGGGTGAGGACTCACTATCCACCAAGATATTCTCATGATACATCTTGGGTGGTGCTATGGTGATGTAAGACACCATCCGACTATCCCTATGGAATGCAGAAGGATCAGGGTGATATGGGTTGAAATCCACATCATCCCCTAGACTAAGGTATAGGTGATCTAAAGATGCTGCAAGTAAATCATCCTGTCCTCGTATTTGCAACCCTAGCCCGAACCTATCAGTTGCCAACTGATAATGCGGCTCAAGCGGAGTCCTACGTCCTTGCTCAAAAATACCAAGGCCATACCCATGCCAATGATATAATTCAAAAATGTGCATGGAATATTTAGGGTTGGATAGGTAATGAACATTCACTGTGAATGGTTCATCATCATCTTCATCCATGGGCGTTCGAGTAGGAAGTTGATCCAGCCTAGCGTAGATGAAGTTCATTTGATTGGGTGGCTCTCCCAATGGCACTACTGATCCAACCAGAAAATGATGAGCATGTGATCGGCCCATCGCTTGTGCAGTCTCTAGGATTGGTCCAAAGGTGACGTTCTGCACAATATATTCACCTAACCCTATGTTGGCCAGATGAACAGTCACCCGCGGTGTGGATGACCCTACTGATGATGTAGGTGAGGCAGGCTGAGGTACCTCCTCGACTTTATCCTGGGCTTCTTCCACTTCCATGGGAGTGGGAGCCTCATTGGTGACTGGTTCGGGCACATGCTTCTTTTCCTTTTCACCCATTTTCACCTTTAGCTTCCTTTCATCCCGAAGCATTGTTGATGCAGTCGATTTCAAAGAAGTTGTTGTAGTGTGCTCGGATATGTGCGATACAGATGTCGATGGTTGAGCACACACTTTTTTTTTACCTCCTGGATTCTTAACCGGTGATGCTGGTCGGACATCTAGGTGTGTTTATGGGAGTATGAAACCCCCTAGAAAATCAGCTAGGTTCACGAATTTGAAGGGCTCTTCATCTGATGACACCACATGAACTCGTCCCTCATGAATGTATTTTACACATTGATGTAGTATAGAGGGAACACAATGCATTTCTCAAATCCAAGGCCTTCCAAGAAGGATGTTATATTGCATGGTGCCTTCGATCATGTGACACATCATGGGGATGGTCTTTAGGCCCACCTAAATAGGTAGGATGATTGTGCCAACCGTCGAGCATAGTGCGTCGTTAAACGCTCTCAATGTGAATGCGGTGGGCACAATATGTGACTTGGGCAGCTTTAAAGGACTTAATGCCTTGGTCATTATAATATTGATCGATGAACCAGTGTCGACCAAGACCCTCTTGAATGGCATGTGATTAACACACGCGATGATATGTAATGGTGGGTCAGCCGTATCTACAGGAACCATCCTAATTTCATGATCGTAGAATTGGATCATAGGTTCCTGGCACTGTTGTACGTGTCCCACAAAATTGGTGAATGCTTGAGCATCCTGGGACTACACCTCGATGGACCTCAGAATGTCCATGAGAGTCTCCCTATGCTTAGGGGACTATTGTATCAGCTCATAAATAGACAACTTCATAGGAGTTATCTGTAGGTTTTGAACCAACCTACTTCGTATGGTCACCATCGGTCTAGTTGGTGGGCCTGGAATATTCTGAACTGGCCATTGATTCGGCGTAGCTTGTATCCTGATGGGAGCACGAGGTTGATTTGGCTGCTCATACCTCCCATGTCTGGTAACAACATTAACCATGCCTACGAACCCTTGGGTAGGTGGTTCGACGTGCACTTGGTTGACCTAGCCAACGTTGTTGCACGGTGCCTCATGGTTTGGCAATGGATTTTTATAAATCCCCATGTTTTGGTTGTCGAGCACCAATGGATTATTCAGCACTATAAGCTCACCTTTATCGATCATATTCTGCACAATATGTTTGAAGGACCAACACACTTCGATGTCATGGCCCTTCGCATGATGGAAGATGCAAAATAGATCATCCTGATACCCCTTTGGCTTGGGCTGGTTAGGATCGACCAGCTTAATCTCGGGCAACCTGATTGCCTTAGCCTCACACAATTGATGGAATATCGATGTCAATGATTCCGTCAAAGGCGTGAATTGGCGAGGTGGGCGTTGCTCCTTATTTTTTCCCTTGTAATTATTCTTGCATTGCTCGTATTGCACAGGAGGAGGTTGGGCCTGATAGTTCTACTTTTGTTGCCCCTTATCCTCTCTTTGGAGGTTTAACCTCACCTGATTGACGTGGGCCTGCTTGCCCTGATGTTTTGTGGAGCTCTTCTTGTGCCCCTCCTTCCTGTTTTTGAGCTTCAAGTTGCCTTCTTGCAGCTTGATATCCTCAATTACTTTGGCTTGCGCCAAAGCTTCCTCGAATGTCGGGTACTATTGTAGTTGCAACAATAACGAGATGTGCTTGGCACAACTCTTCATGAACATTCGAGTCAATTCTATAGTAGGAATGGGGAATGGCAACTTTACCATTAATCTCCTCCACCTCTTTCTATATTCTAGTATTGGCTCATCATCGCGCTGAGCTAGCACAACCAGATCAGAAAGGTTAGCTTGCTTCTTGATGCCAAAAGAAAAGCGTTCAAGAAAGGCATCAGCCAGTTGCTCAAAACTGGTGATACTGTGCTTCTTCAGCTGATTAAACCACTCTTGGGCTGGGCCTGAGAGGGTTGTGATGAATGTACGCAAAAGCAAGGTATTGTTGCTTGTAATCTGGAAGCATATGTCCAAAAATATTATGACATGCTCTTGTGCATCTTCATCACCTTTGAATTTATCTAGCCTGGGCATGACAAAATGCTCAGGATATGTTGGAGTAGGCACCGAGGGGTCCAAAGGCTCGTTATGAATCTTGCTCAATGTCAGCTTTTGAAAAGTCGTGCCTTGCCTCTCGATTGCTTTCACTTTCTCTGCTAAGGCCTTATAGGCCTGCGAGGATAGAAAGTCCTCCTCCCTAAGCTGACGTGGGGGCGGTCTTGGAGGCACATTCTTCCTCTGTCGAGGTGGAGGACGTTGCTCTTCCTCCTCCTCAACCTAGGAGCTTTTGGGATATCCTTGATCGGCTCCATATCCCTCTTCTTCCTCATATTGTCTTTGCCTCTGATATTCGAATGGTGGTGGTCATTCTCTCTGTTGGGCACTGACATGAGTGTGAGCGTCTATGCGCTCCTGATGCACGTCGGCTTGTGAAAAAGCCCTCCTATGAATGCGCTCTCCGTGCTCAACATGAGTGAATAAACCAGCCCTGGCTAGCCTATCCTCTTGTTCCACACGCTCCTTTTGGGCAAGGATGCGTTCCTCATGCATACGTTGCTCATATAATCTTTGTCTAATGAGCCTTTGTGACTGAATATTCTCATCTTCAATGCACTGCCTCTCTGCATGGGCATCCTCCAATTGATCTTGGAGGAGTTGTCATCTCTGCTCGGATACCAGTCTATGCGATCTATCAATGTGATCGATCGTAAGAGGCCTCTGGTATGTGTGCTCCGTGCGAGCGACCTTATGGGTTCTGTACCCATCTGGCGGATTCACTACGCTTTTGCCTTTGTCCATGAAGATGACATTGGCATCATGTTGAGTCCTGTGTTGTGTGCCACCATGCGTGGATGGTGGATGCAAACCATGAGGGTGCTTGGAAGCCTCCCCATGTTCTCTGGTAGTCCTGATAATGCTCCCGCCATGCTCACTCGGAGCACGAGTGGGTGGAGCTGAAGGCTTATAGCCTAACTACTCGAGGATGCTACCTAAACCATCCAACTATCTGGATCACCATGGCTCATGCGGTGGCATACCATTGGCTCCCACCTTTGATATGTCGATAGTGATCTTGTGAGGTTCACTACGCGTGGGAGTGTGAACAGACCTATGCTCAAAAGTGGGCCTGTCTACATGCCCCTGAATGGGCGGATCTCGATCTCTTCTATACTCTGAATTTGGAGGTATGGAACCTCCTGTAGACCTAGTACGTAGGGGTACCAACTTGGCTCCCTGTATGACATACTCATCGACCGATCCCGTGGATGCACGTGCACTATGATCTCGGTAATGGCTTTCGAGTGGAGCACCCTCATGTTGAGAGGCTCCATGCTCTATCCTATGTCTAGAAGAGTGTACATAAGCTCCTCTATCGGGGGTACGCTCAATGGTGTCCCCTCGTGTCGAATTGTCTCCTCTGATGCTCGTCGAATGATGTTTGAGAAGTGCATGTGGGCGAGGGTTCGACACATTTTGTTGTGAATTTGGTGGGGCTTGGTCATTGGCATCAGAATTAAGCCTTTGTCGACCTCCCCGTGTCTCCACCATGGTGCACCTAGTGTCTAGATTTATCTTTTATTATGCAAACAAGGTATACAATGGTGATTATCTCGTATTAACTTTTAAATGTGAGCCCTAAACTATTTGATGTTGTTTTATGATTTGTTGTATCAGTATTAGAAACTCTTATCATGTTTGAAAGCTTGTTGGATGATAATCTCAGTTTAATTGGCTTTCACCTGTATACTCGTAGCTCGACAACTTGGCTATGAACTCCAAGTCACGTAATCCAACCTATAATGTGTGGTAATGAAGCCCACACATGGTCAGGGAGCACAAGTCCTCCTAGATCCTCACCCATTTTCACCCAGTCAGCGTCATACCCTCCGAAGAGGAGTATATGCAAATTTTCTAGGCTACGAAAGGTTCTCGGATCCGGTATTGGTCTAGAACATAAGGTACGTGGGATTTGGGCCAATGGATGGAAATCACCTCCACCATCGTTGAAACCCTACTAGTGGTTGGATGTCACTTCCAACTCACTAGCATTTAATTGAAACGTGGTGTGTGTGGTTCATTTTAATTGTTGCATGAAAATAAAATGCATCATACAACAATCATGCTCATTTCCTACATGATATGCAACAAAAGAACTTTTCAAATTCAGAAAATGCAAGCTACATACTACATGCTCTTTTTGACAATGCACTTTATGATGTAAATGGCCTCTAATTGGGCCTTAGACATGCAAACCAACACATAATTTAATCTAGCATGCTGGATTCTAGGGTGGACTGCAATCAGAGGTCCGTTGTTCCTAGCAGTGCCTAGCTAAAACATAGAAAAAGGAACCCTAAGGACCTACTCCATTTTCATGTTCTTTTTATCCTTAATCAATTTAGGTTTCAATTTCTCTATTCTAGAAAAACACAAAGGCAAAATACAGAGACAAAGAGTGTCAGAAGGGCCTACCTCAGGTCCTCATATGATCTAGCTTTGAACTCCTATTGTCTATTGTGTCTACTGTAAACCATAGCTCTGTTGCATGGTTGCTACTGTAGACCACGTCTTGAAGCCGTGGGCCAACAATGAGACCACAGCTGTCAACCATGGTTTGCACCTGATATCAAAAAACACAAAAATATCAAAAATCAGATGCTAAGAATGTGGAGTTCCACCATGATCGCCTTCTATGACCACCAAAATGGCCTCACACCTATGCTTCCTACTACGTAAAAGAAATAAAAGAAACAAAATGGACACATGCAAAATTGACAACAAATGGGAAGAAGAAAAACACTTTTATTCCATTATATAAAGAAGCCAATCCTGGTTACAGTTACGTCCCTCTTAGGGATACCATTTTGATACTCTTATTATAGTAGGAAAAAGCAATGTTCCCTCTCAAGGGTAAATGTGAGTTTTAGGCCCTTTGAGGTGACACGAACTGCTCTAGGGTGGAGTTGACCCTCTTCTCCACATTGAGGAAGGAATTGGATGGTTGAATCTCCTTTGAATCTACTTTCCTATGATCAAGAAACAACACAAAAGCATTAAAAGCATAGGCAACCTCTCATGATGAGGCCCTTTAAAGAATATGAACATAAATATGCCATAACACTAATGAAATCAAGAAAACGAACTAAAGCATGTTAAACCTATGCAATTCTTGAAAAGATTAATGGAAATATGTAAATAGAAAGTACAACTGTAACACCCTAAAAATGATGCAGTCAATTTACCATAAGGTTAAAAATCCAAAAATTCACCTTAAAACCATATTTTAAACAGCCTGCCTCAATTTTTGTGCCACAAATAGGCTTTGTTTTGACCGTTGGACGATATCGTCCTCGATTTGATGATATCGTCCCTAATTGAACGAAATCGTCTGGAGCCGAACGTCCAGACGATTTCATCCAAAATAGAAATTTGCAAGAATAGAAGCGCAATCAAATCAGTTCCAACCTCCTGGCTTATCTGGGCATAAGCGCGTTGGGTTGTTAACTATCCTCCCACTGGATATCTCCCAGATTGGGATGGATCCCAACCCTCTAACTTCCTCCTAGCCCTATAAAACTCATGCTTTGCTAATGAAATCCCCCTGGCTGATCAAGTACCTGCAACCCGAATCCTATTAGTTTCAAAAAGCATCCCAAGTATTGTTATTTTCATATTTTTATTAGCTCACTTGTAGGTTTTTCACTGTGCATCCATCAGAAGAAGCTCGGATCATCGCAGACGATCTCGTCCCGATTGCAGATGATCCTATGCTGATTGGAGGTGATCTTGCTGGATTAGAGATGATCCTATTTGTAGCCCTCTTGGGGGTAATTATGATATACAGTTTGCATTCTCTCCCAGTTTCTTTAGTCAAATTGTATTAGATTAGTTTATTGCTTATAATGCATCTGGTGTTCACCTCATTTTGTCAATAGATTACAATTTGTTATCCTTTTTCTATTAGCATAAGCAGTTATCTTCAATTCAATCCGAAATCAGTTTCTAAGTCATCATAAGCATTCATTTACATACTGTTAAATAGATTTTACTATATTTTGGAGTATTTCTCTATGTTTTGGCATCAACTTGTGTAGTTGCAGGTTTCAGACGAAATCGTTTAGATGATTTCGCCTGATTTTAGATGATATCATCCGATTTTGGATGATCCTACATAATTGCAGATGATATTGTCGAATTGCAAGTGATTTCAGCAAATCGTAGACATTCTGGACTACTTCAAAAAGTAGAACCTTCATCAGACATCCGAAATTGAGTGAGTCATTTCCAATTTCTTTAAAATATTCTGTTAGCTGCATTTAATTATCATTCCATTTGTTGTCTTCATATAAATCGTAAAATCACATATAGAATAGTTTAGTTTCATTATGGCCAACCTAGGTGATTGAAATTAAAATGAACTCATCAAACACATCTTCAACCTAGGCTCGAAAGCTGCCACAAAATGCTTCCTGGTGAACCCACCATCCATCGACAAATCACCAAAGAGGACATGACTCAAGTGTCTCTCGTCCGAGGTGTAGCTTTACTATTTTCCCATTCCCCTCTGAGGCGCGGATCCATTAGCCTAGAGGAAAGGAGTGCAAAAATTTTAAACCTACATTCTTTGGTGAACCCGACGTGAATCACATTAATACCTTTTGAAAACAAAAAATATATATATAAATATATATTTAGGTGCCTAATATTCCATTTTCATTCTAGATGGTAGACTATAATAGAAGAAGAGTTGCTCAGTTCAATGTTGGTACCTATTTGGCAGTCCTAGAGGTCTCTACTATAGTTGGAGGTTCTAGATTCAATTCTGAAGAGCATTGGAATGAACTTGATAGAAGACTATGCATTCTTGATTCCAGAAAAGAAGAACTTAAACAGATTAAGAGGTTTGACTTAGATAGAATCCTGGATTTCGATAGCTTACCTTTTTACCATGAACTTCAGAGTGCTTGCCATAGGTGGTTAGCCGACAAAAGGGCCTTGATTTCTACAGAACTTTATCCTTTCGAAGAATATCTTGATAATGTTGTAGCAGTACATAAGTTTTTAGCACAAGTGGAAAGTCAAGAAGTTGTTATAACAGATAGAAGAAGATTCAGTAGAGTTCCTAGAGTTGTCTTATATCGAGAATATTATCATGAACTTTACTTTTATGTGTCAAATTTTGAAGTTGACTGTATCACTATAGCTCACTTTGTCCAATTTCTGAAAAACAACTTTCAATTTGAAGAAGAGCATTACATGACACCTGATGAACTTGAACCTATCAATGATATTTACAAGTTGTTCCTGGAGAACTAAGTAATAATACTTATATTATAATATTTTGTATTTCCTATTTTCCTTTAATTCCTACAAAGTAAAACCATAAAAATTAAAAAAAAAATCTAAAAAATATATATTATATTAATTAGGTATATATATAAAATATATACCCCTTAAATTCCACTGCATTTATATATAAGAACATATATATTTGCAAAAACCCAAATCTACCATAATGCCTAAACTAAGGAGTGGTAAACAAATAGATGATGAGTGGGTGGAGCCACCACCTACTCAAAATCCCCCTCTTGAAGAACAAGATCAGGAGGAAGTTGCTCAGGACCATCATGATGGGATTCCTGTTGAAGAATATGAACAAGAAGTTAATAGGGAAGATGAAACTGGATCACCTAGAGTGACTTCAGAAGGAAATGTTAATTTTAAATCTATGGAACACCTTCTAAAATTTGTAAAAACTAACCTTGAGGGGTTTACTCTAGCAACACTAGCAGATAAAGCTGGAATTAGTGAGACACAGGCAACTTTAGAAAATGTATTTCAAATGCATACAAACCCTCTTTCATACATAGATCAAGAAAGTGACCAAGCAGGGCCATCAAATACAAATATGGCATCTTTGATTCAAAACATGCAACAACAACAAACAACTCAACATTCTAAAGTTCCTGTCAATAAACCAAAAACCAATCCTCCACCTCAGAAACCATCATTTACTGCTCTATTTTCTCAAGCTATTAATCAACAAATTTCAAATCAGCAGAAACCTAAACCAAAACCAAATGTCAACTATCAACAACAAAAATTTCAATAGAATACTGTCCCATATCCACTTCACAACACTCTTCCTAGTAATACTTTGCACAACAGTAACCTAGCATCAAATCCTTATGTTACACCATCTTACACTCAAAGATCCAACACTATCATGCAACCAAACCAATATGGTGGACAATCCAGTAATCTTGAAGCCGTAGTGAAACAATTAGTTTCCCGCATGGACCAGATAGACCCCTACCATCCCTCGTACAACTATCGAGAGATGTGTAGTCAACCTTTGGATCCCATAGTTGTTGCCCAACCTTATCCTAAGCATTTTCCTATGCCTGTTCTCCCTATATATAAAGGAACCGAAGACCCCATAGAGCATCTTCGTATGTTTAGAATAGCATGTCATGATATATCTCATGATGATTTGCTATTGCTAAAGATGTTCTCAAAAATCTTGGGAGGCATGGCATTGGAATGGTATTATCAGTTGCCTACCAATTATTTGAGAAATTTTGAAGAAACAGCTGAATCATTTGTCCACCAATTTAGTGCCTACATAGAGAGGCATGTGACAATTAAGGATTTGTACAACTTGAAGCAGGGCAAAGATGAATGCTTTACCGATTTCCTAGCAATATGGAGACAGTTGCTAGGGAAATTACACTTTGCATTACCCCATAGGGAGATGTTGGATATTTTCATTAATAACTTGCAAGAACAATTGTCCTATGAGCTTTCAACTGCTACTTTGACAACCTTCGATCAGGCTATAGATTTAGCATGAAGAGTTGAAGATGCCCTCATTAGAAGAGGCCAATTTAAGAAGAAGGATGATGATAAGACATCTAAAAATCAATATAAGAATAAACAGGTTGTGGGTGATGGAGTCACCGACAGTAGGAATACTATGAATATTAATGCTGCAAAAACCATAGAGAAGTTTGTATTGAAGGTTCCTGATAGACCTCCAAGAGAATTTACTAGGTTAAATCAACCTTTATCCACTATCTTGCCATAATTATTAGAATGAGGTTTAATACAATTACCTAATATTCGGGAACCTGATACAACCATACCTGGATACAGAGCAGATTTACATTGTGATTTCCATAGAGGACCTGGACATTCAACAAATTCTTGCAAAATATTAAAACATAAAATACAAGATTTGATTGATAACAATGAAATGGAAGTACAAAGTTTCCAACCAAAACAAAATGCTCCAAACAATGCTCAGAAAGATACACAACAAAATCAGAATCAGAATGCAAATCAAACATTGGATATTTTTCAACATCCTTTACCCAAGCACGGTAAAGAAGTGGCTAATCAAGCCGAACATCATAATGTTCCCCATCCAACCCGATATGTGGGAACCATTAGTGGACATATACCTTCTCATAACCTTGAGATATTTGGGACAACATTATCTGTGGTCACAACTAGACCCATACACAACATTCAAACATCATATCCAAGTGACACAGATTGTGAAACAGAAAGTGACCTGGATATTACATCCAATCAATCGAATAGTTCTGAAGATGAGTCAGAACCTATTCTCCCTATCACAACTCACATGGTTCCAGAGGAACCATTTCCAAGAAGGATCACAACATGACCATCCTCACAACAAATCCTCCCTAATGAGCAAGCCATGAATGCTAGACCATGACCCATTCATCATGCACACAACAATATTGTGGGTACCATCGGAGCCGTTACTAGACAACAGGCCCAAAATTCTCAACAAGATCAAAATCATAATGATAAATCAACCCCATTTGTTTTGAAGGTTCCTAGTAAAGGAAATAATGCATCAAATGCTCAACCTAAACCTCCTTATGATATCAATGAACAACTTTCTAATATTACAACGAGGATTTCCCTCTTAGACCTTCTAAGATCATCTCCCACACATAGGGAAGAATTAATGCATACATTAAGTCAAATGATGGTACCACAAGACATACAACCTGAAGCCATGGCAAATACCATTGTGCCCCATGAAGTTGATTGTATTGACTTTCGAGATAGAGACATTCCACTTCATAGTTTACATAAAGATAATCCCTTATACATTACTGCATTAATTGGAGATGTAGTTGTCAAAAGAATTTTGATTGATAATGGCTCATCCCTAAATATTTGTACTTTTGACTTTTACCAGAGATTTGGATTTAGAAGTGATGAGATGAAGAGAATGGATATGATCATAAAAGCCTTTAATGATGAAACACAAGAAACATGTGGAGTTATTACAATCCCATTGCAGGTTGGTCCAAGAACCTTGGATACGACCGTATTTATTGTACATTGCCCTGCATCATACAATATACTTTTGGGTCACCCTTGGATCAATGCAATGCGAGTTGTACCCTCTACCTTACACCAATGTGTCAAATTCAAATTTAAGAATCAGTTGGTCACCATTCATGGTGATCCTAGACCATTTGATATGTGTGCCTTGGCAGAACCAATTGGGATTCAATTTTACCCCGCATTGTCTTCTACTCATCCTAATTCTGCCTTTCCCACTAAACATGTGAAGCTCACACCTAAAATATCATCTCCTCCATCTACACCAATTACATCCCCATATCCTCAACCTTCTCCTAAAGAATCTCCACCAAAATCTACATTTAATACTAATCCCACAATAATTTCTCCTTGTTCTATCCCTACACCATCTGAATCCACAATAAATCCATCTACTACAACCTCTATCCCATCCACATCTACTAAATTTATATTTTTTGCATCTAAAGCCATAGAAGAGGCTCCTTCTACTTCATATGCTTTATCTGATGAGCTATTACCTGATTTGTCTAAAATTCTCATAACATCAGAAGAAACAGATTTTTCTATGCAAGATTCCCTTGCCTTAAACAAATTACCATCGTCTCCTCATACTTTGGGCTTGCCACAACCTATGGGAAGTATTTACCAAGTCGGGAGTTGTGCCTTCATTTATAAGGGATATGATTGGGGTAGAATACCTAGAAATATTAAAACTGATTATGATGGATATGCTCAATGTTATTTCATCGATAAATATATTAAAGCTAAACCTATAATGCTTAAACTAGGATATGAAGGGAAAGGTTTGGGACCTTTCCAGAATGGCATGAAAGAACCTTTTGAGGTCGAAGCATGGCCTGCCCGATGTGGTATAGGCTTATTTTCTAGTAAGTGTCAGCCATTCCCATTTGAGGATGATGATCACTTAATACCCTATCAAGATTATTTAGATGAACAAGAGATCCTTAAGTCTATGGGTAAGTTATTTTCTTGTAATATGTTGTCTATAGCTTACCCCGAAATGATTGTTGAGTTGGATGAACAATTAGAAGGTGACATTTTCCATGATATTTCCATTGAAGAATTATTGTATAATGGCTTTTATTTTGATGGGTCTATACCACCTGTAGCTCATCTTGAGGCCACAACCCCTCAAGAAGAATTATCTAAGTTGACCTTAGAAGAATTACAAGAATTGGGTGTATCACCCGCCCCTCCTAATTTTGAAAGAGACTTACATATGGAAGTGGAAAATGTCATAAAAGTTAATATTGGAACAGAAGAGAATTCTCACATAGTCAACATTGGATCAGAATTAAATGAAGAAAAACAAAACAAATATACTGCATTTCTTACAGAATATAGTGATGTCTTTGCTTGGACATATGCAGATATGCCTGGTTTAGACTCTTCTATAGTTATGCATCATCTAGTAGTACGCTCGGATGCGAAACCAGTTAAGCAAAAACTTAGAAAAATGCATCCTAAAGTTGCCCTACTAGTCAAAGGTGAGTTAGAAAAACTCCTAAATGTCACATTTATTCAAGCCATTGATTATGTTGATTGGATTTCTAATGTTGTCCCTGTAACTAAAAAAGAAGCAACCAAGATTAGGGTTTGTACAGACTTTAGAGACATTAATGTTGCATGCCCTAAAGATGATTTCCCTCTTCCTAATATGGATCAGATCATTGATTTTACTGCTGGAAGTGGGATGCTATCCCTTATGGATGGATTCTCAGGTTATAATCAGATCAAGATAGCTCCTGAAGACCAAGCTAAAACAACCTTTATTACCCCTTGGGGAACCTTTTGTTGGAAAGTAATGCCATTCGGATTAAAGAATGTAGGTGCAACCTATCAACGGGCTATGACATACATCTTCCATGATATGATGTATGATATTCTGCATGATTATGTGGATGATATTATAGCCCATTCTACTGAAGAAGATGAGCATTTAGATGATTTGAGAAAAGTGTTTGATCGGTTAAGAGAATATCATATCCGTTTAAACCCAACAAAATGTATATTTGGAGTTAAGTCAGGTAAACTATTGGGGGTTATTGTTTCTTTGCGTGGCATCGAAATTGACCCTCTCAAAATTTAGGCTATCATTGATATGCCAGCTCCTAAAAACATATCTGAGTTACGAAGTTTACAAGGTAAACTTCAATCTATCCATCGCTTCATTGATAAGTTGGTGGACAAAACTGGACCTTTTCTCAAATTTCTTAAGAAAAATACTTTCTTTCAATGGGATGATGAATGTAAAGAAGCCTTTGAACAAATAAAACAATATCTTTTAAGTCCTCCTATGCTTGCTCCTCCCAAAACTGATCGCCCATTCATCTTATACATTTTTGCTTCAGAATTTGCCTTAGGAGCTATGTTAGCTCAACTTGATGATGAGAAGAAAGAACGAGCTAATTATTATATTAGTAGAACATTAATAAGTTATGAAACTCATTATACATCACTAGAAAAGTTATGTTTGGCAGTCGTATTTTCTATGCAAAAATTGTGCCATTATATGCTTAGTCAAAAGACATATGTCATTGCCAAATCTGATCCCTTGAGGTATCTCATGAGCCGACCTTATCTATCTGGTCGCACAACTAAGTGGGTTCTCACTCTGAGTGAGTTTGAACTCACATTCATAGGTCAAAAATCCATTAAGGGTCAAATCATAGCAGACCAATTAGTTGTTGCACCCTTAGAAGCCACTCATCCCCTCATCATTGAGTTTCCTGATGAATGCCTCAATCTAGAGGAAGATCATTCTGAACAATGGTCTTTATATTTTGATGGAGCCCGATGTATGAGTGGGGCTAGTGTGGGTATCATCCTAATATCCCCTCAGAAGCACCTTATACCTTTATCATTTAAATTAACATTTGCTTGCACTAATAATACTACTGAATATGAGGCTCTAATCCTTGGATTACGGGCCACCTTAGCACTAAAAATTAAAGACTTATTAGTTTTTGGTGATTCTCAATTAGTAATAAATCAAATTAACGATGTTTATCAGACCCGAGATGATAAACTGCACCCATATAAAGCTTATGTATTACAGTTGATATCCTTATTTGATAAAGTCACCTTAGAAGCTATTCCTAGAACTAGTAACCATGTTGTTGATGCTATGGCTGCAACCGCTTCCTTATTGCCCTTGGAGTTGGATGATGAGTATGCTACTATCATTATTCATCGACTCCAAGAACCCACTTCTACAAAATCCTATTTAGAGCCATTGGATGTATTTCTAATCAATGAAATTACTCCTGAACCATGGTACATCGACATCCTCAATTTTCTTTAGAAGGGAACCTTCCTTGAAGGTTTTAATAGGAACCAACATCGGTTATTACGTAAACGAGTTGTTCGCTTCGTGATAGTCGGCAATATTTTGTATAGGAGATCCTTTGAAGGTATCCTATTAAGATGTTTAAATCTAGAAGAGTCTAGAAAAGCTTTAAGTGAAGCCCATGATGGATCTTGTGGAGGACACTTTAGTGGTAGTGCCATTGCTAAGAAGCTCCTTAGAATAGGATACTTTTGGCCTACCATGGAGAAGGATGCCCATGATTATGTGCGCCATTGTGACAAGTGCCAAAAACATGCTGACCTTGTCCATGCTCCTGCTCAAGAACTCCAAGCTATTTCATCCCCTTGGCCCTTTTCTAAATGGGGCTTAGACATTATTGGGAAGATCAATCCCATATCATCCGATGGTCACAAATTCATCATAACTGCCACCGAGTATTTTACGAAGTGGGTAGAAGCTATGCCTTTAGCTTCTTGCATGGGAACTCAAGTTTCAAAATTTATTCTCAATCAAATCATTTGTAGGTTTGGAATTCTTGCAAATCTCATCTCAGATAATGGAACTTGTTTCAAAAATAAATATGTTAAGAAATTATGTCAAAAATATAAAATCCAACATCGTTGGTCCACTCCCTATTATCCCCAGGGTAATGGCCAAGCAGAAGCATCTAATAAAACCTTGATTAAAATCCTCAAAATATTGGTTAACAAATCAGGCCGTGACTAGCACATGCAATTATACCCTACCTTGTGGGCCTATCGAACCAGTGTTCGTACTCCCACGGGCACTTCTCCTTTTGTTTTGGTTTACGGTGCCGAAGCTATTTTTCCATTCGAGCTAGAAGTTCCTTCTTTGGCTCTGCTACTTCAGGACACTGAAGTAGGAGATGAATATCATGCTGGCAGATTTAGTCAGCTGGAACTCCTAGACGAGAAGCGCATCAATGCTTTGGAACATCTTCGTGCCTATCAAAACAAGCTTAAACGAGCATATTCAAAGAAAGTCCATAACCGATCTTTTGAAGTTGGTGATCTAGTCTTAAAAGAAAATCAAAAGAACACTAATGCCACTAAAGATCATAAAGGTAAATTTCAGCCCAACTGGCTTGGACCATACATCATTACTGCTAAATTTGGATCGGGTGCATATCGATTGGCAACCTTAGATGGAAAATATCTTAAGGAACCCATGAACATTATGCATCTCAAATGATATTATGCTTAAATCCAAAATCCCATCATTGTATATAATTGTATATAATTTCCTCATTTCAAGCAATCCACATAACAATTCAAAATCAAACAAAAATAAAAAATCATTAAAACCATCAAAAACATGTTTATATTTGCATTATCAGTTCCTGAAATTTTGCAGTTATATTTTCCTTTTATTTCAGATAACTTTATAAGTTATCTTGAACCACGCACTTTTAGCTCACATAATAATTTTGATCTTATTGCTATGATTATAAATCTCTCTTATATCGAAGTCCACTATTGCATTAAATAACATTTTGAGTTTTGGGAACTGATCTTGTTATTTATTTGAACCAAGTCCACTTTTACATATTAAAATGATTGTTGCAAATTCAAAAAATGATACTACACAGTAGTTGTGGTCTCCTGAGTGAAAAGTTTCCCCTGCTATCCTATCATGCACATGGTCTAGAATCTTTGAGAATTGGCAAAAGGACAAGCTCACCCCTACCCAGAATAAAAATCCCTTGCTCCACATCTAAGCTGAGCAAGTATCCCTAGAATAGGAAGAAAAGAAAAAAAATCAGAAAAATAATGAAAAGAAAGAAAAGAGAAATGTTCAAAATCCAAGAAAAATGCAGAAATCCAAAAAAATCAAAAGATCATAGAAAAGTCAAGAAAAATTAGAAAGAGAAAGAAAAGAGAACAAGAAAAGCAATAAAATTTCCCCCCTACCCTTTGAAAGAAAAGAAGGGTGAATGAGCTTGAATCCCTGGAATTCTCAATTATTCAAAAATCATGAGGTAAGCCCCATAACAGGTGATTTGTGCCCAACTTGCTTGACATTGGGTAATTCCTGGCGTGGTGATATGTCTGTCACATTAGCGACCTTATTTTGTACAGACCTATGTCCGCTTGTGGATTAGCTAGCTCTTGATGACCTGACTTACATAGTAGTCTGGTACGGTTACATGCACAAAAATCATGGTTAATGAATCTTCACTTGCACACACATTGGTTCATTCCAATTACTTGTATCAATACCTCACTCAAAATGGGTAAATGAACATTACAAAGCACACACATTTGATCTTCGAGAGATTTTGTGTCATTATGATAAATCAAGATGGATAACGAACTCACGTATGCACACATTGGGTTCTTGATAAATTTAAATGTTGTCTTTGAAATAAATTAAAATATTTCTTCGAAATTTCAAACTTTAAATATTTTTCAACATTCAATTATTTATTTACACATATCTTATTTTATTTTTTGACTTCATTATAATAGCATTATTTTCAGGTTGTTATGAATTTGACTTTCATACTTGCGAATTTTACTTAGCGTGAGTCAAGCTTACACATTTTTTTCTAAATTGTCAAATTTCATTTGTCAAAAATATTTTCAAAAATCTTGCAATAAAATTTCATTAATACTTTGACTTTCGCGATGATGGTATAATTCCTAGATGTATTTGGAATTTTATGCCTAGCGCAAGTCATCTTTATCATATTTTCTATTTATTATAAATATCACCAACAAACCATGCAATAAAACTATTCTAAATTCTTTCGACTTTCACGATGATGGTATAATTCCACACTGGGAATTCTATGCCTAGCGCAAGTCATCCTTCTAAATTTTTACTCCCAATTTATTTCAAAAAACCACAAAAACCATATGACTGAAATATTTTTCACAAAATCATGCTTTAGAAGAACGAAATTTACTATTTCATTTTATCATGTTGAACATCTTGACTTTTGCGATGATGGCATAATTTCTAGGTAATTATTAAATCATCTATCACACTTAGGAATTTTATGCCTAGCGAAAATCCTCTTTTAAATTTTTCATGCATAAAATTACGTGAAATCCTGAAAACAAATCATATCTCTCTTTCCACCATTACAAAAGCCTTAAGACAGACTCTTAAGCACACCTTACTTTTAGCAATATTTTTCCTCATATTTGGATTAGCTTTATGACCTAGCGAGCGACGACTCCACAAAATGGTCATGTAACAACGACAATATCCTTCGAGGTTTATTGTTAAAAGTCCCTTTTCCTATCATCAATTCATCAACACATCTTTGTTAAGTCAATTTTTCATTTAATTATAGCATGACAAAAATTATAATTATTTTCAAAAAACATGATTATATGAACAAATCAATCAAATCAAAAAAATCAAAGCATCAGAAAAATATACACAAGTCATATCACAAAAATAACCATATATCTATATATATCAAAAATATATATACATCACCAAAACTCGATTGGTATGCCACAATATCCAATTTTTTAATTTTTTTGAGTTTTTACCAAATGGCCGATTTGGGTAAAAACCCGGAGGGGGCACCATAGTAATCAGTTGCACGATTCAACTTAGAATCGTCGCCTAAAAATCAGAATAAATTTTTGCCTTTTTCAAAAGCGTGACAATCTCTTCTTTAACGCATTTTCCTCAAAAAATTTGCTAAAGAGGGGGCAAAATGTAACACCCTAAAAATGACGCAGTCAATTTACCATAAGGTTAAAAATCCAAAAATTCACCTTAAAACCGTATTTTAAATAGCCTACCTCGATTTTCGTGCCACAAATAGGCTTTGTTTTGATCATTGGATGATATCGTCCCTAATTGAACGAAATCGTCTGGAGTCGAACGTCCAGACGATTTCATCCAAAATAGAAATTTGCAAGAATAGAAGCGCAATCAAATCAGTTCCAACCTCCTGGCTTATCTGGGCATAAGCGCGTTGGGTTGTTAACTATCCTCCCATTGGATATCTCCCAGATTGGGATGGATCCCAACCCTCTAACTTCCTCCTAGCCCTATAAAACTCATGCTTTGCTAATGAAATCCCCCTGGCTGATCAAGTACCTGCAACCCGAATCCTATTAGTTTCAAAAAGCATCCCAAGTATTGTTATTTTCATATTTTTTATTAGCTCACTTGCAGGTTTTTCACTGTGCATCCGTCAGAAGAAGCTCGGATCATCGCAGACGATCTCGTCCCGATTGCAGATGATCCTATGCTGATTGGAGGTGATCTTGCTGGATCAGAGATGATCCTGTTTGCAGCCCTCTTGGGGGTAATTATGATATACAGTTTGCATTCTCTCCCAGTTTCTTTAGTCAAATTGCATTATATTAGTTTATTGCTTATAATGCATCTGGTGTTCACCTCATTTTGTCAATAGATTACAATTTGTTATCCTTTTTCTATTAGCATAAGCAATTATCTTCAATTCAATCCAAAATCAGTTTCTAAGTCATCATAAGCATTCATTTACATACTGTTAAATAGATTTTACTATATTTTGGAGTATTTCTCTATGTTTTGGCATCAACTTGTGTAGTTGCAGGTTTCAGACGAAATCGTTTAGACGATTTTGCTTGATTTTAGATGATATCATCCGATTTTGGATGATCCTGCATAATTGCAGATGATATTGTCGAATTGCAGGTGATTTCAGCAAATCGTAGATGTTCTGGACTACTTCAAAAAGTAGAACCTTCATCAGACATCCGGAATTGAGTGAGTCATTTCCAATTTCTTTAAAATATTTTGTTAGCTGCATTTAATTATCATTCTGTTTGTTGTCTTCATATAAATCATAAAATCGCATATAGAATAGTTTAGTTTCATTATGGCCAACCTAGGTGATTGAAATTAAAATGAACTCATCAAACACATCTTCAACCTAGGCTCGAAAGCTACCACAAAATGCTTCCTGGTGAACCCACCATCCATCGACAAATCACCAAAGAGGACACGACTCAAGTGTCTCTCATCCGAGGTGTAGCTTTACTATTTTCCCATTCCCCTCTGAGGCACGGATCCATTAGCCTAGAGGAAAGGAGTGCAAAAATTTTAAACCTACAATAACTATCTATCTAACGGATTGATTACATGAAATGAATCATGATAACATGAAAATAAGCTAATTATATCCTACTTGCCATAATGATGTAAACCTAATGAAATCCTTTTTTTGTCTGTCAAAGTCTCTAAATTGTCAATTAAACCACTATTTTTATTAATCTAACCTAATGAAATACACTGTAAAAAGAACAGCAAGTGGATCTTTCATCGATTGCAAACTACAGCTCAAATGAGCGGTATGCACTGTACACCGTGGTTATCAGTCATGACGAACAACTAAATAGCTTTGCCCTCCAAATCCAAGGTCGTGGGCTTGATCCTCCTTATCCAATTGATCATCAAGGGTCACCTTGATGTCCTCTAACTGGTTTGGTGATTGAATTGTACAATTGGGCCTTCGTTTTCCTGAATTAGTGTTTCTTGGTGTTCTAGCTCCTTAGGGCATCCATGGCACAAATTGACATGATGCTTGATGAATTGGCAAGTGAAATGGCAACAAATCTCTCTCAATGCACTCCATTGAGTCTACAATTTGATAGGTCTTCACTGCTCTAATCTCCAATGTTCACTTCGATGTTTGTCCTAATTCTAATGGGTACTTATCCAAGGGTTAGGGGTGGCTTCATGGAGAAGACAAGATCAAGAAGAGGTGGTTAGAACAGTTGTATTGGAAGCCTCTAGAATCTTCCATTCCTCAACTACCCTCTTCTAGAATAAATAGTCATTCAAACCAATTTTTCTTAGATGAAGGCCAACTAAACTTCAGTTATAGACCACGAGTTATAGCTATGGCCTAGACTATGAACCATGGGTGTCAACTGTGATTCAGATTGTAGACCATAGACCTCAACTGTGGTTTAGACTGATTAGGCCAAAGAGCCCAAATTGAGTGGTTAAAAGCACTACTCTATATTGAAGTCCGTTAAAGATCTTCCATATGGTCTTGTATCATATCCCATATGAGTAGTCGCCATTGACATGACACATTTTAGGTGTCTACAGTTTCCCCTTAAAGGACTAAAAAAGGTTTTTTATTTTAAATTAATGAAAGGCCCAAAAAGAAGTTTAATATTTAAATTCATTTGAATTTAAATAATTGTAATTAAAATATAATAATTTGAAATCCAAAGTCTAAATTTTAATATGCACCGACGTTGGAGGTAAATGCCTTAAAAGTTATATTAATAGTGCAAGTCAAATGTGGAAACATTAATGCAATAATAAAAATATCATACGCCCTGTTCATCGATCGAATCACAAAAGAGAGAGGAGGAATTCATGTGGTTCAATTTTCAAGGCAAGAAAGCAATAAGGATAAGAAGAATTGAGCTTTGGTTCCATCTAGGTGGATAGCCCAAACAGCGGTTTCCTAGGCGCTAAGTCATTGCAGTAGGGAGGTCTCAGGTTTGAGATGCAACGATCGCAGAGGAGTAAGGTTTTAATTTTTAAAATATTTTTGGTACCAGCAACAGGACAAAGCATAGTGGGCACAGTTAAGGTTCCAAGTGAGCGTTTAGCTCACACGATGGTTTGATCATAGCTAAGGTGCAGGTGTCAAAGCGCAATGGGGGTTCAATTCTCACAGAGGCAACACATTCTAATTTTTTAATTAACACCTAAGGTACTAAGTGCTAAGGTATGCAAATATTAATGTTGCTTTGGGAGTTATAAGGTAAACATTTTATTTTTGATAAAAGGAATGCATGAAATAAAGTCTATGGTGTTATTTTGAAAAAGGTTTTGGATTAAAATAGTTTGATTGAAAATCATTTTAAAGAGGGAGTTAAAAGGTGTAATAGTGAAAAATTATTTGTAATGTGTGATCTTGTTGGGTTGATTTAATTTACAAGTTTAGGAGTTATAAGGTGTAAAATTGTTTTGAATTATATTGTACCTTTTGCATTATGAAGAAGAATGTTTGTGTCATTATTTTGAAGTTTTAATGCATCCTCCTTGAGATCAAAAGAAGGGTTTTAGAGTATGTCTTTTAGATTCCAATAAGCACATGTTGGAAATAATATTTTGTGGATGGTGTGAAATATTCATTTTGAGATTTTGAGATAGACTATTGTTATATAACCATGGAAGTGGAACGAAAGTAATTGGTTGTGAGCAAAACATGTTTTGAAGACATATCTCTATCAAAGCAAAAAGGTATGGTCAGATTATATTTTGTTTAGAAGTGATTGGAATGAAAGTGTGAAACTGAAGGTGGAGTGAAAAGGATTGTTTGATAAACATTTTTGGAAATATTTGAGTGAATGTTTATATGCTTCATGGTTGAATGCTTATAGAATATTTGAAATAGATATTGAGGATTATTTGAGTTAGGGTTTGAGACCCACATTGTGCTCCTTGTTTGAATAAGTATGAAAACACCTATTTAGGGTTTGTGAGCAAGTTGTATTTCATTGGTTGAATGATTGAGTGAAACTTCTTGAGCATTGGTTTTGAGTGATATTAAAAGTGAATGTGCAAACATTAGAAAACAAGATTTGTGAAAGCAGAAGTATAGATCAGAAATATAGGAATCATGTGCTAGATTGAATATATATTTAAAAGAGCAATAAAAATAAGACTTGTGGAAGTGACAAACTTAATGATTGAGTAGAACATATTGAGTTTTTGATATAGTACATCATTCTATATATGTTCCAGAGGTTAAATAAATTTTGGATAGAATATATCTAAACTTCTTCAAGTTAAAGAAATTAATTTGAAGATTAGACAAAGCATTTGATAACATTGTGAGGAATATTTGAGATTGATTGAGCATATTTTGTGAGTTGTTTTGAGCATGTGTTAGAGCAGGTTTGAGAATATGCTAGAGCAGATTTGAGAAAGTCTTGGTGAAGACTTGAAGGTACATTTAAGAAAATATTGGTGAAGACTTGAGAGCAGATTGAGCAAGTCTTAGTGAAGACTTGAGAGTAGATTTAGCAAGTTCTTGAGAGGACTTGAAGTTAGATTTGAAGCAAGTATTGGTGAAGACTTGAGAGCAGATTAAACAAGTTATTGAGAGGACTTGAATGCAGATTTGAAGCAAGTATTTATGAAGACTTGAGAGTAGATTTAGCAAGTTCTTGAGAAGACTTGAAGGTATATTTGAAGAAAGTCTTGGTGAAGACTTGAGAGTAGATTGAGAAAGTTTTTGAGAGGACTCAAAGGTAGACTTGATGCAAGTCTTTGTGAAGACTTGTAAGTAGAGTTGATTGATTTATTTGTTCAATATTTGTGTTAAGGCTTGGGGTAAATCTGAGCAAGTAATTTTATTAAGCTTTGTGCTAAGGTTGGAGGATAGATTTGAGACAAAGGTTAGTGTAGATTTATGAGCAGATGTGTGAGCAAATTTGTGAGTAGATGTATGAGCAAATTTGTGAGCAGAGTTAGAGCAAATTTATACTACACTTGGGACATAGTTTGGTACAAATCTAAGATAGAGTTGAGAACAATATTTGGAGGTGATAGAGAAAAATATAGGAGTCTAAAGTGGATAGAGATCCATTAGCCAAGGCAATTAGGATAGAGGTCTTCTGTGAAGAGATATCTAGAAGCCAAAGCAGTGGGGATAGAAGTCTTCTAGAATATCATCAACCAGAGAAGAAGGAAAAGAGTTCTCTTGTGGATAGAGATCCACAAATTATATCAGAGGGGAAAGAGTTATTATATGGATAGAGATCCATGAACCAATGCAAGGGGAAAGCGTTCTCCTATGGAGTGTGATCTGTGAACCAGCTAGGAAGATAGATTTTGTCTATGGAGAGAGATCCATAAACCAGTTGAGGAGAAAGAGTTCTCCTGGTTCAAGTTCCATGAACCAAAGAAAAGGGGAAAGAGTTCTCCTATCGAGAGATATCCACAAAATAGAGCATTAGGGAATTGGTATCTCCTTTGGATAGAGGTACATAAACATTGTAATAGGGAAGTGATTTCTAAGATATGTTTTAAGAAAATTTTAGTGGAAATATTTTCTCTGTGGAGTAGCCCACATTGTATGAACCACGTTAAATTGGTGTCTCTATTGTGTGTGATTATTTGTGCATTTATTTGATTACTGTTGTTGATATTACCATTAATTATATTGGATAATATTGTTTAAGAAATAAAAGTAAAAGTTGATCTTATATCGTTCACCCCCCCTCTCAATATAAGCCTATGTTCTTCAATTGGTATAAGAGTGGGTTTATTTGGAAGAGTTTAATAGCTTAAAGGAAAAGTATACAGGAACACAGATGGCATCTCAGAGTAGATCTTTAGAAAATAAGGTACCACTATTCAATGGGAACAATTATGCTTTCTGGAACATAAGAATGAAGACTTACTTGATGGTACAAGGATATAAGACATGGCAAGCAGTTGAAGATGGATACACACCTCCAACTAGTCCTCCTACAGATAAATATGGTAAGCTCCTACATTTGTATAATGCAAAGGTAATGAATGCAATATTAAGTGGTTTACGTAAAGCATATTTTGTAAAAGTTATGCATTACACATCAACAAAATATATTTGGGAAAAGTTGAAGAAAACATATGAGGGAGACAAAAATGTCAAGATGGAAAAATTGCAAAATCACAAGAAAACATTTGAAAACTTGAATATGAAGGATGAGGAAGATATTGCTACATACTTACTTCATGTGGATGAGGTTTTTAACTCCATGCGAGGACTTGGGTTTAAAGTTGAAGAATAGATATTTTTCAAAATGTTTTAAGGTCACATCCTATGAGGTATAGTGAAAGGGTTTCAGCCATAGAAGAAATAAGAGATTGAAACTTTGACTATGGATGAGTTGCATGGAACTCTCACAACTTATGAGATGAGAATAGGAAAGGATCTTATCCCCAAGAAAGAGGTAACCTTCAAAGTAGCAAAGAAGACAAAATATAAGAAGCCAAATTCAAGTGATGAGTCATCCAGTGATGAAGAAGCAAACTATGGTAGAAGGAACAAAGACTCAAGAAATCACAAAGGTACTAAAATGGTTAAGTGTTTCAATTATGGTAAATATGGTCATTATGCATCTAATTGTCCAAACTCTGGAATTAGTAGTAGTGAATAGAAACAAGATCATAAGAGAAAGGAAGCAATTAATTCCAAGCATGAAAAGAAAAATAGGTATGGAAAAAATAAGCATGAAAATAAGTTTTTTCAGAGGCATAAGAAGAGGGTTTTTGCGGACAATGTTAGTCTTACAATGGCACTGAGAGGGGGGGGTGAATCAGTGTAGTTCTTTAAATTCAAATCTGCAACTCTTAAAGCTGAAACAATGAAAACTTAAAGCCACATAAAGCAAGTATAACAAGAGAGCATCACATAACACAAGATTTAACGAGGTTCACCAGTTTTGGCTACTCCTAAAAAATAGACTACTTGGACTCCCATCCAAATCTAGCCTTTGCAAAGCACCAAGTTTACAATCAATTTACCATCACCCACTGGAAGGAGCACCAACCCCTAATTTATCTGCACCAATAGAAAGGAGCACCAACCCCTAATTTACCAGCACCAACTGGAAGGAGCACCAACCCCTGATTCCAAGAACCAACTTGGAATTCTATTTTGAATCTAGTTTGACATAAAAATGCCTTCACTTTTAGAAGACCCTCACTGGTCTATTGCTCACCAAACTTTCTTTCAATTCATGAAACACACCCACTATTACTGCTCTTCTTGTCGCACTCTTACAGCCCTGTCTTACGGCTCACTCTTACTGCTCTGCTTACTACGCTCTTATAGCCCTCTATGCTCACTAACGGCTCTGTTTACCGCAATCTTACGACGCTCTTACAACCCTCTTTTTGTAGCACTTTCCCTCTATACAATGACACTTTTTCACTTTGAGCAACACTTTAATTCTCCACGCAACAGCCCTTTTATAACAATATTTTCACTCTATTTTTAACTTCCATATTCTCACATGCAACTTATTAATAGTAACAGTTTCTATATTCTCACATGCAATCTTATTAATAGTTTTGGCTCTTCGAAACGTTTCTCTGTCCAACTCTTGGTCTTCGTCTGATGACTTTCAGTAACCACCGCTGCATGATATTTCTTTGTAACGGCCCCTGTAACTATAGTAATGACTTCCATTTACTGTCACTGTAACTGCCCCTATAACTGTCATAATGACTTCAGTTTACTATTCTTATTTTAGCTGCATGATTTCTATCTGTAACTGCACCTGTAACTGTCATATAACTTCAGTTAACTCTTCTTATTTTAGCTGCATGATTTTCCTCTACAACTGCCTCTGTAACTGCCATATAACTTCAGTTAACTATTACATTTCTTATTTCGACTTTCGCCTGCGAAAACACATGTCGCGATATCGTGACATTTCTGCCCCTTTGAATTTTTCTTGGTTGTTGACCGCAAAAACATAACATGTCACGATATCATGACACTTTTGCCTCCTTGCTTCATTGTTCGGCTTGCACCCGCGAAAACACATGTCGCAAAATTATGACACTTTCACTTCCTTGTGCTCTTCTCTGTATTTCGCCTGCCAAAACACAACATGTCACTAAATCATGACACTTTCACTGCCTTGTGCTCTTCTCTGTATTTCACCCACGAAAACACATGTCACAAAATCGTGACACTTTCGCTGCCTTATGCTCTTCTCTGTCTTTCACCCATGAAAACACAACATGTCACAAAATCATGACACTTTCACTGCCTTGTGCTCTTCTCTGTCTTTCGTCCATGAAAACATAACATGTCACGAAATCGTGACACTTTCGTTGCCTTGTGCTCTTCTCTTGCCTTGACCCCGCGAAAATAGAACATGTCACGAAATCGTGACACTTTTGCTTCCTTGTCTCTTTTCTATCTTTCGCTTGCAAAAATAGAACATGTCACAAAATCGTGACACTTTCGCTCTTGAGCTCTTTCTCTTGCAATATTTCGTGAAATCGTGACACTTTTCCCTGTGAGCTCTTTCTCTTCGAACATGTCATGAAACCGTGACACTTTTTTGTTCGTACTATCTCTCTTGCAAATTGTCACGAAATCGCAACACTTTTTCTTGCGAGCTCTTTCTCTTCGAACCTGTCATGAAATCATGACACTTTTTTTTCCGTACTATCTCTCTTGCAAATTGTCGTGAAATCGTGACACTTTTCTTTGCGAGCTCTTTCTCTCGAACTTGTCATGAAATCGTGACACTTTTTCGTTCGTACTGTCTCTCTTGCAAATTGTCGCGAAATTGTGACACTTTTCCTTGCGAGCTCTTTCTCTTTGAACATGTCACGAAATCACGATAGTTTTCCCTGCTTGCACCTTCTCTTTGAACACATCACAAAATCGTGACACTTTTCCCACTTGCTTTCTTTTCTTCCAACATGTCGTGAAATCACGACAGTTTTTCCATTTGTCTTCTTTGCTTCCAACATGTCGCAAAATCGTGATAGTTTTTCTACTTGCCTTCTTTGCTTCCAACATGTCGCGATATCGCGACAGTTTTTCTGTCTTGCCCAACATGTCGCGATATCGCGACAGTTTTTCTTTCTGACAAAACATGTCACGATATCGCGACAATTTTTCTTTCTGGCCAAACATGTCACGATATCGCGACAGTTTTCTTACTTGTCTTTTTCTTTGATATTTTGAATATGGGCCACTTCGGTCTTCTTGGAAATTCATTGTACATGCTCTGACTGACCTTTGAACTCCTATCCATTGCATCAATCGATCTATCTATCTGTGTTGACAATAATGACAATACTGTTGCTGCACCTTGCTCAACAATCTCCCCCTTTGGAATTGTTGGCAACACACGTTATTGCGTGCAATTACCTATAACTCTTCTCCCCCTTTGACAATAATACCAAAGGGCTGCTGCATACTCCCCTTGATTCCTTGCACAACATTCTCAGGCAAAATAAAATTATTACAGTTAGCAAAAATCATAAACATGAGCAATAAGATAAACAAATGCATAAATGCTCCCCCTGAGAATTTGGTCTCGATAGCTAGTCAATTCTTCGAAAACGTGACCACTTCATTTCACACTATCTTCTGAGCATCAACCCTTTGTTGCTCTGCAATCTCAAACTTGTCCACTGTTAGTGAAGGCATACACTGATCGTATATATCCAACTGTTTGTTCTGCAATGTTGGTAGCATCTTCAAATGCATCTTGGATATTCTCAACAAGCTTGAACCTAATGATAGCGGTTTGTCTCTCTCTGCAGTGAGAATCCAGCAGGCTACCTCAATCTACCCAGCCAAAAATATGTCTGCAGAAGGCTCTGCACCGTTACAACCGAACTTAGCGATTGTCTTCGCCTTTTACGTTCTCTGCGCACTCTGCTCTCTCTGCGCACTCACTTCGCACACATTCACAACACTTCCTCAATCCACTGCATAAACTAAAAACACATTTTAACAACTATACGATAATTTCCCAACTTCTTGCCTTTCATCCTCAGATAACCAAACAAATACATAGGAGCATTAAAATAAGACTTTAAGATTGCTCCCCCTGAGGATGTGCCACCTGAAGTGGCTTAGTGCAATAGCGGAGTAGTCTCATTTAGTCCAAGGAGACACGATTTCCTTTCTTCTGTATTTCTCCAGACTTTCCTGAACTTGGGCTTGAGTTTTTCAATTACATCCTTGTTTTGCACCTTTTCGTGAATTTGGACATTTCTCCTGTGAGGTTGTCTCTTGTGCATCCTTGATGGATGATTATTTTCCTTTCTGTTATGCACATGATTTATTCCCTATCTGTATTGCATTCTTTGTGTTTGATAAAATCTATGATCTTGCATTAGATTAGATACAGAAGTGCTTGGACAAAACCTTGCTATGTGCCCATGGCCATTACAATTAAAACATTGCACAGGGTGTTCACTCAGAAAAATAGATGTATTTTTATCAGCATAACTCTTTGATCTATTATTCTATCCACAATAAATTGCCTTGTGACCATAATGATTGCATTTAAAACAATAGCCATTAAAAGCATTATTATGAATAGAGTGAGAGTGATAGAACCTCTTTTGTTGTGGTTGCTTTGCTGTAGATCTTCTTTGATACTTTATTCCTTTTGAAGATTCAGCTTCAACCTTTTCTTGCTTCGATCCTTCAACCATGAACTTCTTCTTCTCTGCATATTTGGAGGATGAAGCTTGTTCAGCTTCATATCCAAGACCAAACTTAGCTGTGGAGCTTCTCTGTTGCTTTATCATTGTATCTAGCAACTCTATGCTCTTCTCAAATTTGAGATTTATATTGGCCTCTTCTAGTTGTTTCTTCAATGAAATAATCTCTTCTTCTTGTTGGCAGCAAACAATCTCTTTCTCATTGATCTGTGACCTGAGAATTTCTTTAATCCTTTTGTACTCTTCTACTTGTAGCTTTAGATCAACAATAACTTTGTTAGATTCCTCTTCACGTTTGTTGTATACATCGACTTCATCATCCAGGTGTGTCTTCAAGGCTTCTTCTGTTTTCTTGGCCTTTTGAACTTGTAAGAAGAGATCTTCAATCTCATCCCCATATTCTTCCAAATTTTTGGACAGTATTTTGTTCTTTTTCCTCTCTATACTCAACTCTTCAAGTGCAGCGACCAACTCACCTTCTAGATATACTTGAGCCTCAGCCTCAAGTTTTTTATCACATTCCTATTTTTCCTCTATTTTTTCTTCTTCGAATGCCATGAACAGAGCTTCACCTGTTTCTTCTTCAGAATCCTCACCGGAGTTGTCTTCAGAAGAGCTAACATTCTTGGAGATGAAACTTTTCTTCTTGAAGTTGCCCTTTCTAAAATTTGTCTTTTTCTTCTAGTCACTTCTTTCTCGGTGCGATTCTTCATCACTTTCGTTCTCCTTATTAAGAGGACATTTAGCTACAACATGCCCAATGCCTCCACAACTAAAAAATTTAAATGGTAGCTTCCCTCTATATTTTCCTTGTCCCCTTTTTAATTTTCGAACAAAATTTGCTTCCATTTCATCTGATGTCTCTTCATATTTAGATTTTTGTTTTGCTTTCATATTTTTGTGGGCTTTAAAAGTAGCTTCTCTGTCTGTGGGTTTAGACTTTCCTATTCTCATCTCATACACAGTCAAGGAGCCATGCATCTCATCCATACTAAAAGTATTTAGATATTTAGCTTCTTCTATAGCTGATACTTTAGAATCAAATCTTTTGGGAAGAGATCTTAATACATTTTTCATGATTGTAGAGTCTTTGATTTTCTCGTTGAGTCCTCTAATCGCATTAATGACTTCATTAACTCTCAGCATATATGCCTCTATGTTCTCATCGTCATTCATATTTAATGCTTCGTACTAAGTTTGATGTGTCTGTAACTTGGCCTCCTTGATCTTATCGTCTCATTCATGAATGCTCCTCAATTTGTCCCATATTTCTTTTGTCGTTTTACAGCTCATGATCTTTACTAGTTCACTGTTTGCTACACCGCTCATGATAGTGTTCTTTCCTTTTGAGTAATTCTCAAACAGGTTCTTACCGACAGTATCGGTTGGAGGAGTAGTGGGTATTGTGTATCCACTTTCTATTGAATCCCAGATGTCGTATCCCAAAGCACACAGATATGTATGCATCCTAATTTTTCAAAAGGCGTAATTAGTTCTGTCAAATAAATATGTTTTGATTGATGAGAATCCTTCACCAACTACCATTGTGTCACTTCCAAGATCACCCTAGCCGATTAAGCTTGTACATGAACTTGGCTCTGATACCAATTGTTAGTCTTACAATGGCACTGAGAGGGGGGGTGAATCAATGTAGTTCTTTAAATTCAAATCTATAACTCTTAAAGATGAAACAATGAAAACTTAAAGCCACATAAAGCAAGTATAACAATGAGAGCATCACATAACACAAGATTTAACAAGGTTCACCAGTTTTGGCTACTCCTCAAAAATAGACTGCTTGGACTCCCATCCAAATCTAGCCTTTGTAAAGCACCAAATTTACAATCAATTTACCAGCACCCACTAGAAGGAGCACCAACCCCTAATTTATCTACACCAACAGAAAGGAGCACCAACCCCTGATTTACCAGCACCAACTAGAAGGAGCACCAACCCCTGATTCCAAGCACAAACTTGGAATTCTATTTTGAATATAGTTTGACATAAAAATGCCTTCGCTTTTACAAGACCCTCACTGGTCTATTGCTCACCCAAACTCTCTTTCAATTCATGAAACACATCCACTATTACAGCTCTGCTTACCACACTCTTACAGCCTTATCTTATAGCTCACTCTTACGGCTCACTCTTATTGCTCTGCTTACTATGCTCTTACAACCCTCTCTACTCACTAACGACTTTGTTTATCGTAATCGTATGGCGCTCTTACAACCCTCTTTTCACAACACTTTCCCTCCATACGATGTCACTTTTTCACTTTGAGCAGCACTTTAATTCTCCATGCAAAAGCCCTTTTATAATAATATTTTCACTCTATTTTTAGCTTCCATATTCTTACATGCAATCTATTAATAGTAACAGTTTCTGTATTCTCACATGCAATCTTATTAATAGTTTTTGCTCTCCGAAACTTTTCTCTGTCCAACTCTTGGTCTTCGTCTGATGACTTTCAGTAACCACCACTGCATGATATTTCTTTGTAACGGCCCTTGTAACTGCAGTAATGACTTTCGTTTACTGTCACTGTAACTGCCCCTGTAACTGTCGTAATGACTTCAGTTTACTATTCTTACTTTAGCTGCATGATTTCTATCTGTAACTGCACCTGTAACTGTCGTATAACTTCAGTTAACTCTTCTTATTTTAGCTGCATTATTTTCCTCTGCAACTGCTTCTATAACTGCCATATAACTTCAGTTAACTGTTACATTTCTTATTTCGACTTTCGCCCGTGAAAACACAACATGTCACGATATCATGAAATTTTTTCCCATTTGAATTTTTCTTGGTTGTTGACCACGAAAACATAACATGTCGTGACATCGCGAAACTTTCGTCTCCTTGCTTCATTGTTCGGCTTGCACCCACGAAAACACATGTCGCAAAATCGTGACACTTTCGCTTCCTTGTGCTCTTCTCTGTCTTTGGCCCATGAAAACACAACATGTCGTGAAATTGTGACACTTTCGCTGCCTTGTGCTCTTCTCTGTCTTTCGCCCACGAAAACACAACATGTCATGAAATCATGACACTTTTGCTGCCTTGTGCTCTTCTCTGTATTTCGCCCACGAAAACACAACATGTCGCAAAATCGTGAAACTTTCACTGCCTTGTGCTCTTCTTTGTCTTTTTCCCACGAAAACACATGTCGTGAAATCATGACACTTTCGTTGCCTTGTGCTCTTCTCTTACCTTGACCCCATGAAAATAGAACATGTCATGAAATCACAACACTTTCGCTTCCTTGTCTTTTTTCTATCTTTCGCTCGTGAAAACGAAACATGTCGTGAAATCGTGACACTTTCGCTCTTTCTCTTGCAATATGTCGTGAAATCGTGACACTTTTCCCTGTGAGCTCTTTCTCTTCCAACATGTCATGAAACCGTGACACTTTTTTGTTCATACTATCTCTCTTACAAATTGTCACGAAATCGTGACACTTTTCCTTGTGAGCTCTTTCTCTTCGAACATGTCATGAAATCGTGACACTTTTTTGTCTGTACTATCTCTCTTGCAAATTGTCACGAAATCGTGACACTTTTCCTTGTGAGCTCTTTCTCTTCGAACCTGTCATGAAATCGTGACACTTTTTTGTCCGTACTATCTCTCTTGCAAATTATCATGAAATCATGACACTTTTCCTTGCGAGCTCTTTCTCTCGAACCTGTCACGAAATCGTGACACTTTTTCGTCCGTACTGTCTCTCTTGCAAATTGTCACGAAATCACGACACTTTTCCTTGCGAGCTCTTTCTCTTTGAACATGTCGTGAAATTGTGATAGTTTTCCCTGCTTGCACCTTCTCTTCGAACATGTCACGAAATCGTGACAGTTTTCCCACTTGCTTTCTTTTCTTCCAACATGTCATGAAATCGTGACAATTTTTCCATTTGTCTTCTTTGCTTCCAACATGTCACGAAATCATGACAGTTTTTCTACTTGCCTTCTTTTCGTCCAACATGTCACGAAATCGTGACAGTTTTTCCATTTGTCTTCTTTGCTTCCAACATGTCATGAAATCGTGACAGTTTTTCTACTTGCCTTCTTTGCTTCCAACATGTCGCAATATTGCGACAGTTTTCTTGTCTTGCCCAACATGTCGCGATATCGCGACGATTTTTCTTTCTGACCAAACATGTCGTTATATCGCGACAGTTTTTCTTTCTGGCCAAACATGTTGCAATATCGCGACATTTTTCTTACTTGTCTTTTTCTTTGATCTTTTGAATATGGGCCACTTTGGTCTTCTTGGAAATTCACTGTACATGCTCTGACTGACCTCTAAACTCTTGTCCACTGCATCAACCGATCTATATGTCTGTGTTGACAACAATGACAATACTATTACTGCACCTTGTGCAACAGACAAGACATGCAAGATTTTAAGTTATAGTGATGAAATATCCTTAGATAGTGAAGAAGAAGAAATTATCTTCTTGGCAATAGAAGATGAAGTGCTACTATTGATGATAAATCTAAAAAGTATGAATATTCTCTTGAAGACAAAAATATAGAGGAAGAATTAAAAAATGAAGAGGAAGGAGTAGTTGAGCTTATTTTTGCTCTTAAGGAATTAAGAAAGGTTAGAAAGTAGAACTCAAAACTCAAGATTCAATTTTAAGAATATGATGAAGAGAAAGGAAATCTTATATAATATCTGACAAACTCAATATCTAAGACAAGGAGATTTAAATAAAAGTTAGAAACAAAAGTATTAGAATGTGATATATTAGAACAATAGGTAGTATATCTAAGGAAGGAAGTTAAAGAGTCTAAAGATAAGCTACACAGGTTTGGGAGAAGCTCAAAGACCTTGGATAAGATTATCAGTATACAAATATCTTCATCAAACAAGATAGGACTTGGTTTTGAAGAGGCATAAAGAGAACAAGGAGAGGAGTCAAGCTCAAGCTCTAAAGAAGAAGAAGCTTTAGAAGAAGAGAGTGAAAGAAAAAGTGAGACTTATGAGGATAAGTTGAAAACAGAAGGTTCACCAAGGAAGGAAACAATGCACAAATAAGGAACAAGAAATATCACAAGGAAGAAAGGACTAAGAGACTAGTGGGTTCAAGGTAATATTTCTTCAAAGGATGTTGCTTCTCATGTAATAGGTTTGGTCACAAGGCTATGCAGTGCAGGTTACATGAAAAGAAGGAATATGGTTTCACTAAGAGAAATTTCAAAGATGGATATTTCTTTCAAGGGTATTGCTACTCTTGTAATAAATTTGTTCATAAAGAAATTCACTGTAGGGTTCATGACATAAATAGGTATGGCTTCACCAGAGGAACTTCAAGACACTTACACCTTCAAGGAACCACAAAATTAAATGTTATAAGTTCAATAATGTTGGGCATATGGTCAAGTGGTGCAGAACAAAGTTTCCAGAGCTTCCAGAGACAAGAAATAACAAGGATACTCAAAAGGATCATAAGGATATGTTGAGAAAGCAGGTTGACAAAGGAAAAGAGCATTGTATACTGGGAGTAATTTTATTCCCACCCAAAAATTAATCACCTCAAAGAGAGGAGGTGGGGAGGGGGATGAGCTAAGAGTCTTATATTTAGCCCCAAAGGTGTCCCTTTGCCATTGATGTCAAAGGGGCAGATATTTGAGTTAGGGGGAGAGCATTCAGTCAGGGGGAGCAGTTTCTCAGAGGGAGAAAAATTGAAAAAGGTAAAATAACTGCTTAACGAAAAAAAGGTTGCCATCAATGACAAAGGGGGATATTGTTGGAAATTTGAGCAAGTTTTATTGTCATTTATGTCAAGAGGTTTGATGTCCAAATGTGATGGGATTAATGTCAAAAGGTTTGTTAAATATCAAAGGTTTGATGTCCAAGTTGGTTGATATGATAGCTCCGTTCCATGGTGCTTGAGGAAAAATAATAAGGTTATTTGATGAAATTATTCTAAGGTGATGGTGGCAAAATTTTCCCTTTAAAGGCCTAAAAGAGTTTTTATTTTAAATTAATGAAAGGCCCAAAAAGAAGTTTAATATTTTAATTATAATATTTAAATTCATTTGAATTCAAATAATAATTATATTTAAAATATAATATAATTCGAAAGCCAAAGTCTAAATTTTAATATGCATCGATGTTGGAGGTAAATGCCTTAAAAGACATATTAATAGTGCAAGTCAAAGGTGGAAACATTAATGCAATAATCGATATATCATACGTCCTGTTCATCGATCGAATCGCGGAAGAGAGAAGAGGAATTCACATGGTTCAGTTTTTGAGGTAGGAAAGCAATAAGTATAAGTGGTATTAATATTTGGTTCCATTCGGGCAGATAACTCAAACGGTGGTTTCCATCTCGGGTTTGAGATGCAACGGTGACAGAAGAGTAAGGTTTTAATTTTAAAAGGTTTTTGGCACCAACGACAGGACAAAGCATATAGTAGGCACAGTTAAGGTTCTAAGTGAGCGCTTAGCTCATACAGTTGTTTGGTCATGACTAAGGCATAGTTGGCAGAGTGTGGCGGGGGTTCAATTCCCATGGAGGTAGCACACTTTAATTTTTTAATTAATGCCTAAGGTACTAAGTGCTAAGGTATGCAAATATTAATGTTGCTTTGGGAGTTATAAGGTAAACATTTTATTTTTTATGAAGGAATGCATGAAATAAATTCTATGGTGTTATTTTGAAAAAAGGTTTTGGATTAAAGTAGTTTGATTGAAAATCATTTTAAAGAGGGAGTTAAAAGGTGTAATAGTGAAAAATTATTTGTAATGTGTGATCTTGTTGGGTTGATTTAATTTGAAATATTAGGAGTTATAAGGTGTAAAATTGGTTTGAATTTTATTGTACCTTTTGCATTATGAAGAAGAATATTTGTGTCATTATGATGAAGTTTTAATGCATTTTCCTTGAGATCAAAAGAAGGGTTTTAGAGTATGTCTTTCAGATTCTACTACGTACATGTTGGAAGGAATATTTTGTGGATGGTGTGAAATATCCATTTTGATATTTTGAGATAGACTATTGTTATATAACCATGGAAGTGGAACAAAAGGAATTGGTTGTGAGAAAAAAATGTTTTGAAGACATATCTCCATCAAAGCAAAAAGGTATGGGCACATTATCTTTTGTTTAGAAGTGATTGGAATGAAAGTGTGAAACTTAAGGTGGAGTGAAAAGGATTGTTTGATAAGCATTGTTGGAAATATTTGAGTGAATTTTTATATGCTTCATGGTTTAATGTTTAGAGAACATTTGAGATAGAGATTGAGGATTATTTGAGTTAGGGTTTGAGATCCACATTGTGCTCCTTGTTTGAAGAAGTATGAAAACATCTATTTAGGGTTTGTGAGCAAGTTGTGTTTCATTTGTTGAATGATTGAGTGAAACTTCTTGAGCATTTGTTTTGAGTGATAGTAAAAGTGAATGTGCAAACATTAGAAAACAATATTTGTGAAAGCAGAAGTATAGATCAGAAAGATAGGAGTCATGTGCTATATTGAATCTATATTTTAAAGAGCACTAAAAATAAGACTTGTGGAAGTGACATACTTAATAATTGAGTAGAACATATTGAGTTTTTGATAGAGTACATAATTCTCTATATGTTCCAAAGGTTAGATGAATTTTAGATAGAATATGTCTAAACTGATTCAACTTAAAGGAATTAATTTTAATATTAGACAAAACATTTTATAGCATTGTGAGGAACATTTGATATTGATTGAGCATATTTTGTGAGTTGTTTTGAGCATGTTTTAGCACAGGTTTGAGCAAATGCTAGAGTATACTTGAGCAAGTATTGGTGAAGACTTGAAGGCACATTTGAGCAAGTCTTGGTGAATACTTGAGAGTATATTGAGCAAGTATTGGTGAAGACTTGAGAGCATATTGAGCAAGTTCTTGAGAGGACTTGAAGGTAGATTTGAAGAAATTCTTGGTGAAGACTTGAGAGCAAATTGAGCAAGTTCTTGAGAGGACTTGAATGTAAATTAAAGCAAGTCTTGATGAAGACTTGAGAGCATATTGAGCAAGTTCTTAAGAGGAATTGAAGTTAGATTTGAAGCAAGTCTTTGTGAAGACTTGAGAGCATATTGAGCAAGTTATTGAGAGGACTTGAAGGCAAAATTGAAGTAAGTATTTGTGAAGACTTGTAAGCAAAGTTGATTTATTGATTTGTTCAATATTTGTGTTAAGTCTTGGGGTAAATTTGAGCAGATTTGATTGGTGATTTGATCAAGCTTTGTGTTAAGGCTTGAGGATAGATTTGAGATAGAGATTAGTGCAAATTTATGAGCAGATGTGTGAGTAGATTTATGAGCAGATGTGTGAGCAGATTTGTGAGCAGAGTTAGAGTAGATTTGTACTACACTTGGGATAGATTTTGGTTAAGATCTGACATTGAGTTGAGAGAAATATTTTGAGGTGATAGAGTATAAGACATGAGTCTCTAGTGGATAGATATCCTTTATCTAGGGCAATTAGGATATTGGTCTTCTATGGAGAGAGATCCAAAAGACAAAGTAGTGGGGGTAGAAGTCTTCTAGAAGATCATAAACCAGAGAAGAAGGGAAAGAGTTTTCCTATGGATAGATATCCATGAACCAGATCAGAGGGGAAAGAGTTATCCTGTGGATAGAGATCCAAAAAATAGTGTAAGGGGAAAGAGTTCTCCTATGGAGTGTGTTTTATGAACCAGTTGGGAAGATAGAGTTATTATGTGGAGAGATATCCATGAACTAGTTGAGGAGAAAGGGTTCTCCTGGGTCAAGTTACATGAACCAGAGAAAAGGGGAAAGAGTTATCCTGTGGAGAGAGATCCAAAAAATAGAGCATTAGGGGATTGGTGTCTCCTTTGAACAGAGGTCCATAAACATTGTAATAGTAAAATGATTCTCAAGATATTTGTTGAGAAAATTTTAGTGGAAATATTTTCTTCGTGGAGTAGCCCACATTGGGTGACCACGTTAAATTGGTGTCTATATTGTGTATGATTATTTATGCATTACCTTGATTACTGTTGTTGATATTTCCATTGATTATATTGGATAATATTTTTTGAGAAAGAAAAGTAAAAGTTGATCTTATATTGTTCACCCCCCCTCTCAGCATAAGCATGTGTTCTTCAAACTCTCAAAAGAATCTAGGTGGTAGAATTAGGGAGAGCCACAAGCGAGGACTGAAAGAAACCTCAATTCCAAAAATACTGAGATTACGTTTGGCTAGATTCTTTCCACAGAGTTGTAATAAAAACTTGTGAAGAGTAGGACTCAACATTCAATTCACTAGATTGGCAAATAAACTAGTGAAGATTATTCAGGATATTTGTAATTTCTTAACTATTGCCCAAAGTTTATTTTGTTTCAAAAAACTAATTATTGGAAGATTGGGATTTCAAAATAAATCTAGGAGACTTCAACTTTGTTGCTCGAAGGTCAGTGTGCCTTCATAGTGCAAATATTAGTTCCTTGTGCAAGAAAATAATATTGCAGAAGAAGAATTTTGGAGAAGAATCATGGTGAAGTTAGGAGATTGGATATACCCATTATTAAATTGAGAACTTCAAAAAATAATAAAAGGCCATAGTAGCTTTGAATCTAGAAGAAAAGTCCATAGTTGCCTTGATCTAGAAGAAAAAGCCATAGTAGACTTGATTCAGAAGAAAATTCCATAGAGAAGCCTTGATCCTAAAAAATGCCATAGAGAATCCTTGATCCTAAAAAGGCCATAGAAGCTTTGATATTTAAGCAAAGGCCACAAAAGCCTTTATACTGAAAAAGGCTATAGAAGCATTGATAAAGAAGAAAAAGCCACAAAAGCCTTGATATTGAAAAAGGTCACAGAAGCCTTGATACTGAAAAAGGCCATAGAATCATTGATACTAAAAAAGGCCACAAAAGCCTTGATTCTTAAGAAGACTCCAAAGGAGGGTATCTGATTCAGAAGGAGATTAATATTTTAATACTAGTACTTTATTGCAAGGAAAGGAGATTCAGTGAGTTGGAAAAATTTCTACAATAAAGTTAGGAAGAGTATCTTCTTCAGAATCAATCCAACATCTGAAGCAAAATTGAAAGCAAAGAGGTCAAAAGTATATCTTATTGAATAACTTCCAGTCTTGGAAGAAGGACTAGGAGAGTCCTACTCGAATCCAAAGATAGAAAAATCAAAGATCCAAAGGAAGATCTCACCACAAACACTTCCAAAAGCAAAAGTTTGGAGAAAAGGTCTCAAGGAATACCAAAAGAAGTTGCAATATCAAATACCTTAGGGAGGTCTCAATGAGAATCTAGTAAAAGGATTGGAGAGCCTTACTAAAGAAATTATCAAAAAAAAACTCATTGGAGAAATCCACTACCAAGGAGAAGCCCTTGATAGTGAAGTACTTGGGACAATTGTTGCCATCCAAAAAAAAATCCAAGAGAAGAAGACTTTGGTAAGGAGTACCAAATCCCATAAGAAGACTTTAGTGAAGACCTCAAGACATTTAGAATATTGAGAAGAAGATTCTGCTTGAAGTCAAAATTTGACAAGAAGACTTGAAGACAAGAGAAGCCTGCAAAATCCAAGATATTTGAATATTACCTCTCACAAAAGTAAGGCACCATTTCAAATACAAATACTTCTTCAAATATACAA